>JAGFBZ010000829.1:0-642500 GCA_018398805.1 Hirundichthys speculiger | reverse complement strand
GAGGAGGAAGAAAGAGAAGAGAAAATAGAAAGAAATAGGAAAAGGTAAAAGGAAACTAAAAATGAAAGGATACTTCCAGGCAAGGGCCTATCTGAATTTATTTAAGCATAAATCAATTGCGCATTTTCTTAAATTCTCAAGCAATTGGCCATATCAAAGACAACTTCCCTGAAGCATTAAAAAGAAAGAAATTGTGATCTCCAAGCCCCAATAAAGACATAGTGATTAGAAAACACAGAAAATGTTTGTCCTACACAATAAAAAGCAGCTAACTTTAGTGGGTGGGAAATTCCTTTGTGGCTTTGAAAAATGGCCCAGCAGTATGACCTCTCAACTTCAAATGGACTGTTTCACTGGTTATCAATCATACAAAAAACAGTAGTTAAGCCCTGCAAAGACATGTTGAACAGAATCCTTTTTCCCATGCTATGCCTCTGTGAAACCCAACTCTGCTGCCAAAAAATGTCCAAAGCTGTTTAATGCTTTTAATTGAGTTACATCTTAGCAATTGGTGCAGCACTTGTCACTTAACTGCAGAATAAAAACTAGCCTTTTTTTTGTGTGTGTGTTAGTGTTGAAAGGTCCCTGAAGGACAAAATGAGCAAATCAGTTTTTAGTCAAACACAAGCTGCCAAATTTCATGAAATACCATGTTACTAATTGCCTTGTATTAGGTTTCCCTCCTGGAAGTGAGAGTACAATACTGATGCTTCTATTAAGATCATAGTGAGACATCGTCAGCTGTCCCCTGCTGCGCTTGCAGATCTCTGGCATTCACACCGTGGCAATGATACAAACACACACACACACACACGGGTAACAAAATGAAAATGAAGGATAAAAGACCTTTTGAAAGTATTTTGAAGTAGTTTATTTCTGGATTACTACATTTCCTTGACCAGATTTTTTTCAGTGACAGGATAATAGATGATTCTCTGATGATACACCTCAGACCTCATGAATTTCAAAATGTATTGGACAAATGCTGTGTAAGACTGATATTAAATTTTTAGATATTTCTCTTTTTTACATTGTTGTTACGTTGCTATTTTTATTTATTTTTTACTGAAAAGGGCCCATTTTTCTCTGCATCACTGGGTAAACAGCGACTTACCAAGATATCATGTCAGCTGTGGTTAAGAGTAACAGCAGTCTAATCTCATCATTATGAGACATCAAAATGCATGGTAAAAGCAGTGATGAAAAAGGCGTGCTATTGGAACAGCCTGGAAAAGCACAAACACTTCCCATCTTTCAAATTTGTACAGACAGGTCTAGTTCTTCCATTATTTAAGGGAGGTAATCCTGTAACAGTGAATAATTACAGGCCCACATCAAAGTTGTCTCTTCTCGCTTAAGTTTTTGAATCACCGGTAAGTGATCAATTGAAAGAGTACTTGTCAGCTAACAATATCTTATTAGAATATCAATCTGGCTTTTGGAAAAGAATGCAACATGATTACAAGAGTCTTATAAGTAATAATTGATGTAACTGCATTTTTTAGATAGTAATCACCACTGTGCAGCTCTTTTTATTGATTTGTCTAAGGCCTTTGACACAGTTGATCACAACATACTAAAACAGAGACTGGGCAGCGTTGGACTGTCAGAACATGCTGTTAGATTGTTTGAAAATTATTCATTGGGCAGATCTCAGTTTGTTCAGGTAGAAGGTATTACTTCTAAGTACTTCAGTGAAACTCAAGGTGTTCCTCAGGGATTGATGCTGGGACCACTTCTGTTCATTTAATACATTAACAACCTTGATCGAAAAGTATCTCATGTCAAATTTCTCTTTTATGCTGATGATACTGTAATGTACTCTGCTGCTTCTGCACCTACAGAGGCCTTATATCAGCTACAACAAGCTCTTAATGATGTTCAATGCACCTTGTGTGCGTTGAAACTAGACAATACAAAACTCATTTTCAGGGGCAAAATCAAAGTCCCTGAATCTTACATCTGTCACTACTTTCCTGGGTTCTGAGACTGAATTAGTTTATAAATATTATACAGATATTTGGGTATTTTGATTGATGACACTCCCTCATTTGCTCCAGATTATTCAACAGTTGACTAGAAAAACTTAAACTGAAATTAGATTTTTTTTTCTTGAGAATCGAGTCTCGTCTATTTTTTGAGGCCAAAAAGAAACTTGTCTCTTGTACTTTTATGTTCGTGTTGGACTGTGGTCATGTGATTTATATCCATGCTTCCTTGCAATGCCTACATGCACTAGATGCAGTCTACCATGGAGACAAAATGCTTCACAACCATTTTTAGTTGTTGCATCCCCTATAAGAGACATTTCACAAATTTTGGCGGGCTTCATAAGACTCTCATGCATCAATAACATGTTTTATTAGCTCTCAAGCTCACACGGTTCAGACCAAAATGGCATATTTAGATCAGGTACACAACTTTGAGCAGTATATTTCTTTAACCTGGATTACACAATAAAAAGGTATTTTCATCAGCACAGTCAGTAGATGAAATAGCTCAAACTCACGAAAATCATTTGAAAGGCGTCAGACCATAGATTGTCTTACTCGCACTTTCAGTCAAGTCTGCGGAAAACTGCAGGGAAACTTTGATGGTAGAAATTGGATGATTGGATGGAATACATGGGTTTGATTTTGGAGCTGGAAAGGAATTTGTGTGTGTGTGTTGTTGGGGAGGGGGGGGGGGTGTTGCAATTTTACAGTTTTAATCTATATGATTGCAGTGATCAGAACCTTTGTATCGTCTTGCCACCAACAGGTCTGCCAAGGTAATTATAATTGTCAGCAATCTTTAGCAGGTTCTGAATCTAAATAACTAATTTCATACCTGTTTTACAGTTTCAGGGCAGAAAGAAATTAGAAGAAAGCAATGACAGCTTCACTGGAACCCTCTTGTGACTGAAAAAAAATGATGTAAAACACATTCTCACCATATTTGGCTGATCAAAAGAGTTCTGGTTTTTAACAGGCTTAAGTGTGCAGTGAAAAGTAAATAGGACTAGACAAGCACAGATCTCTAAGGCAATGACCATCTATGAAATGGATTGTCTGGATTAAAACCAGCTGCACAGCTTTTTCAGGACCAAAAAACAAATCCCCTGCTTTAACACAGTAATGTAAATTAATGACTGGTGGAAACACTAATGTTAAACAGAAAAGCATTTTGACCACTGTTTCAATTTGATAAGACATTTTTATAGGCCAGTAAAGAAACGATAGTGCTTAGAGAGGAACCAGGTCTGAGCAGCACTGCTTCGTTATTTAGAAACTTGTGAATTAACATCTTAGTGACTGACATACATCTAAATTATGGCTCTGAATGAATAGCAGAGTTTACATGCAGTGAAGACTGTCGTTTATTTTCTGTCTAGCAGTGCCATCTTTTTTTTTTTTTTCTGGACTCCTAATCAAACATGCCCAAGGCCACTAGATGGATAAACACACACACATAGATCTTGGCAATATTTCAACTCTTCTCTCAAGAGGTGCAAGTGGAGAGAGTAAGGGTTCACTGACAAACCACACTAACACAAACACTAACCACTGTAATTACTAAATACACACTTTATTGAAAGAAGAGTTGTACTTTTTCACCCAAAAATATGGTTAGCAAATTATGGCAGTTGACACTGTTGATGTACAGAGAAGCGAATGACTCTGTATTAACCCAAGATATTATTACATGACCACATATACCACTTTTTCTTTCCAAATTAATTGAGGTACAGTCAGACATGAATCGCCAAGAAAATATGAAAGCAGCTTTTATAAACACAATGATTGTGTAAAAAAAAAAACATTCTGCTCCACCTTTCTGGCACATGCAGAGGAAAATACGCTTTTATCAAAATGTATCTATTCCTATTCGGGTGGGTGACAGTCAATTCATACATGACAAACATAAACACATTTTCCTGTACTCTTTTCCTTCCAACATTTAATTTTTCTTCCAACCACTCAAGAGTTTAAGTGTTTGAGTTGATTCCAGTGCAAAACTGTGCAATTTGGTTAGCTAAGGAGCTGGCTTCCCTTTCGAGTCTTAGATGTCTTCATCGATGTGCTCCATGTTGGGAATGTTTCAGTGGGAATCGAAAGCCTTTCTTGACAAAATCCCACTTGGCGTTGATCCCCTTTTAAAACATTTTTACACTTCCTTCAGTTTGCTGCAGATAAAGTATTTTCAACCAGTGGTACACTGGTAGATATAAAGTTTATTCATATCAGCCGTTTATAAGGCTGACTGGAGGTCAAACCCTGTACACCCATCCTTGGCTCAAATGTTGGTGGTGATGTAGCCCTGTAAGTCAGGCGCATGCTTCAGCATATCCCCCGTATAATGTGGGGCAACAGCAGCACGCCTGGCGCAGCAGACTCCAACAGTCTACCTGTGCAGGACTTCCCCCGTACTTGTAGGCGCCTCCTATACATTTTGTGAGAGAAATCTAACTTTCCTTCCTGTCCGCAACCAGCTCCTGAGATCCTTAATTGAAGGTAACTTCATTTTGTCTTTGTTTTTACTGTAAACATTCAAGAAAATGCCAAAGACCACCAGAAGGCCACCCCAGATGTACCTGATAAAGGCAAGACGGAAAGGTTAGACGCTTTAAGAAAATAAGCTCATTATTGCTAATGTGAGAATTTAATCAATGTTAAGAAGAGCAGTGTTCAACAGGATACTGATGTAAACTAGCTGATGAGTTTTCCATTAAAATTTACTGTTTAAAGATACCTGTGGAGTTTGAGACCACTTTTTATGAGGGGCCCCTTTTTTTGTGCATGTGCATGACCACGTGTCTTGTGTTGGCATGTAGGTGAAAAGCAGTAATGTTCTCGTAAAGTGAGAAATTCAGACCAAAAGTCATCTCAGAGCATTTTACAGTAAAGCTATATATTAGGTTATGATTTAAAGGGGAACAATCAGTGAAACTTTGTGTACCAAAAACTCCACAGGCACCTTTTTTGACAGTTCAACTAAAGTTTATTTATTTTCACTTGTGCGTTTAATTGTAAATGGAATGGATTAATGTTGCTGCACTACCAAATATTTGCCATCAATGTGTAACAAACTATATACAAACTTTATTAGCTAACTTTATATAACGTTACATTTCAATAGATCGGTTATTTAGAGAAAGTATACTAAATAAAAAACAAAAGACTTTTGATTAGTGTCAGCTGCAGCTATCAGACAAACTGCAAGGGCAGTCACGGTGGAGGGCATGCGTCAGCTGGAGGGAGGATGAATTTGGCCGTGATGTATAAAAGTTTATTATACCAAGAAATATACACATGCATGTCAAAGGTCGCGACGGAGAAACACAGCTAGAGAGGTACATGGAAAACGAGTCCCTTCTGACAGCGCAACAGTGTTTGAGGGCGAGTCAAAGGTAGAATAAAGAGTGAAGGACAAGGAGAAAGAGCAGTGGAATAGCCAGGGTCTGAGAGTAGACTGAGGAGATAAAAGCCAGGAAAGATGAATCACATCTTATTAGTCAAAGAAGAGGTCAGTGGTCACACCGTGAACTTCCTTTAAACTAGTAGAAAAGTGTTTAAAGTCAAAAGGTGATTGTACTTACTGAAAAGTGAAAGGCTTTGTGAAGAACATGAAGGAAAGTATGATGGTCATGGCCTTTCTCCCAGTGGTCACTGCAAAAGAATCAACATGCTCATGGGACCGTTTTTATATTTTTATACAACCATACAAATTAGACATATGAGATATGTGGTAACAGATGTGATTTTGTAACCTGGTTTCAGTTTAAAGACACTGTTGTTTGGCTGCGTATATTAGGGTATTTTATAATATTATGAAATATGGGATTATTTTACATTTGCAGTCACATTATCATTACTAGAGGATACATCAGGAAAATCTGACCAGACAAGAAATGTGTTTTCTTGTATTGCTGACCTGTCACTGCAACCAGGGCACCAAAGAGCTTGATTAAGGCCAGCACGAAGGAGATCCCAAAATAACCCGTAAGAGAGAAGAAGAAGGCATAACCATATGTCTTCACAGGATGCTGGAAGGGAGCAGATGATGAAAGATAAGTTAACAAAACAGTCTTAACTTGTCTCTTAAAAATATGCAACATATTTCATGAAACAATATCAAAGATGATAGAAATACATTTGTAGATCTGAATGTACACCCATTTTCTTCTGTATGTACAACCACATTAAATACAGGCAAATGTCTCATGGCATCTTCACCTCTGAGCAGAATGCTACTGCTGGCCCCAGACCGCCCACACAGAGCAGGCCTGTCAGTATGTAGACAAAACCAATGGAGTACGAGTACAGCACCTGTCGACACAGAACCATGACAACTCTGTGACATCACTCTTATTACAGAAAATGAGAGAAAAGAAAAAAGTAGGCCACGTATCTAATGACACACTCAAGCAGAGCTATGCATATTATGTGTCAATTAACCTCTATTCTTACTGTATGCTTTATTGTTTTTTCATACGATGTGTTTTTCTTTTCAGTCAGATTAACACTGTACCATTTCAGAGTTGGAGCCATTGTGGAGTTTCATGGCTTTTTCCTGCACATTTCCAATTGCAGCATCTGCACACAGCGCCAGCGAGATGAGGAGGACTCCTGCACGCCACACAAACATAAACAGATACACAGTCATTGTATTAAATCAAGGAGCACAAATAGATATCTGAGGACAAGGCAAGCAAGAAAGGTCTTAAACTTTAGTATTAGTCTTTCAATAAACAATTTCCTCTAACATGAAAAGCCTTTGAAGATTGTTACTACAGACTTCCATTTATTGAAACAAGACGAGATGGTCGTTGTGATGGTTGTGACCTTGGACTGTACATGAAAGACAGACAAAGCCTCTGGGAAAAGAAACAGTCAGTGCATAATCTTTCTGTTGGGTGATTTTTGTGTTTGTATAATGGCCTTACAATTAAATAAAGTCCAAAGACACCCGTGTGGATATGCTAGTTGTTGTGAAGTCAGCTAAAACTCTTGCAGCTCTAAAAGTAGCAAAGTATAGTGCCTCAGATTGATACTCTAAAGCTGACAGGAACATATGAAATATGCGTAGTTTCTACGATCCTCAGTTACATTCACCACTCACTCAAAACATCCGATCTTAAAAGAGGAGGAAGACAATGGTCATGATGGAAACTTAATGCTTTAAAATAGGAGCCCCCAAGTCAGGGTGGGTGAGGGTGTCATCAAAATACCTTGTTCCAAATACAGTCATGGAAAAAATAATTAGACCACCCTTGTTTTCTTCAGTTTCTTGTTCATTTTAATGCCTGGTACAACTAAAGGTACATTTGTTTGGACAAACATAACGATAACCACAAAGATTGCTCATAAGAGTTTTATTTAAGAGCTGATATCTTACCATTTTCCATGGTTTACTTGATTATAACCTAAATCACTTAAGTTTTTACATCAATAGCTATGGCGTTGTACTGCCAAAAACACTGCTTTTATGCATTCAGTGTTTTCTTTTCTGTCTGTTTTAGTCACATGATGATGTTTAGTGGTACCAGGTATTACAATGAACAAGAAAAGTGAAGAAAAAATGGTGGTCTAATAATTTTTTCTATGACTGTGTATTCCATCATCCAGGTAAAGCAATACATCCAGCTTTGAGAAAATACCACAGCAATACATGTGGCCTATGCTGGACTGTTGCAGTATTATTAAAGGCTTTCTGTGAAAACCACTGGGGTTTCCAGTTGGATCCACAGGGACTTACCTGTGACATTGAAGTTGGGTGCCACTTTGCTGTCAGCGAGGGTGAACCAGATGAGGCCCAGACTCATGCAGAGAGCAGCAGACACATCAGCCAAGTTATAGCGTTTACCTTAAACACAAACACATGGCCATTGTCCCCAACATCATTCACAAAACATAATAAAAAGGTTTTAGCGAACAAACCAGCCAGAATTCTAAAGTGTAATGTCAATTACTTTGGCTGGGGAAAAAATAAACGGAGACACAGAGGGCAGATGGCTCAATTAAGAAACATTTAAAAGGTGATGAAAATCTTTGATAAACAGAATAAGGTGTCTGTGGACTTGGTTACAATTGTAACAAATAAAAGTTTCTGCACAGAGTCTTCTTCACAATTCAAAGTTTCTGATTATAACCGTAAAACAACGCACAAAAACTGAAAAAGGAAAAGTGGGGGAGAAAAACAACAAGATGAAAACCGACTGATGGATAGATGCCTTAAGCTTGACAAGGGGACGTGGCATCAGGTTGGCTGTGGTCGGCTTTGATGCCCCCACTTGCCTTTGAAGGGCCTCACATCAGATGCAACTCAAAAACCCCTCCCGTCCACCATCTATCCTTCTCTCACACTTTCTTTCCTCTTTGCATTCTAAGTGAACAAATGTTTTCCAGTCTACCCCTTAAGCGAGTGAGGTCCTCACATCTACTCATTCAGAGAGAGAGAGAGAGAGAGAGAGAGAGAGAGAGAGGGAGTGATGGAGGAAAGAAGGAAAAAAAAGCGCTAAACCTGCCTGACGTTTGGGACACAGAACCTTGAGAAAGCCGGTGTGAGGATGAAAGGATAGACAGAACCAAGAGCAGAGAGAAAGTGGCAGCACTGAAGACTGTGCTCCGATGACCGAAAACAACAGACGTGGATAAAAGGATACCGAAAGTTGAAAGGTGGTAATGGCTTCAAAAGATTCTTGTGATGACTGAAATGAGGTTTAAAGCATACCTCTTCTAAAAGTCTATCTGTCTGGAATGATTATGCTTAAATTGTTGTGTATTGAATGAGGAAAATGTTTCTCTTTAAGTAATGATTAACGTGATCTTCCCCCTTCTGATGGATGCTAATTATTTTATTGACTAAAGCTATCAGCGTTCATAAACAAAGAAAAAAAAGAATGTCTTGCTCCATTTTCTTATTATAACAATTTGAAAAAAAAAAATCTTTTTTTAATAATTCAAGTGTCTAAAATAAAAAAAGGAATTACATCATGACTTTAAGTGCCCTAAACTTGTGATTCAGGTGAACTATTCCAAAAAAGTTTAATCAATAAACTAACAGTTTAAAATAACAGAAAGACGCTTATAAGTGGTGGATTTTAAGCATAAAAAGACAAAGGTCACAAACAGGAGCACAATTAAAGTAACTAGTTTGTGGTCCAATATGCAGTTTCTAAGTATATAAACAAATAAATGTCTGACCTTGAATAAAGATTCCTCCAATCATAACTGGGATGAGTTTACAGCACTTGAAGATGACCTGCGTGGGATAGTTCAAGTAGCCCAAAGAAGTATTGGACAGACCCATCGTGCCCACTGTTAGGAATGCTATGATCATATATGTCTTGCCTGGTATCCTGGAGACATTTTTTTTAAAAAGGAGAGAAATATAAAGAAAAAAAAAAGGTTGTTAGGGTTTTACCGATTATTCATTGAAAAAGAAAAAAAACTAAAAAAGATGCAAGGTAAGGTGATACAGGAGAACAAGTTCTATCGTCTTGGATGTAGGCGTACCTTCTACGTTTGTCTTGTGTGAGCTGAAGCTCCACTAATCCAAACACTGAGTAGAAGCCAAACTGGACCAGAGTGAGGTACCAACCAAAAGGCTTGAATCCTTCCACGGAAAATATCAACTCCTATGTGAGAACAAATACAAAGTAATTATGAAGCAAACTTAAACAGCCCTCCAGTTACAACTACTTTTACGCAATCAAACAAATTTACTTCAAAATATTTTACTGCACATGTTGATTTTTTTTCCCTATCGTGTTACCTGCAAGTATCCGTAGATCAGGTAAAAGAGGAAAACTCCAGCCACACAAATGAAGAACTGCATAGGGGCACTTAAACTGCTAAGGTTGATTCCCAGAACCCTTAGCTCCTCCACAGACTTTATGTGAGGAGACATCACCTCCGTGGACGAAGGGATGGAGATTGAGATGTGCTTCCGTGAGCTGTTGTAGGCCACCAGGCCATATTTGGCACTCATTGTGTCTGTGGCTGCTGGATGCTGTGAGAACATGAAGAGAATTTTAAGTTTAAACTCAAATCAAGCAAAGGGTAGAGCTTTGTAAAATGGAGGAAGACCTTAGAAAGGGATTGCGTCATTCTTAATGCCTACAAAATGCAGATTGATATATCTTTAAAACTGCATGCACTTCAAAAACTTGTCATGCTGCCTGAGCTGGTGTAAGAAAATAATGATGAAAATGAAAGAAGGAAGGAGAAACTTATGCTAAACTTCCAACAACTATATAAGAGATCTGTGCAGAAAATTACCCAGTGACTATAGCAAATAAACTAAAGTATTTTACATGTCATTTCACCATGTAAAACAGTATTAAGCAAAGAAGTGATCATCTTGTCAACACTACAGTTGCACATAGTATATTTTGTCAGCTTCAATATGCTGACATGTGCATGTGCAACTGCCAGACTGAGACGTTAAAGCAGGTAAAGTAACTGTGCCATGCTAAAACTTTCTTGGTGGATGCTACAACGGGATTACTTGAAAGATCAGCCTGAAGCAATAAACCTTTGTTCAAATTAAAGTCTCTTGGGTAGAGCTGTTTTTCTTTTTTAAAAAAACTGTTGTTTTCTTGCAAGAATAATATGTACAGTATATGAACTCTATCAGTGTTTCTAAATCCTGGTCCTCAAGTACCACTGTCCTGCATGTTTTGGGTGTTTCCCTGCTCCAGGTACACCTGGATCAAATTAAGGGGTCATGGACAGACTTGTTCAGACCTTGATTCCAAGTGAAGGAGGTGGTCCATTCATTTGAAACAGGTGTGTTGGCACAGGGAAACACCCAAAACATGCAGGACAGTGGTACATGAGGGCCAGGATTGAGAGACACTGAACTATATGTATATTTAAGCTTTGCAAATGAGCAAATCATAAGAGATAAGAAGATTTGGTTGCAGAAAGAATGCAGTATCAGTCATTTGGAAAAAAATTCAGCAATCAATAGTTTGACTTCAAACAAAAATTAGTTATTTTTTGACATTGCTTTGCAAATATTGCCATGGCAGACTAATCAATACAACTAATTTGCTTAAACAAGTAAAAGACTAGCACAAAATAAGTGTAAGAGGAGAAACCAAAGTCATGACTTGAGCAGGACTATTAGAAAAGTCTGATATGATTATGACATTGTAATTGTGGGTCAAGCGGTCTATTAAACTACCACATTCTGCCATCAATAACAATAATAACTAGAAAAGCGCTCGGAGAGCGCAGACCTCCTCCAAGCACTACAGTTCTCCCATATAGCGATTTACAAATTTCATGAGTTTTGGTCAATAATTACCGGAGATATTGAGAAACAAAATATTTGGCCCCATTGACCGCAATGTTATCAAAAATTTGAAAGTGATCCAGAATCCAGGATTTCATCTGGATCACAGCCAAAATGAAATCAGTTCTTCCTTTGCACATTTCTGACAACTCTGTAAAATCAAGTCTGTTCAAATCATTCCATCAAAATATTTTTTTTTTTCATATTGCCACAGTTACCATAATAATAATAATAATAATAATAATAAATGCTGTATCATTTTGTTCCAGTGTTTCTCATGCTTATACCTTTTTTATGGTCTGTATCAGAACACATTTCTGAATGGAAACATCATCCCTCTAATGCACAGATATCCGCAAAAAAGCTTTCAAAGCTTTGTTAGACATGCAATTCTGTTTTTAATTTGAGTACAGGGGTGCTGTTTCTTCTTTTTTTTCTTGAAACATTAATCACAGCCTTACTTAGATGTGCTCTGTGTCCTGCAGAAGTGCTCAACAAGTGCTAAGACATTTGCTTTGATTAATTAAATATTGGAGATCGAGTTTTGATCTGATCGAACAACATCAATCCATGGCCTAGATCTTCTTATTACACTCACCTGAATATCGATCTATTTGAAGCTTTTTGCTCAAAACTGACCGGTGACATAAGTGTTACAACATGTGCTTAATGAACTGTTATTACCGGCAACGGTAGCCAGGCTACGAAGAAGCTGTTTTTACGGAACATTTAAAGAACTGTAAATCAACTACAGAAGCATCGCTCAAAGCCTGCTGCCAGCTGCATCATAGCTTTTATTATTATGAAGGTAATATACATCTCCGAGACAATCCAGTCAGACATACAACAGCAAGCTTGTTACCTTCAACAGCACTTCCGGGTTGCTCTACGTGCGCTTATCCTCTTTTTCAGAGGCATTGCCCGTGAAAACTATGTTACTGGACGTATCTCCTCCATATTTTACACAATCCAAACATTTTCACATCTTTTCTTTCCATTGACAAACAGCCAAATCTCGATGATAAGCCTATTAGCCTGCTAAAGGCTACAAGCACTTGCTGCAGTGGCAGAAGAAGCCAACAACTTCCGCCCCGCCCCGACCTCTGAACCGCGACGCTATTGGCTAACTGAGACACGCGCTAAAACAGGTGAATAATCGCGTATGAGTGTATTAGAGCTTGCGGATTTAAGACAGCAGTAAGGGAAGAGAACTAATAAACAAATTGATAACGCTTTTTGCTCGGGAGTGACAGACTGCAGATGTTGTACTTACCTGTGTGGAAGAGTCCATATTGAGCTGGTGAGTTTGCTATGTTCTGTCATCACGGTCTACATCAGAAAACAAATACAAGTGAGTCCAGGAAATCCAGTTCTACAGGAACTTCCGGATGCGATAGTCGTCTTCAAACAATATTTAAAACACATTAATTCTAATATTAATATAAAACCTAGAACTATTAATGAATATTCAAATTTAGAAGGTAAAGGTTCACTGGACCCTAAAGGCACTAGTAGTCTCAGCACAGTTGTTAGGCAATTGGTCTTATTCATATCCTTTAATTTGCATCTTATTAGACTTTGGATACTCCATGGCACTTTTTGAATATGTTTTTGAGAATGCTACAGATAACTGTAGGTCACAGAGTTTTGGGTTTAAGCTGACAAAAGTTTATTGTGTGGAGTCAAGCTGACACTGTGTTGTTGGTCTTGGACAAGGTCATTGCTGGCTGACTAGACAGAGAGATGTCTTTAATTTTACTTGGTTGAGCTTTAAATGAGACTTTTGAGTAGACATGTCTATACATCATTTCAGTTTGTAGAGCATTTTCTGAATAACTCAGTTTTCTTCCATCTGCTTCCAACCAACTCTAGAAGAGATTCCATCTTCATACATTTAAATTAGGGATGCAACAGTACTCGGTAATATACCGAACCGTTCGGCACGACCTGCATGGGACAATACGCTTTTATGTCCCGCGGTATTTATGTTCCAATAACTTTGCATTTGACTTGCACGTGAGCGTGCGTTCCTTTTAGGCAACAGTATACTACTACAGTATGTCACTGTAATTTAGAAGTTTACTATAAAAACAGTACCATCACAGTAAATTACTGTACTATTTGTTGTTTTAATTATTACTGTGATTTCACAGCATTTTATTGTGTTATTTCACTGCAAAATACTGTATTAAGACTCTTCACGCAAAAACACGGCAAATTACATGAACTGCACTGAATTGTGGGACCTGCCGCGAACTTTTTCAAATATTAACAGTTGGTGCATGGACTTGATGCCACCCACCCGGAGAACCTGAGAAGGTAATTTAGCCTCGTTTTCTACCTTTGCGTTCACTGTATTGACACTTTAAACATGTTTGATGTTTATCATATTAATTACTTTTTATTTCTACACAGTCAAACAGAGTGACACCTACCTCACTGAAGGATGTGAGTAGCGACCACACAGAGATTAACACGGTTAGTTGGTTTGATTAACTGTTTGTGTGAGCTAAATGGACGTTTTGTGTCACGGTAGAGTGTATGGCAGCAGCCCTGGTGTATGAATGTGTGTGTGAATGGGTGAATGAGAGGCCATTGTAAACCGCTGTGAGGGCACCTTGATGGTGTGGCTAAAGCGCTATATAAGTGCAGTCCATTTAACAAATCTGCTATTACTAAAATCTGTCAGGTATTTAATGTGAGATATATGCATTTTCAGTAATGAGCATTCCCACTGGATTTTTGCTAGGAAATGCAGTTTTTCTTGTTTAACAGAAAAGATTACCTGATATAAATACTTTATTGTTGATTTACAGATGCTTCCTGCGTATCAATCCAGAAACTGGCTCAAAGACAAAGAGGAAGCGTGGAGGGATCAATGCACATGTAAGCACTCTAATGTGCAAACTGGTAGATTTCGAGTGCCAGGCAATGGAGAAGGCTGTAGAAGGTACAATGTCTTTTTTTCCTTTAACAACTTGTGAGTGTTCCTTTTTGGACCTGTGGATTCCATTTTGGCAAACTGTTCCATTGCCATAATCCCTACAGTCATAGTAGTAGGTTTGTTACCTTTAATTGTTGGTACAAACTATTTTTAATTAAGCGGAGCAGACACGTGAACATCTTGTAACATTCCGTTATTATCTCATAGCTTGTTGTTGGATTGTGTATTTAATGAGCTTGATGAAGGAAACCGAGAAATCCCATCCGTAGCGTAGCTCTGAGCAGCTCACAAAATAATAGAAATAAAATAAAAATAGCTTGTACCGACAATTAAAGGTAACGGACCTACTAATCTGACTATAAGAGTTATGGAAATGGGCCAATTTGCCAAAAGGTTGAACTATCCCTTTAAAACATGCCTGAATTGTAGTAGTTGTACTGTTGTACAGTTTTGCTGTTGCACATTTTAAATTGTTAATTTTTAAAGCTGTTTGTAAAGGGTGTGCCTTTTGTCATGACCCCTCGATTACATTTGCAGCCATTTTGATTTTACAGTTCCTTGTGAAAGTATTCAGCCCCCTTGAACTTTTCAACCTTTTACCACATTTCAGGCTTCAAACATAAAGATATAGAATTTAAATTTTTTTTAATTAATAACAAGTGGGACACAATTGTGAAGTGGAATGAAATTTATTGGATTCTTTAAACTTTTTTAACAAATAAAAAACTGAAAAGTGGGGCGTGCAATATTATTCGGCCCCCTTGCGTTAATACTTTGTAGCGCCACCTTTTGCTGCAGTTCCAGCTGCCAGTCTCTTGGGGTTTGTCTCTATCAGTTTAACACATCCAGAGACTAAATTATTGTCCATTCTTCCTGTAAAACAGCTGGAGCTCAGTGAGGTTGGATGGAGAGCGTTTGTGAACAGCAGTCTTCAGCTCTTTCCACAGATTCTGGATTGGATTCAGGTCTGGACTTTGACTTGGCCATTCTAACACCTGGATACGTTTATTTGTGAACCGTTCCATTGTAGATTTGTCTTCATGTTTTGGATCATTGTCCTGTTGGAAGATAAATCTCCGTCCCAGTTTCAGGTCTTTTGCAGACTCCAACAGGTTTTCTTCCAGAATGCTCCTGTATTTGTCTCCATCCATCTTCCCATCAATTTTAACCATCTTTCCTGTCCCTGCTGAAGAAAAGCAGGCCCAAACCATGATGCTGCCACCACCATGTTTGACAGTGGGGATGGTGTGTTCAGGGTGATTAGCTGTGTTCCTTTTACTCCAAACATATCGTTTTGCATTGTGGCTAAAACTTTTGATTTTGGTTTCATCTGACTAGAGCACCTTCTTCCACATGTTTGGTGTGTCTCCCAGGTGGCAAACTTTAAATGAGACTTTTTATGGATATCTTTGAGTAATGTATTTCTTCTTGCCACTCTTCCATAAAGACCAGATTTGTGCAGTGATGACTGATTGTTGTCCTCTGGACAGACTCTCCCAACTCAGCTGTAGATCTCTGCAGTTCATCCAGAGTGATCATGGGCCCCTTGGCTGCATCTCTGATCAGTCTTCTCCTTATTCGAGATGAAAGTTTAGAGGGACGGCCGGGTCTTGGTAGGTTTGCAGCGGTCTGATACTCATTCCATTTCACTATGATTGCTTCCACACTGCTCCTTGAGATGTTTAAAGCTTGGGAAATCTTTTTGTATCCACATCCAGCTTTAAACTTCTCCACAACAGTATCTGGGACTTGCCTGGTGTGTTCCTTGGTCTTCATGATGCTCTCTGAGCTTTAAACAGAACCCTGAGACTATCACAGAGCAGGTGCATTTATACGGAGACTTGATTACACACAGGTGGATTCTATTGATCACCATCAGTCATTCAGGACAACATTGGATCATTCAGAGATCCTCACTGAATTTCTGGAGTCAGTTTGCTGCAGTGAAAGTAAAGGGGCCCAATAATATTACATGCCCCACTTTTCAGTTTATTATTTGTTGAAAAAGTTTAAAATAGCCAATACATTTTGTTTCACTTTACGATTGTGTCCCACTTGTTGTTGATTCTTGACAAAAAATTAAAGTTTTACATGTTTGAAGCCTGAAATGTGGCAAAAGTTTGAAAAGTTCAAGGGGGTCGTATACTTTCGCAAGGAACTGTATGTAAGAGTCAAAAAAAATCTATTTCCTGTGAGTGGTTTAACTGTTTACATTTTTGCTGTTGTACATTTTTTACTTTTGCTTCAGATTTGTACTGAATATGTTGGCAGCATGTTTGCTTGGGAAACCTGTTAAATGTAATATTGCACTTTGCACTTATAAACTTGATTAAAAAGTAAAAACAAATTATCATTTTGTTCCGTTTTCTTTTTTGAGCATAAAGTGAGAGGGTACAGTAAAATTATAATTACACTTTTTATTAAATTATAAATTTACAGTAAATTATTGGCTAATAATTGCATTACTTTTACAGTAATTCAAGGTAAATATTTTCTCAGTAATTTACTGTATTTAGTTCACATTAGTTTACAGTAAGTCCACAGCTAATTACTGCTATATTATGGTAATTCCTTGGGCATGGCAACCATGAATTTATGGTAGAGAGTTGCTGTTTTATTGTAAATTACTGTGGAATAGTTACAGTAAAGTACTGTGAATTGATTACGGTAAATGGCTGTGAAAATATTTACAGCAAATTGCTGTGAAATGAATGAAATTATTAGCCAATAATTTACTGTAATTTTACAGTGAAAATTCTTACAGTGTACAAGAAAAACCGCTTCTGAAACCAAGGTTATCTAAAAATGAAAAACTCTTCTATGGTCAGATGAATCAAAGTTTGAATTTCTTTTTGAAAATCCATGGATGTCTTGTCCTGCAGACTAAAGAGGAGAGAGACCATCCAGCTTGTTATCAACATACAGTTCAAAAGCCTGCATCTCTGATGGTGTGGGGTTTTTATTAGTGTCTATGGTGGGGTCAGTTTACACATCTGGAAAGGCACCATCAATGCTGAAGAGTACATAGAGGTTTTAGAGCAACATCTGCTCCCATCCAGACAACGTCTCTATCAGGGAAGGGCTTGTGGATTTCAGTAAGAAAATGCTAAACCACAGACTACATCCATCACAACAGCATGCCTTTGCAGGAAAAGAGTCCGGGTGTTGAACTGGCCTGCCTGCAATCCAGACTTTTCACCAACAGAAGACATCTGGTGCTTCATAAAGTGAAGAATTTGGCAATGAAGGTTCAGGACTGTTGAGCAGCTAGAATCCTACATCAGACAAGAGTGGAACAGTATTCCTCTCCTAAAACTCCCAGAAGTTTACAGACAGTTGTTAAAAGAACAGGGGATGCTACACAACGATAAACAAACCTTTTGAGGTTGTGTAGCTGCCATCAAAGTTGCAATAAGATGTCTCGGTTTCAACATCTGATATTGTGATGTTAAAAATTCATGATTAACTGGTGTGTTAACTGCTGTGTTCATTCTGAGGCCAAAACTTGCTAAAACTGCGGTGTCATGCTGTGGCATAAATTAAGGCCATGACTCATCGCATCAAATCCTGCCTCATTTGAGGTCACCGTTTGTTGTGGTGTTGTCTCCATCAAGTAGCTAAGTTAGGTCTAGACAGATCCCAAGGTTACTGTGTTTTTTTCCACTTGTCGTTAGATGAACTGCCCGCCTTTTTGTCTTTGTCATTCTGAACAATCCAGCGTTGTGTGATGACCTTTCTGAATTTCTGAATGCAGACTTGGAGAATAAACTCCGTTTTGCACCTCCGTCATTTTTCAGTGCCTTGTTTAACAACCGAATAGACTGCATCACCAGTGCACAATAATAATAATTCTTACGACTGAGAAGATTTCCAAATTCTCAGGTAACAGATATGTTCTTTATGTTCTCTGGGAAGAAAATAGGGGTTTTTGAGATTTACAAATAATTACATTCTGTTTTTCTTTACATTTTACACAGCATCCCAACTCTTATGGAATTGGGGTTATATATCAATGGTATTCGTCATTCTTTCATTTGAGGAGTATGGTGTTTATGTTTAGCATTATTTTGTTTGTAGTTTTGCTGCTAACATTTCTCAATTTGTGCTGAAGTATTAAGTCCTTATAGATGATGGTATTGTCACATTTCCTGACATAAATTATCTGTGTACATAATCTGCCATTGAAATCTTTTGCAACAAAATAATATCATAATCTGGATATTGTCCTATTATTATTAACTACATCTCCACAATGCATCTAATGGTTTTCTGTTGTTCACAACTTTTTTTTTTTTTTTTTTATCCAGCTTCTTACGTTGCCACACTCTTCCTAGATGTCCGTCTTCCTACACTGAAACTCCTCTATTTCTTCCCGTCAACTCTTAACAGTGTTTTCACATCCATATGTGATTTTCTTCCTGTTACACCTCCTTCACTCTCTCCTTTCTCTTATTATATTATTTCTTTCTCAACATTCTCTGTTTTAGCCCTGTCTCAGGGCCATCTCATATCCCTGCCTCTCTCTCTTTGGCTTCCCACGTATAAAGCATGAAACCTTGTCTTGGCCCTTCATTTCCCTCCTCCTTCTCTTGGCCCTCCTCTCTCTGCTGTCCAATCTTAAATCCCTCCCTTGGTCTGGCTTCGTTCTCGCTCCCCCTCATGCGCTCCCTGTCTTCTCTCCCCTGCCAGAGGTTAATACACTCCAGGATGGCATTATTTCCTCCCCAGCCCTCTGACAATATAAAAATTCAGAATGGACAGCTCAATCCCTCTTCCATCTCAGATTTGATTGTAATGGTATTGCCTCCTGTCCCTGGGAGGCCCCTGCCGCCTTGCCAACCCAACCTTTATGACACTAAATGGCCAAGCTACAATTTTTCCATCTATTCAAAAAATTCTGTTAATAACTCATTTAGAATGAGCCGTCGAGACTCTCTGGACTGACTGCAGCCAGGTCTCTCACCTCCCAGCTTGTAGGGACCCCCGTATACTGAAAAAGATGCAGGTCTGAATTGCAAATGTAAAAGGTTAATTAATCTCTCTGAATTTACAGTCCCTCCCTCTGCCCACTGCACTCCAATTGAAAGTCCCAAAGAGACAACAATGTCATATTTACAACTTCACATGAAGAAAATGCACAGCAGAGATGCAGGCCTGACCAACCGCTTTTCCTTTTACCCCGACCAACTTTACAGGTGCACTGATTCATCATGCATGATGGATTTATGTAATAAAACCCATTTCCTTTTCCCTTATGATCCTGTTAAATAATAAAATAATTATTTATTGATTATTCAAAAAGGTACATATGTGCGGGTAATGGCTTTGAACCACAAAACTGAACCTGCAATAAATAAAGCTGATGGAGATAGGAGGCTTGAGAAAGACAGAGAGAAATAAAAGAGAAAAAGAGAGAGAGGGAGGAAGAAATGAAGGGGAATAAAATGACTTTTGAACCAGTAAAATCTGGATCCAATTCTGGCCTCTTGCACTTACCGATCAGGAGGGACAGTATTCGATCTTGGGGAGACTCATGTGGGAGTACGACCTGTGAGTGTTTTTAACATTGTAAATGGATAGCTGGATCCTGAACGGAGCTACTGACTCAGATTGTAAGATTTTTTTTTTTAATTGACATAGTCGCTCCTCAACCACCGTGCCTATTTTTTAAAGTCACATTTTTAAGCTGTCCTTCAAACGAGGCTGAAAAAGGTTAAACCAATAGGCTACACCAATGACTTTTCAGATCTCTCTAATGTAAGGTAGTGTCAGTCTTAATCTATTTTTTTCATCTTTATTAGACTTCTGAAGTGTTTTCCTCTCAAGTTTTTGTTAAAAAAAAGTTTTTCTTGGAGTCTAGCAAGCTGCTCAGCAGTGTGAAAGTGACATTTTTGATATTAGCTATCTATATGTGATCTCTTTCTCGCACGCTCTCTTTTTTTTTAAATAAATACAGCTCAGCTAATATAAACACCCTTGTCTTAAAATCACCCCTCACATTATTTCTTAATCATTGTCTGTATTGTAAAAATCCAAACTACCTCTAGCTGTGGATAATTTCAAAAGAGACACTTTAATGTCACCCAGATATTACATTGAGGGCTTCTTAATAACCCATTTGTGTTTGGTCTTATCCTCAGCTAAAGTGCACTCACTCTCTGTTGTCTTTTTCCTGGGCTTGTCTCAAGCCTCCTGCATGCTACAGAAAACAGATGCTATCTCAGTTATATTACTTCTCAAAGCACTCATATCCTCTCCCATGTTATTTTCTTTGATCTGCTAGGCTTGCTGGTCTTACATTTTTCTTTCTCCCCTCCCCCCTCCAAAGCCCCCTCCTATGCACACACGCACACGCACACACGCACACACACACACACACCCCTCCCACCTCTGTCCTCTGCTCGGTTTCCTCCATTCTCTCCTCCAGAGAGCAGAGACAGAGCAGCCAGGCTGGTTCACGGTGGCTGTGGACGTTCATCTGTTCTCTGTCATCTGAGGTGTGAGGTGTATGCTGGGTATGACCACTTAGACTCTTCATTTAAATATTTGTAACGTTAGAGAAGAAAGTCCCATCAGGGTTGACTGTGAATTTAAATTCAGTTTTAAATTCAGGGGGAATTGAAACCCCTAATATAACTTTTTTTCAGAATTAAAAATCTATTGGGATTTAATTCAAATTCCTCAGTTATGATTTATAGTTTTTTTTAAGTAAAGTGGTTGATCAATTGTTGATTATAAAATTATTTTAATATGTAACTCACTAACTGTTGACTGTATTAATGTTTAATTATTTTACATTTTAATTTAAAATGTTCTCTTTTTCCAGCATATTTTCATTCATTAAAATTTTTGCTCACATGTTCTTCGGCTGTCCAGCTCTCAGTGTGAAAGTAACATTTTTGCGCCCTCTCAAAACAATTTCAAGCAGCTCTATGCATCATAGTTTGACAGCTAATAATAGTTGACCCATTCAAGTGAGTCTTGTCAGCACCTTATTCAGGGACCCAACATAACAGCCATCATATTTGCTCTAAACCGCAGTTTAGCAGCTCCACCTCCTCCTCTATATATATTCTCTCTTGATGGTGGAGATGAACAGAAATTCAGACCAACAGATACTGGTTAGAGTTAAGACTACTTTTTATTTATCTATTTTTTTAAAAACTTTATCTCTCTCTCTCTCCATATATACATTATTAGACCATCCTTGTTTTCTTCAGTTTCTTGTTCATTTTAATGCCTGCTAAATGTACATTTGTTTGGACAAACATAACGATAACCACAAAGACTGGTCATAAGCGTTTTATTTAAAAGCTGATATCTTACCATTTTCCATGGTTTTCTTGATTAAAACCTAAATCACTTAAGTTTTTACATCAATAGCTATGGCGTTGTACTGCCAAAAACACTGCTTTTATGCATTCAGTGTTTTCTTTTCTGTCTGTTTTAGTCACATGATGACGTTTAGTGGTACCAGGTATTAAAATGAACAAGAAAGTGAAGAAAAAATGGTGGTCTAATAATTTTTTCCATGACTGTATATATAATATATGTATGTGTGTATGTGTGTATATACACAACAGTGAGGAAATGGGAAACTCTTGGTGAAGGGGAGAGCAGAATAATGTGTGTTCAAGGTCATGAGTCAGAATCAAATCAGGGATGCTACGGCCGTAACCTTTAGATCACCAGGTGGTTCCCTCAAGCAGTTGCACAAGATTTTTTCTTTTCAATTTCGCTGGCTTTTTTCAAGAACTCAAACAAAGTAAGAGAAGAAAAAAAAACACAAACTACCCCGTTAGTGAAGCGCAGTGTTGCAGATTAAGACTTTGCAAACTTAATGAGGATGACTGCATTCAACCACACACACACACACATACACACACACACACACATGGATTACTGTTCTTACAAAGATGTCCACACAGATGTGCAAGCAGTGAAAACAGAAGTTGCACTAAGGGCAAGCACAAGAGACCAAATAATCTTTGACTTTCATATGAGCAGCCAGGAGGGGGAAGCATCCCTCTATGCAAGTGTGCTTAGAAGAAGGGGTAAGAAAAAGTAATTAAGCAAACAATTTGCTGGGAATTGTATGTCTGCTTATCCAATCTACCATACTCCCTTTTGCTCTAATACATACAGACAGAAAATTGAAGGAAAGAAAAGATTGTTTTAGTTGCCTTAGAATGACGGTAAATGACACACATGTTTCATTGCCCATTCATTTAACCTGCACTGTGCTTATAGGAAGAAAAGGATTGAGAAACAAATTATGTAGTGTCATTTAATTAGGAGTTTGGCTGTAAGCAGTAATCCTGTTTTTTCTTCTTTTTTTCTCATAACCTTTAACTACTTAATGGATTTGAAAAGCTATTACCTTTCAAGATTTCTGTTTTTAATTATTTGGAGTATTTACACTGATATGAAATGTCAGTCACATACTGGGATTAATGCCGTGGCTTAAGACTGAATATTATTTTCATGTGGTTTGATGCTGCAGGAGTTCTTTTGGATGACAAAGTTGCAAAAAGAAGAAAATATGCAAAATTCTACTCTGTGGCCTATTTAGGTTTTCATGTTCAATTACCCTTACACAGTTATTGACTAATATAGCCTAATTTTCAAACCATAAAAGGCCCTTATTTACATAGATATCGTAACCGTGTTTATCCTAACAGGACGCCACGGTAAATCTCAGAGTAATATTAGAAATGCACCTTTGTGAATCTCAGATTGGATTACAGTAATGGCTCCGTTTTAATATGTACAAACTCGGTTTATGGTTTTCCTCCTTTGGTGTTTATGTTGTAGGTGTGCAGATGTGAAAATATAATCCACGGTGTATGTGTGTTTGGATAAGTTCGCAGCAGAGGAACTACCTCTCACCCTGATTATGTTTTGGCTTCACTGTGAAAGTAGCAGGCACAGTTTGTTCAGTTACCCCTGGAGGACATTGCAGTCCTCTGCCAGCAGACGTACTGTGACACCCGGCCTGACTGCATATACCAATATTACCTCAAATACATGACTCACGTGAGGAACGCATGATTTATTTTGCCAGGCACTCACGGATTGTGAGGGCATATGTCCCAGTCTTAAATCACTGCTGCTCCAGTGAGAATATATAAACCTGCAAAATATGTCTATATTTTGAATTCTTAAGTAAATAAAAAAATGTATCTTGTAAAAGCTCCCAATGTAGCTTGTCTGGAGCTTGATAGTTTCACTTGAGCTAATGTGTAGGATAAATGAAACACACCTCGAGCGGTTCAAGTATTTGCCGATTTATTCAAATAGCTGTTTTCTCCCAGGTTTGTCATGGCTCTTAGGCTGGCGTGTTGGCTCCTCAGACCCCCCATGGCATGGGGCATGTAATCATCCTGAAAGTCTCTCTGGGTGTCTGCACTCTCATAAAGCAGGAAAATGGATCGTGTGGCCCAGGAAGGGAAAATGAAAGAAAAGGAGAATGAAATTACAGAGCTGGCTGACTGCACAAATCATGCATATCATGTTTTATGGCTTGCCAGAAGAATTCAACACCTGTGGATCACCGTAGCTGTAATTGTACATGAACGCACAGAGATGGAGGTGGGAGGAGAGTTGTGGTTTGTGTGTCACTGGATTTGTGCGAGTGTGTGTACCTAGTGGGTGTTTGTGCGATACCAAGTATGTTTTCGTTGGAAGGGCCGGGTTTCAGAGACAGAAGTGAGATGATAAAAGAAAGTTACGGGAATGCCTGTTGTTCACTTCTTCTGCACATCCTGGGTGAGCCACCCACAGCCCACACGGCTGGCTCACAGAGGCTTCATTTACCATTGTAATTACCCTGTTTATTTACCCTACATGGTTTTGGTGGTAAAACGGGGGGCAATTCATCAGATCAGGACAATTTGGCTCAGCTTTGGCTTTGCCATTTACTTTAATTAAATGGGGCAATCAGTGAATCATAAATCACAGTTGGTGTGACCACTAGCTCTGTCTGAACCTGGTCGTTTTTAAAGCTGACGCTGCTTGTGCTGAAACTGAAAACTGACACTCAGTATTGTAACCAGGTTGTAGATGATTGCACTTTATTAATTATCACCCCAGAAACGTTTGAAAAGGGGGACCTGTGCCTGCTTCGTCTAAACCAAGGTTTTGGGGTCTTGATCCCAAGTCTATCCAAGCTGTTATCAGGTGAGAGGTAGGGTACATCTGGAGAGGTTGCCAGTCCATCATAGGGATACACAGAGCCAAGCAACCACACATGCCCGCATTCACCCCCCCTGCCAATTGACTCACCTAATAACGTAATGTGCTTGGTTTTTTCACCACAGGAGGAAGTTGACATGCACACAGAAAACCCACACAGGCGCGGGCTGAATATGCAAACTCCACAAAGAAAGGGCCCAGCTGGGATTCAAACCAGGAACTTTTTAACTGTGAGGCAAGAGGGCTGAGATATCCTGAATATCGCATCAAACTTTTTTCATCAGTTTTTTTTTTTTTGACACTCCCTTTAAAAGGTCAAATAAATCTATGGGGTAACACTGAATAATCCTGAAATCACAAACATGATATCACTATACCAGATTGAAGACTCTTGCCTCCTCTCCTCCTCTCTCTACTCTGCTGTGGATGCTTGGCTCAAATTGATTACACCACTCCATCTGCATCATGACTGGCCTCCTCCACTGTTTGACGCCTCTGCCTACAGCACAGAGTTAGTGTACAATTACATATAGTTTAATATATCTGCCTGAGCACCTTTAAATAAGCATCACAAGTCCACAAGGTGATTTGTCTTCCAGCCCCATTACTCCATTGTACATCTTGATAGCCAGGGATCGCTCCTAGCTATGTTTAAGCATTAAATAGTGTATTATTATTTCACATAAATCAAGCTGAGATGTGAGGGGGGTATTCATAAATTTTGCATTTCTCACAGACAGTGTTTTAAAGCTCTCCCCGTTGCTCTGAATTTGGAGACTAAAGCAATTCTGTTCCTTGCATTTGATAGCACATTAAAGATGGGCATATCGTGGAGCTATATTTAAAACAACATGTAATGCAGTTTAGATTAAGTTGGAGTTGCTTTAACACATTTATCATAGCACTGTTTCCATAATAAGTACCCTTGCCATGCTAGTGATGCAGCCAGACAAACAAGCAAGCACTGGATGTTGTTGTCATGAATAGTGGGGAACATCCTAATAAAGCCCATTTATCATAATATTTTCCCACTTAACCATGGCAACTGAATCTCTTGTTTGTGCTCAGTGACAAAATAAAATTCAATTTAAAGGTGAATGTTTGCTGTCAGTCGCTGTCTCTCCAACACACACAGACACACATACACACACACACACGCACACACACACCTCTTAGTTATTAGTGCTTTGTTTGTGCAAAACGTCTGCTGAGGAAATGACTTCATTCAGGATACTAGATGTCAGCTTTGCACACTAGCAGAACTGCCAATGTTACAGTCAGACCAACAGCATGTTCTTCTTTCTGCTCGCTCTCCAGTTCGGTGTAAGCCCACAAAAAAACAACAAAAGACAAGTTGGACTCAAAGTTGTTTTGGTTACTCCAGGAGCACCTTTGTTTTTATTTCCTGTCTTGGTCTGGATTTCTGTTTGGTTCTGACGTACAAGTGAGGAGACTGGAGGTTGTGAGGTGAAACCTAAGGAGTCGCCCGGGGCTATGCATCACATGACCAGTCAGCCAAGGACTGTCATGTGTGTTTCTGTGGCATTTATTAGATTAAAACGTTATTGTAACTCCGTAGACAAGTATTTCCTTATTGGTACTGTCTATTTTGGGCTCTGTGATGCATTCAATTTCTAAAACTTTTACACTCAATAAAAGAAAATGACTGATCACCCAGTGCATGTTCTGTACGTTTCCCCCATATAGCTTTACTTTTTTAAAAAATTCAGATCGGCTAAACAGTCCGTTTATTTAAATCCAGGTTGAAGACTCACCTGTTCTCAGCTGCCTTTAAATAAGATTTTATTCAGGAGCCCAAATCTGCACAGCCTTTTTAAAACTCTTTTTACTCCTTTCTTTGTTTTTATGCTTTTATTATTTTATTTTTTAATGCTTTCTTTTTTTTTCTGCGATGCTTTAAATGTTTTATGTAAAGCACTTTGAATCGTCTTGTACATGAAATGTACTATACAAATAAACTTGCCTTGGCTTGCCTTTTTTGTTTCCTTTAAAATTGGTCTTATGACACTTCTTTTTATTGAATAACAACAGAAGCAACAGAATGTTTTAGTTTTCCTTTCACAATATCATGGTTGAGTATTCAGATGCCACATCTATTTAATCTGTGGTTATGCACAGGTATGAGGTCTGCCTCCTCGTATATGTGCAGCAGAGAAGAGCCATGGCAGTCAACGTTTGATTCAGAAAGTGATTATGGTTTTCATTGTTTGCTAAAATGGTCTGAAATGTCTAAATTTCTCTCATCACATTTAGCTTCATTGTAACTGGACTATAAATCCTCCAAAGCAGCCATTTCCAAACTTCAGAATACCAGGGCCCAATTTAAAATGTGAAAAATCTCTGCAGCCCACTGAAACCTTTAATCACAACTGTGATCAACATACAGGACTAGGAACCATGATCCGATATTAATGTGAGGGGTCAACAAATAAGGTGACACTTGTCATATTAAATTAAGATGACAGTAGAATAAGACTTAACTGGTTTGTTTTATTACTTCTTAATGTTTTTCTTAATCATTTCATGAATATTTTACAGTAATTAAAAACATTTAAAAATAGATCGAGAATTTAAAACACATTTGTTTAATTTTAATGACCTCTCACGGCCCACCTGCAGTCCCATGACGGCCCACGAGGAGGCCGCGGCCCACACTTTGGGAATCACTGCTCCAAAGCATTATTGTACATTGAGCATTGTGTTTTAAGAGTGGAGGGGCTGATGTAACTTATGTGTGTCCCAACCATGACATTAGTGGAAGTCCTAAATTCAGGCTTACTTGCCTAAATTGTCTCAAAAGTGTCATGAGTTTAGCTTTTGTGTTTTCAGGATCACGTCACAACAATTAAAGCTAATTTTAACTTTTTAAACATGCTTATCATTTTCATACATTATAATTATATGACCTCCTCGCCTGGGGCATTTTGTGGTGCAATAAAGTCAGTAAAAGAAAACTTAAAAAAAAAAAATCATTGTAAATTGTAAATTGACTAGATGCCAGGACAGTAAGTTGAGGACTGGGGGAGTGAGGAAAAATGTCTTTGAACTAGTTTTTGCTTGCAGAAAATATACCTTCCGGCGTGATCTTTCTGAAATGTTTCATGGCAATGAGAATTAAGAAATAAAGTGCAGAGCCAGATGATCCAATGAAAAGATGGCACACACCCACATGTATTCTGTTCACATGACATCACCATGTGTAAAATTACAACTTCATGCTTTTTTAATAGCTTTTTTCTTTTACTCTGCACATTTTTTTTTCATTGATTACAGTGTGTTTTGTCACATTTGATGTGTTAAGTATTTCATTATTAAGTATATCACAACCACATGAAAGTGCATGTGAAGAACATTTGTCTTCTGTTCCTCTGGCTTCATTCCTTGGAAGAGTGTTTCTCCTGATCTGGACATGTGCAGGCTGGCTGCATGTTTCCTTCTCACTGCTCTTCCAGCTCCTGCACTGGGAACCTTTCTGCTGTCATGTCTCCCGATCTCTTTCTCATGATCACTCAGCTTCCTTTAGTTTGCACACACAGGGCACACATTAGTAACAGTACCTGGGAGGAAAGCTGCTTGATTAAATTGAATAAATATAATCCAGACATGCTCCATTCATTCCTGTTTGGCTCTCATGGCCAACTTACACAGTGATCCATGACTGCAGAGGGGAAGAGGGTGCAAAGATTAGATGACAGCTGGAAGGCTGCTGTCAGATAAAGGAAGATTCACAGCTTTAGAGATAAACAGAAGTTTAATCAAACATCAGATAATCAGGAATTTTACTTAACCGGTTTCATAGCTTCCTTTGTTTTCATCAAATGGCAGATAGAAATATATAATACATACATTCACTCAAGTGTGTAACAGGTTAATCATGGACTGCATTTGGCTGCCCGATGTAAATGAAAATAGTTCACATGCCAACTTACCTGTCTTTTATCTGTTTTCATCTGTGTGATAGAAGGAACTATCATTGACTAAAAATTACAAGGAATTAAGAGGATCCCACACCCTATCCACGTCCCTTTTTATGCTTGATATGCTGCAATGTCTTCTCATGTTAAAACAAAGAATCTACCCGTCTGTCATCTAACCACAGACCCACCGGGTGGGGCAGCATTCCAGTCTTTTGAAGTGAACTTGTCATGGAAGATCAGCATCATCACTGTTCAGTACAATCAAAGGGAGAAGATTAATTGCTTGTGCCGCACCACTTCAAACACATTTTCTTTTTTGACACTGCATTATGGTATGAGCTACTTGAAGGCCCGTCATCACCTGCACACACACCTGCACATGTTGACAGTCACAAGAATTGATAAATGCTATATGTCGCATTCCTGTTTTTTTTTTTGACAAAACACACACACACACACATACACGTTGTCAAATGTAGACACACACAAATACATATCTACGTCTGAAAAATCATCAAACATATAAACATTCAAAATGTATAGAAACTTGTACAGAGGAAGTTGCACATATATTTTCAAATGTATTAAATATAGTATGTGCACTGGCAAGTGGCACACACGTACACATACAAGTATATACGAAACAGACTGCAGTAACACAACATTAAGCGGTTTTCTCTTCTCTGTTATCTCCAGCTTCCTTTTTGCCCTTTGGTTAAACATTCTCTTGGCATGCATGATCTCATTTAACTTTGATTTCCTCCTTTTCCAGGACGGCATCCTCGATGGTTCCAATTTCCAGCCCATTCCCCAATTTTCAACCCCAATGACAGACAACACACACTGGAATGACTGTTTAGCTAAAGAAGGGAATTGGTAAGTGATGATTTTAAATGCTGTTTAAGATAAAAAGGGGAGTTTGCGGCAGATAAGGACTTGCCTGGGTAGAGAGCAGGAAGCTTGGAGATACCAGCTTGAATGTGCCGTTACAGTAGCTGCACACCACATGTGTGATTTATGAGCTTTAGTAAACACTGCTGTGGAATGATCAGACTCTTATTTTAAAAAGCTATAACTTCAAATATAATTTAAAATGCATTTTCCACTGCGTAAAATATTGCTGAATTTAATCTTTGCTAAAACGAAACAACCATTATATAATACGACTAACATATCTATGAACTATGTAAATTGAAATACCATTCTAATGAAATTTAAAAATATAAAAATAAAGTAGTTTGATTTAAAATTGCACATTGAAATGGTTCAGTTAGGATTAGGAATGAAAAGTAGGTAGGGATATAAAAGTAAACCTTTTTATATATTTTTTTAAATAAAAATTTTATGTTTTAAATAAATGGTTTTGTTTACTAAACATTGCCAATTTGGGCAATTTGTTGTTTTACTTGCAAACATTTTATTCTAATGTTGCTTAAAGAGCCTAATATTTGTTTACATGGCATGGCCTTGTAGTAATAATAATAATGATGATAATAATAATAATAGTAATAGGGACATAACCATATATAATCCTATGTTTATGGAACCTAAGACAATAAGAGTCTTTACTTAATTTGTCCTTGATTAACCTTTTGAGCGTGGAGATTATGTCCAGCATAAAAGAATCTTTTCTTCGTTGAAAAGAGCAGCTCTTTGTCGAGCTTTAAGTGGTTTGTGTAATCCCCTATAACCTGTACCATGAAGCCGTAGGATTCAGAAAATCTGTTTTCAGCACATTGTGAGTAGGAGCGAACCAACAAATTTACTCTCTGTCTCTCCCCAACTCTGTCATAAAACAGAGCACCCCATTTCCATATCAATCGGATTAGTTCCAAGACCAGGGAAGTAGGAGTAATGTAAGTAAGCGTACAAATTTAAATATAGGACATCAAAAACATTGTTAGGGATTCATTTATTTTCGAAGCAGCCCCGGCTCTCTTTTCCTCTCTGTGAAGATGAGATGAAAATTTATCTCCCTAATTTTATTTTCACTTTATTTTGAAAGCGCTGAACACTACAGCATCTTAAGATTTACCAAGAATTATGGCATCTCTCTGCTCTTATATGCTTAACCTGTTTTGTATAGTATTCCATATTAAGTACTGTACTTGTATAAAAAGGATTTAAGATGGGGACGTCCATGGAAACATTTCGTCAGCGATCTGAGTTAGTAGCAGCTCATACCTGTGTTTAAACATAATTAATAATTTGATATGTTTGAATACTAATGTAATTCAAATTTACATGAACTGTCTTTATAATGGAAACAATGACTATTCTATTAGTGAATTGATAGGTCTGCATCACTGAAACCAAAAGTCACAGAAGCAGCAGAAAAATCAAGCATGCAAAGACTGTTATCAGAAGTGTGTTGCCATATTTTCAACTTTGAATATTCCTAAATCCACTGTATATTTAGAAAAAAATTGAAAAAAAAAAAGCTTTCAAGTCATCACTTTTTCCCACGAATGTAAAGTAAAATATCATGGAAGAGGTAAAACTTTTTGAGCTGGAGAGACTGGGAGGTCAATGGGATGAGTCATCAGGAGATTATTCAGCAGTCTGTGTCGCTGACTGATCAAGGCAGCCAGTAACTCTCTGTCTGCATGTAGAGATGGATAGATGGATGCATGCCTTTTCTTCTTCAGCCCTTTATGACTTAGTCTGTCTCTGTAATTGAAAAACTAGCTCGGCTGTGTTGTCTTGGGATTTGTCCTGTTATAATGCAGCTTCAAAACAGGAAAACCAATAGTGGGAATAGACCCCCAAATGTAATTAATTTTGCAGGGGCGGGGGGTATGGTGGCAGAGGAGCGAGGGGTATTATTGCAGGAGGAAGAATCCTAATCAGTTGCAGATTCCTTCCTGTTTGGTTAGCGTGACCGTGGCCAATTACCAGTGAACTCTGTGTTACAGTTTCACTTCCTGTGCTACCCACAGAATGGACTGAGGCCGGCGATGCGGAGCCTGCTAGTACAGGCGGAGATAGGGAAGGAGAGAGGAGAGATAGAGGGAGAAAGACGAAACAAGACACACGGCAATGAAACTGCAGGAAAGTAAACAGAACAGAGGAAGGGGAAGAAAAAGAAGAAAAGAAGGGGAAATCTTCGGCCAGATCTGAGGTGCAGAGACATGAAGGCACATAGGTCCTTTATCCAGCTAATATAGGACACGACATGGGGTTCACAAAGGAAATGAAAGGATTTTAGACCCGGCTTCTCTTGCCGGTTGAGTTGTTGTCAAGTAAAGGCTCAAACTGCAGAGAAACAGACTGAACTCAGGTCACAAATGCAATAACGTGTAACTCAATCAATGCAGCGATGTTATCAAAAGACAGAGTTTGGCAATGCTGTTTACCCTAAAACAAATCAAGTCCCACAACTGAAAAAGTGAATGATAATTGTAAAGACACACCTAAATTTCCATGAAATTTCTGTTTTTTTTTTTCTGTTTTTTCTTTTTTTTTTTAATCAACACATGGAAATAACTGGGTAAGCTTTGGGGCTTTACTGGACATTGTCCATACTGAAAAAAAAAACAAACAAACCTCCCCTCCAAAAAACAGGATTCTATTGTTGCTAAAGGCTGGCCAAGCCAGTAGTTTACAGCATATTACAGCAACATCCTCAAAATGTCAGTCATGGTCTTTTCTCGGGCCTTTTGCTCAGATGTGGAACTTTGTTTTGGTGCATATCCATTGACTTTCAGATTGGCAAGTCTACAGAAACATGAGATTTTAGTGAAGCGCTTAAGACATTGGCAGCACCAGAAGGATTTCCAGTAATGATCCCTAACAACCTGACCTGCCAAAAACACTTCCCTGTGGCTTGATCCCAGTCCTCAATTCTCTCCTCTCTTACACCAGTTTACTCCTCAAGAGGGATCTATTCCCATAGTTTCCCCATCTGTAATAGTTTTTTTTTTTTTGCATATTATTGTCTCCAGTGCTCTCCCAAAATTCACTTACAGTATGATAGCACTGTTTGGTTGTAGATTTAGAGCAAGGGTGCACACTGGGAGTACATGATCAGGATTGCCAGGGGGACATTAATTCATTTGTTCTGTTGTGATCTGGTATCAGATAGGCTTCGGTGCTCAAAATAACAATGAGGATCTGTTTTTCTTTCTCTAGATAACACATACAGTATTTGACAGCTGGGTATCAGTCACTCTTGATAAATTAAATAAATAATTGGAGTCACACAGACATATAAATGCCGTAAGTGATAAGATCAAATTCTCTTTTCTAGTAAAATTCAAGAAACCTGTTTTGTGTTATCTGATAGATGACATGTCATTTATTACCATTTTCCAACACAGTTGAAAACATCTCAGGAGGCGCAGTACTGACGCGGTTACAAGTGGAGTAAACTGCTTAGAAGATGTTCAAGGGATGATGCACAAAACTGCCAATGTGATTGTGAATTCCCTGAGAAGCCTAGTTTGCACACATGCACATACACACACACACACGGTGGAGAACATGAGAAATGGGCGAAGAGCCATACTATTCAGTGTGAACTGGAGGGTCCAAGTCGCTAAACTAATCCTAGTACCACAAGATCCCACTTTCAGCCAAGTCTTCTTCTGCAGCTGCCTGGGATCATTTCACAAACACAAGGTATTCCTGGAAGAATTGATTCTGTTAGATAGTTCATTGATCACACACATCGCCTGCGGACAGAAGATGGCTTTACAAGCAATAAGATGGGAGACAATTATATTATTTTAGTGAAATAAGACAGAGTACAAGCAGCGAGTGCCAATAGCCTAGGCAGGGGAGGGAGGCACAGGCGGCCCCCTCTGTGACTGCCTCACTGTGTTTGTGCTCCATCCTCAAGTGGCACGATAATCCACTAAACTTTCCTCCGCCTGCTTCTCTCAATGCAATCTGGATGCGAAGGCTCAGCAGTGATTGCATTCATTTGTAAAAGCATCCAAGCCAAAATTGAACCCCAAGGCTGATAAACTATAAAGATGCTGATCAGATCGCGGCTAAGGAGTCCACACTTGAGGGCACGAGGTGTCAGCGCTGGAGCCAAAAGAGCAATGACTCTGTATACTTCACTTGGAGCCAGGCGACTGCTCCAGAATACAAACAGGAGGAGAAAAACACATAAAAATGACAACAAACTACAGCACGATTTTTCATCAGGCTGCATCTTTCAGTGGCGGAAGGTATTATCTGTTCAGCAGATTAACACTTTTTAGATGTAGTCTTTTTTTCCTGCTTTTTTTATGGACTCTGTTGGTAAATGGAGTGCATTTATTTCTTGAATTTCAGCAAATGCATTTTATTGATGATCGTAGTGTGAGTTTCATAATGCATCACATGAAAAGCAGAATCCTAAAAGAGATACTGTCAAAGGAAGTCATATGTTTTCGAGCTTGTAAAGGAATATTATAACTTATTTATCAGAATGAAAGTAAAACATAACTCTGCTCTTCAAGTCCAATATATGCTGCCTTTAATGTCTTTTCCATAGCACTGCTTATTCTAACCACACCGAAAGAGTTACTGCAACTTTTTTTTATCTGCTTTACAGTTATCTCTCACAGCTATTGCACTGTCTCACAGCAAATGAACACTGTCATCACTTTAAACACACATATCTGCCTCTGCTAAAGCACAAGGATAGAAGGCAGACAAATGGAGAGAAAGAAAGGGAAGATCTGAGGATGTTTTTTCCTCTCCATCCTCATGGCCCCAGTGCGTTAAATGTCAAAGAGCAGTCAGCGGGAGAGACTGATTCCAGGAGGCGATGTGAATGGGACGATTGAAGACCCGCTTTGATTGACAGCTCTTCCTCTCTTGCTCTGCCCTGAGGGTGATTGACAATGTGGTTCATCTCACATTTTGTGACTGAGCTAATCCAGTAAATTCCTACCAGACGCAGCTCAACTCAGCAGAGACCTGCCGCTCCTTTCCCAGGTGGAATTTTCATTTTATCTCTTCCCCAAAATAAATATGTTTTTCCATCTGTGGCATGGAAAACAAACTGGGGAGGGGGGAAGAGGTGTTGGAGGGGTCCATAATTAAGTCTAAGTACATAATTAAGTGAGTTTAGAAAAGTGCTAGTTTTTCTATGAATTAAAATGTAGACTAATTACATGTGGGAATTATCCTGCTGTTGTTAGTGATTAATATTGTCATAGGTTACTGTCATAATATGCTTCCAGTTGGAAATGGGATCACCTTACTGGAACGATTGATCTCTTGCCAAGTTAAGTAATTAATTGACTGAACAACCACTGACACGCAGTTATCTTGCAAGTCGTCCCCCGTGCCCACAAGGTGCGCCACTCGTCCTCTTGACCTTGCACCTGTATTTTCATGTCTGCCGGTTCCCAGAATTCGATTCCACCGCACTGCAGCTGGCTTTTTGAAGAAAAACAAAAATAATGCAACTATAAAAGGAAGAATCATCTTACAAGACCTTTATCCCTGTTGCAGGATATGCAACACTTGGTGTTTAGTGCCTGCTACAGCGGTGACACACATTGCTGCAGCTTGCCCAATAAGGATAGGAGTGTGAAAAATATCTGACACCTTCATTAATCATCATTCCTAAATGATTACTCTGTAAAGGGATTCATTTAAGCATGATTAATTGCAGAACAAGTCTAATGGAGCAATGAATTACCTGCCTAACCTTTTGCAGGAGGATGGTGTTAACCTCAAGTCAGAGCTGTGGAAACCAGAGTAGTTAACTGTGTCAAAGAAAATGAAGATGCAACAATAATGAGAATCAGTAAAATATCCAATATCTTAAAAAAACAAAACAAACAAAAAAAACAGTTCTGTTATGTGTATGTGTTGATTATTCAAACCTGGCTCTGTTAATTGAATGCCCATTCATAATAGTTTTCATCACTTGCAAGCCCTTTTCATGCACTGATTAAATCTTTTCAACTAATTAGAGATATAGATAACACTGCAATAAAGGGTGTCGTGCACTATTGATACTGTTTGTAATTTTTGTGGAATTGTCATCAATGACTCTTGACATTCTCACAGAGTTGGCTGTTTTGCTCTGTGAAAGCTGGGCGTTGAAAACAATGCCTCATTGTGTGCAGATCGGTTGTTTATGTTTTAAGTATGATGAAAGCCTTCCCAACCAGCTATAAGTGAGATAATAGCTCACTGAGAGTGACTTGTGCAAGCAGCAAACTTGTACGGGGCATTGCACATTCTCGATGGTATGCTTTTGAAGTCGGTGAAAGTGAGGGGTGTGGTCCAGTTTGTCTGGTCCGCCTCACCGTGTTACACAAGATGGTCAGGTTTTTTTTTTTTTTTTTTTTTTTTAAATGCTCAGACTAACCTACTTTCCAAGCTTGTGTCAACAGTTTTCATTACATTCAAACACAAAAAAGTGACTCAAATAAAGAGTAACTATTGAGACATACCCTCTGATTTGACCCGTGTTTCAAAGCCAATACTCATTAGAGGCAAATATTTTGTTCACATACACAAATGAGCCCCTGTAATTGCACGATTTTATGCACAATCCAAATTCAAATCATTCCTTCTTGACACAGCCAACACATCTGTCACACAGCTCTTAATTTTTTTGTTGAATAATTAAAAAAAGAAATAGAGAAACATACTAATGAGAGAACCTTACTTGAGGGCTTTGCTGCTCCGCTGACTATCATATTAATGTATTCCTGTGTGAATTAAACGCATCATCAAACTCCTAAGTTCCCTTCGTATTTTCCTCTGAAGACAAGGGACGGACACCAGTTTCTACCTTGCCCTCTGCAAAAATGAAGGGCATTCTTCATTATTATACCTCTTGTGATTACATGTTAATAGCCACATACTAAAGAGAAAGGCTTTTCTTTTAAACTGACAAAAACACTGGGAATATAGCTTTTTATTAGAATGACATTGTTTCGGTCAATGATTAAGTCATTAAGAAATGTTAAAGTGAGACGTAGATTCATTACAATTCGTGACTTTACTTGACACACTTACATAAATCTCGACTATGATCTAAAAGTAAGTCCTTTATAGCTGAAAAACTGAATTTAAATGTTGTTGCAAATACAAAAATATCTTGGATAGTAGCAGTTAACACCAAGATTTTGCCCTCTTTTTCATCCTTTCTTTGCCTTTTTGCTTGAAGCAAAGGTGACGGCCAGTGTACCCTAATCCTAACCTTTCTACACCTCTTTAACCCTCTTTCGGTTCCTCCTCCTTCCATTAATCCCTTCATCCCAGTCTTCCCCTACACTCAGTACAGACTGACAGTTATCACAGCTCCTTTCTGTGAGTGTCTGACAGCTTGAACTGGCTCATTAAGGTAAACTGGGAATGGGAGGCTAATCTGCACGTGGGGTTATTTTAGAGGTTGCTTTGTAGCTCAGCAAACATGTCTGCTCATGTTCCATATGATGGCTTGTCCAGAGTGGAGGAAATATGCCAGATGTAATAATCATAATTGACCACATAATGATAAAGTCACTGAAGGTGTCAGGTCTTCACTTTTGCACTAATAAACTTTGGAGAAACGTTAAACTGAGTGTTGTAGTGGAAAAAAAAATTGAAAATCAAGCTTTTTAAAGTGTTACACAGACAAACAAAGGCAGAGAAAGTACAAAACAACAAAGCATGCAGTTAAGGTGAGACTGAAATGTTACTTTGAATGCTTTGAATAGATTTGCCCATAGCTGTTAGAGAGCAAAGCAGGCGATGTGTGATTGATCACGTCCCATAGGGGCGACAGCCAGCACGCCATTTATACACAACAAACGGGGTTGGCTACACTAAAATAAGCTCTCACAACCTATGCAGATAGCACAGTCTTTCATTTAAGCTTGTGCATGCTAAACCTGGCTGATAAACGATTTGCCTAGCAGCACTTCCGTCCATATTTTATCACGGCAGACAATGCTCAGTGGCGTTGCCAGACTTGGTGTATATCCAGTATTCAGGCAAAAAAGCGTCTCCTCAACCTCTCAACAGCTTGGCTCCAATAATTAACTTCCACAGGACTGATGGGAGCCTTAGTCAGTGGCAACAGGAATAGAATAAAATGAAACACGGTAGAACAGAGTAAGAAGAAAAATTATGGAAGACCACAAGGCAAATGAGGTTTCACAGAATACAAAGATCACATTTGATACACAGAGGTCGTGGGTCAGCCATGCTTGGAGCCTCTTCCTTGCTGTGCAGATAACCTCCATCACACAGCAAACTCCAGTCCAGGGCACAAATAGCTGAAAGGATTAATAAACATTTATACTTAAAGCTCTCCAGCTGCTAAACACATCAAAAACCTTTAAGCTGTGGCACGCCTGCAACATTTTAAGCCAGTATTCTGAACATGGCAGCATTGCCAACAAATGTGAGCAGGGTAGAGCATTAATGTACATATCCAGAGGCAAGAGTCTGCTAAATCTGGAGCTCCACTGATTTTTCTTTTCTCTCTCTTTTTTTTTATTTAATCTTTTAGAGGACAGCTTTTAAATTTGAATGTGACAGGTGAAGTAAGCAGATGTTGTAGTTGGAAACTTGTTTGCTCACTACATTAAAGGACTTTTTTGGAACCATTTTTATTCTGATAAATTTCATTTTCAGATAAACCTGAACGTTATCTAAATTGCTATGTAAATTTCATACATACAGTATTTTATTTATTTATTTTTACAGTATGTGACAAACCACTATTTTGATACTGAAAACACAATGTTAAAAAAAAATCCTACATAATACGTCGTAAATTTTAATACATGTGCAAGTGAAATCTTGCCAGGTGAGCATAGAAACTTCCTTGTGTGTACGTACACACTTAAATACACACAGACAAAGACATCTGATGTTTCAGCTACTGCTCTTTCTTAGTGTAATCTCAACCAGACAGGTCATGCTGGCCCCAGGTGATGTCTAGACTGTCTGCGATTGGACAGATCCTGCATGCGCTTTTTGTTAGGAGGGATCATTAATAGCTGGGTATGACCTCTGACCATCGCTTTGAATCATTAGCCGGTCAACTGATGGTTCCTATTTACCATCCTAATAGCAGATCTGAAGGAGGAAGACTTGTTTTGAAGATTATATTAATACTTATTTAATGTTTTGCATTAAGACTGTTTAACCTGCAACAACAGAATTATCATCTCAGTTTTGTCTTGGTTCCAACTCAGAAACAATACTTATATCCATGTTTAAGTTGAATTTAATTTAGAATGCCTGATTGCAAAACTGAAAGGATGGTTGGCTTTTTGAAATTTTCATGGCAAAATTAGTCCTCAGGTGACATTAAGAATAAAAGTTTTATTTGTGAAGTCTCAAGAAACACACATGTCAGCGTTCATCCACATGTGTCTCCTTGTATGCATGCGTATTCTGTATTTAAATAATATGCCATGGTTTCATTCAGTACCCTATCACTTAAATCTGGCTGCAGGGCACAAGGTCCATTTGTCACATCAAGCTTTTGTTATCGCACTTCTCTTCAGAGAACACAAACAGGAAATCACACAAAAGACCACTACAGAAAAAGTGCTGGCTCATCCAGTGAGAGGTCTGCATTAGATATGATGGTGAGAGGAGAGAACTTAGGCTCAGCACAGAAGGAAAAGGAGGAGGGAGATGTGTGATTAAATGTGTGCGTGTTTGACTGTCGCTGTGAGTGAGTGTATGGCGTGTTTGTTGTAATGTGTGTATGTATATGTGCAGTCAGGGGCGTGTGGAAGTGTGTGTTAGGAGGATACCCGGAGCCTTGCTGTAGCACTCGGTGCCTAAATCATGTGTACAAGCTGTTTCCAATAAACTGTTAAATTTGATAAAGAGGTCCAGTATTATATTACAAAGCCCACGGGGCACTCGGACCTCAGCTATCATGAATACATTTTGCCTGATAATAACGCTGTGACTTCAATCGCTGCCAGAGGAAAAACTGCTGCCCTCCTGGAAATCAAGTTGCGTGGCAGGGTGACACCTGTATAAATGGACAGGTGATGAGATTATAATATATTTATGCTTTCTGGGTTAGTGTTAAGGGACTCCTACAAGTGAGCACGGGTAACACAAAGGACTTGGGGAGGGGGTGAGTGCCATGAGGGCATATCCTCCTACCTCACAGATCAGGCCTTTTATTCATGAGGCAAAGGCTGCATAGATATACAGTGGCATTTGGTTATAAATCACTATTGTTGCTTATAAGTATCCATGATACCAATTAATATTTGCGTTTAGAGGATTCTTTTTTTTTTTTAACTTAAGCTTAATGAATCACAAGATGATAACTACAGAGTATACATGGACAACAAAGCAATAATAAATTCACTTGATTAAAACCGATCTCATTGGACCCAGTGCATTATAACTTAAACTCTGTTAAGTGGATATTATTACAATTTATTCCTATGTTATATGTTTTCAATTATCATATGACTTTGTTATAATCGTATTCTTTAATTTTAATGTATATGTTAATAATTGTTACTTGTCATTAAAATACTTTAGCCTTTACTTAGAAATATTTGAATGTAATTTCTTTATAATTTTTTTCTACTCGTCGTGTAACTAAGATTGATTGAAAGAAATATCAGAAATACAAGGTAAAAACTTATATTTTAAACCCTAAAAGAGAGAGTAAATCATCACTCAAAGAGCCTTCAAAGTAAATAACTGGAAAACCTCCTGCCATCCTTGGATATGTGACACTTTGTATTCCCATACTGCACTAGTTTGTCCCGTGTCTGGTCTCCATGCAGTGTCTGGATAGCTGACAAGGTGGGCAGGTGATGAATGTTCAGTAATTGTAAGACTTCAGTGGTAAAAACATTCAAATTCATGACAGTGAGAAATGGAAGAAAGCCGCCAGAGGAAATTTCAGGCTGTGAGGAAGTGCATCCAACCTGTCTAAATAACAGATCACACTTTAACTTAGTCACTTGCTCAGAACATGGAGTCTGGACTGATATTAGAAATGTGCCTTTATGGCAAATGAGCAATAAAGGCACACGAGGAGCCACAATAGCAGCTTGCTTATGGTGTAAGTATTGAAACTATGGGATCCAGACTTGGGTTAGACGAGTGACATTTGTACATTTACAGCAAATAACTGCTATTAATAATACTCGCATGAAGTGAAACTTTTTTTTCCTCTGTATTTTCACCAGTATAAAAACCTGTATTATTATTATTAGTCAGTTTCCCCACTGCATTCTTTAGGTTTGAGGTTTGAGGTTTGCTCAGTCAGCACCATTTGCATAAGATAAATTAATCACTAAATACTTTGGGATGGGTGTACACTTGTTTTAGTATGCGTACAGTTTTGGTTTTCATTATCCACATAAATCTTTTTCCGTCATGCTGCATATATATCTATATATATATATATATATATATATATATATATATATATATATATCTATCTATCTATCTATCTATCTATCTATCTATATATGTATATCTAGATATATATATATATATATATATATATATATATATATGATATATATATATATTAGGGCTGGGCAAGTTAACGCGTTATTATTGCATTAACGCATTAATTTATTACGCCAACATTTATTTTATCGCACGTTAACGCATGTTGCTCACATGCTTTTGTTTTGAAAAGTCTGTTACTGGCTGCTGCAGAAGAGAATTGGTTGGTAAGCATGCGGTAAAGCTAAAACAGACATGGGGAACGGTAAAAATCCGTGAACTTTACAGTTTGGGTAGCAACTCAGGTATCAATATTAACAATTATGTCTAAATAAAAAATAAATTCTGGACTGCAACAAAACTTTCGCATCAATCATCCATGTTCCATCAGATCTGCTCCATATGTTCACTGTCCTGCTGTTCTCTTCCTGGTTAATTAGTGCAGCTCCATCTCGTGGCACAGATGTGTAATGACAACAGAAAGTCCAGTCCTCGATTATAAAACAAATTCAGTTCTGTGATCCGTTTTTTTTTAAATTCCGTATTTTTGATCCAAGTCTAAAATTGAAATACAAAAAAAAAAGGCTTTTTTTTTTTTTTGTGTTACATTAAAAAATGAAAAACATATTAAAATGTCACTTTTTAATTTTTTAAATTTGTGATTGACAATTGAAAATGGAAAGAATGATTGATACACAGATTGATAAACTTACAGAACTGTGTGTGTGTGTGTGTGTATGTATGTATGTATGATATATATATATATATATATATATATATATATATATATATATATATTTTTTTTTTTCTAAGTTGTAATTGTGTGCAAATCCAAAGTGTCTCTGGCTGCCTGTCAGGACTCAATCAGGATTCTTCCAAAACGGACATAAATTTGTAAGTAAATAAGAACATATATGATTGACAACTATTCCAGTTCCTTCATCCAGGCATTTTTTTTATCCAAACGATTATCATTCAATCTCTTTGTCCTCCCTGCTGGAAGAATCATTTTAAATTACGCTTCAATAATAGACAGGAGAACAACTTGCATGGCGTTGTCATTTTTGGCTGTTATTAACTTTTACAGCATTTTCATGCACTACTTAAATCACAATGTCAGGTGAAACTATTGAAAGTATTCAAGGAGAAGGGAATTCAGATGATAAATAACTTCAGTGGGTCCTGTCAACAAAACTTTGTAATCCTGGATGGTTTCAGTTACATACTGTTAATCATCAATGATGCTTGCCTGCGGATATTTATCAAAGCACGAGGATAAACCAGTATTGGAGGACTTCAGCACGTACCTTCAGTAAAATTGCAGAAGACGTCAAATAACTGAATGAAAACCTTTGATGCTTAAGCATGATCCCTGGTGTCATTAAAGAACTAAACATGCAGCCAACATCTTCATGAGCAAGAACGCAGATCATCCCAACAGATGAATTTAGGAAAGACAATGCAAAGAGAAGAACCTTCAAAGCTTTTCTAATTGGCCTGGAGTTGATGTAAATAGTAAATCTATATTGTACTTTTCTAGTCTTGTCAACCATTCAAAGCATTTTTACACTACAAGCCTCAGTCAGACAGCACTTCTTAGCCTTCTTTATTTTGTCTATGCAGTGCTTTTCTTTTTATTCACACACACTCATAAGACTGCATGACACTGACACGTACACTGTGGAGACCAGGGATCAAACTACCAACTTTCAGATTGGTAAAGGGTTGCACTACCTCCTACTTAGACTTTCATTTTTGGAGTATTTATTTAAAATACTTAATTAGCTGACTTAATTTAATTTCACTTAAATATACTTCCTTTTGTGCATTTCAGGCCTGAAAATAGTAAAGCTTTTATAAATTTGATTTTATCATGTGATCTTAGCACATTGGTTTTTACAAAACCACTTAAAGCATTCTCAAATTGAGAGTACCAAGCATTGACACATTTCAGAGATTATTTCTTCCAATGTTTCCTGTTAATACATCTTTCACAGTTCCAAGGTCTTTATGTGACATTTTTTTTGTCTGGGGACAGGTCAGGACTGCAGGCAGGCCAGTCCAGCTCTCGTACCTGCTTCATCAGCAGCTGTGTATTTGGGATCAAGAATGTGGTTTTGTTGAAAAATGTATGAATTTCCCTGGAAAAGATGTCATCTTGATCTAAAGTCTAAATGTATTTTTCTGAATTAATGCTCCCACCACAGAAATGTAAATTACTCTTACAGAGGACACTGATACAACCCCTTATCATCACAGATGTTGGCTTTTAGACTTTTTGACAGGTCTGGATGGTCCTTTTTGACTTAAGTCAAGAGCACATGGCGCCAGATCTGGAGTACTCATTCGTCTGACCACAACACATTTACATTGTGTGATGATCCATCCCTGAAGCCTTTGAGTACAGAGAAGTCAACACTTCCTTTGGACAAGTTAACAAAAGGTTTCTTTTGTGCACAGTAAAGTTTTGAGTGAGCTCAAGCTATTTAATTATATTACACAGAAAAGCATAATTATCAAATCCCTTCTCATCTTTTCATGAGAAATAATATTTTTTTCTTCTAAATTTTCTTGTGAGTTTATTGACAAACAAATTACTCTCATTCCAACTTTTTTCATGTTTTGCAGTTATGAGTGTATGTTAACAAATGAAATGAGGTTAAGATGAAGCAAATATATCTTGGACTTGCACTTTTACAGTTGAAACAAAAGTTTAAGTAAAAAAAACAAAACAACTGTTTATTATTTTTTAAATAGAGTTTTCCGTACATCCAAACTTTTTTTTTTCAAGGTTTATACTAACTTTAAACTACAGGCCAAGCTTGAGTCAGTGTTCACAGTTGGAATATAGTAAAGAAAACAGGGCTGTCTGCTTCATTGGAAGTAAGAGGCTGTAAAAGTCTGACCTTACCAAACAACAACAAATGAGCAGTCTGTTGACTTCCTCTTATGTTAAGCTGTAGAAATACAGACTGGACATCTGGTCATACCAGCATGAACACTGACCCCTGATATTATTAAAGACATTGCTGCGTCGAGAGAAATGAGGGAGAGAAGGGGGATTACACATAGATTAAAGTTAGTAGTTAACACTTAAAGAAAGGAAGCAGAAGAAATGGTAGTGATAAAAAGTGTCTTACACACAAAAGAGATTTTTTGACATTGCCTTTTAGGGCTTTAGAGAAGATAATTTCTGCCTGTTTTGGGTGGCTGGACCTTCTTTTTTTTTGTTGGTCTGAGTCCTCTGCTGTATCCCACCATCCTGTACTCTTGTGGTGCCCCCCAAGGTCCAGGAAATCGCCCTGTCTATTTCCCCCTCTATATTTAGGCCATTTAAGGTTGCATGGTTTAAAAGGGAAAGTCAGAAGATGCCATTCTTTATGAATGTCTGTGGATATGAATAGTGTCGCTGCTCCTCTCGCTCCATCCCCTTAGGAGTTCACCTTTTCAAATATAACGAATGCCTCAATTAAAATCCCTTTCAAACGCCATGCTTATTTTTTGATAACAATAGTCTGCCTCCCCCCTCTCCTGTCCCCTCTACCTTTGCTTTCTCCTCTTTCTTGCTCTCTTAGGAGGGTTGGTAAAAAGGGACACGCAGGGCGGACAAGTGCTTCTGTGCAAAGAGAAATGAGGGAGAAAGAAAGAGACAAACATTAACTTACTAGTGAGGGGAAAAAAGAGACACAACGAGAAAAAGAGCAAAACAGCAAGGGAGAGATGTACGTATGAGAGAGGGGGGTTATGGGGACTTATTTGTGACGGAGCGATGGATGCAAGGCCGAGAATGATGTGAGCCAGCAGATGGCAGGGTAAGAACAGTAATATGGCTACTACCTCTCTGTCTGTCTGTAGCCAAACAGCAGGTCTTTGGGGAATCCTCAGCCTACATACACACACTCACACTCATGCAAAAAAGGAATCATACTCAAACTGTATTGGAAGAAATACACACCACAAATATGAATATTCAGGCTCCTCTCTTAAACTCATCCAACAAGTTTATTCCAACACTCTGAAACCCGATACCACATACAAGCTCTAGCAACCACAGATGAGACGTTAATGTTTGCATGCCTTATTGCACTTTATGAGAAGATGCATTGAAGCACATCAAAACACACACACACACACACACACACACACACACACACACACACACACACACACATTCACAAGTTCAGCTCAAACTGTTGCTTCAAATTTAACACATTTCATTTGTTTATGGTAGTTTTACTCATGGGGCTCTCTGCAAACATTTACAAAAATCACATCTGGCATGTTTTTTAAACAGACAAATGACATGTTATCTGAACTGTTTGCTCCCGGTAAGTTAGACTGAATACTTTCACTGTTCTCCATGATGCCAAAAGGGTTGCGGGTGGCGTGACTTATTGAATTTAAAACTCTGGTTACAAGACAGTTTGTCGCCATTTGGGGCTCAAAGGGAAATGAAACTAATGCTAAATAATGTGATCCTTGGTCGTCATTAGTGTTGTAATATTGAAGTACATTAAGGCTCAATGGAAGATGGCTGGCTTTAATAAAAGACTACTTTAAGATGGCAAACAACAGCAAACAAGAAAATCTAAAAAGCACGGGCCTGTTGTTTACTTACAATCCCTAAACATCATCAGCATGTGAAGTGAATGTAGTAGAGATTAACTGTCTCATGTTGTTTAGCTTAACTTCATCTTGGCTGTGTTTGATTCAGCTCTGAGGAGGAAACCAAAGGCAGATCTTTTTCCATTTAGTATTGACTAATTAATAATTATGTCAGCTTTTCCTCTCCAACTTTTGGGTACATGCTGGTTTGTGGCTGTAGTCACAACCTGGTTTGTTTTGTGTGTTTATTTTTTGATGAAAGTATGCAAAGCAGTTTTATTTACAGCATCTTAAATGTGCCCCCTCCCCTCATGCAAAAGCACAGAAGTAAATTAGAGTTGAGTGAATGATGGTTTACTGTGCATGCTGCACAGGGCACAATGAGAGCACAGAGGGTATGAAACAGCATCAGTCTCTGTTTGAAACTAACAAGCAAGCTTGTTGTGGAGTGTTGAGTGTGGTTTTCATCCAGCTGTTTCATATCGAAGAACATAAAGAGCCTCAAAGCTATCTGTGTACTTGCTAAGAGGCAACATATTTGAACATTCTTCCTCTCTGTCTATCTGTGTCTTTCTTGGCCTCACTTTCTTATAGCTTATTTCACTTACTGCCTCTCTTTCTTTGCCAGTCTAAACCAATAATGTATGATATCTTTATCTTGAGAGTCACTGTAATATTATAGACACACAGGCTACCCACTTGCCTTTTGGGCCTCTCTGCCTTTGACTCTTCGTGGATAGTCGAGTGTCTCCTGACGATTTCCAAAATGCAATGTAATGACTTGTTTATGATTATTTTCTGTAAAATTTATCCCATTTCCTTTGACAGATGTTTATAGAAGAGCACCGTGGTAAATTGGATGGTGAAATCCCCGGTGATTGTGTCCTTCAAAGAACATATCCAACAGAACCCAAGTAAATCAATCTCTCAGACTCCAATAACATATCTTGTTCATCCCTATGAATCATACTGTACACTATGGCGGAAGTTCATCTCTGACCACACTGTGAGGGCTGCAGGCTGTGAGAGAATTATAAGATATGGAGTGGTTGTTAACCCCTGTTAGGAAAAATGTGTTATCAGACATTACACAAAAATAAAAAAATAAATAGAATAAAAAAAGACTTCCAGACTGATTGGGTGGCTTAACAGGTAATTTACACTACCTTTGTTATATTTGGACCGTACTGTATTATTTGGGGTGAACCTCATAGTTTTTATTTTACATCAAAGCTTTTTTGACTTGAATGGTTAATACTGTACATTTTAAAGCATTGTCATTCAAAGTTATCCTCCATCCCTGCACAATGCGATGAAATTCAGTAAGTAAACGTATGGATTATTGTATGTACTGTGTTTCTAAAGTATCCACACCGGTATTTACTGCTGTGTTATTGCTAGAGTTCCCTCATCCTTTTTATTTACTTATCCAGAATCACTTGCCAATCTTTCCTGCGAGTTGCTACCAGTGTTGGCCCAATATTATACTCTTAAACCCAAACAGCACTTCTTTCACCTTGTCAGGTCACAAATAGCAGGCAAGTTGAGGCAGACCTCTATTTAAAGGATGGTGAAAAGTTTGGGTGGCTCAGCCCTTTCAAATTAAATAGATGGCATCCCAGAGAGGCCTATCAAAAATGATTAAAAAGGGTGGAAGACAGCATGTGTGTGAAGTGTCAAGACGAGTCGGCACAGGCTAGTCGACCTGCACCGAGAGCCAGGAAGCTTATTAGCATTTCAGCGCATAGCAACCTGCCTAGCCTCGAGCACTGATCTTAACATGGGCTGTCCAAAACCGCACCGCTCTCTCGCTCTCTATCCTCCTGAATGTGCAAAAAACATTCATGTAAGGTCGGAGGCTCACTCAAGTCAGGAATGTTTCTGTGTGTTAATGTCAAATTGGAGCTGCAGCCTGACAGATAGTATTTGTATACAATACCTTGAGAAGTTTATTGCCTTTCAAATACTGTCTGGGGAATAGTAAAGGTGATACGAAGGTGTCAGTTATCAGGTGATGCCATCAGACTGAAGTGTTGAAACTTTCTATGGTACAAATTGAATTTGACTGAGGCTCATTAACACTGTAAAATCTCTCTCATGTTTGGAGCCAGCAGAAAGTTCCCATCGTAATACTGGTGTATACGTCTTCCTATGAAGTCAGTTCAGGAAGAAAAATTTAGGTACCATTGCCAAATCATACCTAAATTTGGGCATTCACACATTGGCAGGTCTTTTAAGGGATCTGTATTTTGGATAAATAAAGTTTCATTTTATTCAAATGCTTTAAGAGTATCTCTCTGATTTTCAGGCAGCTTTTTATTTTGTTGACTAAATTCTTTATTTGGACAAAAATGTATCCCCCTTCCATTTTTTTTAAATAAACTGTACAGCAACCACGAGCCAAAAACAGCTTCAGAAATCAGAGCCACTGATAAAAAATCTTTCAGAGTAATTTCAGCTGCTTTTTTGTTTGCGGTGTTTTTTTTTTTTCTCTTCTTTTCTCTCCCTGCCTATTGCCTTTTAAAAGTGTGAGAGGATCACCATCGGACCTGGATGCTTAATCACTCGCCATGGTGTACCGTGTTATGATATCAGGCATTTCATACGCCTTTATTGACTGAGCTTTTATGCTCTTCTTCATCCTGACAGTATAAAAAATGGCCTGATGACATTCTTTCAGGATTGGAAGCCATTTTGAGGCGTGGGTTAAACAAAGTGACTAATGGGAAGCCCCGTAGGATTTTCACTGGTATTAGTCTTAAAAAAAAAAAAAGAATTAGATTAAAAAAAATATATATTATTAAGAAATTGAGAAAGTTGTGGTCACAATTATTCTTTAGCAGGAAGTTAACAGCAATTTTAAAAGTGTTCTGTTGCAAATGAGCCTCAGATTTGTGTTCGAAAAACATCTAATGAAGCTGTCATAATGTGAGTTTGCATGCAGCGGGTATCCTTTGTTCCCTGACTAGCTTGTCTCACAAAAGCGACCTTGGGAGTGGGAGCCTCTGTGCCTACCTCATAGCTCCCAGCTCTCCACAAGCCCCCACAGAGCATCTCAATGTCTCAAATTAAAGATAAGGTCTGCCTACTCTGTGTACAGTAGCTACCCTACCTTTGGCATGTGGTCGTTGCTAATTACTTTGAGCTGTTAAGGGAGACATATCTGGGGAGCAAGGCAGGAAGGAGAGACCTACAAACCCAGTTTAAAAGAAGAATCTGATTTTCCCATTGCTCCCGATGGCTTTGTTTGACCTGTTGGATGTGCGTTGTTCTGTCTGATAATTCCACATCGGGTTCTACCTGTTGTGTATCTGTGTTAAAAGTAGTCAGAGTGAGGCCTGCAGCTTTTTGGAAGGTTTTTGCAACAGTGTATCAAATATTGCACATGTCCTAATAAAATGAAAACGTGTGAATAATTACAATGTCTTGTTGGTAACATTTGGCACTGATGCATAGGTAACTCTGTGCATGTGTCTGTTAATCAGTCTTGTGTGTGAACAGCATTAGTTAACACCCAAGGACCAGTCAGCTGCCACAAACAACTGCAGAACAATAACCATGACTAAACCTCCTCTGATTTGTGATTATTGGGGGGAAAAAAAAAGAGCGCAAAGACAAATGCTGAAAGCAGCCATTTTCTTCCCACAAAACAGAAGTTGCTTTTAATCCATTCTTAACAGTAAAAATAGCTGATATAAATCATCACCTTGGCAGCAGCAAGCCATGATGGTGGTGTCAGGGATCTGGTTTAGCGTGCACACTGCCTGGTAAACTGTTCTATTTAACTCCCCTCCGACTCCCACTGGCTCATTGCTAAATAAGGATATCAATTAGGCTAAAGCACTCAGCAAAGGCTCCCAAGTTAACCATCAGCAGAGCCATGAATGGATCTTTGGGGATATTGACTGCAGCGGCAATAGGTTTGTAAGTGGGCTGACCAAGGGGTAATTAAAGCGGCATTATCATGTTACGGCATTTATGCTTCTGAGGATCTATGGTGTCCATGCAAGCATGGATGCATGTAGCTACTGTAGCAACAAGTAAAACTAAATGGAGGAAAAATAGAGGTGAGCCTCTTAATGGGGTGTTTGGCTCAAGCTGTACCAAATACTGCATAATTGATTGTTCTTCTGATGAAGCTACTTGATATCTGTGAAAATATGTGCATATTTGTTCAGCCCGGTCAAAAAAAAAAAAAAGGAAAAAAACTCACAAATAGTACATAAAATGTCAAAATAAAATCTGCCCATTCAGATTCTGTGAGTAAGAGTAATGTCTTTACATGATATGAGGAAAATCATCACTAAGCTCAGGGCTGCCCACTGTAAGACGTGGCTTTGATGTATGTGCAATTACAGCATAATTGCAGAGATAATTACTGTATGGGTAAGATTAATAACTTTATTAGCTAAAATGGTTCACTTTTAAAAGAGGGAAATGTATACGTTGGTCTAGTGGATCTAAATTTGCTGAAAGTCAATTAACAGGCTGATTTTGTATCTCATTACTCACAGGTTTCACCTTGGAAAGGCACCTTGAGAAGCTAAATTTAAATTGTAAAAAAGGTCAGGAAGTCCCTTGTACAATTAAACTAGGGTTTCTAAAGATTTCCATCATTTTCAGGAAATGACAAAGTGTCTATTGTGGCCAATCCACCAAGAAAGATCCACTATGAAATTAAATCTCTCAACTGTCAGACCAACCTCTAGAGTATGTCTCAGTTACCAGAGGAGTTAACTACAGTTTGAGATGTTTTTTTTTTTCCTTTTTCTTCTTTATGTTAATTTTAACAGTTTTATTTTAAAGGGGAACACTTTTCAGTGCTTCTGTTTTGAATGAGTTATAACCAGCACTTAAGCTCCTTTGAAACAATCGTAACTTCCCCTCTTCTTGCAATGCTAACTTCTCCTTTGAAACAATAATACTTCTCCCATTTAATTTTAGTCAAGTTAGCCAAGCTGCACCGTTGACAGGGCTAAATTTGTCTTATCAAGACCTATTAACCATTTCCATTTTCTTATTAAATGCCTGCTATATAATTTGTGAGTTTCCAACATGATGTAATTATGATGTATCATTTCCCTCAAATAAAGGCCCTGTCCTCTCTTGGTGTTAATTTGAGCGTGTGAACTTTATACTTTGAACTAATTGGTTGCTGTCGAAATCCCCTGAATGTGAGTAATTCGATCAGGTATTCCATAACCATTGTGCAATTTAATTTAAGTAATTTAATTGGATTTGACTGCTCCTTTCTGGGCCACTCTCCACTCAGTATCCAAGAACTGCAGAGCTGCAGAGGTATCCTCAGGCAAACACACACGAGGTGCCACCAGTTCCTTGCACCAGTAGAGTTGGGAACTTCCTGCGAGATGGCATGGAAGGATACGACCAGAGACATTATGCATTCAATGTATGATTAAAGGTGACATTTAATGCGAATTCCACTTATGTCCGCATTGATTTTTGTATAAACATTTGCCACCGTTGTGTCTACAGACCCATAAAGTAGGAAAAAAGGCCATTCTCTTACTTCTTTACTATTTCCACAGAGGAGATCAAACATTGTGTCTCAGAAGGGGTGATAAGTTGAAACATTCAGGTTTAAGAAGCGTCTCACTAACAGAAATGCCCATTTGGTATTTGCTCATTTCTGGACCACCTTTTACTCTGTATCTAGGAGTTGCAGAGCTGCAGAAAGCTACCATAGACCTTTATGTAGACCCTTTTTTTGGTCTATGCTCACTTACTGAACTACTCCAGAGTGGTGGATGGCCAGTAGCAGCTCAAAGCTGCTACAGGGATGGGAGAATGAAGCATCTGTGAGTAATCTAGAGTGGGATCACATGTCAGACTAGGAGTAACTTTTTAAAAACAAATATATTTTACCCCATTTAAAGCTTATAGAAAGGTAAAAGTGTTTGATGCTATGTAAGGGGAAGCACAGACTAGAATTATAGGTATCAAATGATAAGAGGTTAATATGTGGACACAAACTATGCGTTTTTCTTAATATGTTAATACAGAAAGCACAAATTTCATCTCTCCTTAGAGTTTCAGCCTTCTTGACTCGGTGATAGCCGAGGCCTGGAGACTTGGTGGCTGTGCAGAGAAAAAGCACCAGAGACGGGATCCCCTGTCAACCCTGATGTACTGGAAAAAACAGTGCAGGGACCACGCTGAGAGAGAGAAAGGGAGCCAATGAAAAAGAGAGGAAGAGCAAGAAGGGGGTGGGGTGGGGGGGCAGAGAGAGAGAGAGGGAGACAGATTAAGTGCACTAAGGAAGAAAGAGAATCAAAGAATACAGATGGTGTGTGAGTGATGCCCATGGGCAAGAATGGCTCTGTCTTGCTTGGACCCTCCTCCTAGTGCCAGTGACAGGGATGACGCTGCCACTCTGCATCAACCTTATGTAGTATTCATAGCAGCAGGTCCCTCTAACACAATTTGTGATCTCCACCCTAGCTGGAGAATACTAGGAATACAGAGCTGGGGCTGGGAGTGACCACACTGAGACCTTGGCTAGGAACTACCTCTTCTATTACTTCTCTTTTTTATGTATGGGGTGGAATTTGTCTTTTCTGGGAATTCCACAATAAAATGACTGTTATTTATCATTACCAACCTCTTTATCATTTAGTCAATAAAAGGCCTCTCACTTTCTCTCTCTCCTTCCCTCCATCGCGGTCCAGGAGTCAGATATCTGTATTAGTCCCCCCTGCCTCAGGGCGAGCTGTGTCAAAAGCTAAATCATGATCAGCTATGGCTTTCTGGCTAAATTGTGTATGAAAGCCCCGGGCAGAAAAGGTGCACATGCTCATTATTGGAGACATAGAGAAAAAGAGACTGAAGTTTTCACACATGCTCTGAAGCAAACGCACACGCTCACACACAAACAAAACAAGGATGAATTGCACCACATATATGCTAAGAGTACATAGGTCTCGAGGATCTGGATAAATAGTTCAACTAACTAGTTGAAATGTGCCAGACTTTCTGGCTTGCAAATCAGTAGTTTATTGGTATGTAATGTTGCTTTTCCACTAAATTGAAAAACAAAAAAAACAGATGATTTGTTCTTTGAATGTACATGGATAGAAAACAAATTTAATTTACCAACATTACTGGTGTAAATGAAAGCCACTGTGTCTTCCCTTCTATAATGAGCTTCATTTATTAGCAAACAATTGTTCTATTCATCAATCAGTTAGGTCTTAATTCTAATATTTATGACAAGTTCTTTTTCAAATACATAGTTGTTCAAGTACAATTAACAAATTAACCTAATTTGCTAAATCAGTGTTTCTCAATCCTGGTCCTCAAGTACCACTGGCCTGCATGTTTTGGGTGTTTTCCCTGTCCCAACACACCTGTTGCCAACATACCTTTATAGATGGCCGAACTGAAAAATGTGTTGTTTTCAGTCATGGATTTTCTTACTCAGTATTACTAACCTTACTCTTTATTTTGCAACAGAGAAAAAAAATTAAACAATGTGGTTTCAAGTTTTTCCAATTAATAATAACCAACCAATAATTTTGAAATGGCAATTATACAAATAATATTAATTCCCTTGTTCATTCAATAAAGGTGGAAACACTCACACTCATTTAAGGCTTTGCAGTTCTGCGCCTTTCTGTTCGTCTTTGCGTGGTCTTCCCTGCACCAACTTCTGAGATGCTTCTAAAACATGCTGCCATCTCTGGTGGGACAACTCTCAATGTTAGAGTTAGTTGTGATAAAAGTCAGCTACTGTGGCACAGACAGTCCACGACACTTCTGCACTCACTGGGATCCAGGTGCAATGAGCTACAGAAATAAGTGACATCTGACATGTTTAATTTGGTGAATAACAAAAAGTAGACCACATAAAACAAGGACAGGTGATGCATTTCAGTAAAAAAAGGATCACTTGTCATCAAGTGCAGAAAATTCACTTTTTCTTTGGAATAATAATGACAGGACTGGATAGACCACTTTCATGCCTATGCTAATGATACAAAAACAAAAAAAAAACAAAAACAAAGAAACCCCTCATTTATTAAGGCCTACTTAGCAGATAAAGAACACATGTAACAATCTAAACATCAACTACTGCATGATTTTCCCAGTATATTTAATACTGGATAGCATCCAACAAAGCAAGCACGCAGGACTTGGTCTCCCCTTTAGGACATTATCACCTTGTCCAGTCCTCTGGAGGACCCTCCTCTCCCCAGTGCAGCACTTCCTGCTAGCGCTAATTAATTAAGAGGGCAGGCTGGCCACAGCGGAGAATGGGCCCAGGGCCTTTTCATCTACCAGAACTTACGAGACAACATGCCTAGAGAAATATCACCTCCTCTCCCATTAATGACACTACAAAGCCCACAGAAATCAGTGTAGATTTAGGAACAGGTGAATTAGCAAGGGGAGTTAGCACTAGCTTTTGTAATAAGACAGTGCTTTTAAATTTCTTGTGTGCTCATTAACAGTCTGTGTTGTCAGCTGATTTAATGGATAGCCAACACACTTTCTCTGTAATTTATTAGATAAATAACAAAACTCACTACTTGGATCTATAGATGTCACTGTATGTCCTATGAGTGCTAAACATTATTACAATAGACCACTTAACAACGGTGTACAGCCCGACATCATAACATTTGCGCAGGGCTCTTGTACACAATGGAAATAAAGTGTCAGAGGGAAATAGAGCTGGGAAGCAAGTGGGGGAAATAATACAACCACATTTAATGAAAGGTTAAATTTTCATTTACTCACTATTGACTGAGCTGAAAGGGTCATTATTTATTGTATTGGCATGATGTGGCCCATTAGTGCTGTATTGGAATTGGTTTGGCTTCTTTCTCTCTCCCTTCCTCACAGAGTCTCTGTTGCTCAGCGTTGTGAAATCGCTTCAAGCTAAAGTGTGAGGAAAGACCGGTTTGTGTGTGTATGTATGTGTGTGTTTCCACATGCGTACATAGGAGAGACACAGACATAGGCTGACAAACTTTCCCTGCTGAATTCTTTCTGTTCATTTATCCAATGTCTGCATCTTCAAATATCGCTCTGTGATTCGACCATCGATCTGTTGTTCTCACAATCTTACTGACACATCAATGACAATTTAATTCCGTTCAACGCATTTTATCGGTTGGTGTCTCTGGAAAGTGACAAGACACATTGCGGCCGTGTGTAACCTAATAAAAGAATGCTCTGTTCAATCCAGATTAAGTCACAAGACACTTTGGCTCCAGAAACACACACCACATTCATTTAGCGTGGCCTACTAATTGGGGTTGTTACAAAGGAGGCAAGAGTAAATGTTGTTTTGTTTCAAGTCATAGTCAGCCTCCTTGATGCCGTTTATTCATTCGTTTATTAGCATCCCAGTACACACAGGACACAGTATTGCAATAATGAGGTGACATCTACATAATTCCACACTTTACAAACGCACCCTGAGGCCAGTTTTGCTCAAATATTCAAGTTTAAGATTAGGTCAATAGTTTTCAGATTAATAAAGGTGAATGCAAGTCATTTTCTTTGAATTTTTGCTCATAAAAAACACAATCAAAATGCCGTCCCTGTAGATCAAACGATTTTTCTCTGCCGTGATACTGTTCTAAATGTCAGTGCTTTAACCATTAACGCGCATTTATAAGGCAATGACATCTAAGACTATGTTGACCAAAGGTTTTGGTAAAAATATCTGATAGAATTAAGGACAAAAAGTTAAGAAAACAGGATCTGATATAGATAAGATAAGATATTCCTTTATTAGTCCCACAGTAGAGAAAATTCACAGCATTGCAGTGGCAGGGACAAAAAAAGTAGATGATGTCTATATACACACATTTGTGTGTGAAGAGTAATTAACTTTCCAAGTTAAAGTAAATAAAGTTACAGAATAAAATAAAAATAGCAACATAATATTTACACATATAATAAATATGTATCTTTATGGTATCTTCTTTATTTTAAGGCATTATTAGTATCGGGGTATCAGGGTTCTCAAATGACTTTTTCATCTAAGTAGTAACACAACTTTAATTTCAGAATTTGCGCATGTATGTCTCACTCAGTTGGAAGGAGGCGGCATACTCACATCATTTTTAATTTGTGTGTAAAACAGGACAAGAACAACTCCACAGTGGAATATCTATTGTGTCAGTGAATAATCACTATCTCCCAGCAACAAAGAACTATACTTGAGATTTGAAGAAGTGCCGACAGATCAAGCAGTGATGATCATAGACCGGTGATGCGACAGCCCAAACGACTAGATTTGACTTGGCTAAAGCTCCAGCTACCGGTTAGAGTGAAATTACTAAACATTATTCTTGTTAAAACAATAAATAAGATACAGCAAGTATCAACTTCTGGTTGCTACAGATTCTTAAGATCAATAAAATCCTTATTGCTTGTTGGGATATATGCATTGAGCCTCATTTGCTAAAGTCACTGTCTATTTAAAAACAACCATTAATAAAGGCATATTTCATCTGCCCTTCCTGGATAATTTAAGATTATAAACCACCAAAAAGTTGCAATGAAGAGTCCGTACATTATTTTCTTTGACATTATAACCAAATAAGGGAAACCCAAGAACTGTGAAAATGGTATCCAACTGGGTTGCAAGACCGGTTGGAAACCGGCCGTTACTGCTGAATTTGAGGTGTTTATGTGATTTGTAAACTTCTAGTTTTGAAAGCAACAAGGCAAACACTGATTTAAAAGGAGCTGATTTTGGCGCTGAAGGACAAAACAGGGAAGAATGTTGACGTGCTGAACCTCCAAGAAACTCCAGACGATGTTGCTGTCAGCTCAGCAAAGAACAGATCAACACTGACTGCGAGACAAGTGGCAGTCCCGTCTATTTTGCCTTGAATAACTGGAGGAAGCCATAGCGTAGAGGGGCACGTGTTCAAACCCTGGAGGAATGTGAGTTCTGCCCCCTTACACACCATATTCTGTGGTAATAGGGTTGCCCCGAATTGCAAAGTGGATTTCATACGTAACAAAGCAAAAGCACTCTGAGTTACTTTTTGCAAGATGTATACTGGTTGTCTAACTTGTTATTTTTTTTTTTACTTTTTAATCTTATTTTAGTTATTTTTCAAAGTGCCATTGCCCAACACTGCATTTTTTGTTAACTTTAAATGTGAAGAAATGTTTACTTTGGCAATATTATATTCTAAATATAAATGAAAAAAACTAAATGAAACAACAATAACTACATGAAACACAAAATAAAACAAAAACAACTCTGATTTTACATACCAAACACCTACAAATTCAACAGTTTATAAGCTAAAAGCTCCCTACCGGTCAGTTTGAATTGACAAAGCCAAACAAAACTGAAGTTTAGTGGCAATGTCATTCGCCTAATGCTGTAAATGGCATTACCATGACCTGGCCTGGATGTCACATTGCCTTCTGCACACAGTATTGTGTGTGTGTGTGTTTTTTTCTTTGTGGAAAAGCTAAATAAAAGCACTCTGACAAAGAACACCAGATGGCATTTACTTTAGACAACCTGGCACAGATAGGCAACGCTTCTTAGTGGACATCCACAAATACACATACTCATTCATCCAGGTAAAGGTACACAAATACACACATTTTCCACTGTGTTAAAGGTTATTGTACTAAGTATGGGTATGCCACTGTGAGTGCCATCTGGCAAACTGGGGTCAAGGTTACATCTTGGGGGGCTAAACTGAGCTCATTCACTTACCTATTTGTTTTTGAGTGTAAGCTAGATCCATTCATGCTGTATTATGATATTTTGGATTGTAATTTTACATGCTTTTTATTGTTGTTTACAGTGTAAAAAACACTGTGATGGATACAGATCACATATACTTGTGCACTCTTCAAATTTTATGACTCTCATTTCGGTGTACCGTCTTTCTTTTTTTCCTTAAACTCTGCATAAGCAGCATGGGGTGCTTTACTGCCTTGTTTTCTGTCTGTTGGGGAGCTGTGCCAGCATCCAACACCAGCTCCCTGCCACTTTCACAGGCTGTAAACATCTGGGCAAGGCCTTTCATCTGGTCAATGTGGCAAGGGGACCCAGGGGTTCTGAATTAACGCCATGATAAAAACAGGCTCCCCTTCTTGGTTTAGCGAGCCTCAAGCTTGCCACTGTGACAAGCTGTGTTTAAAAGAAAAACTAAAGGAAAAAAAAATTTACAGGCCAACACCACAAATTAATAGTTTCCTCCAGAAGGCAAAGTTAGTCTAGAGGAGCCTTATTAATTTAACCTTTAAAAACTGGCTAGAACTATTGGACACACATAACACACATTAGGCTGAATCATCAGCCCAAACAAGAAGTTATATTTGTCAGTGTAGATTTTTATCTAAATTACTAATATCTAAGACTAAATCTGAATTCAGATCTGAAACGGTGAGTTAATGCTTTCAAGATATATTACATTTTGATGTCTTTAAATGTCTCAAGTTAAGTAAGTAGTTTAGGAGTATAACGATGGGAGATAGATGGCATGTCAGGCACCACAAGTCTAAAAACACTGCCCTCAGGATGAATCCTATCTTGCAGGACCACTACATGCTCCTGGCCTTTCGTTTTTAACTCGCTGGTAAATCTTCAGCAGCAGGATGTCAGTCAACACTAGTGTCATTACAAGAGGAGATGCCATTCATCTATCTATATACAGGGGGCACACGGACACAGATATGTCTGCATTGTGTTTTATCTCATTGAAAGGGCAAGTGATTTTCTTTCACCGCTGTGTCAAGGTTGAGATGGACTGCAGTTCAACAACATTAATATTTAAAGAACCTCAGCAACTGGCCTCACCTTCATCCATTATTTGGGCACATTCTGACACTCACAGATTGTTGTCCCTGGGTGACACAGCCAGCATCCAAATCTTAGCTCTTATAATGTAATGGCAGAGATGCTCATATGTGACACATGAGACTGAGAATGTATCTATTCCCCCTGGAGTTAGTGCTGCTTCCTTTTTTAATGAGTCTTTGACCTGGTGGAGACCCACAAGTGTAGGAAAATAGTTTGGCATGAATTTGCTGTATAAGAAGTACAACCACATGTTGCTCTTTTAGTTGCTCTAATTATCAGAATACTGAGATGTTCGACAGTTTTTTTACACCATGAGAACCACTGCACAGGAAGAGCTTATCTTTTGTTTTTTGTTTTCTATTCACCTGCAGTTGAAATATATCTACTATACAGTGTGTTTGCATTGCCGTGAACAGCCTTACGTCTCACTTTCCTTCAGACACATGTAGACCCTCACATCAGGTTTTCGGGGTGATGCAGCCTAACCAGCACCTCTGTTACAACACTGAGAAGCAGCCCCAACATTATGTCCCTCTTCAGCTCTCCACCTCTGTGTCCAGTTTCTGGGGCCCTGTAATGCATCTCCAGACCCTCCAGAGTAGATGCTCTACAACATGCTGGAGCAAATCAAGTACTGACCTGAAGCAGTTATGTGCTGTAGAACATTATATTCTCATCCGGGTGGCGTGGTGACTGTAAAAAACACTCTGTTTGCCGTGAAACATTGCTTTGCTTATGCACTCTGCTGCATGCCCAGGCACCCACGATGCTCATACATCAAGCGTTGGCCTTGTCAGTTGCTTTATTGAGAGGGAAAACAAAGGATTGAGCCAGTTGGAGTCATTTTTTCTCTGGAAGATTTTTCAAAGCAGCACCAAAAGCTTCCCTTTTGGGGTTTTGAGGTGGCTGAGGAGGAGAGAACGGGCGATAAAACTGATGAATAGCGGATTGATGGATTTCATTCCTCTGCTGAGGAGAAAAACAAGGAAGATGAACATACGTTTTTCTTTTACGTTTTTAGAGTTTTAAAAGTAACTTGTGACTGATGTTGCTTACCTGCATGTTTTCTTAAACAAGTAAGTTTAGTTGTAGCAGTAACAGCTGTTATCCTTTGAACCTTCTGGACACGGAAACAAGTGGTGGTGAACTGTATCTTGAGGAAATCATCATTACATCATCTGTCTTAATGATGTTTCTTCATCATCCTGAGCCTTATATTTAAGAAAAAAAAATTGAGAAAGCATTCTAGTTACTGTAACAGCTGATATTTTACAGGCATGTATGACCACAGAACCATGACTAAGCAACGGTATGGTACTTAAACTAAACTTGAAGACCAGAAATTTTTTTTTGATAGAGGTTGACCAATATGGGTTTACAGACACACACAGGGGCGCACACGACAGGAGGCAGAGAGACGAGAGCGAGAGGAGCGCAAGAGGATTTGACCATTTCACCAAAGATGAGTGACAACAGGAAAAGGAGTAAACTTTGGACACATTTTAAAGTGTTAGACTCCGGAAAGGCAGAGTGGACACTTTGTAAAATACAAATTTCATATCGAGCACAAACAACCTACACAGGCATATTCGAACTAATCATCCAACAGTGCAATTAACAGAGTTGGAGAAAAGACCAGCAAGGGACTCTGAAGGTTTTTCACTGTAAATAGTTGCACATTTTAATTTATATTTTGTTGAGTGATGTTTAGTTGATTTAGTTTTTTCACAAATTAAAATGGGTATTTTTTTATTTAGAATTTATTTATGTATAAGTTAAGTTTATTAATAAAGCCATATAAATACTGTACATATGTTATATTTTATGTTTTTTTTAACATTAGTTATACATTTTACACATAATTTGGTAATAAATTAATTTAAGTAACAAAAAACATCTGAGGAGCCACTTGGGAGCCGAAAAAGCTCTCTGTAGAAAAGCTATGGGTGATGTCACGGTTTATTCGTCCAATAATACTGACAAAAGGCCCCCCCGGTCGAGTGTTGTAGCAATGTTGCTGTGTGACCCAACAGTAACTGCCAGGGCATAATTCTCTTTGGCCTGAATTTTATACTTTATACTTTTATACTAAATATTGGATTAATAACATGTAACATTCTTAATGGCAATTTTTTTCTCCATGTAAATTCTGCATCAATTTTTTGAGATTTGACAGATATTTATTTGTATATAGTGGAGAAAGTATACCATTTCATACTGCATCCACCATTGTTAGGATAATCATACTGTAGTTATGACAAAAAAAATACATAAAACAAAATAGTAATCTAACAATAAATAGTAATAAACAGCCTTTTTCATATCAATTGGATTAAAATAAAGAAATGTATGTAATCACAATACCTCAATTTTTCACCTTTACATTCTTTCTCTCAGTCACTGCAAGACTTATTCTTTAATAATGACCCATTAAACAATGTGTTTAGTAATTTGATCTGTGAAGAAACACACAATCACCAACAACCACTAATGAGTTCCCATTTGTCTTACAGAGCAGGGAAGAGACAACGTGAGCAGCCTTCTCTCTTCCCTCTCTTTGTTCCACTCATTCATTTGCTTTTTTTCACTTTTATTCTTAAGCTCTGTTGTCTCAGATTCTTTTCCGCTACTTGATTCTGTATTTGTCCATATCTCCCACTATCCTCCTCTTTCCCTCCCTCCACTGCTTGCCCCCGCCGTTTTCCTTCCTAAAGGACACAGGTGACTGAACCCATGACTGTCCTGGCATCAGGGGATGATACATAACAGCTCAGCCTCAAATGACAAATCCAGCCGACACTGGGCCGAGAAGAGACATATTGATTTTTCAATGATTAATAAGTGGAAAATAATTGTGTTTCATTAAGATGGATGGAGTTTCATTTAGTCCTGTCTCCTCCTTTTCACTTCAGCACAAGGCAGGCAATCAAATCTGCCAGTACTGCAAGCCGTTAGCCTGCTATGGCAACAAGGCCAGCCCTGTGTGTGTGAGTGACTATGGGGAAAAAAGAGAGCATGTGAGAAGGAGATGAGAGTCTATTTCTCAATGGGGTACACATTTACTAGCAGAAATAGCAGGGTAAAATATGCAGACCCCATAGAGAGATGACACACCAACCACAACAACTCAACTTTTCATTCTGTGAATATTTTAACAACCCTGATTATGTTTACATACATGGAGATTTCCCTGCTGAAAACGATTTTTCTTCCTGGTTTTGGGTCAACACATTGAATATCAACACTTGATGAGAATAACCCTTGTTAGCTCATGCACTCCTAACGGAAAACTGGAAACTGTACACCACTGGTAATGATGAAAAGCCAAATGCTGGCGCAAATGTCTTTCTTTAGAATTACACAGCTTCTCTCTGGACTCACTCACCATTTTGTGGTTATGTAGATCACAGAGGTGGAAGGGAAAACAATTTCCTCACTGATAGTAGTAATAAAAAAAAAGCATTAGGCTTTGCATTTGGAAACTACGATGACTGAGAGCTCCAATTTACCTGGAAAAGCTCCTCCACTGTGTCTTACTTACATGTTTTAACTATTGATTACGGCAAGTCAGAGCATGCTGCGTAATCATTGGAGATGTGGGGAAGCGCTAATTGAAAAGAAGCTAATTTAGTTTGAAGTAAATACTTATTTTAAAAGAATAGATAAAGTTGACTGAAATAAAGACATTCATGATACATGTTGCAGCATATAATTTCACTAGAAGATGATTGATAGAAAAGGTTTGATGTGATTATGAAAGAGTGAAAATATGTCTTCTCTCCTCTGTTTCCTGTGCTTGTGTGTACACACACACACACACACACAAATATAAGTAAAGTGGTACCCCTACACATGAAATTAATTGGTTCTGGTAGTAGTTTTGTAACCTGTAAATTTCGTAAGTAGAGACATGTTTTCTCTGTAAATGCCCTAATCCGTTCCAAGCCCCCCAAAATTTGAACATAAATTTTTTATAAATTATAAATAATACATGTAATGACATAAAAACCTGTAAGAAATACATGTTAGAGCTAGAAAAAGGGACGCAGACCTCCACCAACCGCAACAGTTATCAAAAATTTGAAAGTGATCCAGAATCCTGGATTTCTTCCAGATCACACCCAAAATGAAATCAGTTCTTCCTTTTCACATTTCCAACAACTCCTGAAAATGTCATCAAAATCAATCCATAACTTTTTGAGTTATCTTGAACACAGACAGAAACAGACAGATTAACGCCAGCAAAAACATAACCTCCTTGGCGGAGGTAAAAATTGTTCGTTTACCTGGGTTGCTGGGTTACGCTCATACAGACAAGTGGCCCTCCTAGCCAATGGGTCGCCAGGAAGATGCTAAGCGATAGCCAATGGCAGAGCAGCTCCGACGCACCGCTTTCAAACCGAGATACAGAACCAACAAGTATGTTTATGTTCGGTAAACTCTGGGAGCTGTGAGTAGCAGCGCGTACTGTATTTTTGCCTTTCGAATCTTGAAATTTCGTTAGTAACAAGAGGCAATATTTTCCTGTTGAGGCGTTTTGTAACCTGAAAATTTCGTAAGTAGAAGTACCACCGTATATATATTAGCCAATGAAGACTTTTATAGCAGTCACAACTATTTTCAAGACAGGAAAAGTAACTATGGGAGAGGTTGCATGAATGAATGAATGTATGATGGATGCTTATTTAAATTTCAGTCCATAAAGTAAAATTAAATAGGTAAACAGCAAGCATGAAGACAGCTGAACTATGAAAACACAAATGTGTTTTATACTATTCACATAAAGAATGCTACACAAAAAAATTTCACCACTCAGTCACTTGTGCCACTGTCTGCTGAAAAAAACATAATAACCTTGTTCTGAGGGATAAATCCACAGCAGAGAAGGCCTTGTTTTAAATGAAGGCATCAGCGGTAGGAGGAGGGAGGGTTGTGGCAGCCAGGCCTTCCTTCCCAGCATCCCTGTGTATCACTTTAATGTTCATATAATGACATCCCCTCCAAGTTTGTGTCATGGGCCATCAACAATCATAATTGTAAAGTGATTCATTGAGTGATGTTGTCAACAGTGCTACTGTCAAGAGAAACTGATACTAGCGAAAGAGAATAGGGCACTCTAATGAATATATCAATAACCAGTGACAGGTGAAGGAGTGCTCCTGACGAAATTTCAAATAAGCACTAACACCTCTCCTACGCATACCATCATTTGTTTTTATGCACACTCTGACAAAGCGAAAGTATTGTATTTGCGATCTAAAACAAAATTGTATTATCTATTTTGCATTACTTTTTAAATTGAAGAAATATAGAGGATCTTCCTGTTGACATCATTCATGGTATTTGTCTTCTAAGTTTTTATTGAAATAGTTATGTTCACTTTCATGTCTGTTGGACTACAGCGTCATCATACACATGCATCCCAGTGCTTACATTCATTGGTTACAGCCTAACATGGAGTATTGAAGTTTATTACTTTTAAATCTCTTATTCAATTTCACAAATTATATGCTTGAGTTGGAAGATCTACCTTATCAAACCACAGCTGCGATCATTGACATGTCCCTATTTATAAAGCTAATTCTGTTCTGCCTCCTTCTTCTACATCTTACCAAAATGAGAGGGAAAGTTTTGGTATCCACTCAGGTCTTTCTGATTATCTTCTCCCAGGACCCATATTAAGCTGGGGAAAAAAAAAAAAAAAGTTTTTTTATATACACAACTCCTTTGCTTGAAACCTGGCACAAATCCAGTTAAATCTTAAGGAAATGCTCCTGCTAAATTGACTTAAACCAGTTCAATGTTATTTCAGCATTCACATTATGAACAGTGATGACAAATACATTGGAGTGGAATGTGTGTGCAGGTTTATAACCTTAAACTGTGCCACATCTAGCCTTAGCCAGAATGTTGATGTAAATTAGGTTGTCAATCTCTGTCTCAAAGAGGCCTTTTCAAATTAAATACAGGTTTAATAGAAAAAAAGAAGAACAAAATTTGTTTTAACTGCATTATGGCTCCTCATTCATACTCACATCTAATATACTTGTATCTACTATACTGGCATGAAATAACATGTAAGACCCCAGAACTCTTGTGTCTGAAAGTATACTTTACTTTTGCTTCTATCAATGACACCAATAGTGGGAGCTGAAATTGTTGGGGACTCATTTGTTGCTTTTACCCCATATGAGTGTTTGTGTTTGTCTTTCTGTCTACATATAATCACCTACACACATCAAAGGGAAATGCTGGCTATACATCACACAAATGAGGTCCAGTGGAGGCCATGATCCATCACCCAATGTCTAGTCTAACAGTGAAGGTAATGAGAAAGGAGCCTATGCAACATTGATGGGGCCTGGCTGCCAGCAGCAAATGGACACTGGTATTGATGGGTAAACGAGTGACCATCTTATACAGGGATGTTTGGGTTTATGAAATAAAATGTTTTTTTAAAAATTACATGGATTTATATTTCACTTTTTAATGCATGAAACACATTAATTCACCTTGCGTGTGTCCATATGCGCATCAAAGTGCAAGCAAATGTCCATCCCCTGCGTACACACCTGTCATCCTCACACAGTCTTGGGAATAAAAACCTGGCTGAAATGCAATTAAAGGGGCACTGTGGTGCTCCATTGTCACATCACGCAGGGGCTACCTCTCTCTGCCTACTGCATTAATAGGGTTTCAATTGCCAGCGCCCGCTTCTTAATGGCTGATTTATTTCATTTTAATACCCTTGTCAGGAGGCAGGGCCTCGTCTGAGTGTCTCATAATAGGGGGAGCGTTTCCCTTTCTCCAGCGGGAATGCTTGGCTCTAAAGATCTCCATTTGATATGTGAACTGCAGCTCTTTTGACTGAAGAAGTGAGGGCAAATTAAAGGTGGGGGGATGGGATATTTGAATATAAAAAGTGTTATATATACTTATTCATAACTGCTAACTTACTGAATATCACTTACATCCAAGAGAATGGATTTGTTTTAATATTGTTGGTTAAGGTCCCTCTGAATGTTAAGTAAGGGGGGAGTGTGTGTGTGTGTGTGTGTGTGTGTGTGTGTGGGGGGGGGGGGGGTCATAAACCAGACTACATCATTATTTAGAAAAAGGAAACATTTTTTTTCCAAGTGTCATCTGTCTATGTTTTTATCTCCCTGTGTCTTCCTTTGAAGGACAATGGCAACGCCTTTTCCCAAGAGAAACTCAATTGACTGGAACCCCCGCCATTTAACACGCTATTAATTGACTAATGTGCATCACATCGCTATGCAGCATAGGTAGATGAGGACCATGGGGCCTTATCAGAGTGGATTATGGGAAATTAGCTGAAGCAGCAACAAAACAGGCACATCCCTGCCTTGTCTCAGCATCAGAGGAGCACACAATCAGTTTTGGCAGAGCGGATGTTACTGTTTTGAGATTATTTGCACAAAGGCGATTATTCTAATCACTTAAGTCCGGCATTATGAGAAATCAGCTCTGTTAAGCATCATGGTTCCATTTCCCAAGACAACTGTGAGCAGAGGACACTCCATCATTATCATTACTCACTACATTGTTTTACCAAACCAGAGCTTGCATGATGGATGAATAAGAAAAAGACAGTGTACAGCCATAATTCTCATGAATCAATTACTCATGCTTAGGACGCCTGTGTTACAGATCAGACATAATACTGTTAATTATACACTTTAAATGGGATGCATGGAGTCAGTTATTTGGTGTGTTGGTGTGATAATCAATGTTATAACTGTAGGTATTGACATGTACAGTATAAGGCTAGACCTAAATAGAAGTTGTTTTTTTTCCCCCTAAATGTGTCCATGTAATTGCATTATGTGCATTACCATACATTTTCTTGCATTTCACACAAAAATGAAGTAGACAAATGAATGTTGTCTTCGTCATTTTCCTCATGGCATCCTGTTTACGTTCGTAGCTCCCAACTGCGAGCTGCAGTCACAAATGTTAACATTAGCATAAGAGGCTTTAAATCTGAATGTGTCTGTTGGCATGATCATCAATTATTATAATCAGGGAATCCCAACAGTTTGAGAAGTTCAGTAAACTATTAGAAAAATAAATGAATTGACAAATAAAGTCCAATAAAGTGTGTTGCGCAACACCGGTATTGCCACACATGTGACAAATAAACATCAGTTGAATCATTATTTCTATTACGTTCCAGGAAGCGTCAGATGAAGTATATCCTGATTATGGAGCAGGAATCCATCCATCTTGGCTCACACTTTATGCTGGCCTAACGGCTCTAATTAGCTTTCTGTCTATAGACTAATCTTTCATTCATCAATCGATTGATTTCCCTGTCTTCATTACGACAGGGCTGACATTGTGCTGCTGAGTTGAGCGCAAAGATGGCCAATTCTGTGCAAAAGGTTAAACATGTTAAGCTTGGCAACTCGCAGTCAGACAAGCCATTGTTGGGGGCAGTTTTATTAATGAATATGTCACCTCCAGTTTCTCTTTTTTTTAATTGGTGGGTGAAAATTAATGATGAGATATTGAAATACTTTAAACCACCTGAGTGTTTTAGCTTCCAAAATAAATACTGTAAATGAATTAATTAATTACTTAACTAAATAATATTATATACCACCACAGTATGTAAATGCTATTTTGTGTGTATTAAAAAAACAAAACAAAAACAAAAAGTGTGCTTCTTTAATGCAGTTGCATCAAGTTAAAGTGAAACTATTATGTCAGCTGACCAGCGGTCTTGCAGAGTCAGATAAAGAAGCCCCACTTCTTAAATAAGCAAAAAAGTCCAACGTTGGTTGGGAGGTGACCATGTTTCCGCAGTTCCACTACTATTTCCGATGCTCGTACTTTTCCAACTATTTCCCCCTCTGTGAAAGCCCTCTGTAATCGCCGCCATGCTCCACCCACTGATACGGCATCGTGCGACGCCAGTCACGGTTCAAAGCGGAGATTACCTAGGTCTTATTTAGAAGATGTGGTAAGGATCTTCTACAGTATCACCCTTTGCACAGAGCAGGCTGTGCCTGTCAAAGGGAAAATAAACAGATGTACATTTTTTGTTTATAACTACTCAGAATGATGGATTACAGAACACAGATAGCGGTAATTATCGGAAAACCATTAACATTCCGACACTATCCATACCCTTCCACACACTGTGTATTGCACTCTAGACATGGAATGTGGGATCTACAGTATAGGGGAACATATGCTAAGCGGAATAAACACTTTCTTAAACCCACTCGCCTTGCCCTTAGGTTATCTTTATCCTATATTTATTTTTACCCTCATTTTCCCTGATTCTCTGTCTCCTTTTTCTCCACATTAAGGTGTATGGCTTTACTGTAATGCAGAGTGTATGGAAACAGCGATGGCATGCATTGTTCATGTTTGACAGCGTCTCAATAGATAATCTCTGAGAGTCTTGGATTTTGTTCAATCTATTAACCATGATGGCATATATTTAGTGCTTTCTAACTTTGCCTAGGGCTTCCTTCACCCTAACACAGCACTGAAAATGGCAGCATGTTAAAAACAATGGTATAACATGCTATCTGGTTGTTTATGAAAATTGAAAAGCATTTTGTTTACATTGGATGAGAGTTAATTTGCTTGTAATTTACAGCAATGGACGTGTCAAAGCTTTTAGTCTTCAGTGGATGTCAGTTTATGTCAAGACAAACCGATGAACCATTTGGTATCAACAATTCAGTAAGTGTCATATGAAAAGAATGATGGAAGTCTGACAGAGTTTGCTCAATAGGTGAGGATTTAATATACATCCAAAACACACATGTCCATGGACAACACTTAACCTCAGTCCCTGTCCTGCAGTATCCAACTCTATCTGCAAACAAACACAACCACACACCCAGTAATCTAAGAAGAATCTCATAGTTCTCTGTCCTGCTTACATGATAACACAAACACAGTTGTGAAACGATAAGGGGAAGAAAAAGTGACAATTTACCTGATGTATATGTACTGGGGTGGTGGCTGTAGTGCCATAGCTGTCTGATTTCTTTACTGAAACATTACACTGTTTCTCTATGATCATTGCCAATAAGATCCTAGTTGCTCTATGACGTCAGGTACACGTTCTTCAAAAGTACACATCATGTAAGCATTTGAAAAAAAATTGTAAACTGTGTTATACACTTCAGAAAGTGTCATCAAAAACCAAACTGAAGTGGTAAAACAGAATTCTAAAATGATCTGGTGATGGCTAGCTAACAACACGTCAGTGTTAGCTTTCTGTGCTGCCTGCCCATATAAACATAAAATGAAATAATGTACAATATTGGGACAAATACACATTTAAGACTGTATTTTGAGGAAAATTGTCTTTGGACTTTTGCCTGAAATTGTGTTTTTATTTCCGTCACTCTTAAGTTAGTTTTAAGGAACAAAAATACACTTGGTTTAGGTTAAGCTACTTTTGTCTTGCTGCTTTATGAACAGTTTTTTTGTCTTATCTTTTTTTTTTTTAATTCCTAGTTAGATTGTTTTTGAGTTTTGTGTGAGTTTGGATCTATGATTCTGTTACTCTCGTGCAACACACAGTCATATTTATTAAACATTTCATAGTTAAGTAAATGTAGATGGCCTCACCACAACACCATGCCAAGGAACAAAAGTTAGCTTTTTTTTTTTTTTTTTTTTTTGCAGAAAACGCTTGAACATTTTCATTTGACAAACCATAGCCTTTATATATAATTTACTTAAAGGTAAGTTGCACAGTAATCAAATGGCCAAAGAATCATTAAAATAATTTAAGCTATTTCATCCCATTAAAAAAAACTCACTTTCACAGATAACGGCTCTTTTGATATCTTTTCATTAATGGCGTATTAAACTGATGCCCTGCAAGTTTTGTGGGTATTGCCAAAGAGCTTTTTTTTTTTTTTTTTACCCCACTATTTTAATGGAGTTCTAGCTGTGAGAAGCACTGAAGGAAAAGAAATATAAAGATAATGTAATCACAAAATATAAGGAATTAGATGAAGTGAAAACAATTTTTATATTAACTTTAAAAGTTGGGTAGAAGATACTTTTTTCAAGAGCTATTTTAGCTGAAATTCTCTTTTTTCACACTGACAGCAACCAATTAACTAAATTCTCTTATGTCAAAACAAAAAAATATTTATCATCTGTGGAAGTGACAAGGCTCTAAAAACAGCATTCAGTCATTACAGATGACCTCGTTAGACCCCTGGCTTGCCTGTACTTTCCCAGTTCGGCTTTGGAGGTAGGTCTGAAGGAAGAGAGTGATTTTTTGCCATGCTGTATGAGCTTATTTGTAAACTCACATCATGAGAAACTGACGTACACTATATTGCCAAAAGTATTTGCTCACCTGCCTTGACTCACATATGAGCTTTAGTGACATCCCATTCCTAATCAATTTGACGTGGGTCCACCCTTTGCTCCTAGAACAGCTTCAACTCTTCTGGGAAGGCTGTACACAAGGTTTAGGAGTGTGTTTATGGGGATTTTTGACCATTCTTCCAGAAGTGCATTTGTGAGGTCAAACACTGATGTTGGCTGAGAAGGCCTGGCTCTCAGTCTCTGCTCTGATTCATCCCAAAGGTCTTCTATCAGGTTGAGGTCAGGACTCTGTGCAGGCCAGTCAAGTTCATCCACACCAGACTCTTCCATCCATGTCTTTATGGACCTGCTTTGTGCACTGGTGCACAGTCATGTTGGAAGAGGAAGGGGCCAGCTCCAAACTGTTCCCACAAAGTTGGGAACATGGAATTGTCCAAAATGTCTTGGTCTGCTGAAGCATTCAGAGTTCCTTTCACTGGAACTAAGGGGCCAAGCTCAGCTCCTGAAAAACAACCCCACACCATAATCCCCCCCTCCACCAAACTTTACACTTGGATCAATGCAGTCAGACAAGTACCGTTCTCCTGGCAAACCGCCAAACCTGCTTTATAACACTGCATCCAACACTTTGCAATGCACTTGCTGTTGTATGGCTTGGATGCAGCTGCTCCACCATAGAAACCCATTCATGAAGCTCTCTGCTCTGTTGTTGAGCTAATCTGAAGGCCACATGAAGTTTGGAGGTCTGTAGTGATTGACTCTGCAGAAAGTTGGCGACGTCTTCGCACTATGCACTTCAGCCTCCGCTGACCCCGCTCCATCAGTTTACGTGGCCTACCACTTCGTAGCTGAGTTGCTGTCGTTCCCAAACACTTCCATTTATTTATAATACAGCTGACAGTTGACAGTGGAATATTTAGTTGTGAGGAAATTTCACGACTGGATTTGTTGCACAGGTGGCATCCTATCACAGTTCTATGCTGGAATTCACTGAGCTCTTGAGAGCGACCCATTCTTTCACAAATGTTTGTAGAAACAGACTGCATGCCTAGGGGCTTGAATTTATACACCTGTGGCCATGGACGTGATTGGAACACCTGATTCTGATAATTTCGATGGATGAGAAAATAATTTTGGCAATATAATGTAACTAGGTTTCAGCACCAGCTGTTGACAAAATTTCATGAAATTTGGTATGCTCACAAACAGTATTGCTTGATTACCAGAACCAAGTTTCATTAACATTGCATTATTACTTCACAAGCTACATGTTAAAGATTTACCTTAAACCTGCAAATTTGTTTTCTATGTAACTTTTCAAGAGACTGTGCAGTCAAATTACTTTTAGAGCTTTGAATCAGCATGGTCAGTAGATGGAGTATCCTAAATTCCATGAGAATTGGTTTGAATGGCCTCAGAGTAGTAGTTACCTTTCACTTCAGCTGCTCATGGAGTAAATTGACAGGGCTGGATTGGTTTGATTAGAAGGCTTTAAAATGAACCTGGAGGAAATAGGGAATTTTTTTTTATATCCAATAAGATTGTTGAGATATAAGATGATTCATATTTTGGTTCATAACAGCACTGAGAGGTCTGTTCCAGTAATTATAAATGTCAGATGTCTTTTGGAGATTCTGAAACTATATATCAGGTTTGGTGACTGCACAATTTTTAACTTTAGGCTATAAAAAGTTGAAAGGAAATAATAAAAATCCTTGCTAAAAACGCCAGGGGCCAATTGCACAGTTGCTTAGCATGTGACTATCGTATCAGCAGGCTAATACTACTACTGAATGTACTTTTGTCCTGTCGTTGACAAAGACAGATTAAACTGGATCTGCAGTTACACTGGATGGTAATCTGAAGTATGTTATAATAGATGCGTTTCCATTAGTGGGGTTACAAGGTAGTTTTGTGGGGCTGAAATCGTGATGCGTATCTCCATTACCAGGAACAGCCCTGTAGAAAGATTCTGGGACTTAACAGATATCATTGGATCCTATCATCGGATTGGTACTCGGAGCGACCCCAAAAAAACTTCATAATAAGATGGCGGTGGTGATTCGGTGCTGATGGGGTTTGCTGTGGGCAAGAGGTGACGTGATTCAGCTGCCTGTGCCCGCTGTCTCATGTCATTCAACACCATAATGGATCATAAAAATTGCAACAACCATCTTAGCTCCTCAAATGCGTATTTCATCATTTTGGTTTCTTTTTTTTTCAGTTTTTATTTAATCTTTACTGTCTTCTTCTATTGTTTTATGGAAGGTTGACAAACAGTGAAAGTGGTGCTCTATCACCATCAGGCGTTATAGAGTGGTGCTTTACATTTATGTGTAATACATAAAGGTTAACCATTGAATCCTGTTGTCATTAAAGTATTTTAAAGACTGCTGACAGGATGATTTTGTACTTAACTCATGATTATTGACATGCTCACTTTAAGAGCAACTTTAAGATTCGCAGGCTGGCCATGTCTTAAAGGGTTGTCCCAGCAGCCTTAACTAAGAGTTGTAAAAATCTGTCACATGATTTTGTGACTTAAATAAGCCTATTATAAGGGAAACAACAAAAACGTAATCATCATTCAAAAATCAACACTTCCAGAAACTATGACATGTGGGTGCATGTTTCCACACTGTGTAGTGATCCTGGGGGAATAACGATGCACTAAATATGTATTTTTCTGTTGGTCTTTAATTTAGAGGCAGGATGCAACATGGGCTTGGATGATAGTGCATATTAACAAAATTAGTGTGTAGGGGAGGATATGTGTCTCTTTGTGGGTAAAAAAAATAACTTAGAATCATGGTATTGGGTTCAAGCAAACACGCAGAAAAAGGGTTCTCCAGTTGTTGATGTGAATTTTTTTCAGGACAACAGCTGAAATCAAGCTAATATTAAGTTACGGGTTAAACCTCAAGCACCATCAGTCACATGACTTTTTCATACATCATACTGGAGTTTTACACCGGGTCATACTCAAAACCCTTAAATAAACTGGTGTCAATGCCACTGGCCCTACAGGGTTCCAGCAGGGAACCCTAATAAAATCTGTACTAGACGACAGGAAGATTTGGTCAACTGTACGTATGTAAGCAAGGAAGCCTGAACCCAGTACCTGCCATCCAAACCAGTTCTTTCTGTTCAAAGTTTCTTATAAAAACTCATTGTTGTTTTAAATAGCTATTAACTGTCAGTAATGGGATCAGTACAATGAATTTTACCACAAGAAATGGGTTGGATTATTTACAGAGCTGGATAATGTTCCCTCAAATTTGCAATTTTTGCTTAACAGTTCTGCAAGCAAAACTGCAACTAACTTACCCATTAACAAAAAAGCAGGCAAGTATTATGCTATAACAACTCTAAATATCTGTGACATCAAAAACTACTGATGAGTCAAATGTTCAGGTACACTATTTAGTATTCAGAGAAGATTAGATATGGCTTGGCTTTATATTATTTGAGTGAATTGTTCTTATTTATTTAGACAGAACCCAAAGGTTAAGCTGTTAGTCTCTGTTTCACCTTAAGTTACAGAGCAACAGCTGGAAATATCACAATCTCGTCTTCAGCTGCAGTGGTTAGTGGGTGTATAAGGAAATGAACCATCAAGATTTACACTAATCTTTCCTCTCCATCATGTTAAGCCAATAATAACAATAAGAAAATGACCACAGAGTCCATTCTCTGATAACCTTACCATTTCCAGGTTACACTTGATAAGTGTGGTAAAACATCTAACACTTGGTGAATCATCTTGAAGCCTTCGGTTAGATCACTGCCAATATAAATTGCACAGAAAAAAAGAAAAAAAATCTAATTCTTTGTATACTTATTCTTTCCCCATTTATGCCAATAGCATTGGTGTTCCATGATTAGTGGCAACTATTTACAGTGAGGACATTTGCTAATCAACCCACAGAGTTATACTTCAGGTCTGGGAGCAATTATCTCCACACACATATCCCATATTTACACACACACACACACACACACATGTGCCTCTGTAGACCCAAGCATATACTTTCACACACACACAGTTAGAAACACATCAATTACCAAGGCCTGCGCTTTACATTTAATCTTCTTATTGGATCCTTGTTAATGTTAACTACTTCCTTCCCCTGCAGTTTATTTTGCTTTTGTGCATGTGGCCTCTGCTCTCTGCGAGTGTTCGTGGGCCAGACCATCCATAACCTGCTCACGCAGACGGACAGAGGGGGAGAAGCACTCAGAGCAGCTGGCTTTTCTGAAAGCATTGTCACATTTAAACTGGCTACAAAAGTGATGTAGTTAGAGGACACTTTTAGCCACTCATTTCAGTCTTTCCCCTTAAAACCGAGACTGAGAAAGTGGATGGCACAGTGCACCAGGCTCACACTCCTCTTACGCAATCTCATGATGATTTTTAAAGTAACTCCTAAAGTGACATCTCTGAGTTACGTGGACTCCGCATCATGTTTCCATGTTTAATGCACACATGTTCCCACCACTTATCAAAGAACCTGACTGCTAAGCCCTTCCTTCTGGCCCCCCGTCTAATTACGTAATCAATGTCTTTTTAAAGGTATAAGCAAATCACCATCAGGGCGAGCTGCTGACCCTCTCTGCGAACCTTTGAGGCTTAGAAAAATGAGATTTGTACCAATCAGGGAGAGCTGATGCTTGACTTGGAGCTGAGGACAGAGAGTCAGGACCCCTAATTAGGACTCCTAACCCCGTACTGACAGACAGATTTGTTTCTGCCTCGCCCAGTGTTTGGCCAAGATCTGCTGGGACTCCCAGATCATCAGATATGCGTTGAGAACTACCAATATCCAGCAATTGGTGTTCATTAACTGACTTGTTCAAACAAAACACAATCAAACCCCAAAAGCTCCTTAGTGCACAGTCCAAATAAGAGAAATAATAGGTCTTTTCCTCCTCATTTTTACCCCAAAAAACACTCAGGGATATAACTCATACTGTAGAAATTATTAACGGTAATTAAGCTAAAAAACTACATTCAAACAAGTAGAAAAGAGAGAAAGAAGGAAATTCACTTTAAAGAAAGATAAATTATGGCTTTTTTGTAAACTTTGTCAAGCTAATATAAATTGCAGGACATTATAGAAGACAAAAAGGAGTCCTATAGTCTGCATGCTGATAATAATAATTGATCTGGTGCATTTTATTTCAGACATGGGGGGCTTGTTGGATAAAGAGTGAATCCAGGATTTCAGTGCTTCCTATTAAGCATCTCTGGTATTTTCCAAACAGCTGCCTTTGATTATTCGCAGCAGGAGCTGCCACAATACTGCCATGAGATAGCATCAGCTGCTTCCAATGGCGCAGCCGGGGACAGGCAGCAAGGACAGGATGCAGATGCAAACTCATGCACACGCATGCCAAGAAAAGACAAAGGCCAAGTAGTGGGGAGGAGGTAAAGGGATAGAGGGAGATGGCCTGCAGTGGCTCTTCAGGGCTTCCTGTCTTTCTTCTTTTTTTTTTATTTCTTTTCTCTCAGTCCCTTGAGGCCAAACGTTCTTCCCATGGCTGGTCACGCTCATCCAGACCATTTCACAGAGGATCCAAACGTTATTTGATGTCATACATAACCACAAACCAGCTAGACCCACATCCCCTCTCTGGTAACTGCTTTTATTAGGCAACCGACTGATGCTTTTACGGAAAGTGGACTTCTTGCACTGGCAGGTCCCATAACGTAGACATGAAAGTCAGTAATTTGAAAGCTTTAGCATTATTATCAATTACTGCATGTGAAATGCATTAAGCCATGATAGTCTTTTAAGAAGACACAGATGTCTCTCTGTGGGCTGCCTTTCATAAAATCTAATCTGATTAGAGATAACATAAGGTGAGTTAGAAACAACAGATTTTGTGATTCATTGCCTTTTACCTCAAATATCAACCTTTATGTCAGGATAAACAACAGTATTTAGGAAATTGATAATCAATTCCACCACTAGATCATGATGTACAGTTTTAATAATGGTTCAAAATATTCCTCTAGCCTGATTAAAATGCAAAGCTGAAGTATTTTGCCATCATCTGTTGCATAGTGCTAAATTGAAAATAAACTCGTGCAAGGGAGGGTGGCTGTTGATGTCGATATAGCGCTCATAGCCTTTTCCATTTGGGTTCAAACCGAGATGAAACTTCCCCCTGCTGCTTGCTTTACAGCAGGTGCTTCATGGTGTGTGCCTCTCTAAACTCAACCCCTTTTACCCACTGACATTTAACAGACGCACACATTTTGATCCCCCGCTGCCACGCCGCCAAATATTGAAAGGCAACGAGGAGCATAAAGAGCACGTATTTACTTAGCGAGTGGCAAAGATACTGCACAGGAGGTGGAGAGAGTGACAGAGGGTAAAAAAAAAAAAGAAAAAAGAGTCTGTAGTCATAGAAACCTCCATCAAAGTAGATTTGTGACCTCACATTTTAAGGGTTGTTCTTTTGTGAAAACAGTTGAGAGTGAAAACTACTTGCCAGCCATTAAGCCTCTCAGTTTGCAAGAGCCATTTGGCAAATAATCAGATTGTTATTGGTCTTAAATAGTGCCTAATTGAAACAGTGACCTCACCTAGGCACCTTCGTCCTACATCTAACCTAAACAGGAACAATCTGTTTAATTGCAGTAAAAAAAAAAAAAAAAAAGAGAGAGAAAGAAAGAATGAGGTGGTGAGAGGTAATTGACCCTCAGTGCAACGAATGAATCCTCTGGGGAATCTTGCTCAAATGGATGTTTAAATGCAAACAGTAGTCAGTCCACTCACAGCAAAGGGCCAGCACCACAGAGCCCCTCAGTCCCTGCTGAAATCCTATAAAATCAAATCAAAGAATCTGACATTTTCACTAACCAGAGGCCCTGGCGCTGGTTCCACTACAATAACAAATGGACCAGCAGGACAAATTGAAATGAAAGTTGTAAATGAAGCTCACCTTAAAATGGCTGAGATCAGAGAGAGGGAGGGATGCGGGGAGAGCGAACAAGCTGAGCGAGAGGGAGAGGGAGAAGATTAGTGGTTAGGTGAAAATGTTTATTTTCACACTTCAAAGTTCCTGGCTCAGTGTGTGTGTTTAAGATCAACAGACCCTGTGATGAACAACCTGTTCCGTTCTTGAAATACACTCTGTGAAACACAACGGTCCTCTGTAGGAAATCTGCAAAGCACTGACTGGGGAGTATTGAATTACACCTGCACTGTGCTGTGAAGCAACAAGAGAAACACAATTTTACTCTCCTTTCAAAAGACGTCTCTTTTATCGGCGTGGCTCAGCCTCGACTCGCAGACACAAATCGAGCCTTTTTATCTCTCAAAGGAAGCTGCTCAGAAACCTGCTGAATGACTTCTCCGATATGCCGAACCACACCTCCACATCATGGCTGGTTACCACGGTTTGCTGTGTGCTCAGCAACTGTCGAGCGAACTCAACTGCAACCACTTATTTATGTTGCTGTTGTAGTGACATCTGCACTTCGGTTTCCTCTACTTTTTATAGAGTTTAATACCTTTCATGTTGCGTATCTAAATTTGTTAATGTAATCTGATTGAAATGTCAAATGTTTTCTCAGTTACCAGTGAAAACGTTTAGTAAAACTGGAGACGTGGTGCTCTCCACTACAAACTGATTCAGCCTGTATGGGCCATATGTTCTGTTTTGTTTTAAATTGAATGTTTGGATTACATGATGAAAAGTTGTACATCGTTCAGTCATAGTTTACCTGACATTTTATCTATGATCAGTCTCTGCTGAAACATATACACTGTCTGTGAATACAGAAATACTGTCATTGGTGTTGAAGGATCAAGCTTGTCCAGTCCTTCATGCATGACTCTTGAATTAAGGAATCCAAGATTGAATTTTACATTCAGATCCAGCTTCCACTTGGCTTTGACGCACAGCTGAAGTCGCAGTGGTCCTCCGAGGCCATGCAGGGTCCCTCTGCAGAAGACCTCATTTTTAATGCCAAGAGATGGCAGTATTTCACAGAATATGTATCAGCCGGCACAGTGTTGGTAGATTATCAGGACACACTGCTGCACTGGTTTCCTGTTTTGTTTTTTTTTCAGTTAGAAATTGGAAAAAAAAAGAAAAAGAAAGACTTGTAAAGGAATATGTGAAGAGGATATAACTTATTACATTTCTATATTACTAACTTTTATTATTGCTTCTCCCTCATGGATTAAATTCTGCTACTGGTCCTCACTTCCTGTTTGGTCTTAATTGTGTTGTAAATATTGAAGTAATGTATCCAAGTCAATGTGTTTATTAAACTTGATACTTATTCACCATAATCTGTGTGTTGGGTTTATTGATAAAGATTATCAAACAAAAATTCATCTTTAATCAGGCAAGACTGATCGAGAATTAAGCGTAATTGCTTATTTAGTAACAAGAAACATATTTGTGGAACCACTTTCCAAAATGTGTTTTCATAACAGGGAATAATATGTTGTCATTAGCTTCAGATTAAAATTTGAAATGAGTGGAAAGCATCTTCCTCCGTGAGCTGGGTGCAGTCTGATAGGAGCTTCACGCTCGCTGCCTGTTAGTCAGTATCATCCAGACTTGTGACTCACTTAGTTTTGCCCTTGAATGAGATGTTTGTGATCCGTACATTTAGATGCAGCTGCTCAGATGATAGGGGAGGAAATCAAATCTAAGTAAACAAATTGCACCAAATGTTTCATCAGCTGTCACGATGCGAAAGGAGGGTTGCACAATGAGAGGAGAGACTTTCTCCTTTCTGTCTGCCTGTATGCTTTAGGAAAACCTGACAAAGTTTTGTGAAAGTGTAACAGCATCATGAAGTCTGTATCTGGGAAGAGACAAAAAAAAAACAGAAAAGCCCTTGGCTAGTTTTCTAAGTATTGACTGCTCTTCAGTTCAGTCATCGCTTCATCTCTTTGGATTGATATCCTCAATTTGGCTGCAGAATCTGGAGTTTTGCTTTCCTTGTTTATTTATCTTACTGATGAAGGAAAAATAAAGTACGCAAACACACTATTAATTATTAATTTGGTCTCCAGGTTTTCGTCTGTGAATTAAGGTGGTGTGCTCTATTCCAAACAAAGCTGACTTTGCATCATTAGTTGGCCTATGTTACACAATTATAATTCTCCGTTTTTTTCCCACTTATAGTGTCCTGAGCATATCTGTATGTGCTCATGTGTGTGAGTGTGTATTACAGTTTGTTGAGAGGAGAAGTCAGGCCTAGACCTTTGTAATGAGCAGCCTGGGTTGTTTCTGGTTCAGCTGCTCCTCTCTTATTTCACGCTGCGCTGCTCTTCAACTCCAGTCGCCCAGTGACTAGAGTCCTGCCTCTCTATCCTCCTCCTTTCCACTCTGTAGTCTACCATCTATCTTCTTATTTGTGCCTTTTTCATCTTCTTTGAGTTGCGTTTTTGCTCTTAAATGTTAATTCTGTTCCCGTTTCTGCCTCTTGCTGTTTCACTCTCTCTGTGTTGTAGCACCTAACAATATCAAATGGATAGTGGTGAAGGGATTGGAGGAGAGGGAGCTAAAAGAGCATGCATGAATGGTCACTACTGCTCCATACCATTCATTCCAGTCAGCAAAGGGAACTACTCTCCAACGTTCCACTTCTCCCCAGTTTTCCTTTGGAACTGCCACCACCACCTCCACCACCTCTTCTGCAGGCTGCTTTGATGAAGAGTAGTTTTTACAAGATGTTTGGATGGACACACATGTCCACACAGAGTCTGCACTGCCAGGCCTCTCTTCTGCCCTGCTTCCCTTTCTGCACTTTCACCTTCCATTTTCTTCAATCATTTTATTAATTTGACCTTGAGTATAAACTCAGTTTAAGTGATTTGGTTGACTGTGCGAGCACAGTCATGGAAAAGAACGAGACAGACAAGTTCACTTTATCCATCCAGTGCATTTGCGCTCTTAGGCTTAGACTCTAAATGCGGTCAGTAAAGAGGTGATCCCTCACTATTGTCCTGAATACACCCGTTCAGTGGTTGCACTGAGGAGAGTACAGCATGCACCAGTGTGGTGTATTATTATAATGGTGATAAAAGGAGGGGAAATGCGATTATGCCTTGGCTTATTTTTCTTCTTTTGAGAGAGAGAAGAAAGGATGTTCCGCAGAGGCTCCAATAAAAGCAGGCTTCCCTGAGTGGAGGCAGAACGACATGTTTTTGAACTCTGTGGAAAGAAAGCTTCCAGGCCACTCTTTTGAAAGGTCGGGAATCTGTCAGTTTCTGGTATAAAGGTGTGCTGTGGAATTTAAAACTGTGAATGACATTATGGGGGCAGCTTCATACAGCTGTAAACTGTAGTTTTATATATATATATATATATATATATATATATATATATATATATATATATATATATATATATATATATGTCAGAGCTGATAAATATATTAAAACTTTGTGTTTGATAGATATACAATAACATCTCCATTTTTAATACTTATTATGGGTAGAAAATAAATGCTTCTAAGGATAGGTTTGACGTTATACTTGACAGGTTTGGTTTTTGTCCTAATAAAGATATATGCAAGGACATTTCAAAACGAAAGTTTAAGTATCTTTATGTTAAACAGAACCGTTTATATTATTACTCATTCCTGTAAAAATGTTGCAGACACAGCTAACTGTTCTCAGGTCCTGAACATAAATTGGCAGTCTTTAATGTTTCATCTAAATTGACTCAACAATGGCAGCAGTGATTTTAACGTTTTTAATTAAGGAGGGTTTTTTTTTAATGCTTTTTATGACACTATTTTCAAGCATAATTTTGGTTAACAAGTACAAAAACATGAATGGAAACATCAAATCTGTGTGTCACATAATCAAACAGGAATAGACTTAGTTGAAAAAACAAAGTAAAATGCTTCATGAATGTTTTGACAGCAGCATCTGACAATTAGTGCATTTACATGGGAAGTTTAATTCCTCTTTAATTCAGAATTAAAATTAAATCCGCTTGAAAATATTTAAAAATTACAATCAGAACCCTTCCCAACCCCCAGACCTTAAGCGGACTTGGATAAAGCCGATCAAACGTGTTTTCCATGTAAACCAAAATTAAGAATTACTATTTCCATGTAAACTCGAAGGAAAATAGTTTAATTCTGAATACTTTAATTCTGAATAATTAATTCCGAATTAAAAAACATCATGTAACAGTGGCCAATATGAGTGACAAACCAACATAGATTTTTGTAAATGTTCATTTAGCAGCGTTCTATGTCAGATGCCTTACTTGGGTGCAGAACTCTTTACCCCTTGCCCTCTGTGACAACAGTCCTCAGATGATGAATCAATTTACACCACAACTATGGATATTAGAGCAGGTGATAAATATAATCGTCTCTGGCGATCACCTTCCAAAGTAGCCGTGTAACTGTTTTCAGCACCGTGAAATCCTTTATCAAGCTGTCGCTGGTTGACAGAAACAATTATCCAGAGAGGGAGGTAAATGAATAAAATTAGCACTTGGAGCACCTTTGCACATTTGTGCCTGTGGCTATCACCATGCGACGACTTCGTAAACTGTTATCACGAGCACAACAGTCGGTACGGCATGGGGTTTGTATCACACGTGAACCCTTTCCCACTTCACCGTGCAGCTCCCTAACAGGCCCATTTACCTGCCCCGTCCATTCGTGGTTTAATCACTCAGTTGTGCTGGGGCGCTCACACTGCTCTTCATGGTGTGCTCATTGCTGCGGTGCACCACTCCAAACCCAAAGACGGTGGTGTGAGTGTGCGTGCACGTGTGCTCAGCGGGCTTTAAGCTCAGAGGAACCTCGGTTCACATACTTGACATACATTTTTATTGCAACAGGAAACACTTAGGCCAAATGCTTGCATGTTCAGAGGTGACTTGCGGTTTTGAGACAGGGCATTCCTTTCCGATCACCGCCTGGGAGCCGAGAGGGGGGGGGGGGTGATGTTGGTGGTGGTGGTGGGGGGAGGGGGGACTATTAAATGAGGTCATAATTGTTTCCTCCCTCCATTTCTTCATCCTATCCCCACACATACCCTCCCCAGTCTTCGCCCCCACCTCTTTCACTGGTCCCCTGCATAGCATTTCCTGTTAGGACGGCGACCAGACAGCCTTTATTTAGCCTGTTCTCATTTCCCTAAATTAATACCCCTTGCCCACATCTATGGTGAGAGGTCTTGTTTTGAAAACCTAATAAAAGTTGGTAAATGTTTTGCACTTTGTTCCACTGGAAAATGCTAAGCCCGGAGTGTCAGGCAATGTGGGGTGTGAGTTTGGATTTTGTTTTTAGTGCTTGAAGGAGCCATAACACGAACCGTGCACTCTTCTTTCAAAGACATCGGCACGTTTCAGAGAAGTACCTCAGAGAGGCGGGGAAGTCCTGTCCACGCCACTAGCACATTTAAGGATTTTTGTGGCTGCTTTGAATCACAGCAATGTTTTTCAAGAGGAAATAAGATGAGCATATTAAGTGTTTGTAGAATAAGATGATGTAGAAACTTGGCTGTCTCTGGTCATATCTAGAACTCATGCGAGACTCATGGAGCCCACTGAAATTGCTGTTGCAGACTCTGTAAAACTCTGTAAATCTGTCTTTTTGTGGAAAAATATTTAAATATAAATGTTTAGAGTATGTTTGGGTTCTGCATGGTTGTCTGTCAATCATTTTATTAAACAAAAAAAAAACAAAAACCCAATTACTTAAGTAAAAGTTATTTGGTTCAGTTGCGTTCACTTACTCTTGTGGACATTTTCAGTTAACACTTTGGAACTCCTCCTTTTGTGCTACTATCTCTTGTTTAGATTTGCCATGACTCAGGAAGTCTGTTGTCTGAACGTCCAGTCAAATGTGTTCAAAATATGTCTCTTAAAGGGGAGTGCTACTGGTTAACTTCTTAACTCTACAAATCTAATATTTCTCTGGGCTAGCATTAACATGCTTAATGACTGATAAATATATCTTGGACTGTGTGTATGTGTATGTGTGTGTGTGTGGTTTTTCCTTCAGCTGGATTGAGATAAGAAACGTTGCTAACCCTTAAAAAAAAAAAAAAAAATCCCTTTCCACTGGCGCAGCGATAACTCCCCAGCTCTCTATTCGCTGCTTACTTGGCATCATTATGTGTAATCTGCCTAATAGAATATGTCAGTGGTAATGTACAGAGGTTTGACACAATGAAGCAGCTTTCTTTCTTCTGAAAAGGTAGCAGCAGCACAATGACACCGACTGCAGATTAATCTTTAGGGTAAATTATATGGGTTTTCTGTTGCAAAATGAGAGTATGGATGGCATCCTGGCAGCTCTGGAACCAAAGAAAGAGCAACAGTGAGAGGAGAGGGAATTTGGATAAGCAGTATAGGATATCCAAGAAAAATACAACTTCTATGGTTAAGCCAGGAATAATGACTTTATTGAATTTGACTGTGGTGCATTATAGTCTTGCATTCTTCAATGATTAACTTCTCCCTTTTAATGTTTTCTTTTCTTATTATTTCCTGTTTCCCTGTAAGAAATTCATCTCTGGACGCAGACATAAAAATAAGGTTTCTCAGAGGCAATCAGTAATTGACCTCAAGGTTTTATTTCGCTACGCTTCAGTTCCAGCAGAAATTGTACATCACTAATTTTGCGTATAAATGTACTTTGAACTCACTTGGCAACATGAACATGATTTTTGCCCAAAACCGATGCCCCGACTCAATCCAGTGTTTTGAATATATATATATGTCTCATTCAGTTGTTTCATGTCCCTGAAACAAGTATAGTAACTCATCAAAATCCAACTCCGTTGCCAGGTCTGAAGGCGATGCCTTCGCACAGAGCAAGTGCATTATGTGCTAAATCTAAGATGCCTTTATGTAAATTATATATGCGCTCACGAGCGTGCAGTGTCCTTGTGCCACCATATGAACACTTCCTACATGCTCTCACACCAGAACCCAACGTAATGCTGCACATCTAACACAGCCGCTCAGTCCCCTGACACACGCACACATTCACTCACACTGAGGCAGAGTCCCTTAGCCATGACATCTAGGACTGTGCTATAATTACAAGGCAGATGAACACATGGCGACAAAGCGGTCTCTGGAGGGGAGCGGAGCAGCAGAGGTAATGATCTCTGGAACAAAGAAGCAGACCTGGGAGAGCAGGTTCAATAGTCATCCACAGGGCCACACAAAACCACAGACGTGCCCTTGAAACTTTTCCGGAAAAGCCAGAGATGGTCTCGACTGCTCTCCGGTGCAACATGTGTCCGAGTGTTTACGTGAGACTGTGCTTCAGTTTGCTTGTGAGTCTGAGTGCAAACTCCTGAGTGGTTGTGTGAGAGCGGGTTGCGTTCAAAGGCAGACGTGTCCTCGGGGGAGGAAAACCCTAGAAATTGGTTATTGTATCACTGAGGCTATTTACCTATTTTGGGGATTAACATATTTAATTCCCCCCTGTTAATCCCGTTGGAGTTAATGCCCTCGCATTTCCAATTATCTGACTAAGTGTAACGCAGAGGGAGTCAAGGCTTCATCTCTTGCCTGTAACTGGGTTTAGCATGCAGGTCGCAGAGCTGTAGCTACAGTGTGTGGTGTCTTCAAAGGCAGCTTGTTTATGCAATGGTTTAATTGACTTACCAGACTGACTTTGTGTTCTGACATTTTCTTGACTTTCCTTAAGTTTATTTAAACTGTAAGAACAGGGTGCAGTCGAGGAATAAAATATCAGAGACACACGCTTGCTGCTGTGAACTCAGGCTCAGAATGCTGTTCGTGTCTTTACTGAGTTGGAAAGATTCTGACATCAACAATCATCTTCCTCACTTTGTCTCGTGTAAATAATCAGCAGGAGCGACAGTGACATGAGAATACAGTCACTATGATTAAATGTTGGTGGATGTCAAAGACACATAAAACAAGCTAGTTAAATCGGTGATCATCTAAATTATTGCAGAATAATTTACAATCGGACATACTACCATGCACGCTCCAGGTTTTCCCAACCAGTATTAATATCCAGCACAAACGCACATAATCTGTCTTTACCAACCGAGAAAGCTCAAAGCTCAACATACTCCAACTCTTACTCTTCTAAACAGACAGAACATAAGCAAAACTCTTCACCAGTGTGACAAAATGATGCTGCGAATAAACACACAACGCAGGAAAATATACAATGCTGGTGCAAAGAAATCACAATAAAAACACTGCGATGGCTCAGGCAGCAATGTGAATGTTTCCAGGAAACACAACACAGCGAAAGAGCAGACACTTGTGGATATAAAATATACATTTATTTCAATTGCTTTTAACATTTTGATTGCACCAGTTCATATATCATTACAAATATGTATTAAAATTGAGTGGCGTCTTTAAATTGTACAAATATACACAAATGTAACGAGTCCTTTTGTTGTTTTTTGTGATACACGGAATACATTTCTGTATTTGCAGGTGTCGTTAAATTAAATGAGGTATTCTCTTAATTAACCTCATCTCTCATAATTTATCTTTTCCTTTTTTTCGTGAGTTAAACCCTTTACATCTGTGAGTGGATTTTAGACGTACTGAACCAATGAAAAGTACCAACAAGCCTTGGAGCCACACCTCCTGATGCCACTCAGCACAGCTGAATGTCAACCAATCCCTGGGAGATCAAACTTCAACTATGGCTGTATTAAAAAGTGACTGTATTGTGCTAATTGCCATCCAGTTTTAATTTCCAGTACCTCTAGAGCAGTTTAGTGCCAAGCATAATTCTACAAGTCTGTAATTATTTCAGAACGACAAAGACTGCAGACACTCTTTGCTGAAAACAAGCAGGTTTGGCTCAAGTGTATTTTGATTGGACTATTCCCTAGAGGGTTGCAAACACAGCAACAACACCTCAAATCCTTTCATACATGTTTGAGCCAGAATGTGATTCAGAATCTGAAAGAGTACAGCATGAAAAACAACTACAACAGAACTTACAGCTGAAATTCTCTGTTTGGTAGATAATGTGCTCATTACCTGCTCTTATGTAAATAACGGATTACATTGTCTTTCAGTTACTCATCATCTATGTATGTGTTTTTCTTTATCCACCCATGCTAATGGATGTAGATGTGGGACGGCAGTAAAATGGCAACTGATTCAGGAAAATTCTGCAGCCAAGAAAAAAAAAAACAAAAACAAAAATAACTTGCCACTGCCAAATGACTTTTGACTCCACAGTTGCCAACAATTGAGGCTGTCTTGGCATGATAATCAGTGATATTGATTGCGTTACTTATCACCTTTGGTTGAATCTGACAAACTTGTAGCGTTGGAATAATACCAATTTTCATCTTTAGTCTTCCTGCAAATGCAGTGGTGTACTGGGCCTTGTTCATAAAACAGTCCTCCGTGAAGCGTCTTGAAAAAACAGAAACATCTGCTCGCTGCTGGCCTGGAAAGCAAACTGCATCCACTGAGCCATGATTGGCCAACTTTCCTTCACAGCCAAAAACACATTTATTTATAGAAATCTTGGAAACAAAAGTAAAATGCTTAGTAAGTACTTGAAAGAAAACTTACTCAGTTGTTGCAGCACGGTCATAAGCTTTCGCTTTTAAATGGAATGCTGAAGTTCTTGCTCTTGTAGGTGTGCATTACCTGGAGAATCGACCGTTAAACTTAATTCCCACTTCTATGACATCATAGAGATGATGTACATCTCTGCATGTCTCCAGAGGAAGACAGCCCCCTAAATTTTGAATATTTTGTTCCCATTATTTTGAGCCTCTGGTCATGTCTAAGATGATCTAAGTTTGCTTCTGATGCCATATTTTTCTGCTAAAATGAGACGGGCACCAACTGTAGGTTAATAGATATAAATCAAATATTGGTGCAGACCAAAAACACAGAAGGACCAAAATATCGACACATATGTAGCAAAACGTGCACGTGCAGACAGTCACACGCTTTACCTAGTCTGAGGCAGCTCATTGTCAGTTATCACACTCCTAAAATAAACATTGACAAGACATTATTGCTGTATGCAAAATACATGTATTTTCTCACAAACACTGCTATAAATAAATAAGTAGCATACAGAATGTGCTTTTATTAAAATTATTCATACTGGCACATGCAAGTATAATGTGTGTGCATTGAAGCTGTTGTGTGTGCTGCTTCTGAACATATGTGACTGCCCTTGTTCCTGCACAGCTTTCCAAATTCATCATCTCAAAAGGAGCATGAGTTCCCGAGCACTTCCTACATACTCAGTGGATGGCCCTTTTTATATGTCATAGGCTCTGCTGAGCGCTTTCTTCATTAATCCCGTAATTACACAAAGGCTGCACAGAGAAAAGTTGTAAACCTTTAAGATTTTTTCCTTACGCTCTCGCACATTCACCATAATTGCTGTGTGCCAGTTCCTGCATGCCGAGTGCAGGCGGACAGCATGTGCATCTGTCAACTCCGATTAAAGTCCCAAAATTCTGCATCATTTAGGATCTGTTTTGTTTGAAACATCTCAAGCGAAAAAGTGAAATGTCAAGCTTGATCTAAAACATGTTCATTCTGTCTTCAAGGAATTTTTTTTTTTTTCAACATCTGCAAATCTTGAAAGCAGGCAAAATTTAGAGACACTTTGTCTCAGCCAATATCAAAAGACTATTCAGTCTTAGAGCCATTACCCATAAGCCTTCCATTGTAGATGAAGACATCCCCTGTCACGATCCTCCAGTACACTGGCACCATCTAAAAAACCACGATCCTGCTTACTAATCATTAATGAATGCATCGGATTCATTGATGTGACAGTGAACACCATGACGTACTAAGTCATGGTATGTTGGTGTGATTTATTTGCATGGACATGTCTGTGCGTCAGTTGTTTTTGCTCTGATAAGATGCAGTATGCTTTCATAAAGCCACACAAACCTTGTAAGAGGTTAAAAGCAAACAAATGAAAAAAACAACAAAACAAACGATACTATCTGAAATTCACATGTGCTGACAGTCTTTGTAATGTGCTGGTTTGGTGGAGCTTTGTAGTGTTATTAAGGAATGCATCAAAATAGAAACAGCACCCTTAAATAACCTGATAAATTAATGTTATTTCACACCTCTTAAAAGAGAAAAAAAAGGGAAAAAAATCTTGGCAGGCTCCAGTCACCCGTTGTTTAGAGAATTTAAGTTATTCCCATCAAGCACAAGATATAACCTAACAAAATAATTTTTTTTAAATGGGTCTTCTTAAATTATATATACATTAAAAGATGTGTTTATTGTGTTCAGCTACTGGCCAAACAGGCCAGTAGCCTTACTGGGGAGATAAAGGATTGATTGGTTGATTGATTGACTGTAGCACTACTGGTAAATATCCAACCAAAATCAGCTTTAATTATGAACCACTTTTTAAACAAACGCAATTAGCACTGTGATAGAAAATGTAAATAAAGCCAAAACAATAAAAGAATGTATTAAAAATACAACCCCCCCCCCCTTAAAATGTCATGAACCAAATTGATAAAATGGTTCCAGAGGACTAAAATTAGTAAAAAGCATCCCTTAAAAAGAATACATCAATAAAAGACTAATAAGATAAAGTATCAAAGCAATATGTCTCTCCCTACTTGAGATAAGAGGTGGGTCTTCAATAGCATCTTAAAACTCTGAAAACATTTGAGCTGTTTTAAGAAGTAAGTTATTCCACAGACTGGGAGAAGTCACTGCCATGATGGCCTTTAAATTTCTGTGTTTACATCTTAGAACAAGAAAAGGTGCTTTTACACCTCAGTCTGCTCTGGTCTGAATCAGACCAGAGTTTGTAAACTTACAGGTCAGTTCAGATTTTGTTCATGCAGATCAAATGTGTCACTTTAAACTATGTGAAAACATCCCCACTGCTGTATCACATATGTCTACTATGGGAGCAAAGAAAAAATGTATGAAATACACAAAGATTGTTGGTTGCATTTACAGTATGATCACCTGACTAGATATCCATCAGGCACTGAACCTCCTCAGAACTCCACATTTGTCTGTGATTCATCCTCACATAACTGTCTGTGATTAAGATGAGTGTTCATCCTGTAAGAACAAAAGTCTACTGATGATCCAATGCCTCAGGTCATGTGATTCTAGGCTTTTGGTCCTGTTTTGGTTTAATATTCTATCTCACCAGGAAGATCACACTAGCATTTGCTAGATCAGTCAAATCAAGACCAATTCTTCTTAGAGGTCTTCAATATATAACTTATTTTCCTGTAGTCCACCACTGTGACAACAACTGTGGACATTTGTGTTCATGCTGGATGAAATGAACCACTGCAAGAAAATGAACTCGTGTTCAATTTAGATGGAGTAAAGCTTGTAGATGTGAAAGCTCCTTAAGGGCATCTGGTTGCTTCATGTCAGTCTGCTAGATGGGATATGACAATGTAACACTTTCCTTAAATAGGCTTCGGCTGATAATAAAATCTTAAAATCAATAAAATCAATGCCATAACAAGCAGGACGCTTGTGAGGGAGGCCAATATTTGTGTTATATGATCATGATTTTTTTTGTTCCAGTTAAAACAAGCCTTGTCTACCAGCTGCACAAGACAAAGACTACAGTTCTTTGTCCACATAGAAATTGCAATATTCTGCCAGCCTGAAATAAAGGCAACAATGACTTTCAAAATCACAAGGAGAGATAGGGTTTTTTCTTAGCTAAAGGTCTTAATAGAAAAATGTATTGTTTTGACAACAAAGATGTTCTCTTTTTTAAATACAAAAGACCTGTGAAATCTTATATAAGGATTTTTGACACCATACTTTGGCTTCATACTTATATGAAGCAAAAGGTCCAAGAGAATGAATGCCCTTATTACACTTGGTATTAACATTCATCCTGGGTGATTTGATCACAACTGGGCAGCTCTAAGTATATGTGTTCACACCTGGATGCAACATGTATCTCCATATGTGTCTCGAGTGGCAACTTGTGATTTCTCTTCCCTGCCCTATACACAAATAAGCAAGTACATGACTTCCACATGCAAAGATCAAATGCATTGTTGTTGTTGTTGTTTTACCTGCTTGGCAGCACTGCAGTGAACAGCTCCATTTCCAGGGAAAAGAAGAACACCCTTCCTGTCTGTAAGATTTTTTTTCTTCCATCTTTATTTCACAAATGACCCATACATATACAGTGCAACAATAATGGCAATGAGAAAACATCCAAAAACATGGGAGATAACAAAAAGCTTCTGACAGATGGAAACAGTAATGGGATACGCCTAAGAACTAAGGAAAAACAGCTGAATTTATGGAGCTGTGGTTGTGTGTTGTAAAATTGGTCTCTGCTTGTTTCACAAATTGCTGCGTGAATGATTACATCCTTCCACCAACACAAAGGACGTCAGTAATGTAGACTTTCTTTTACTGTGGCCCAGTACACATTGCATTCACAGTGCTAAAAGAATGCCATCATATGTGGCTCGCCTTGAAATGTGGTTTGAGTGTATGGATCCCAATGAATCGTCGACAGTGTCCTGAGTGAGTTTAAACCTGATTGGATCAGGCAGGGCACATGTTAATATTGCATCTAAACAGTGTTTAGAGAGTGTTTTCTGCAAAGTGATTTATCCAAATAGGATGATCTCAGTCTTGTTGACTAATCAGCGAACTGTCTGGAGTGGATATTGATGAACATAAAGATGTCTTTGGCAAATGATACTGGCGCAATTAAGCTTTTAGTCATCACTGGAATCTTTTTTATGCAAAAACCAAATACTTTTTTTTTTTTTTTAATTTATAAATTCATTTCAGGAAGCCATTTTTACCCAGCCACTGTCCAATTTTCCCCAAAACTCTTAATTCAAACTTTATTCAAACTTAATTTTCAAAAAGAAAAACAAGAAAAAAGAAAGAAAGAAAATGGTAGCATGAGCAGCAGCAGTCGCAATTTACAACCACAATTCCAAACTAGAAAAACACTCGGAGATCGCAGACATCCGCCAAGCATTACAGTTCTCCCATAAATCGATTTACAGATTGCGATAAAATTCACGTTCTGCATCAGATCTGGATCAGCCTTTGAAATTTGATAGAGGTTCCCATTGTCAATCCCTGAGTCAAATTTCATGAGTTTTGGGCAATAATTAACGGAGATATAGAGAAACCAAATTTTTGGCCCCATTGACTGCAATGTTATCGAAAATTTGAAAGTGATCCAGAATCCAGGATTTCTTCCAGATCACACCCAAAATGAAATCAGTTCTTCCTTTTCACATTTCTGACAACTCCTGAAAATTTCATCCAAATCCATCCAGTTATCTTGTACACAGACAGACAGATAAACGCCTGCGAAAACATAACCTCCTTGGTGGAGGTAAAAAAGTTGGGACACTCTGTTAAACGTAAGTAAAAACAGAATCCAAAGTTTTGCAAATCTCATAAATCCATATTTTATATAGACCTGAAGAACACATTAGATGTTGAAATGGAAACATTTGATCATTTCATGGAAAATGTTGGAACAGGGGCGAGAAAAGGCCAGAAAAGTAACTGTCTAATTAGGTTAATTGGCAACATGACTGTGTACAAAAGGAGCATTTCAGATAGTATCTGACAGAGTGTCTTTTAGATGTAAAGATGGGCAGAGGTTCACCAATCTGCGACAAACTGCATCTGAAGATTGTGGAACAACTTTAGAAAAATGTTCCTCAACATAAATTGTGAAGACTTTGAGGATCCCACAATCTACGGATCATAATATCAGCAAAAGATTCAGAGACTCAGGAGGAGTGTCGTGGACACTGTGTCATGTAGAATCAAGAGGAGAGGGACCATCCAGCTTGTCATCAGTGGATAGTTAAAAGCCTGCCTTTCTGGTGGCATTAGTGGCCATGGTGTGGGCAGCTTACACGTGCACGTATTCTAGACGTCTCTTTCAGAGAAGGCCTTGCAGACTTCAGCAAGATGATACTCAACCACATACTGCATCCATCATAACAGCAACTGGTCTCCTCAGTTCCCAGACATTTACAGACAGCCGTTTAAAGAACAGGGGATGCTATAATATGGTAAACATCATCCTGTTCAAACTTTTTGAGATGTGTTGATACCATCAAAGTCAAAATGAGTTAATATTTTCTGTGAAATGGTAAAATGTTTCCATTTCAACATCTGATATGTTCTTTAAGTTCGAATGGGAATTAAAAAAAATGGATTTATAAGAATTGCGCGTCCTTGCATTCTGTTTGTATTTATGTTTTACACAGCATCCCAGCTTTTTTGAGATTGGGGTTGTACAAGAAGACACACAGTTGAGTCACTCTAGACAAATTCTCCATCCATCCAGCCACATAAAGATCTCTTTATCTGCCCTCTGGAGTGACAAGGCCAATCCAGCATTTCTCTTCTCCATCAGCACTTGTTGTACTACAAACTATTCCTGATAAAGAAAGGCCCCAGTCTTTCATTGGACAAGTTTGGGTCTTCCTCCTCCTCCCACCCATCCTCTCCTTGCTCTTCTCCCCCTTCACGTCCTGTGGTTGTGACAATCGAGTCATTATGCCATATTCAATCCTCCACCCCCACACCCCAACCCGCACGCACACACGCACCTAGCTCACCCCAACTTTGCACTGCCATCAGTCCTTTCCTATCACCCCTCCCCTCTCACTGAGCTGCTATAAGCTATATTACTTTGACCCCAGCCCATCAATCTGCTTCAATTGGATAATGATCTGTAATCACGTTCTTTCAGGGGAGTCTATAAAACGAGCCAGGGCCTCAGCACCCCTCCTGAGAGGGCTCCTTCTGTTCCCTCATGACCCCCCCCTCCTAATGCACACACATATATATCCACACACCACACACAGACACACATTTGAGCTGGGCGATTCTCTTTTCAGCTTTCAGGCCACACTAAATACCCTCGCACATGGGCAGCCACTGCAGCCGGCGGTGGGCCTTGTAAAGGGAGTGGGAGAGGGCGGGGGAATTGATGGCTCCACTGTGGATTTTTCATGGACTCCGCTCTCCAATGGAAAGGGTCTAAGAGGGACAAGCTGGAGCCCAGCAGGAGGGAGTGGGGACACAGGAGGAAGAGAGGGGGGGTGCTAAAAAACCAGGCTCAGATCCTACGAAAGCTGCACCCCGCCCCTCACATTAAAGCTGACCCTCCATTAGGTCGTTTTGTACAACAGCCTTGTAATCGATAGAGTCTTATAACCGAACAGGAGGAACCGCAAGGGGTGGGGCTAGATGGTATTAGGGTGAGTGTGGAGGCAGTGAACGCCATAGGTGTCAAGAAAAGAGTAGACAGAGAGGGATAAAAAGAGAGATTAGGATAAGGTTGATGGACAGGGAGAAAGAGGCAATGACTGAAGAAGTAAATGAATGAAGTGAAAAGGAAAGTAAATGAAGCCATGAGCTTTGCTTCCTCCCACTGTGTCTTAGACTCTTCTTTCAGCTTAATTGGGTTTCAAGACAAAATAACCCTTACATTAAAAAAAAAAAAGAAAATGAAAAAGAAAGAAAAAAAGAAGTGTAAAAATTAAAACTAGACTTAAAGACTTAAAAAAAAAAAAAAAAAAAAAAAACAGTAGCCAGTAATGATCTAGTACCAAATTTCACTTTCTTTTTTGTCACAGACGGTCCTCTTCAGCTTGTTTGGAGAGGGAAATGACTTAATGTGTGTTACTGTATGAGATCTTAAGTGGTGTTATCCCATGTGGTGATAAGATCTGACGGGGGAGAGTGAACACAAGGGGCTGTTTTCACAGCATATTGCACATTTCCAAGTCAAAACTGACCCAGCTTGCCACCTCGGTTAACAGTTATCAATTGTTTTGTGGGCTTTCCATTGTGACCGGTGGCATGGCAAGCTGCGTTTCCCTTCGTGTAAAACACACATGCACATTTTGAGCACAGTTCAGGAGGCGAGTGGAGCAGCTTGACCGCAGTTTAAAACGCCATCAGTTCAGCAGGGGCTTTTGTGGAATATCTTCTGCGCCCTTGAATATACATAAAAAGGCTGTGGAGTTTTAAGGGCCATTCAATAAACTGATGAATGGAGTATTTTCGCTCTCTCCCCTCTATGTAGTAAGGGGCCTGTCTTGTATATCATTATTCCGTCCAGCCATTCTTTTGCAGGTTTAGGGCTCTCACATGTGGAGCATATGTTTATTGAAAGGGTGGCACCATGCAAGGCAGGCACAGATGGAGTCACCCTCCCCGTCAACGGGTAGACAATGGAAAATGGAAATCAAAGTTAAAGGGGTGCATCCAGACCCATTTAATCCATACAAAAGGCGCTTGTATGAGGCAGGGCATACGGGAGGAAGGGTGGGGTGAGGAGGGTGTAGGAACATGGCTACAAGAGTCCATCCTCAGCTGGCCTCTCCATCACTGAGGTGATAGAGACATGCTGATACGACGTTAGACACCCCAGCTTCGCTACTGTCACCCTAGTTGATGCATTATACAAAGTCTTAACTGGTTTCTTGTATTTGTTTTTAAAGCACACTTTCTCACTTAAAATTGCACCTCACACTTAACAGCACTGAATAAAATCTTAAAATGCCTCTGCTGCCCTGTCTTTAATTTTAACAAAAAATTCTGACTTGTTGCAAGGCAGGATCACGTATATGAAGCTTGATTGCACATGAACTATTGGCAGATAGAAAGCTAGCACAACCAACAAAAATCCAATCTTTTGCTTTAAGAACAGCATCAATGACACACATACAGTGCACATTAATTGCAAACAGAATTTTTCTGCTTAGTACTAATATTGTGTAATGAAGTGGGTCTGAGTAATTTTCTCAAAAATAATAATACCAGTTCTTCTAAAAAGAACTGAAAGGATTTTTATTGATGCTAAAAGTGTAATGAACTCAGAGTGTGAACAGACGTGTCTGCTTGTTTATCTTTTAGCATCTAGGTGTGACTACCTCCAATCAGTAAATAAAAGCATTAATAGAGGAAGTGAAATACGGTGGAGGAAGCGGCAAGCAGTCCATCCTGTTGTTGTGGTGGATGTTTGCTTTGAACACAGCTCTGATGTAACCTATAAAACAGTATGTGTTGTTTTAAGAGACAGTGATTTCACTCTCATTAACGATAACTACACTCTACTGTACACAGGCGTATGACAGCGTTGCGTTTAATGCTGTGCTTACTGTACCCTATTCAATAGGTGTCATTTTAAAAACACGTCTTCATGAGGAGCAGGTGACTCTCATGCATCAAAGATTTTTCATTTTCTTCACACATGAATATGAGAAAATTATTTTATATAAGTTATAAAAATGGCTTTTTACTAGTTATTAACATATCCGCCTTTGGGTGTGACAGATAACAGAGTAAATCTTCCGATCCAGTAACGACTTTCTGACATGTGTGTAACTCATTGTATGATCTTTAGTAAAAGCTTTTGTGGTACTCAGGTACATTTGCTGTCGTCCTCACATTTATAAATGGAGTCTGCATGTGTCTAAATGACAGTAATCCTTTATTTGATGTTTTTGTGTCACTAAGTCTGTGGAGGGGATTTCTGCCGTCTGTGGTGACAGGCCATAATGAACCTCAGTCTGACCTTTAACCTCCTCGCCGTGGCATCGGCACCAGCTGAGGGCTGACACAGAGGGCCTGCTTGTGCGGTGCAGCACATCCACAAGCACGTCCAAGCTTTCCTTCCCTCCAAAAGCAATCCAAAACTGTTTTTTTGATCATCAATCAAACCAAATGCTGCTGGAATAGATAGTGCACTGTCAAGATGAATGAAAATCTCCATGAAACTGTATTCTTGTTCGTATACATTCAAACTTCAAAGGAATCTGTTCTGCTGGGGCCAGATTTTATTATTCAGAATATTGAAATTATTTGCAACTGGAGAGAATTAGCCTTAGATGCCCCTCTGTTTCACTATTTGGTGCAGTGTATGTGCTCATCCAGGGGCCATGACATGGCTGTTGATGCATAATACCCTTTGACATAATTGTTCTGTCAATCTACAGTATTTCTAATACATGAATAAATCGTGGCTTCTAGTATAATGTCTGCTGATGTTTTGGACATGACATGAGATTTCTGCTTCCATTTTACATCCCTTTTGTCTCTTTTGCAATTAATGATATTTATATTAATAAAACTCAGGACTGGACTCCGATCAAACCCATATTTTAATATTATATTTCACAATAAGGGAATAAGAAGTGTGTGCATACCATTAGTGGTGGAGAGTAGAAATGTGAATTAGATTTACTCACTGAAGAAAACAATCAATCATTATAGTAAAGTAATGTGTAATAATATTTTTATGCAATATGTTTTGTGATCTTTATGAACTTGCAACACAACAAGCCATCCATTCTGGTCTGCAGTATCTGATCTATAATGGGATGTGATTTTCTTCTCTCATTATTCTTCCGTTTTTCTCATTCTGCCAAGATTCACTCTTTTGGGAAACTCAGAACAGGCACTTGGCTGATTTACACTGCACAATGTGCAAATGAGGCCCCATGTTCACTGCCTATCCCAGCTTCTTAAGTCAGTGCTACATCCTTTATGTTTCTGCAGTCAGTCCTTATTTTTCTACAAAATGAGCATCCAATTACAGTTTAAGACTTATGTGGAGGAGACTGACCATCCAGTGTGACCTGATAATTGTGTGATAAATGTTGGTACACATGATGTCTGCCTCGATCTTTCATGTCTTTGATCCTCACAGACATTCTCAGAAAATACAGGCATCCACTTTAAGCCACTTAACTTTACTTGTATACTTGTATATGGATCACATCACAATATGGGGTGTTGCACTTTTTGTTACCATGTAAAGCCAAAGAGACAGTGTGCTGAAGTTTATATATACGTATATAATTTTTTAAAGACTTTTCTTTAAATTAATCAAGATTTTATTATGATGTTATATTGTGTTTAGATAACCTTTACTGCAGTGTATTTACTGTATGAAATGTGAACAGTTCAGAAACACCCAAGGACACAGAGACGTACACGAACCCACAATATGCCAGAACTGCCCATGCCAAGCCTATGTAATAACTGACTAATTGATCCAGCTTGTTGTGGGTCCAGCCTGCCTCCTCTCAGGGACTTAGCCTATCAATCCAGGCTGTTGTCCGAAATGACATGTCCCGTAACAAATTACTGCTAATCAAATAACCATCATAGTGTCATTACATGGGCGGGACCACAGTATTATTGCTCAGCATGGTGCTATATGTGCATATGTGTGTGTGAAAGAAAGGATATCTGAGAGTTCATAAAGAGACATTGTTACACTGTTAATATCCTGCTTTCCATGTAGCACCTGAGTCACTCTGCTAGACTGAAACATGAGAAATAGTACCTCTGACATGTGCCTTTTACAATATAAAAAGGAATTCTCAAGTGGTATCTAAAAACTTTCTATTCATTTCACAAAAAAAAAAAAGGGATAAGAGGGCAGTCTTTCTAGTGGTGGACACATTTTCAGATTTTCATAACCTTTCACAGCCTGAAACCACTGCATTGTTTGCTTCACAAACTTGGATCCGTGGTTTTTGGAACTCCACGCTCATTCCCATTACTAGGCTGTTCATTTGCAGCAGTCCCATTTAGCTTCCTCAGTTTCATGTAATGTTGATGTTCTTCCGACAAGAGACCACGATGGCGGCCCTTGCTCTCCACGTGAGTCCAGCCCTTCTCCTTCCATTCTGCAGCCAAATCTATCACTTTCTCCCACTGCCTTCTTCTCCCATCTCCTCTTCCACCACCTCCTCTACCATTCCAGAGCTGAGAGCAGATGGTGTTTTAATAAAGTCCAGTAGGAATAGGACTGTGAGTAAACAATGCAGCACATGCCAACTCAGTAATTGCTGGGCACTATTACAACCCCTGTGTCTGGCAAGCGATGGAAGGATGAGAGGCAGAGAGGATGGGAAAAAAAGAGAGGGAGAAAGAGAATATGGCTGACATACAGTGAGAGGACAAATCAGGAGTGAGAAAATAGGAGAGTGAGGGAAAATCAGAGGAGAAAAAGGCAGGAGATGTAGGGGAAAAAGGGTCCATGGAGGGGGTGGGAAGGATACTCACATATACACCTAGCAGCTGGAGCCAGAAAAGCGCAGCTGGTTGAGGTGCAGGAAGGCCACAGGGAGGAGGGGGCTGTGCAGAGCTGGGATGGGCCGATCTATGCTGTGCTGGGCTGGTCTAGGCCAGCGGGTGCAGCGCTCGGCCTATAGCCTCCAGGCTATGGGATCCGAGCCCAGTCTCTGAGTACCGCGCTCTGCTCTATGGTCTCCACAGATGACACATGGCCAATTGCAGTCCCCTGTCAAACCCCAAGTCAGTGGTCAGGCACATTCTGGAGGTGGTGGATTCAAGCAGGAAGAAAGTTAAAGCTCCTGTTCCCTGCAGCTGTTAAACCTCAGCTCGCATAAAATATGTTTTTTTTTTCTTAATTCCTTTTATTGATTTTAAACGTGCCCTACCTTTAATAGTAGCACAAAATATAGGGACACAGTGCACTACACAAAATACAGTTTCCTGCACATACCTGTATACGAATGGTATGGCTGGCATGCGATCCCATTTCCACTGAGCCTTCATCACATGAGAAAGAGGTCCTTCAGAGAGCTTTCCCATGATGCACCATTAGGCTTGTTCCCTCCAGGGGTGTCAATCAGAGAGCATCTCTTTGCAAGTCTGACAGCTCGGCAACTTTACGTCACACACCTGTTTGGCTTAAGTACTCAGTTACAGGAAAAATGTTAATTGAAAGATGGCAAAGATATACAAGGGAGGTATTACACTCATTACCTGTTTAAACATACCTGATACAATATGAAATGATTCATTTAAAATCTAAGAATGTTTCGGATAAGAGTTTAAGAGTTGTTTAAGAGTTGCGTTAGTAAGAGGAAGTTTCTTAAAATGGTAAAAGGTATCTGAAAGCAGCATGATAATATTTCATTTTTATCTGGGTAGAACTTGAGTTGCCTCTAACAGCTATGTAGTTAGTGGTTCTCATCAAAGACAATTAAAGAAAATGACTTTTCTTTTAAAGCTGAGATTAAATGACCAGTCTCCTTAACCTTGAAGTTCACCATCTGCATGAATATTGAATGATCCTTAACCTTCTACTTCAATGCTGATTGAAGAAGAGAGGGAATATCACATATTTGTAATTAGGGGCTGCTGGATAAAGCTTAAGCTCACAGCCTCATTAGCTTAATTATGAGGACTCTTATTAATTATGCAGGTGGAGGTATGCTGGTGATTTTAAAAAAATCATCTGGTCTGTTTAAAACTTTTTTTGCTCAGAGTATTATTTCTCTTGAAGCATGTCATCAGTTCCAATCTAATTTCTTGTAGATGGACGTCCATGTGAATTTCAGGGAACACTGATGAGTCCAACACCACTAGCCTTGCTGCATCTTCATCTGATGCATTATCTCAGGCAAGACCAGGATATATAAAACTAATTCATATGGAAGTTAACACAAACACAGTGCCTGGGGCCAGCACCCAAATACTACATCAAACGAGCTCCTGACAGGTTTGCTGATAATCACAAACAAGGCTTCATGTCGAAACACAACTTCTCTCCTATGACATCTTGAACTTCTGTCCAACCAAGTCTTCTCACGTACTTCCAGGGCTTGAGAATTTGCCTTTGTCCCTCAAGGCACCACTGCTGAGAGACAGAAAGAGTGAAAGATAACTTGGAGGATCAGAGAGAGTGAAATATGAACTACTCTCTTCTGGAGCAAGATTAGTAAGATAAGTCTTCGCCACAAGGACGGTCCCCATGGGCCTGGCATATTTGTGCACGTATCTCAACCACACGGCACTCCCACCTTACACTCCAAACTTCTGTCAGGTCTTACCTCAGACATCTTCCTTACAACCAGTTTGCCAGCAGGTTTGGTTTCAGACCATTAATCTTGACTGAGACTTCAGGAGAGGAGAGGCCGGGGAATTCATGGGAGGTGAGAGAGGTGGGAAAGTGGGTCAGAGGACTTGGACCGAAGCAAAGGCAGCTGGCCCTTAGCAACCTCAGTTTTCCTCCAGAATTCTCCTCATGGCCTCTGTTCCTCTCAAGTGTGTGGAGGTGAAGGACCTACAAGAGGCCGACATAGTGGCTTTGGCTCTGTTGTACCTATTATCAAACACACTCCTTAATCAGGTCATATGAAATTAAGATACTAAAAAAGATTCAAATTAAGACTGTTACTCTAAAATACTGTTTAAGTGATATTGATATTTAAGGGTTTTTTTTTATTCCCAAAATATACAATGGTTTTTTTTCCTTAAACCCTGAAGAAGCCTGAAGAAGGGTTTGTGAATAGTTTTGAATTTTTGGTCAACTTCCTTTTTATGCGGGCTCTGTTTTCTTAAGATTTTTGCCATAATAATTTTTAGCAGAAACAATATAAAGAAGAAATGAGTCCATCTCTGAAATCTGAACAAAATTTAAAGAAAAACAAAAACACTACAGGCAGCTCTAAACATGATGCACAGAGCAAGTTATCAGAGTAACACCTGCTATCCTCTTAAAAAGATTGTTCATCTTGGAGCATCCTGTTTAACAAGTCCATCCATCCTTCCATCCTATCCATCCATCCATCCATCCATCCTATCTATCTATCTATCTATCTATCTACAGCTCATCCTATCCTATCGTAGGTTTTACAGGTAAAAAAAACAAACAAAAAAAAAAACTCATTGGCCCAAGTCTTGATTGACCTTGGCCAGGACAGCCACTGTAAACACTTAGTCTCAACACTGAAGCATGGAGGTGAGAGTGTGGTGATATGGAGCTGAATGAGAGCCAAAGATTTTGATAGATTCTGTGTATGTGCATTGAAGTCACGTGGACACACCAAAATACTGGTTTACGGAGGCTAGTTTCCAGGAGATTTGAAAACAGGAACATAACACAATGACACCAGTTCAAAGCACACTGTCACAATCACACGAGATTTTATGAACGAAGGGTGACTTTGACCTGGACGACCACATCTCATAACCTTTATGTGCATGTATTGGGGTCTTTTAAAGAGAGAGGCAGGTTGACATGAAAAACGTTCTCATCTCTGTTGCCTAGCATGTGGAGCAGGCTCAAGTTTTTAATCAAAAATATACAAAGCATTGAAAAAAATAATTTAAAATTATGTTAAAATGTCACTAATGACGGATTCTAACTTTTGTCCCATGAGCTCTCACTGTGAAGCATCCATCCATCCATCCATCCATCCATCCATCCATCTCGCATACGACACAAGAACAGAGAAATGAGTTTGCTTTCTCAGGGTGGAAGAACAAGAACAACGTTAGTTCTGGCCAGGGCGTTGCGTACTTCATGAGAAACTCAAGTGCTGAACTCCTGGGATCTGCACCGACTGCAGCATGTCGAAGATGTGTTGGAAAGATTTTCATACTTTCTCACTGCCTCAGCCAGCTGATTCTCAAAACTGTCCATGGTGATGTTGAACAAACCTCCATGCTGGTGAACAAATATCTGCTTTTCCACATTCACCACACCCACTTCAAATTGCTGAACAATCACACAATAGATGTCAGAATCCACACAAGAAAAGAGTTCTGCCTCAGGTGAGGTGTCAAGCGCAACAGCAAGAGCTCCCAAACCAGGGCATCGAGGAAAAAAATGGCGTCATTCATTTCTCGTGGCCCTGGGAGGAAGAGCAAGTTTTTCTGTTGTCGAGGAGTATGTATCCACCTTTAATCCACCCATCCATCCAAACGATAGAAGAGGGTGTGCCCTGGACTGGGCCTCAAAGATAAACAACCATACACACACTCAAACACACACACTCACTCACTTCTGTTGAGTGTGTCCATTTTTTCTTTCTTATATTAGTTTAGTGAATTTTGTGATATTAGTGATATTGACTACAAAGTCATGTGGTTTTGCACGTGATTCAGTTTTGAATCATCAAGTAATTTTGCAGACATGTACTTACTTTTATACTGCATAACAAGTATGTCCCTGGGCTTCAGTACTGTATGATTACACATATTACTATTCTAAAGTGCACATTCTGTTAGAGTAGATAATTTGCTCATAATCATGTGTGAATGAGAAACATGCTACAAACACTACTGCAGTTTTTCATGCAGACAGACTTGTATTACTGATAGTTCCTCCAAATGAACTTGAATACTGTAACACAGAATCAAAGGCCGAAGCATCAAGGAGCCTGGAATGTATACAATATACCATTAAATGTGCTAAAATATTTCCTTTATACCTCATCTATCATGAGTGAAATTTCACGGGTCACCTTTACCTTTTTTAAAGATTAATTTCATTCTTTGACCTGTTATGAGTGGAAGCACCAAAATGTGTCGACTTAAATTGAGTTAAATTGCACTTTTAACTTCATGGATCACATTTTCAATTACCTCCAAACACTGCTTGGTGTGTGTGAGTGCGTGTTTGCGTTAGCGGGTGTGAAAGAGAGTAGATCACAAATGCAGCACTCACCAACATCTACTTTTTTTTTTAATGGGACAAATGTTATGGAGAAGTGAGATTTAATGAGCTATGTTAAACAGCAAGAAGGTAATGGAGTACAAGAGGAAATATCCAGCAGTTGATGTGTGGTAGATGATTGACTCCCACCGTGTGTCTGTTGTGGCAAATATGAACTAGAGTGAGCATTAATGCAAAAATGAAATGACAAACGCTTCTAAAACTTTGCTGAAGTGTGCACAGACATGAGGTCCATATCTGCTGACTTTAATTGGCAATATGATGACATATTATAATAAGCCATAATATGATAATGATATGCCATCAGTCTCTTCATTGTTTTCTTTGAAAGTGTTCTTCAAGTATTAACAGTACAGTGAATAATAGCTTATGCAGAGTGGCCCTGGCTGTAAACTGGTATAAGCGCTGATAAACTCCTTTTCTGATGTGAAATTGAAGATTCTTAGGTGAATCTTAATTTCACAGCGGGAAAAAAAGAAAGTTTTAGTTTTAAGTTGACTACTGAGTGTCAAATCAGTATCAACACATGTTGCTAGAGAACGTATTATAAGAATGTGCAATTCCACTGTGAGAAAATGTAGCAGACCTCCTTTAAAAAGAAAAAAAAAATTATTGTATATTAAGCCTGGCTGTATGTAGCTGGCTTTCTGTTATCCTACCTTGAACCTGTACTAAGAAAATACCAAGAAGACACCAGTCTCTTTCTTTTTGGCTTTGTAAATATTAACAGAAAAGACTCTAATTTATTTTGGATTAGTATCCGCAGGAAACATCTCCCAGCTCTAAGGTAAATATAAATATTAGCAATAGCAGAGACTCCATTTGACTCCTCATTATTATCATAAGGATTTTGAGCTCTGCGCAAGCTGTCTAGTTACGTTGCATTGTCATAAAGTAAATCCACAGAAATTTCTTTTATAGGATGGCTTTAGTGCAGAAATACATCAATTAAGGTCATAAATTTTAGGCTTTTCTCTATGGATTTCCTGCCATCCCCTGCATAGATATATTTTTGAATCATTGCCCTAAGGGCACTTCCGTGTGATTGAATGCTAAAAAGTGACAATGATTAGAAAGACAAAACCTTAAGTTAGAAAACCACAAACATAATCTCGCAAACAAACAAAAATTGCCCTTTTATCCATTATAGAACAGAGAAGCTTTTAACATAAGGTATTTTATTACATAAGCAGGTAGAGGTAAAGCAAGTTGTGTCAGAGGTTTAATATGGTAAAATTAAAAGATACACACAGATTCTAAAAGTAATGGTAGGCGCAAAACAAGAGTGCCATATAATTACAGGGCTCAGTCAGTGAAGTAAGACAAAATGCTAATGTTGACTTACCACATAACCTTTCAACTGGCGTGTTTCCCCCCAGTTCCCCCCACTTTCGGAAGAGGTGAAAATGTAGCCGCCTCTTTCCCGAGGGTGAACTGTCTTCACAGGCTTTACTGAGAAAAAGGAAGAAAAGTCGCTCAGTGATAGGTATGGGAGTGCATCTAGATCCCTTCATGCCGTGTCGACTACATCCTGAGGTGAAGAGGACACAATGAATAATTAAGTGGGAGTGCCTTGCAATTTTATTATGTCAGTATTATCTTCATGTTGAAAGTGTCACTTTTGCATGTTGAGTAAAGGACAGGATCATTTTCATCAGTTCAAGCGAGTAAGTGAATAACAGTTTAATAGTATACCCACAATGCCTTCAGGGCTAAAGGAACTGTACCACATTTTTATACTTTCTAAGGTTTTATTACAGTCAGTTCTCACATTTGGATAATGAAGGCATTAAAGAAAACACCAACGAAAGAAGAGTTGGTGTAATAATGCATTTATGAATAAAAATGCTTCTATATTTTGTGCATTTTTATTAATCACCCTAATTTAATGGTATTTTTTCTGAAATAAAAGCAAAGGTTTTGGTAAAAAAAACCTGTCGTTAGTAGTCTTGATTCACCGTCGTGACATGGTTGTTGTCAATGCCAGCAGAGCTACAGTACAGGCTGAGACACTGCCATGTGGATGTGATTTAACCAGGGTGATTCTTTTTTTTTTTTCCTGCCACAAATCAAATGAAAGATTCAGCTTTGAGGGTAGAAAATAAACTGAACTGATCTGCATTACACCCAGACAAAAGAGAGTGAAGTAAGAAAATGAGAGACGAAATCTGAATATGATGGTTGTTGCGCTACATGAATTTCCTTTAATGACAAGGTATTAGTTTCATCTATGGGGCCACTGGCAGGAAATGCTGGACTTCTCATGACACTGGAACAAAAACATGTAAATGTCTATTAATTCAGTTATTATCATGTTTGAATGGATCTTCACCACTCTTCCACAGTCTTGAATGAGCGTTCTCAGAGACTTGTGAGTCTTGGGGAAACCACACAACTGGATTGTGTTGATTAAATATATACTTGTAAGGAAAAGTTTTGTACATTGATGATTCCATTGATGGGGCTAACATGGAAGACTACATTAGCATTATGGAAAATAAATGTTATAAATCACAATTCGGACGTACTGAAAGCAATTTTACATGACTGGGGTAACCAAGAGTTAATAATATACTATTATACAAATGCCTGGGGGTGTTAATGACTATATGGCTATTTTACATACATATAATATGGTCAAATTTATTGAAAATAGCATTTTAACAATCAAACCAGCACTGTCATAAATACACAATACAGTATAAAACTATTGGACAATATTCCAGCCATACCAACAGACTTTTTTTTTTACAATGGTTTAGAAGATTGTCTGTTTGGTAATCATTACTCAAAAGAGATACCAGCATGAAAACTTACCCAAATCTCTTAGCTCCAAGAAGTCAATAATTTCTCTTGGAGATCCTCAACCTATCCATTCATACACTGTTCATTCTGTTCTGGGTCTTTGCATATGTACTGTATAATGTACAAAAGTGGATAAACTTTTTTTCTCTTTATTATAGATGAGTTTGGGGTTGGGGGAAATTATGGTTGTTGCCCAAGCATACTTTGACAGATGGAGGGGCTGAGGTCTGAATCACCAAACTGGTTTACACACATTTTCAAAGAGTGTTCCTTCCTAGATGCCTCTGAGCACAGAGAAGTCAACACCACCAAGCAGCACAAGTCCATAGGTCCCCCTACAGACTTGGAGGTTTGGTCACTTTTCACAACACTGTTTAAGATTTACTCTGGTTTAGTCTCTTGTCTGGTCACTCCCCTGATTTCTCTTCCATCATTACTTTCTTGAGTCTCTCAGTCACCTCTACCTATGATGTCAGCTGTTGCTTTATGCGATCATCTGATCATTGTAGAAGTGTGACATAGTACCATAAAGCAATGCACAGTTGTTGCAAAAGACAACCAGAATGGGAGTCCAAAGTTACTTTGGCTGACTTTTGTCAATATTTCAGGTGGGAGACTGCAATAGTTTGACGCTGACCTAAAGTAAGCTAATATTCACTCACATTAAAAATGATATTGATTAACTTGGAAAAATATGTCCTTTGTGTTTCTTTATTATGAGATTTTTTTTTAACTATTAAAGAAGGATGGGTCCTGACTATCTGAGGGACAGAAACAGTCTTGAGTGAGCATCCATCCATTCATTATCCATCCAGACGATTCCTATTTTAGGGTCATGTGGATCTGCTGGAGCCTATCCCAGCTTTTTAGTCTTTCTTTCTTTCTGGCCTTTTAGTTTTATTGTGTCAACTGCAAACACGGCATCACAGAGTTTATGTCAGTCACTGGGTTCCAATAATAATAATTATAATGTTTTCTTGTCTTCATGTTGAAGTCAAGTTCACTGTTTCTGCTGAGATTCAACAGAGTAACCATTAGGTTGTGGCAGTGATGTCAGTCCTCTATCAATGGTTCCTGGGAGAGACGTGAGAAAGTGAAGGGCAGATCTCATTTCAGACTTTTTTTCCTTCAAATATTGGAAGCAAAAAAAGTAACGCTTATTTGATTTAATTCAAGAACTGCTCCAACTTTTGCCTGCTGGTTGCTAGGAACCACGATTGTCATCTCAGACACTTTACTAAAGGAAAAAAACCCTAAAACTTAAGAGCCAAGTGTCACAGTTGATTTAGAAAGCCCATTTTTAAGCAATGACAACATACTACTTTGTAAAATGGAAACCATTGTTGCAGTCAAATAAATGTCATTCATCTGTGTTGACAAATTGTTTGAGATGTGGGACTTGATCCCACACAGGCTCTGCTGAAGCAGTGCAGCATAGCCCCTGTGCAGCTTCCCATTCCCACCCATCTCCCCAATTAATCAAGCTTATCTCCGCCGCCATCACTGCCGTCAGTCACACTGGAAAAAGCTTCCACAGCGGTGCCTCTGTGTATTCTAGACCGAGAGGTGAAGTATGCATCCATGAGCTCATTCACATCTGTGAGCAGGGCCGGAGTGTATTTGTTTGTGTATGCTTGTGCAGGCAGACAAAGCATTAAACATCTGTCTCTGTTCCATCCACCCAGTCAGTCTGACTAATAAAGCATTTCTCAGACTTAATGTTTAGCCTGTAAGACTCAGCAGCAGTCATGCTAAAGACCTCATGAGCAAATAGGTGTGGATAAACAGAAACTGATGCCAGATGCAGCAGTTTTATTTCCAGTACCTACTATTACCCCCTAAGATGACCAAACAAAAGTGACATAACATTTACATTTGACTGTTTTGTTCAATGTAAATGTAAGAACTGAGCAAAATAAATGCAAATAAGATTAGAAACAAGGTAAAACAATTGCTGCAATACACATACATCTTAATGTAAGCTTTGAAACTTTGTATATGAAGTAAAGTTCTTAAATGTGAAAAGCTAATCAAAATCAGTTTATGACGCACATCTGGATGTGGATGAAATCAGTTTGATATTAAAACAAAATGAGTAAAAGAAAAAAAAAAAACTAAAAACAGTATAACCAGGAATGTTGACATTTCTTCTGCAAAACTGCCGTGGGACTGTTCGCTCATCTGGCAGTTTTATGAAATCTTTGTTTTGATAGTCTTTGTATTGGTGATACCTGTCACAGCACACAGCAGTAACCACTGAGCCCCTTCAATCTCTCAGCTAAATCTCCCTGTCTACACAGCATTGGCCCGGTGATAAGAAGGTGACACTGCCACTCCTGCCCACACACACACATCCTGATCACTTAAACACACATGCACACACATGCACATATGTACATACACACAAACAGCCTCGGAGGCGTTCAGTGTGCATAAGCTTTCAGCATCATGCTAATTTTCATTGTTGTGATAAAAATAAACAGGTCTGGGGAGTTGAATCCGAAGGCCTGAGGGTCACGGCGCGCTCGACTGACAACGGGGGAGTAGGGAGGGCAGGGTGGGGGGGCTCAGACTGAATTACCTTGATCCACCACGACAGCCTCGCATCACTGTCACCAGCCTGTTTGGAAAGGCTTGATGGGGCTGCGGTGCTAAGTTGGAGTAAGCCGACTGCGACGGATGTGTGTTGACAGTATACTGTATTCAAGGGCACATTGAAATATGGCGGGTGAAACGGGGGAAAGTTTGCTAAGCCATGTGTGCCATAATTATCCCGGGCTCACCTCTTGCCTCTAATGTGGTGGCGGAATTGTGATTGTCAGATGAGTGAAGGATCAGCTGTGACATTATCTCTGTCGCACAATAACCCCTAAATGTTACAACAGACAGGATGTCTTCTGTGGAAGGTCCATGTCATATAATGTTATCACTTTAAAAATAGTCTAGAGTTTATCTGAACATGATCAACGCAATAATATTTAACATTATTTGATATTGTCACTGACAATGCTGCAAAACCTGTTCTTTCATCTCTATTTAATAATTGTATTCACTTTGAAAAGGACTTTGGTCAAACATTTCTTCAGTAATCACAAATAAACTCTCAGCCGTTATTGCTCATAATAACTGCATCATGCAGTCGGTGTTTTTCAAGCTTCTGGTTGTAACACTTGAGGTGCTATGTTTTACACCGCAGGTGAGGTGCCACACTCGAGCACTAGGTGGTGCTTGAACACAGCCCTCACATTCAGACACACACTCACACAGGATACACACACATATCCGAACACACACACCTCCTTTCGTTTTCTACGCACACACATCATCTTTAACTCCCATTCTATTCACTCTGAGAGAACAACAAAACACTCCCACCCCTGCCCTCACACGCAAGTACGCACGCGCACACACACATTCAAAGACACGTACGCACAAAGAGGCTTAACTTACAGACCTCTTCCCTGTTCATTTGATATTCATCAGCTTTCCTTTCAGCCCTCCCTCCTCACCTTTCACACAAACACAAACACACACAGACGCACACAGACGCACACCTCTGTACTTTACTCATCAAATCTCAGCTCCACGTGTCTAAAGCTATGATATCCATCTTATCATCTGACCCTTTCTCCTTCGTTTTCCTTTCAGCTCAGGTATGAAGATGTGGTTGCATGCAGGGCAGGCGACCAGTTGCAACACTATACCTTTGAAATCACCAACAGGCACCTAATACTTCTAAATGCACGCAGAAAAACATCAATGTCCTGATCAGATGTTGCTTAGGGTCTTTGTGTGTGAAGATGTAAATAAATATTAGACCAACAAATCATTATCCCTTGGGTAAATATTCATAAATGTCACGTAGAAGTGCAGGAGCCATATTAATCAATAAAATTCTATTTTAATTGAAGTGAATGGGATATCAATTTGATTAAATAAACATGTCATTACACATCAACGTCTAATCCAGTACGGAGTGTGTGCATGCATGTGTATGGTCGGTGCCTTTAGCAACAGTGTGACTGTACCAAAGGGAGCGATTGTTTGAGTCCCTGTGTGGCCCTATTTTCTCATGCTAACCAGACAGAGTTTAGTGTTGTCTGTTGCCTAAATATGGGCTACATAGGAACATTTAGTGCCTGTATACGCGTGCGCGTGTGTGTGTATTTTGATTCATCTTTCTGCCTGCATTTGTGCACGGAGTATCTTGTGAGACTTGAGCGCTCGTATCTGGATGTGTGTTATTGCGTGTCCATGTGTGTGTGTTCATTAGTGGGTCTAAGGGGCAGCTGCGTGAGCATTCCTGTTGACGTTAAGCAGCTAAACAGTACCAGCTTGCTGGGCTCTTAACCTCCCCTCTCAGAGAAAGAACCTAATGAAGTCCTGAAAGGCTTCCTGACTCCCTCATCTGGCTTTGTTTAGGCCCAGCTCTGCCTCTCTTTCCTTGAGGAAAGCCATTAACCCATTGAGAAGACAGTCACATAGACCCTGGAAGACAGATCTGCGTGGTTGAAAAAAAAAAGTCTGTGTGCCTGTGAAACTCAGTCTCACTTCTCTGACAGTTTTTTTTATTATTATTCTTAGTGCAGGTTATAAAACTGTGAGAAGGGGCATTTTATAGCCAAACCATGATCTTTTCACATTACTAATTTAATAGATTTGTTGCCTTAAACCTAACCAAACAGCAAATGAGAGTAAAACTGAAAACACTCTCAAACAGAAGGGGTCCAGCTGATTCAAAGTGAACAAACAACCCAGACTGAAGCAAAACTCAGGCTGCCAAAATTAAAATTCTTTGACTGTTTTTTAACTGCCAACCCTCCTAATGCACCTGCTAATGTGGCCTTTTCGACATTTGCTCCCCCTTGTATCAAATCTGGCAGTGGCTGGCGTGTTACAGTACAAGCACAAAAAGACACTTCACACACGCCATAGAAACACAAAGACTTTGACACAATGGCAGCGTTTGACACTCTGGAAGTGATAACGGGTTGGCCTTTTGGAACTTCAAGGTCCCATTGAAGTATCTTTTTGGCAGCTGGAATTCTTGTAAAATCCTTTGGGCTGATCTAAAGATTTTTTTTTTTCTAGTTCTCCAAGACAGAGTGTGAAGTTTTAGTAATAACAAGGTTAGTCACTATGTTTGTAGTTCACTAAGAAGATTAAAAAAAATCCCAAATAATGATAAACACATTTTTCAAAATTCTAAAAAAAAAAATAAAAAAATCTACCACACATAAATACGGATTAATTAATGCACAAAATATTTATCTGGTTTCATTCATTTTTGGGTTTATTTTTCCTTTTTTGAGAATGTACTTTTCTTTAGGTCTTTTTTTTCTTACTTTACATCAGGCAAACTCCTGACAGCATCCAAGATCACCAAAAGGATTTTTTTTCTTTTTCTTTTTTTTTTTTTTAGACAATGCAGCTGATGGTGAGAGCTCCATCCAAAACTATAGAGAGCAGCAGGGCTTGTCAGATTATCAACATCTAAAACCTGAGACAATGGGCCGAGGGGGCAAAGAAAGTACTGTGGATGGAGGACAGATACGAGAAAGATCATCATTCCCTTTTTCTGAGACCCCCCTTCCCCATGCCCCCCCCATCCCCCCCCCCCCCCCCCACACACACACACACACACGTGTAATAGTACTTCATTTTAATTTTATCGTTTGTGTATACTCAATAGAGGAAAATTGTTTCTACGTGGTTATGCCAGTCTATTGAGAGTTAGGCAAGTGAAAAGGGAACGCATGCATGGCAAATAAAAAACTGCAGCAGTTAAAATTGAATTTGTATTCACCAGGAAGTGGGTTAACCCAGTTAAAAGTCAGGGAATCCAATAGCACAGCCTGATATGTAGTGTCGAGACAATCTCCTTTGGGGAGCTTAGATGCTTGGCTCATATGCTGCCTACCCGGGCTCAGAGCATGTTTTCAGGTAATAATAATACATCATATTGCTTAACAGCATATTTATGTAAGAACTCAGCGAGAGGAGGCATCTGGAGTGCCTTGGTGTTGTTCTTTGAAATCACCTCCCTCAGATATGTGCCACTCGCAGTTGTTATGTTTTCTCTTCCTTATCAGTTTTGCAGAAATGGAAAATTCTATTACAGAGCGTATTTGGTTTGTCACAGTCAGATGCCTTCTCCTCAGGTTGCATTTTGTGGGGGGTGCAGGCATTTCCCCTCAGATTTCTCCATTTTAAGAGACAGCGTAACTGTGTTTGTGTGTGTTTGTGGCTCGACCACCACCCATGTCTTAGTATGCAAAAGAAGAAAGGCATGTCTTTGTAGAAGAAAAAAAAAGGAATGAGGAAATGACAAATCTCCCAGTCTATGTTAAAGGAGTATATTGACTGCCCTTGGTTCATTGACTTTTTATTACAGGAGGCAGCACAACTGTCAGGAAATAGGGAAAAGAAATGTTTCAGCTATTTATTTGGGAACATTTCAAGCTTATAATTTTTTGTGCTCCATGTACGCATTATGAGCGCAGTTTTATGTGTGTGTCAGCAGCTAGCATGTTTTTGCAGTCTGTGTGTGGATTTGAGTGTAGGAGGTGCAGCTGTAACCAGTGATGATAGTGTGTACAATGAAAAGAAGAAGGAAGAGGAAGGAGTGCAGACAGAGGGAAAGATAGAAGGAGGGAGGGGTAAAGGAAGCCCGAGAGAAAGAGACAGCCAGACAGAGAGGTGGTTTCGGTCTACCAGGAGCGCACAGCTCTAGCCGCCAGCAGTGTGTCAGTGGTGGTCCCCTCATCCAGTCTGCTGCAGCATCTGCCAGAGCGGCACCAGGCTGAGCAAGACCCAGATACTTCCACGGCCCTGGTTTCAGGACCAGAGCCCCGTCAACTGACTTCTCCTCCAGGCCCAGCTGTCTTCATCTGCTCTTCCCAACCCATACCTCTCTGTCTTCACACCAAACCATGTTAGCAACCCTGAATCTGAACCCTCGGGCCTCTATCTATTCTTTTCATGCAGCCTCAGCAACAGCTCCCTCATATGCCTCTTTTCTAAAACCAACCTCAGCCTCTCCGGGCCACCCAACCTTATATCTGTCACACCAGTTCATGCCACGATGCATGTATTAAGGACAGTACAAAAAGATATTCTGCAGATATGCTGAAGTCTAACTATGTGATATTCTTTTTTCTTTTTTTCATTGGCATTTACAGCACGGATAGACCAACTGATTACTACATTAATGAAGAATCATATTGCATTTTTTTTTTATAGCAGTCATCAGTGACAACAGTTATGATTGGCTTGCAAATACCAGAAAACAAATCAAATGTACATGTCACGGTTAAAAAGGTCACCGACAAGTAGTTAGGTAGTGGACACACTGCCTGAAAACTCATCATCGACATGATTGAGGAAAACAACAAGGTGTAATTAAAAAAAAAAAAAAAACCCATGTAGTACCACCCTGTCTGTATCGTAAATGTTTTTTTTTCCATTTCTTTAAAGTCAGTATGAACGTTGATTCTTTTTTGTTTAAATAATAATAATTATCATTATTTTTTTTTTTCCCTTGGTACGTACCTTACTTAATCTAAACAAGCTGTGCCAATAGTCAGTTGACCATAAAATGGCTAGAGGGGTTACCTTGTTAGTCAATTAATAAAGTGAAATCTCCTTGCAGGCACTGCAATGCTTTTAAGCCAGGGCTTTAACTTCATTGCTCGTTTTTTATCTCACTCCTCTTTATATCAACTAATTAACTCAACCCAATTTCTCATCTCAGTATTTACTTAAATAAACGTTAAAATTAGAAGTACTTGAATAATTGCAGAAATCAGCAGCTGTTACTTTTGTTCACCTACAAAAGTAAAAAAAAAAACAATGTTTCCTATCTTTAATCTTCCGTTCCCGTCTCTGCCCTCCACTCTTTGTACCTTCCCAGGCTCACCTCAAAGACTCATAACCTTTAACCTCCCATGTGACCTGCCTCATCTTCCCCTGTATCTCTCTTTCATTCTTCCCTGCCTTCAACCTCATTCACTTCCCATTACCCAGCCACAATCATTATCCCCAAGCCCTATCTCCATTTAAAGCCCTTTCTCTTTCCATGCTGGGGCTGGAGAGGGGCCGAAGCTGCAGCATCTCCCCATTCGTTAGCCAGGAGCCAGAGATCCCAGCCAGAGATGCCATCTGATACAAGTCTATCATAATGAAGGTCCAGCATGGGGCTAAATGAGTTTCCACCTCAGCCGCGCGAGGGGCTAATGACAAAACAGCCTCCCTGTGCTCCTTGGCCTGCCGCTAGCTTTAATCAGGGCATATGGCACTTGCCTAAACTGCTTCCCTGAGAGGAGAGGAGAGGAGAGGATTTAGGAGGAAGTGAAAGATGTCTAAGAAAGGCATCAGGGACTTGGAATCTGGAATTCAAAAAGAGATGCATTTTTTTTATAGAAATTTGGAGCATTTGCATCTTTGCAAAGTTTTTTTCCTGAGACAAAAGAAGTTGAGCATATTATACGGTGACACGGCTTTATGTCTTTCTGGATTCTACAGAACCTACTCAATAAGTAGGACTTTGTGGCTGCTTGATATGGTATAGAAATCACAAATAGCTTTCAAAACTGTGTATTAATTTACAGGAATTATTGTGCCTTATATGGTTGATGATCAACAAGGGAAAACAAAAGTGTATTAGTGCTCTGCTAGCGTAAAAAGAAGGGGGTAGGGGCTTAACTAATAGGCTACTCCATTTTCATAGCCCACTTTATGGCTCCCCAGCCTATCCAAATTAGCTTAAAGGATGGATAATTATTCACTTATATAAAACTGTTACTGAGCCCCTAAACTGTGACTTGCCCTTTTTGGGTTTTGTCAAACATTAAATAGAGGCTTGGTTGTGGAAATTAAATTGAAATCGCATAACAAGGCTTCCTTTTAATTTGATTAATTCTTTGTTGTTGTTGTAGATCCCTCGCGAAGACACCCATGACGTTTCGAGGTTATTTGTTCCACTGTCTAATGACAATTTTCTTGCACAATAACAGCACTTAAAGAGCCGCCTTAGAGCTAGTTCTTGTTTTTTTTTTTTTTTTTTTGAAACCACAGACAAGGCTAAGCCGAAAGAGGAATAATATTAAAGCTCACCCTTAATTCCACTGTGAGGCTACTGGTGGACCTGCTCACGACAACTTCCCCACAGCCCTAATTGGATAGTGAAGGATGATCAAAACGTCATTTAGCCTCCATGGCTCGAAATTGGAGTCATCTTGTAGCAATGGTCATAAAAAATGAAAAAAGAAAGAAAATTAGATATAAGTGATTAGATATAAGTGGCCATTTTGAACAAAGTGACTGATGACCTCTCAATTTCCAATTTTTTTACACTTTTTACGCTTTGAAATGTCTTCAATAATTTCACAAAAAATGGTTCACAAAGTAAATTGACATGGATAGTCATTCAGCCTAGTCTGTTTGAAATCATTCCCCAAAATGCATGTAACAGTACTGAGCTGGGGTACTATATGTTGCATTTTGGCAGTCATGCTGCACCAGGCTGTACTCAGCATGGAGAAAATGAACTTCTGAAACCCATGCTGACAGTTTTGGACCCTACTGCTCCTGATTTCACCAGCACCATAACCAGTCTTGGCAACCAATAAGCCCCCAGTACAAATTAGCTAGCTGTCAGCGGGGTGCGAAGATTGCTTTTCCATGACAGGAAGAAGACAGAGCAAGGCTCAGTTTATCAAGGCAGAGGCCTTCACAGACAGTTTCTTGGACATCCTACTAAAGCCTCCAGTTGTTTCTCTCATTTTTTTTCTGTCTGCTCTCTAATATATATCTTCCTCAATCTCTCCCTCACACAACCCTTCCACACTCCAAACAGTGTCGCCCAGGTTTTCCCTCTGAGCGGGGTGATTGCTTGCAGCTGGGGTGCATTGAGAACATTTTAATATTATGCAGAAGATTAGAGCAAACTAACTACATTATTCTCCAATTACACTCATTTCATCCAACTGATGTCTTTATATCCTTCCCCTTGCCTCGATTAGCCTAATGTGGAAATGGAAGGGGGGGAATGCGCTTAGGACTGTACCGATTGTTCCTCGGTTGCCTATTATTTCAGTGTGCCATTAAAAGGGAGGCGTCTTTTATAGTGACTGTAAATAAAACGATTAGGGGCAGATCCAGCCGGGTGCCGAGGAAGATTTCATTCCAGGGATCTGCTTATCAACGTTCTTGGAAGGTTTTGAAGGATTGCGAGGGCCCAGCTACCTTCCCCCCACCTTCATCCCACAACGTCGCTCTGTCTCTCTGAATCCGCATTACAGTAGCAAATCTCACACTTGCTTTGCATTCTTGTTATAAAATAAATAAATCAATTAAATTCCCACACACATGCACCGCTTCTGTCACAACACAGGTTAAAATCGTTTCGTCTCACATGCCTGTAAGCCTGCTTAATATCCCGCCAAGCATGCCCAAATTATTAGAAAGTACATGAGTGACAATTGTCAGCCAATGCTGGTGATCCGCACACATGGTTATTAAATGCCACCAGCTTGAATGTGGAAAAGGAAAAGCTCTTTCACTTCATAAACCCCTTGCTGAGCAGAAGGCTGTCTGAATTGTGGGTGTTCTATACAAAGCAAATGTGGCAAACAGCGGTGGAGAAGACCTCAAACCAGAGAACTCCTCCAGCACTGTTATTTCAAGGCTTTAATTTCTACATATGCAACAAGTCCATAAGCCATACTTAGTAGTATGCAGCTTCTTTCTGAAATTATTCAAGGACATTTGGAGTGCATGGGCCTTTTATCCTGCACAAATGCCTAGAAACTTGATATATCACCATCTCTCAGAAATTATGCTGCATCAGTTTATCCAGCAAAATTGCCTTAAGCATGGATAATGCTTGAGAGGTCTAACAGTAAAAAAAGATCTAATGGTGGACCTTATGGAATAAGTGCAGTATATCATAATAAACTAAAATGTTTAAAGTAAGAGGCTGAAACTCGAACTGCTGTTCTCGAGAAGTTTTTTTTTTTTTTTTTAAGATTTTCCTAGCGTAGAGGAGCAAAGCCAGTGCACATTTATTCAACTTTTGATTGGCATCTTACTTTACTTGCATGCCTAGTACAGCCTTTGGAGCAAAATTGAATTTATCAAGCACAAGCCAGCACAAAATGGTGAAATACGACCACTAATCTGTTAATGAGTCATATCTTTTTTTTACAGACAGGCATGTTCCCATAATGGAACTTCTTTATAACATTTATGACCTTCTTTCAATCAACTTTTATTGAACAAATTGAATGATTTGAATAATGTGATTAATTAGAAGTCTTCAGCTTTACTTGATTCAAAGCAAAAGTAATAGGTTTTTGAATTGCATAGAAGCAGGCCTGTTCCTCCATGTGTCTTGTAAGGCTTTGGCCAGATTATGTAAACTCATGCCAAAAAGTAATTCCTGTTTTATTATTTCAAATCATTATATGCCGTTCAATAATTAAACATTGCTGTGATAATACATCGAAACCCTTTTCAGCTATACTGAGGCAGTCTTGCAATGTTTGTTGTTTTTTCTTCTTTTTTTCCCTCTCTCTCCATCCTTCTCCTTCTCTTTTGGTTCCTTGGGTTGACTGCCTTTTGTGTTGGAAAGCAGGGACGCACAGTGTTGATTTCAGTTGCATGGCAGCTGTTTCATAGCTTGCAGCATGTTTGTCTATGGTGGCATTCCTCAATTCCATTCAGCACACAAGAGGATCCCCCCGGGCCGGGCATATCCCAGCATCCTTAGCTCTTCCACCATCCCAGTTATGGACCAGGTGAACACGATCTCCTACCTAAATACATCGCTGTGTCCACATTCACACAAATGAAGAAATACACACATGCAAACGCAAATGCAGTGACACATGTGTCCTCATGCACACTTAGATGCAAGCACTCTTTGCTCCACAAAGCACCACCTCCACACTCAATACTTTCTCCTATCACATTGCAGTAAATCTAGTTAAGAAGCTCTGTGGGGAAAGAAAATAACAGATACAGTTACCAGGTCTGGAAAGGTTTGACCTAAGCTGTATCATCATGTACCAATGCTATTGTCTGATGAAATGTTTGAATATGACAGATCCACAAAGCCCTTTAGCGTGTCAGCACTGGTTATTTATTACAGTGATATTTTCCACTTAGAGATCTGAAACTTTTTCTTTCTTACACATTTTTCTAAATGATGAGTAGAAAAACCCGCTGAGCCAAACATACACTGTATTTCAAACCCAAATAAGTTTAAACAACCAAATTTGGTTCCAGACCTACAAGACGCTGTCTAGAATTGGTGGCCTTTTCATTTTAGGTCAGTTGGGGAAAGAGAAAAAAAAATACTACTTCTGTGTGAAACTGAAGGTTATGTTTTATTGTTGGAGAGATGGGCTCCTGAGAGCCGTGACAGATCCTTTTGTTTATTGGAAGTAAAACAACTCTGACCACAAATCCCTCTGGAACTGCAGCAAAGCCTGATTCTTTGACCTTTTGCAAATGAATCTGAGCAAGCCTGAGCACTTCAGGTAATTACAAAGCAAAACTGCTTTGACAGGATCTATCTGGACTAAATTACTAACAGTATATCAGAACAAAACAATGCAGTTTGTACTCACTCTTTCAGCAGCGGGATGTTTCAGTCCCCTCGAACAGCAAACTCTTGGGGCTGTGAAGCTTGTCCGCAAAATGGAAGGCATGACAGCTTACGGAGGCTGACAAATTGTGCCCATTCCTTCTGGATGAGTCATTACGAACACGAAAGTAAGGAAAGATGGTGGAAAGATGAGGAAAGTCAGTGAGGGAGAAAAGTGAATCGGGATGGAATAGAAGTGAAAAAAGGATAGATATTTCTAAATGGATATCAAACTACCCTTGCACTCAGGTCATGAGTGTTAGAGGCCCTCACAGCCAGAGCCGTGGAGCTGCTCAACCTGGGGATTTCCTGCAGAAGCTATGTAGTGGAACCAAAATCACTGTTGCCACTTGCCTCAGTGCATAAGCCTTAAAGCAGGAACCCATCGTGGGCCCTGTCTGCCTTACTGCTTCAGGGGCATTTTGACCAGAGGCAAAATTTGTCTTTTATGAACTCTTTGATTCACTGGATAGTGCCAGACACCATTAAAAAGTGTCCTACCTTCACCTTCTACAATATGACTTCACAGGCCGTACTCAACAACCATTTAAACTTATATAAACTATAGCTGAGAGTTTATCTGAAAAAAATATGCTTCTATGAAAAATATACTTCTACAGGAGAAAGTACAACACGTAATTCCAAAAAGGTTGGGATGCTGTGTAAAACTCAAATCAAACCAGAATGCAATAATTTGCAAATATTTTATTCCCGTTAGAACATAAAGAACATTTCAGATGCTGAAACAGAGAAATTTTACCATGTCATGGAAAATGTTGGCTCATTTTGTCTTTGATGGGCGGGCGACTTGCTGGTTTTCACTGTTGCTTTGCAGCAAGAAGGCTCCAGGTTCAAGACCTGACAGGGGCCTTTCTGTGTGACGTTTGCATGTTCTCCCCATGCTTGCATGGGTCCAGAGACATGCATGTCAGGTTAATTGGTGTTTCTAAATTGCCTGTAGGTGTGAGTATGTGTGATTGTTTGTCTGCATGTGGCCCTGTGATGAATTGGCGGCCTGTCCAGGTTGTACCCCTGCCTTTTGCCCAACAAGAGTTGGCTTAGGATTCAGCAGATCCCTGTGACCCTGCACAGGAATAAGTGGGTATAGATGATGGATGGATGGACTCTGAGGGCAGTGACACATCTCAAATAAATTGAAACAGGGTGCTTTTTATGATGGTGTTGCATCTCCTCTTCTTGCAACTGTCTGTAAATGTCTGGAAAGTGAGGAGACCAGCTCCTGGAGTTTTTAGACTCTTGTCTGATGTAGGATTCTAGCTGCTCATCAGACCTGGGCCCTCATTGTGAGATTTTTCATTTTATGATGGACCAAATGTTTTCTATTGGTGAAAGGTCTAGACTGCAGGTAGGTCAGTTCAGCAGCACGACTCTTCTCCTGCGAAGCCATGCAGATGTAGTCTGTGGTTTAGCATTGTCTTGCTGAAATCCGCAAGGCCTTCCCTGATAGAGACGTTGTCTGGATGGGAGCAGATGTTGCTCTAAAACCTTCTATGTACTCTTCAGCATTGATGGTGCCTTTCCAGATGTGTAAACTGACCACACCATAGACACTAATAAAAACCCCACACCATCAGAGATGCAGGCTTTTGAAATGTCTGTTGATAACAAGCTGGATGGTTCCACTCCTCTTTAGTCTGCAGGACACGGGATCCATGGTTTCCAAAATTAATTTCAAACTTTGATTCATCTGACCATAGAAGAGTTTTCCATTTTGCCTCAGACTATTTTAGATGAGCTTTGGCCTAAAAAAAAGATGGTGGCGTTTCTTATTGGCATTTCCTCTGCCCATCTTTACATCCGAAATGCGCTCTTTTTATACCCATGTTACTCATGTTACTGACCTGTTGCTAATTAACCTAATTAGTCGTCAAATGTTCCTCCATTGTTTTTGATTGACGCCAGTTGCTTTTCAAGCCTTTTGTTTTCCCGTTCCAACTTTTTTGAGATGTGTTAATGCCATCAAAGTCAAAATGATTATATTTTCCTTTAAATAGTAACATGTCTCAATTTTAACATCTGATGCATCATGTTCTTTCGGGAATAGAGTATGAATTTAGGAGATTTAACAAATCATTGTATTCTGGTTTTGTTTATGTTTTCAAATCATCCCAACTTTTTTGGAATCAGGGTCGTAGCTACATTTCAGAAATCAGGTCTCCACAGGCAAACCGGATTTTTCTTTATGAACAAAAGTATCATTACATTGTTGATTTGTATCCCTTTTTTCTTGGCTTATCTCAACGTTATTGCTGAGTTTCATTTAAAAGAATGGATACATTTCTACATACACATAAAAAAACAACCTCTTAGTCTTTATCTCTGAAGTGTGTTCACAAAAGTTCCATGTAGATATCTAGATATTCTTAACTGTACGCTTTGTTTGTTGATACATTCTCTCATGATACATTCTCTCATGATACATTACTGAAAGTTTAATGCAATGTATTTTATGATGTATTGGTCCTAGACTGTAGAAAATATGGACAAAGCCAATTGCTTTTATACATAAGCTGATATGGAAATACAAGACCACCAAAGGCTATGAGCCATGAGACCTCAAGACATCTTTGGTTCATTTAGTACTAAGTCATAGTATAACCCCCCCCCCCCCCCCCCTTAAACTGTGCAGGTGCAAGCAAGGAATGTAATGAATGTACAGAAGTACGAGTTAGAGCAAAATCCTATTTGCTTGGGAAGATAAACAAGCAAAATATAAGGTTTCTGGGTCTTTAAAAAAGAATGGCCCCTCAAAATGCATGAACTGGCATTAGTTAGTGACTTTGTTTCTGGTCAGCATGCAGGACTGCTTCAAACTTAAACCACAGAATGGGAGTCATGCTTGAAACAGGAGGTTTTGAGATACCAGTCAAAGCTGACGTAAGTAGAAGACAGTTACGCCCTATCAATCATAAAATAATGACGTGTTGTCTTGGCTGGCATATGGCAGCGGTTCTGCTTTTTGGCGTGGTGAGGTGAATGCAAAAGTGCAGTGGAAACAGTGATTAAATAGCTTTGCTCACCTTCCCCCTGTTCGGTCTGTAGCCTCCTCTCCTGTGTTAGTCGAGTTAAAAACAGATCATATTTCCACAGGTGGCTTTGACACGAACTTACCCTGGAATGTTGAGCTACATAAATCTCTGTAATTGCACGGTATTGATCAGCTAACTGAAGCTACAACTGCTGAGGGTGACGCCCCCCTTTTGCTCTATACCATTTTTCATGCTTTTATCTGACATTGAGAAGGGAGTGGTAATCACTACCCGTGCATGTTCACATGCACGCACTCACATATGCACATGCTGATACGTCCCTGTTCTAGCAGGACTCCTGATACATCAGTACAGAAAAAAAACGAGAATGTTCAAAGATGTTTCGAATGCTCTATCTTTGACTGCACATACTGAAAGTATTCAAAGAGACTCAGAGTCCCATGATATGATATCAGCGCCTTTAATCGATCGGACAATGTCAAGACTACAAGCGTGACAACTTGACTGAGGAAAGAGAGGCAAGTCTTTTCATCAAGAGTGACTTCCAGGGCATGTGCTCTGCTGTCTTTTATTGTAAGTCTTAACTCAAGTCCTATAGAACAATTCCAAAATCTAAAAAAAAAAAAAAAATTTAATTAAAATAATAAAACAAAGGGAAAAAAGAAAATCCAACCACACAAAGCATCCTGAGCAGAGTGGGGTTGTTTGTCTTCCATGTTTACATAGAAGGAATATACATGTGGACCTCATAAGGTATCTCTTTGGGATTCTTCTCATGGAAATTGCATGGACAAATATCTTGAACCAATCAGCTATTCACATCGCTTTCTCTGCTAGCTTTTCATGATCTCTAATAAAACAAAGGAAATGAAGACATATGCCTTTCTTTGTAGAGCTTGACAATATTGGAACTCTAAATGCTTGCATGCAACTTGACTTTTGGCCATTTTCTTTATTATTTGGGCTCTTTATAGTGAAGCTTGACTAAGCTTGCAGGTTTTATTTTCAATGGTTTAATCCTCACCTCTGGAAACATGTGAATACATGTCCTCCTGGTCTCCATTAAGTTCTGTTTGTTTGTGTCCTTTTTTTTCCCACAGTGCCTGTCTCATCATCACAACTGTTCAAGTTAATGAAGAAAAGGAACCCAATAAAATGTGAGGTCTGGAAAAGACATCCTACACTGCTGCAATTATGTGCATTTCAAGGCAAAACATATGATTAAAAAAGATAGAACTACAAGCTACACCATACAGTGCTGAATCTGTGTACTGCTTTCTCATGAGTTTCATCTTAGATTTATAATATGCCAGAGTCTGTATGCATTGTAAACAAAGTAACATAGATCCTCTAGTTCATTTGTCTGCCAAAACCTCAGGTGGCTAAGAGTGACATCACCCACCCCAGACACATATCCATCTCTCCCCTCAGGGCCTGGGGTGGAGAGTTGGGAGAAAGGTGGAATGGTAGCCAGAGAGAGAGGAATTGGGGGCGATGTGAGAGGGTTTCAGGTCGACTGGTAAAGGGGCGGAGTTGCAGGTCTCCTTATCTGCCAGGTGTGCTTTTCACGCAACACACACATTATCTAACCTTCCACGGTGGTGTCGGCCGAGTGGTGAAAAATGACAAGGCCAGACACTGGAGCCGGCTTGACAAAGACCTGCTGTGGCTGCGGTCAAGAGTTCCCACACATCCCATAGTGGTGAGAAGAACATGCACTCCTACTGTGGACAATCTGACGGGCGCTGTCTGGTTTTACTGGTGAGACACCAGAAACTATTATATGAGGTGCTTTCTCATATGACAAATAAGTCAGGAGGATTTCATTTTAATTCAAGATAAAATCAGATAAAAACCCAGTTATGCACATTTCCAGGGCTAAAATTTTGTATTCCTATTGTCTATCTTTGCATTTTCATTTTATTTTATTTTTTAGGATGTTTTAACTAATAGAAGCTAGTAGGTTGTCTAGAAATTGCCAGATTAGAACTGGGTGAATATTTACATCGAAATTTTTCTTTTAAATTTGATTGCTTGAAATAGGCCGGGGGAAGAAGGGGTTAAAGAAGAAAAGAAGGTCCCTGTTTTTTTTTTTTTTTTTTTTTTTTTTTTTTTTTGTCTTTTGTGGGATGCTACCAACATTAAATCAGGAGCAGAAGATGTGTACAGGCTTTCTAGTGATGGGACAAACATCCTTGGGTCACCATACCAATGCTTCCCTGCTGTTGATTACAGTTCGACTGGTGCGTATAAAGCAGCGAAGATTATCTGAGGATATAGCAGATTATCTCCGGATGTGAGCTCTTTGAAAAAATACATCTTCTACCTCTTCTTTCCTCTCTTTCACTCAGCCTACTGAGTTGTCTGTTTCTCACATCCTGTCACTTATGGTTGACTGGATAAGACTGGGGTAGTGGTCTGAACTGACGTTCCTCCATTTTTGCTTTTTTTTCTCCATTTTTGCTTTTTATGATTATTATTATTTTCCTTTTTTTTCAAGGAATATAATATAAACAGCCTTTGCTTGCATACATGACCTGTCTGAACCCCTACTGCGTAGCTCAGTGGTTTAGGCAGGCGGCCCGTGTTCGGAGGCTGCAGTCCTCCTGCAGTGCTCACAGGTTGTCTCCTGGCCTGAGACCCTTTGCTGCATGTCGTCCTCACTCTATCTGGCCCAGTTTCATGTCTCCTCTTCACTGTAAATAAAGGCTACTAGTGTCCCAAAATAAAAGCCTCAACTGATGAATCATACACAACTGCATGATATGGTTTTGTTTGTATATATTTATATATTTTTTTTCTCTTACCTTATTCTAGAACAGAAATATATTTAAATTGATAAAAGTTCCTCATGGAGTTTCATTTGTACATCTTGGATTGTTTCTTGTTGTGGCAGTCTAAATCTATTATGATGACCTGGCCTTTCATTTCTGAAGTAAATGCAGTAATTAATGCGGAAATAACAAGGTTACAGGAAGAAAAAAATATGGATTAGCAGAAAACAATGTACAAGCCCTGGTCCTGCACACAATCTAAATTGCATATTTACTAAATCTGGATGGGAACACATGGCCCAAAGTAAAAACTGAATGCCTTTCTTTGCAGGGATTCTATCAATTACGAAGAAAATGCTTTCCAGTGCATTTTCCTTACAGACTTTCAAAGTTCACATGCACAACTCTGCAGTTTGGCATTTAAATGTACTGATCTCCAAATGTCTCATTTGTTGCTGAGTGTTGATTGTTACATTTCTTTTCATGTCAGAGCAATTCTATCCTGAGACCACAGGCAAAACATGGCAGTTTGAAAATGCATCGTTAGCGATAATTAATTTACATATGGAGACAAAATGAACGATTGTCAATGCTAATCATTTTTCCCCGATCTTGCTTGCTGTGCGTGCATATTCCTGTATTTGTGTCTTTGTACTATTGCTGAGTTAGAATTACTGCATCCATCCTATAGCTAATCCATTTACATGGAGAAGTGAGTCTCAGCATGAGCTCATCAGCTAAACATCCCCTCTAAACAAATGGTGATACAATTGGCTTTCTGCTTTATCTTGAACAAAAGGCTTCTATGGTTACATCCTCTTGGTTACAGAAACATGACACAGTGTTTTTACTCCAACACTTTCGACTGATTCCAGATTGTCCTCCCCAGGGGCTCCAGTATAATTGGTAATTTGTCTACAGCTACCTTTTAGAATTTTTACAACTTTTTGAAGGAATGCAGTAGTACAAAAGACCACTGTGGCATCACTATACAGGACAATAAGCCTCTGGAGGTTTATTCATCCCCATAGTGCATTAGTGTGAAGTTTACAGTAATATTGACGGGGTTGGGTTACATGGATAATGATGACAGCCGATGCTCTTTTGGCTTGTCCTAGTGTCCAAGGAATTCCCCCGTTCTCTGGCTTTTTGTTGAAGTTTCTTTGACTTGTTGTCACCTTTGGGTATTGTAAGAAAATACTGTGCTGAAATGTAGTGAAATTCACTAAAAATCTAAAGGAGATTGTGTAATTTTACCCATGTCATAATTTTCGAATTGTAATTTTTTTTTTTCAAATATGTTTTGTTTCATAATGCTATTTGGTAGGTCACTGTCCCTTAAACCTGGAGGAGATATATCAGAGCTGAAAAACAGAACATCATAACTGATCTGGTCTCGTCCACTGCAAGAATTAGTGATGAAACTAGATAGGCTCTGTGAAGGCGAGGACCATGGGACTCAGCGACAAGCTACTGCTCTGCCTATTACTGACCTTGAGCCTCCACTTGGCTGATACATCCTGTCACCCTTCCATACAAATCTCCCTGATATCTCCTCCGTGCACGCTTACAATCGGAGGCAGGCAGCGGCCTGAACTTGCTCTGTCACTCTGCCATACCCGGATTCCTACAAAGGAAAGAAGGGGCCCCCACGGGGACCCAAATAACTAAAGCAAAGGGTCATCCATCAAGTCAGGCTCAGTGGGGACATAGGGTGGAAAGGCAAAGGAGGGATGAACAACATAAGGGAGGGAGAAGTAACAGGGAGAGACAGAAACAGGCAGTGGGAGGGGGAGACGGAGAAGGAAACAGATTGAAACACAATGAAGAAAGAGGAAGAGGCAGAGCTGGGCTCCCTATTTGTTTATGGTTGTCTCAGTTATTGTGTTGCCGTGGCAGAGGGGTCACTGGGGTGCCTCTCGGACACCGGGGGCTGATGGCCCCTGCGACTGAGCATATGTCATGAGTCTAGCGCGAACGAGGGCGCTGCCTCTGCTGGGGCACACGTCATTAGCACCATCTGCAACAGTACCCACCCACGAGGCCTCGATGCATGCAAATACGCTGGTGTAGTTGTCTTGGAAAGAGGGTGGAAAATTAGGGAGGAAAGGGCACTACTTGTGTACGTGTCTATTTATGTATATTTTCTCTGGGTCACTGCTGCTGAAGAAGACCTTGTACTGATGGGGGTTCAGACAGGAGTGAAACCTGCATAGTGTTTCTGTGCGAGTGTGAAAATGAGGGGAGTGTGAGATTGGGGGTACACGTGTGCATTTATGTGGGAGTGGCTTCAAATCAACATAGTGTCCTGCAAATGTACAAGTGGGTCCAGGATACCAGTATGGCAATGATTACAGCCCTTTGGGAGGGAGGGTTAGACTGGCCCAGGGTCCGCTTGCTGCAGTTGTGCTGAGTCCAGATAGAGGAAATGCTGGAATAATAAGAACAGGAAGGGTAAATGGCCTATCAAACACACCCCTCTCTGACCTCCCCTGAGCCCAGCCGACTAGGATGAAAGATCCAGCCACTTTCTTCTACTTAATGGTTTCCTCGGTAATCAGCGTAGCGGAAGTGCTCCAGTCCGGGGTGATTAGCCAGGGCAAGGATTCCTTAATCGCTGCAAACCCGTTCTCATGCTTTGAAAAAAAATAAGAGAGTGGGAAGGAGGGAAGAGGAAGCAAGGGTGATAACAGGACTGAGTGTTTAAAAAAAAAAAAGAGCGAGTAGAGATGTTTGGATATGAAAGGATTTTTAGGAGGCCTTCAAGCTGAGAAGTTAGAGTTGACTTTTTCAACACGCATACACAGATTAATTATTTGTGTAATTTAAGATTGATCAGGAGAAACTTTTAGGCCGCATTATGTCAGCGAGGTCATGATCCACAGCACTTAATTACTGGGAGAGAAGACATTAATAAAATGCCTGGTAATCTGACTGAAACACGACCCCCACGCCCCCCAGACAGTGATGACTCACTGAAGCAAATACTCACCACATTCATCCAGGACGGATTTTATTTCTACTTCTTTTTCCTAATCCATTAACAGTGTTTTCAGTGAGACAACATGATTTAAAACCCCCTACTGTGTTGTGAAGGATTTGTTTTCAGCATTAGCTGTTGCTTCCAGTTTATAGAATAATTAATAACTCATCCATGCTAAGGATTAACGGCATCAGACCTTTTAAAATGATGTGCTCATATGTATTCATTTACTAATGACATCTTGGTGTTTTTCATTTGATTCTTATCACTTTAGTGTAGTCTTTCAGGAGCTGTACCATTAGACAGGGTGGTATATTTCTCAGACAGTAAAATGCAAGCCTATCTGTGGGCCAGAGGTGACTGATTATGGGGTCAGAGCGTTTAGCTGAACCACAGAAATGGCAGAACACATGACTCACTATTAGAGGCAACCAACTCTTTGTTCCCACAGGTCTGTGCTCGAACCGACTACTCTGGCTCGAGCATTTTCCCTCATTTTTGTTCACTGCTGTCATCGCTGACAAGCTGAACACATATTGCTTGTACACATAGATTAAAAGAAAATCACAACCGACAGATTTTTTTTTCCAGTGTGCCAGTGAAGCACATATATATTTTTTGTACTAAAATGACACAATATGAGGTCTTAGATGTCACTACATATACAAAGGGTTGATTCGGGGTTTTGTTTCTTGACTACATCCTTGGTTTTCTAAAAAGAAAAAAAAGGATCTTTTGATGTTTACCCTCCACTCAGCACGTCACATTTGACACAGAAAGAGCAGAGTTGTTTTCTTTGTGATAAACTGATTGCACTGCTTAGTTGAGCATAAAAACATTGCCAAGTAATGACTTGATGAGCAATAAAGTTGTTGACTTTATTAACTCACAATTTTACAGGAAAACAAATCAGATGAAACAGTGTGTTTTGTATTTTGAGGTAAAGGAAATCAGTCTCATCACTTTGTTCTTAGTTCAACCATCAGAAACTGCCCTAACATTGGGTGTTCACACAAATATGAAGAGCTAAAACATTTTAAAACGTGGCTGCAACCCTCACGGCAGTGTCTCTTCAATGTCTGGATACTGATGGCAACATTGTGATTTTCGGTCAAATTAAGCATATTTCCTTGTTGGAAAATTAAAACGCAAAGTGTAAACTGATCATGTCTTTGAGTGCAGGCGTTTTCCCTAAGACGTGCGTCGTCTGTGCTGTGATCCAATAGGACTTTCTCGGAAATTTGCAAGTTTGTAAAATCTGAATTTACCAGCCTGCATTTTTTTCTTTCTTTAAATGGCCCTTTGCTCTGTTGTATTAAAGACGACTGTTGAAATGAAAGACTCCCTTTTAAACACAGATTAATTATTAATTCAAATAAATATTATTTGAAATAAATACAAAAAAAAAATATTAGGACATTGGTAAAAATAGCAACTTCCAAAGCTGATTTTCTGACATTGTGTAAGTAACCTATTGCTTTTTCTTATTTAATTTTTTTAATTTTTCAAATGCAACATTCCTCATGCATCTACTTTATCTGTATAACTTTCCCTGGTTGTCTTAATCACCGTTTAGCTCCCCTGTCAACAATGACTTTGCACAGTGACATTCTTCAAACATATCTACATACACAAACTCTGAAGCGATCTGTTTTCATTCAGGAATTTCCCCAGCACTGATGCTACTTTCTCTGTTCCCACCAAGTCATACCTGCTTACCCCTTGTATTGTCATCCTGACTATTTCTGAGTGATCACATTACAACTGCTGGCCTCCGAAATGTCTTTGGTAATGTGAATATCTTCACAAACAGGTATCTTATATGTCCACTAATGTGCATGACGATTGGCGATGCCACCTGGGTTTGTCTGTCAGCTGCTAAACAGATCTGGCATCTTGCAGTGCAACTCATGTGTAAGCCTTTAAAAATCCCCTGCCCTTACTTTTAACACAGCATTTTAACACAGAAATATGCACGCACATGGGCACACTTGTACACAAGTTAATTTACAGACAAACAAGTAAACACATTAACTTCACACCTCCACCCCACCCTCCAGGAACAAATATATACACAGCCAGACTGGGATGACTATAGAGCATTTGTAATCTGTTAAAAAGACTGCTTTCACTCCAGTCTCTCTCATGTTTTAGTCCTGGGGGCTGAGCAGGTGTGTGTCTCTAAATCCATTTTTCTCATACCTGTACACACCGCTAGCTCGTGACCTCAACCTACACACCCATTATCCCCTATTTTTTGGCCCTTCCTTTGCACATGTTGCTAACAATTACCGTGCTGCCTGTATGCACATGTCACATTAAATCATCCTAATCTCATATGACAAAACTTCAAAAAATGCCCTGGAGCTGACAGCCAAGCTGAGGATGTGAAAGGTGAAGGAGGAGAACCGAGAATCTATTAGGCTGTCCACATATATTTTTCCTAAACAGTTTTAAGATCTTTCTTGAGAAAAGAAAAAAAAAAAGGATTTTCCATCTAGAGTAAGGGATCCCAGCACGGTGAATCTCCTGCACTCAGCAGGGCAACAGTTTGACCTGTAAAAGTTCCGTTTTGCTGTGACCCTTTGCCACTTCAGCAGATAACAGAAAGATGCATGGAAAGCAAGCATGAGAGCAAGATGACAGACTCGCTGAAGACTGCACAAAGCAGATAAGATGGAACCAAAGATGGGAGACATCCAGATAAGAAGGGAGAGCTCAACAGACAAACACACCAGGCGTTTTTGTCTCACCATCCTGTAGTCAGTGAGCTGTCAGTGATCCTCCTTGCCTGCTCTATGGGTGCAGCCCCGCAAGCGATACCATTTAAAATAGCCTTATAAATCAAGAATTTTGTTGTGTCACCCTGCCACGACCATTAACACAGAGAAGAGAAAACCACCACCTTTTTTTTTTTTTCGCAGCCCATAGGGTTTGTATTACAGTGTACATCCCCTACTGAAACATTCATACTCTTTATTTGACTCAGTCTCAATAAGTAGCTAAAATTTAGTAAAAGCATCCACATCATGAGTCAAACTTTCAAGAAAATATACCAAAGCTTTTATTGTCAGTCCCTGATCACTAATCTTCAATGTTTAGAAGAGTGCAGATGTAAAGGCATAAACATAACCTACAGGTATGAAAGGTGCTACTGTTTGTTTACTTTTGTCAGTTCTATAAAGAGCTACGACCTATTGACAGATATAGAAACTATACAAATGCATTGCATTAATTTAAATCTATACTGTAGTATCATCCTGCAGTAAAATGATCGTAACCTGTCTGCGTGAAGCAAAGAGAAAAATCAGTGTTTGATTCAAGCATAAGCATCTCACAAACGCCTTAAACTGTGGTGCGCTAAAGTGAATCATTTTGTGTTCTGTGTCAGAGCCATGCTGCAGCCAAACAACTTCTCCTAATGATAGACAGATGGCAAAGGAAATTCTTTCTATGCCGCTGTGCTTTGTGTCACCTTGAAAACTTTTTATCCCCCCCATCCAGCCCTCTGCACCTGCTGCAAAACAGTGTTTCCTGCAAAGTGAGTCACCCGTACTACTTGTAAGTCACGGTTGCTGGGAATAAATATATCACGCATAGAGGGGTAATCATGAGTTCTTATCGCAGGATCCCCCGAGACTGATCCCTGGCGTGTGACATGGCTGTCAAAACACTGACGGATTGTTTTACCAACACACTCACACACTCAGCTGCATGTATCTCACAGCTGAATGCAAACACATGTTTGCAAGTACACACATGCACACAAAGTCACACTGACAGACTGTTTTATCAACTCCATGGGCTTGACTGACATCTATTCTCCTGGGTATCCCCCCAGTGCTATGCTTTTTGAGGTAAATAGTCTAACAATTTCACTCTGCAAGTTTTGTTATTTAATAACTTTTTTTTCAAATTGCACCGTTTGAAACATATATCTACAAATATGGATTACAGCTATATATATATATATATATATATTACATTACTCATTGAAATCTTTACTTTTCTGTTGAAGAAGCATACCTATTTAGGATGAATGGAAAACAGGCACACAAGTACGACAAGCAGGTGCCCTGTTGGATTTTGTCTGCCATTCTGTTAGCTGCATCATGATCGTTTGAACATGTCAAAAATCCAATAACCCTATTAAAGCACACTGACATATGACAGTTAATTCTGTTGCCGTATGTCACTACGGTGAATATATTGGTTAAATGCTTCCTGGGACAGATGCTACTTTTAGGCTAACCAGTAGTAATTGCTGATCCAATTTAGTTATAGTGGCCTTGCTTTGGCCACTGTCTCTGGCCTGAAGCTGTGAGGGGGATGGGCAGAGTTACAGACACACCGAAACGCTCCATCATGTACAGTTTTGCCAGAGCTTCCTAAACAGCAGGTAGGCAAACTTTGGAGAGTGTTTAGTTTTGCATCTAAGTTTGTCACTGACGTGTCCTTCTGGTTAATGCCACCTGGTTGCAGGTTTTTCCTTCACATTTCCCATATTTCTTTGAGCATCCAGAACTATACACAGCCTGGACGCAATGGTGGACTCTACGCATGTATGCATGCACGTCCATCCTCCTGAGCATGCTGCCATCAAGCTTTGCTGCTTAAAAATCCCACCGCTGGCCACTGCATGAAGACTAGGGGTGAGTTTAGTTATCCAAGAAATGGTTAGGCTCTGCGTGAGCGGGGCATAGTTTCGCTTTTTTTTTTTTTTTTTTTAAACTATTTCTATTAAAAACTATTTCTCCTGTTATTATTATTATTTGAGTTCTGTTGAGTTTGCACTTTGTATTATATTATTTTGCATTTGCTAGGGCAAATGTGGAGGGGTTTGTTAGTGCTCTTTCAGTCAGAGGATCTGCTTGCGCTGAGTTTTGAGTGTTTTAAAACTGAAATTGGTGAGAAGAGTCTGTAGGTGCGGCGAAAGCCATTTTGAAAGCGAAGTGACATTTATGAACTGTGAACATAATAATGATCTTAAGTGTCATAATTACAGGCCAGCGTGAAGCCACCTGTCTGCCTTGTGGGGCATTATGTTCTTTGTCTACTTGTTTATTTGCTTAGCAGGTAGGATGTTTTTGTCACCTGAATCAACGCGTGAATGGTTGTGAAGCTTCCTGGGTACGAGCGTCAAGTCAATGATGTATTTGTGATGTAGCTGGGGAATTTAATTATGCGTAAGGTTGATGTGGACCACAATAAATGTAACCTGATCTGCTCGGGAGCATTATATTTCCTTTTGCATTTTTCATGCTACTACTTCTTCTTTGTCTTTTTCAAGCAGGGTATAAAGCTAGATTGCCATAATGTCAATAAAAGCTACTGTTGCTCAACAATTATCAGTTCCAAGTCACAAAAGATTTGCTTTCTTTGCTCCAGTGCAATGACTGAGCTACAAAAAGGAATCTAACAAAAGGCATCTCAGCACTGCAGGCTACAGTCCTGCAGAAAGGAACCTGCACCACCACCTGGCATTTGGTTTTGTAATTATAGTGACACAAACAACATTAAACAAGTATAAACACCAACATGACTTCACTCCCAAATGTAGGCTGCATATGTATTTGGTTTGTAGAACCGTAAGTCATTCTTTCATCTTGGATTTGTGAAACCTGAGGCCACTTCCTTTTTTCTTTTTTTTTTTTTTTCCCATTAATGGCTTCTTTCACTCTTCTCTTAAACCATCTCTGTCCACATTGTAAGTATGTATTGTCCTCAGAATAATGTCCCTTATCCTTGGGATGCAGATGAGCGTCTGAGTCTTGATCTGAGGAGCTCTGCTGTACTGTGGCATGCGTTTGTTGTTTAGTCTCTCTCCCATTAAGAAGCAACTACCGGTTGCTGCATTGGACTGGAAAGAAAAAAAAATGCTGCTTTGTCTCTGTTTGGGTATTTTTGCCCTTTTGGTGAACCAGTTTTTGTCTTTGGGTGTTGTTAGTTGCTATTTCTCTTTCCTCTGACTGATGGTGTGTTTTTTTTTTCAGATTTCTTTTCTGTCTTGACAAGCCCATTGTGTGAATGTGCAGGATTGCAGTGCTTTTTTGAGGTGTTTCTGTTCCTTTTCTTTTTTTTCCCCCTATTATGAATAGCCTCAGCCTAATGGTGTTGAGTATTGATGATGAACACTTTTCTGTTCTAATAGGTGGTGTGAATCAAAAATAAGATATTGGTTTTTGTGTGTAGTAGGTTTCTGGTATACCTCAGTAATGAGACTTCAATCCTCCTTAAATTTTCACAGCACAGTCCAAAAAAGACAGTCTGTTGTTTTCCACATCTACTTTAGTGAACTTTGTCTTGTCATACACTAAGCTGATGTGTTCAGTTTATCTTGAGTTTGGTTTCTGACCCAGGTCAGTTTCCCCCTGTCAGAACTTCCATAATGAAGAAAGCAAGTCCAGTTTTTTGTTCAAGTACTTACATTCACTATTAGTGGTTTTTCCACTTTATATACACATAGACTTACATACTTACATGCTACATAAGTATGTAAGTGTATGTCTGTACTACTGAAAGAATTATTAACCACTGGAACATTGATGAGTTGAAGTTTTTATAAGTTCCATTTTCTTCCTTTTTTGTTATCAAGAGAACAAATGTATCATATAATACATCTTTCCATGTTGTAATCTATCTACACAATTCTTTTTTGTTTTTTTAAATGATAGGTGGCTTTTGAACTGCAATGGTGGTGGGTATATCAAAGGAATTTGGAATATTCTATTAAAACACAAATTAATCAGTTAATTCTTCATTTCATGATAACAGAAATGTAAAAATGATAAGAAAACTGAAAAAAGATTGCAGCTTTCTGGATTCAAGTGCAATGACAACGACTGCAGTGGACAAACAGCTGATATTGTACAACACACTGAGAAATATTAAACCAGACTAAACCATTTTCACCAGCAGCAGTAACATAAACTGACCAATAAATTCCCTCAAGACTGTCTTAAAGGAATAATCTGTAAATTAGGACATGGAAAAACACTCTAATGATGCCCAGAAAATCATTTGACATCTTAGCCTGGCATGTTTTGGAATTGCCTTTGGACTTTACTTTGTTGCATTATACATTAACTCTTACCCTAAGTATTACATTTGCAATCCAGGGGCAAATAATTCCAATTGTGGGTGGGTGCTGGGATGGGATGGTTGATTACTATGCCCTCGCAATTCCATATCACAGCACTTGAGAGTTATCATCTGAGTGGCCGTAAGCTCTGTAGCAATTCATAATTGTGTGCGCTCATCTCATATTGCAGCAGCTGAAATTTTTACTTATTTATTTATTTACCTTTTTCTGCAGCACACATTGCACAGACACAAACACATAATCACACATACCTCTCATCCCAGCACTTTTTTTTTTTGATGATACATAAAATGGCATATGGTTGCATCTTGCTCTGTGTGCACATATATGCACATGTGTGTGTGCGCGTGTGCGAAGCAGGGCCCCTCCACCTGTGCTGGTTGGGAGTTAATCCGGTTAGGTCCCTGTCTCATCTCCGTGGTTCAGTGGTGTGGTTGAAGCTCCACACTGCCCTGCGGGGGCCTCGGGCGTCTCTCCAGCCCAACGCCTTGGCTTAAGCGTGGCGCAGTAAGGAGATGAGGCCGGCTCGGCCCTCGTTACAGAAATTAGATGGATCAGGGAGTAAACATAACCAGCTTTTTATATGATCCCAGGCTCAGAGCAGACAGAGAGCGGAGAAAATGGAGGGGAGGGAGAGGAGGGAGGAAGAGAAGGCGAGATTCCTACTCTAATTACTTCACGGGTCACTGCTCCTGCAGGCAGATGTCAAAATCCAACACTTTCTGATGTGAGAAGAGCGCTGGAGAATAGTAAGGTTGGAATTTGAAGGGAGAGGAAGGAATATGGGAGAGTAATGAAGACAGGAAGAGGACTGAGATTAAGAATGAGGGGAAAAAAATGAGAAAAGGGGTTTTTAGGGAGGAATAATTTGGTGAATTGGAGAGAGCAGCTAACAAAGATAAAGCAGACTGAGGATGATCATAAAATATGGAGGAAGAATGAATGAAAAGAGAAAGTGGGGATGGGTGAGGAGAAGCAGGGGAACAAGGAGACGAAGGAAGAAGGCGATGGAGGACGTATTGAGGGGGTGTAACACATTGTCAGGAAAGTGGGGGAATGTGGCAGTGATGACACAGATTGGTTGTGGAGTGGCGCTGACCTGGGATGCCCTGTGTCTGGCAGAAAGGTAGCAGACACGGCCTTTCAGATTTGCCACATGCCCTCTGGCTCACTGAGGAAAAAAAAAAAAATACTGACATTCAACTAAAACAGCAAACTGGCACCACCACGCCCGGAGTAAGGTTGTGGCTCTTAGTATCTGAGCATTGATATGTCCATGTCAAATTAACCCAAGTTTCTTAACAATATTTGAGAACATTGATGTTGACTCAGAACAGTAGCTCAATCAAGTTTTATTTTTACAAGCGTAGGTGTGAATTTTGACAGGCCGAGATACAAAAGACTCTTTAATTAACATTAATTTTGAAATTAATTTTCTTATTTGCTATGTTCTAATTTTAGGTTTGACTAATTAAATATTCATATAGAGTGACCAAGCTCCTTATTTTCCTGGTGAAACTCTGTTTTTTTTTTTTTTTTTCTTTTAGATATATTAAATATAAACTACATTTTGCCACCTTGAATTTACTGAATAGACTCAAATTTTCACAAAACACGCTCTCTTTGAAAATCCATTTCTATATTTCGGAAAGAACTCTTCACCACAAAACAATAGCATCTATTTTCTTTTCTTTTTTTCCTCAGATGGTACATAACCTCCTAACAACAATTTTCTATTCAGCTCATATAAAACTGAGACTATGATGATATCTCAGAAAGCAAATTTTGCCATAAAAGAGAACCAATGGACTTCTAATGATATTATTGTTTTGATGTGATACATTGACGGTGCCAAGAATTCTCAAAAGCAGCTGGAAAAAAACAGCAAAACCTGTTCAGTTGGCTGTCAAGCAAGTACTAATCCATTCAACGGTGTCCCTCCATACCCATTTATCCTTCCATTTGATTCTGAAAGCAAAATGTATCATTTTAAACTCACTCTCTGGGCATGCATGTGCAAAGCCTGTCAACTTCCAAATGGTACTATGGCTTTACCTAAACAAAGCCTCCACACTGCTCATGCAAACACCTCCATACAGAGAAAGCAAGTATTATTGCAGGTGTTTAGGAATCAAGGGAAAATGTGAATAAACATAAAATCAATATAGACAGCTTGTGTGATTGGTGTTGATTTATCTTCACGTAATACAGTTTTTACTAAATACAGTAGCTATATTTTAGTGCAAACCCATTGAAGGAAAATGTGATGCCACAGCATAGTGCACTACATAGAAATTAACAAATAAAAACTATGGTAGTTTAGTTTACTGATCATGAGAGCTTTTAGAGAAGTTTGATTTGGGTCATTCAAGTTGCTTTTCTCTGATTCATCCAGCTAAACACTGATTAAAAATAAAAATAAATATCCTGCTGACTTTATATTTAAACTAAAGCTTTTAATTTCTACAGTACCTTATTTTATTATTGTTATGGGATGCCATACTGTACAGTGCAATGCACTCTGGGAGAGAAATATGGTTTCAGCACTCTAAGAATGCTATTACTGTATCTACAGTAATTTACTATAAGCTTTTCTATAAACTAAAGTAATTAAATACAGGATATATATACTGACTTAAATAGAGTTTACATATGTTAAATATACAACAAATTGCTTGAATCTATTACCAGTAATATGTTGTAAACATGTTGTATATATGTTGTAAATTGTAAATTTACAAGAATGCAGTAATGAACTGCACATTTATTTCTAACAATGCACTGTGATTCTATAACACATCAGGAAACTGTAAGCAGTACAGCACTTTGCCAAAGCTGCTCCCAGTTAACACGCACAGACCCACAGAGAACCTGTGTTTGTGATTGGGCTGGTTGTTGGTTGTGGGTCAGTGTTGCACAGGACTCTCTGAGGCCAGATTGAGGCTGATTTGGTCTCAGTGAATATGTTTCACTTCCCCCTCAGTGAAGCAGGCATGCCCTCAGGTCCTGATTTCCTCCTGATTTGTGGGCTGCCTCTGTCAAAACTAGGCACTATTCAGGCCTCTACAAGACATGCAGTACACACACACACACACACACACACACGTATGTACACAAACGATAGATAGATAGATAGATAGATAGATAGATAGATAGATAGATAGATAGATAGATAGATAGATAGATAGATAGATAGATAGATAGATAGATAGATAGATAGATAGATAAGAAGCTATATACGAGCAGATGGAATCCCCTCGGCTATGACTTCTAAGCCCAGGTCTCGAGGGACTGCTGGTATTTTCATTTCAATAGACCCTAAATATTCATATATTTCGGCTTTAAAGCCTTCTGCTGGCCTTTTCAGCTGTGCAGTCTCTCAAACTGGCAACCCAGCCAACAGAAGACCCTGCACTGACCAGCAAGTTGGTGGGTAAAATTCCCAGACTCACACACACACGTGTAAATGTCTTACACATGCACATGCACTAAGCTAGATGCCAACAATGTTCTTTTGTTTTAAGGAAAGCTCTCCAGTTAAATCAAATATCAGGGCCAGCCTTTGTATGTCTGTTCAGCTCTAAACTCTCTGGCCTCTCGGCCCCCAACGGCCTATTCATAAGTGTTAAGAGAACCCTCTGACATCGCTGGATTAACATATATTAAGAGGTTAAATGAAAGTGCCATTATTGTGGTTGGAGAGTGAAAGCGACCCGTGGGATATTATGCAACCTACTTGAAGCTATGAATGGCTAATGCTAAAGAGCACTTTATTATTGTAGTGTACTTCATCAATGGTGTCTATCAGAAGTGGGAAGTGTTCTCTTGAAAAGCTGTTGAAGCATAATGCCAAGAAGGTGAGGTTGGTGCTATGAGGAATCTGCAAAAAACACAATGACTGAACACTCTAATGAATAAATTACCAAATTAAAACATCATTTTTGTTTTTTACACATATGTGCTGCAGATTTTTTTTTTTTATGTCAAATTTGCTTATAAGGCATGCAGTTAACAAACTTTGATCAGTCTCTCATTCCAAGTATATGAACAGCTAAATGATTGGCAAACTCCCAGTTCAGGTTTTATAATTTTTGACAATTTCCTTGTGCCATGCACAATCTTTTATGTACATTATGAATTAATAAAACACTGCATTATTGTATTATTAATAAATCACAACTTATACTTGTATTTATTAAGTATATATATTACATGACAGTCCACTGGAATAAATAATTATAAATGTTTTACCCACTTTTATCCACTTGAAACAATCATACCAAAATATGATATATTTCTTACCCATATTAAACTTTTAAGTATATCATTTCACCATTTTATGATGGCCAGTGCACAAACATTTACCTCAAACTCATAACCATTACTCTCACTTTGTGAAAATGTGTGCAACTTTAGGAATGTGGTAGTGGCAGCATGTAAGGATGTGGCTGCAGGTGTCAATGACAGTGTAACAGATCCATGACGGGGATTTCCACAATCTGACACTGCTGACATAGATCCAAAGATCAGATGAACGTGAGAAGCAAGATACTATCTTGTGTCATCCCAACTTGAATGGATCTTGTTACTGCCACTGTGTATGAAAATAACTATATGCTATTTTCACAGCTGTCTCAGAATTCAGAGGTAGGTAAAAAAAAAAAAAAAAGTTATCCTTCTTTTTTAAATCCATAATTTAACACTGTTGGCAAACAGCAGAGTTCACCATCAGACTTACATTGGGTAAATATTAATATATATGTATATACTAGGGCTGGGCAAGTTAACATATTATTATCGCATTAACACATTAATTTATTAACACCAACATTTATTTCATCGCACGTTAACGCATGTTGCTCACGTGCTTTTGTTTTAAAAAGTCTCTTACTGGCTGCTGCAGAACCGGAAAATAATTGGCAGGCAAAATGTAAAACAGACATGGAGAGCAGTCAAAATCAGTGTACTTTACAGTTCGGGTAGCAACTCAGGCAGCAATATTAACAATTCTGTCTGAAAAAAAAAAACAAAAAAACTTTCAAACCTTTTTGTTCAAGACGATCGCGTCATTCCTCCATGTTACATCAGATCTGCTCCATGTGTTCACTGTCCTGTTGTTCTCTTACTGGTTACTTCAGTGCGGCTCCATCTAGTGGCACAGATGTGTAACGACAACGGAAAGTCTGTTCCTTCATCATAAAACCAAGCCACTTCTGGGTCACGTAAACTAGAATATAAAATATTAAAAACAAATTAAGTCCGGTGGCCTGTTTTTGTATGTCAGATTAAAATATGGAAAAAAAATAAAAAGTCACTTTTTAATTTTTTAAATTTTTGATTGACAATCGAAAATGGAAAAACAAACAAACAACTGATGCACTGATAATTACGGATTAATAAAGTTACGGAACTTTAACATGGACATTTTCATTTTGAAGTTCTCCCAGGGGACGATACAACAGAAACAAGGTTATTTGTAACTACTGGCAAGTTGAACTCTCCGTTAAAAGTCTCTGCTGTTACCTCAGAAATTACCTGTTTTAATGTTATGATTGTGGCCTCTAGATTGTTAGGATTTGGTAGACTTTGTTGGTAGACTTTTTTATTTTTCATAAAAAAAACAGGAAGACATTAATGCCCTGGCAGTGGCAATAAGCTATATTTTATCTTACATTTTTTAAGATGAGATTTACACAAAGCATGTGTTACTGACAAGTGCTGATGTTAAAAGTGTTTGAACAACAAATGTTATGACACTTTAGTTCATATGGCACCAGAACATTTAAATAAAAGTGGCCTTTACACTACTTTTGAATTCATTATTTGATTTTGCGTATACAATGCGATTAATCGTGATTAATCAGGGAAATCATGCGATTAATGACGATTAAAATATTAATCGTTGCCCAGCCCTAGTATATACACATCTCTAATCCTCTAATTCTAACTCTAATTCTTCAAGGCAGAATTATACAAGATGTTGAAAATATTCCTTAGAGATTTTGATCCATATTGACACGATAACATCACACAGCTGCTGCAAAGGTACTCGATTGGATTGAGATCTAGTGGCAGTGGGGGTCACTAGACTAAAGAGAACTCATTGTCATGTTCAAGAAACCAGTTTGAGATCATTTTAGCTTTATGACATGGTGCATTATCCTGCTGGAAGTTGTCATCAGAAGATGGGTACACTGTGGTCATAAAGAGATGGACATGGTTAGCAACAACACTCAGGAAGGCTGTGGTGGTTAAATGATGTGCAGGTGGTACATTTGGGGCCCAAAGTGTGCCAAGAAAATATCTCCCACACCATTACACCACCATCAGCAGCCTGAATGGTTGATACCATTGGTTCTGATGAGTTATTAAATTATTGATGTTAAAGGAGTGGGTTTTAACTCCTCCTCACATGACTGATGGTGAGCTTTGAACTTTGTTATCACTTTCTGACATTTTAAAAAATCTCCATAAAGCAGACATCTTTGGTTTGTCCCTCTTTTACACTTATCAGCATAACCATTTTTTTTTTTTTAAACCTTCCTCTGTGACTGTGCTCATGGCGTGCTTGGTCGAAAAAACAAAAAAAACGATCAGCATAGGGCTAGTTGTGGACTGTTTTATGCCGATGCATTTCTCGTCTTTATCATTTATACAACTTGAGACAGCAAGGGGAAAAAAATGCTCGCTAATGCTTTCTTTTAGTTTTGCCTTAATGCAGACAGGCCTTGGTGTAATGTCTAAATGGGTGTATATGTGTTGGCACACAATGGTATATGAGGGCAAGGCATTCATCTTCAGCTAGCTGCATCGTCTCTGTCGGAGAAGAATTGACACTGATGAGAGCCAATTGGATGGAGACAGCGTCCATCTAGTCAGAGGCCTCATCATTATGGCTGCAGTCCTTTTGATCTACCCCTTTTCCTTCTGTATTTCTCTTTTCTTCTGTCAGTTTGTCTATAGTCCAAAACCAGATGAGTGGTCGCCTTTTTGGCATGACACAAACCCTTTTGTCTTTTGAGTTTTTCCACCTCACTGATGTCCTCTTCCATTCCAACCCTCCCCCGCCCCTACCTACCAATGCACACACCCTCCTCTCTTCTCATTCCTCTCTCCCTGATAACACACATCATGGAGTAAGTCCTGGTGCATCATTTTGTGGAAAACTGCAGCGGTAATGATATTAGTTCAATGCTAGTCACATATTTATTCAATCCAGGTTTAAAAGCAATTGCTCGACATGTTGTGGAGTAGACCTATTCTTGCCAAAAGCTAGAAGAAAGACCACTATCATGTTTGTTTCCTAAATATAAAGCAAACACATGTTTAACTTATATTATAAGTAAGAATGGAGCCAGAGCAAAGCAGCTAGCCTGGTTGTGCACAAAAGTAATGTCATATAGTTTATGTCCATGAAGCCTTTTCTTCACTTTTTGGTTGTTAAGCAGCTTTATGAAGAAATGGTTCTATTAAAAAGAAACTCATAACTGCATGAAGTTAAAGTAAATTACACTTGTCAAGAGGACCCAGAGGTTAAAGGTGAAATCCACCATTATTTGCACTGAAAGAGGAGAGTAGGTAATCCAATCTAGACTAAGTAATCGGATGAACTTTGCAATCCACTGTGAAATTTACAATGAGAACTGATGAGAATGCAGTCAAATCTGTCTTCTGTCAGATAGTTTTGTAACTGTACTATTTAAAGAATCATCATACCAATGTAAAACAGTAACTTCTAGAAGACAGATAATTATTAGATAGTTAATGTTATGAGAGTTTGTACTGATTTGTCTGCATCATGCTAATTAGACTAATTTGGTTTACTAAAGCTGTGATGGACTGGTGACCTGTCCAGGTGTACGCCTGCCTTTCACCTGAAAGAGAGAACTGGGATAGACTCCTGCAGATCCCCGTGACCCTGCATAGAATTAAGTGGGCATAGATGATGGATGGATGGATAATATAAATATGCTTGCTTTATGAACCGGTTGTATTTTGATGTTTTATAGAGAATCATTAGAAACTACAGTCCTTTCTCATGTCAGAAAGTAAGAGGCGCTTCCTGCAGAGTATTTCTTTATTCATGCCAGACAACACATAACTATTAGTGAGAATGAGTTCATAGGGAGATTTTTGGCAAATAGTTAAAAGCCTTATAGCATTCCTTTTTTTTGTTTTGTTTTATGGAAACTCAGTATACAAACCTTTAAAACATGAATGGATGTGTTGACTGAAAAATTATCAAGCGACAAAAATGATTGCAGGTAATAACTATCTACTAGCTATGGATTTTGTACTGAGATGGCTATACTATCATTGTCCTTTTTTTGTTAGAAAAAAGTTTACTTCATGCAAAACAAACTAAATAAGTTAAAATTATTTTCCCCTTTGACTTCATATGAATGTATAACCTGAGCAATGTTCTAATATCCTAATATAGAAATATCAATTTCTGTTGTAGCATTTAAACATAAAAAAACAAAAACAAAAAACATTTATCCTTCCCAGAGCTCTTTCACCAGAAAAAAAAAAGAAAGAGCAAGAAAATCCAGTATTTCCATGTCAGTTACTGATCATGTGACCGTACTGATGAAGAAGTGTTGACAGAAGATTCCCTGAAAATGCACGTGTAATACACAAGATCCAGTCTTCTGAAAGGTACATGTTTTGTAACATGTCCTTGCGTATCCATAAGAAGAGTGGGGCAGGAACTGGAATTTCAAAAATGAAAAAAAAAAAAAAAAGGATAAAAATGGGCAATTAAACAATATTTTTTGCTTTAATTCTCTTTCCCCTCCTTCCTTCTTTGCAGCTATAAGGCAGGAGTGATTGTCCCCCTGTTGGTCCCAGGGTCCCTGTGGTGAAGGCCCACCCTACAGTCATGCCCCCAGACACAGAATCTGATGAGGAGCTCAAGGCCGTGAAGGCTTTCCCTAAAAGCTCAGGGGAACGTGCAAACACACATAAAAAGCCAGACAGGCAAGCCAAATGCATGTAGAAAAGCGAGTGGGTGCACGTACAATCAGCAAGAAATGTACAGTACACGCATGAGCACACAAACAGACAGATAAACACAAAAGCAGGTGGATGCACTCATTGACTGGCACACCTAAACACACACAGATGCTGGCAAAGTATCAAAAACATAGCAAACCTTGGACCAACTCAAACACAGATCTGCTGGTACTCCTTGGCAGACAGACTTGCAGCTCACATCAAACATATAACTATGGTGTCAGAAATAAACCCTTTACCAAATCAATATTTTTACTTTTCCGTTCATATTTAATCTTTATTTACCCATATGTCACAGTGGGTTTGACGTCTCTTTTACTCAGGCCAAGAAGACTACACAATGAAACTGGCATGAATGAAAACAATATTGCAAGTTCACGAGGGACTTGAAGTGGGTTCAGGTTAGTCTGTCTAGTTCACCACTATTAATAATTTGAAATGACCCTACATTGTCGAAATTACACCCTGATACTATTTCAGTTACATTCAGGCATTGAATGATTGTTGGCTGTATTAAATACAAAAGAAACTTTTTATGGATGACTTTTATCATTTCCACATTTAGAAGTGGATCAAGAAGTGGCAAAAATGGATGGTATGAATACCATCTGGACTCACATATGTTATTAAACAATGTCTTAACTTAGGAGCCTAATACTGTGCCTGTCTTATTATGTTGTGCTGTAGTAAGCTTTTATATGCAAAAAAAAAAAAAAAATGACCCGAACAATGTGATGTATTTAAGGGACATTTATTGGGTATAATCTGAAGCCAAACTTGATCTGTGAATAATCTGGAGCAAAGCAGAATTTTATTATAACTGCTTACAAAATTTTCCTGCTCCAGCAAATTGCCTTGAATTGTCGCCTCTGGGCCTTGAATTCAACCACAAAGTACGTGCACCTCAGTGGGACCAATTTTTGGAATTCTCCAAGCAAACATGATACAGCACAGAATGAAAAGTCATCTGTTATTGAAACAAAAAGCTTAATCCTGCCTACCACTAACTAGGTCTTCTAAGAGTAAACCTCTCACCCCTGAGTTGGCTAACTAGCCATCAGTCCTGCCTGTTGGCTACACACCTGCCCAACAGGACTTAGAGGCAGACATGGGCCCCAGGAGGATACACACACACACACACACACTCACACACACACATATGAATGGTTAAACCCAAGTATGTGTATTCACTTCTTATAAACCCAGAGTCATAAGTTGCTCTCGTACACAGACCTGCATGTAAATCTCCCTGAGCATGGATGCACACGCTCAGAGACCGCGTGTCACTCACTGACCATTTGTACTGTTTGTCAGAGCTGTGGCAATTATTGCCAACCATTAAATGCCAGGTGCTAAAGAAACACCCAGTGTGCTAAATTAAATTACTAACATTAGGAATGTGCACTCATCATTTGCAGTGAATTTCCTGTCACTAATGAGATTAAAAAAGAATGCTGTCAGTCAACAGAGGAAAACCATTTCCATTTTTTTTTCCCTTTTCTCCATAATCAAGCCAGCGCTTTAATAATTGTAAAAATAGCAGGGAATGGCAGCACTGTTTAATTACATTTTGAATATCACAAGAGTTTTTTAGAGACTCAGAAATGTCATTTCACATAATATTGGAATAATATTAACGACATATGAGATACCCAATATGAAATTATAATTTCCTTGTAGATATGACAGCAGAGTAGGATAATAGCTGCTGCATAAACAAACAATTTTAATTGATGAGAATTCCATCAAAATTGGTCGGCAAGACACCTCCTCCTCATTTGTCCCTCATCTATTACTTGCTTTTCATTCTCTCCTCCTCCACACTCAACGCCTCTCTTCTGTCCTCCAGTTCTGTCCTCTGATTCCTCTCCACCTCTCCTATTGGTCACCCCCACCCCCCACCCCCCAGTGTAGGACTGTCAGTGTGGATGATGGTGGTGGTGACCAGAAGAGGGCAGACATACTGTATTTAATCTCATGTCCCATTGTACATATTCCTTCTTTCACCTGTTCTTCTTCAGCTCATCCTCTCCTGATCTGCTGTCTGCCTTGAAACAACTGAGAGGAATGTCTGACCCCTATGTAGGCAACTCTTTGAATTGGGATGCTTTTACGTTCTCCATGTGAAAGCAACTGAATAAATAGTAATGTACTGACCCTAAAATTTGTTATTAATACTTTCTGTGTACATATGTTCTGCCAACAGGGTAGATTTGACCAAATAAATAAATACAACTTGGGGGCAAATCAGGAGTTTTTGTTTCTTCTTAACTCTGACAGCACTCAGGTTTTACTAGCTTCTGACAGAAACAGAGGCAATATGTCCTCTTCTGACATTTGGATCCCTCTCATTGTTTTGGAAATATCTTGCACCATAATTACTGAAACATTATAACAATAAAAATTAAACAAAACAAAACTCTAAAGCCTAATTTTACTAGCAGTGATTAGAAAGGTATCCCTTACTCCCCACAGCAAACTATTTCAAATCATCATTAGGGTGCTTAGGTGGCTCAGATGATACAGCAGGGTGACCAGGAAGGTCTGTAAATTCTCCTGAGCCAGTGAGTTATTGATTAAACTGCTCTAACCAATTATTTAGCTATTAATAATGTATTAAAACTGCAACAGAGTACATAGAATTCATACATGTGAAATAAATAAATAAAACACATTGTTCTGATGATTAACCTTTGGGATCTCTGTCCTTTAATTCTAAAATGTGGAAATGAGAAGACACTGAACATTTTTGCAGAATCCAAAGGTGCATTTTATGTGTGTGTGTGTGTGTGTGCGTGTGCGTGTGCATGCATTTTCTCCTAAACTGCAGTGACCTATTCACATATATTGTCAGATTCCTCACAACTGATTTCAGGGTTGTCTTCATTCTCCACAGTGAATATTTGATAAAGTGTTATTTTGTTGCATGTTTTCAATAGCTCTTCAATAATGGGCTTACATTTAGTATCTTATTTCATTTTTCCTCCTCAGATCACATTTTAAGAACATTCTTTGATTGGTTGGCTTGAAATGTTCACAAAACGCTGAACAAATGATCTGCTAAAGTAATTACCAGGACTCATCAACATGTCGTTCTCCACCTCTAGTAACTAGTTCTGTGCTTGTTTATTCTCTTATAAAACATCAATCAATTTTCCTGCCTGAAGCTCCAATACCTTTATTTATTTACTCATTTAATTCTGTGTAAACAGGTGGAAGAGCCACATAACAAAATTGTATTTTCTGTTTCACTTTCACTTGTTAATTGTTGATTTGACTTTATACATGGCCTTTCACAAAATATCCCTTTCATATTTCTAAAATGTGCCTCTGTGTATTATAATATTGTTGTTTTGTTTGTTTGTTTTAAGATTTCGTGGCTCTAGTGGCCTTTGTTGACAGTGAAGAGACAGGAAACTGGAGCAGAGACAGGGGGAAGCAAAAGGCTCAGGGGCCAGGAATGAAACCTGCAACCACTCTAGGAGGAGTACAGGATCCGTTCATGGGCCGCCTGCTCAAATGAGTGAGCTATCTGGCGGCCCACACAATGATGTAGTAATGTCAGATGGTCTGGAGCTCAGACTGTGCAGTCTATTAATGACACAGTGACATCCCAAAGCAAATATAAATATATATAATAAATATAAATATTCATTATACAGTAGATACAGTAGATACAGATTCATCACTGTACAGCATTCATGACACAGCAGGTTTCATCTCACTTTTTTTTAGTTGTCCGATAGATGGTCAATGATATTCCATCAGCCCCATGAAGCCCAGACACCATTCTTTCATTTTATCTTGGAAATTAGAAATCATGTCATCTGGAGATGTTTTTACTGGATGGTGATGTCTTATTTTTAGAGATGGTAATGATGAGCTGAGACACAGAGACACCACGCAGAGTTAACAGATCACTTGTGTGTGTGTGTATGTGTGTGCGCGCACGTAAATGTAGTCAACCACTCCTTCCCATGCGCTTACTCATCCAGGAAAGGGCAGGGCCACTGACAGCGTTGGACATTATTACATATCGATTCAAGCCCCTCCTCCTTTCCTCTTTGCTTTATCTGATCAGAAGGCGTCACGATGACTTTCTCTCTCTCTCTCTCTCTCTCTCTCTCTCTCTCTCCCACATGTGTATTTCTGTCCAGCTGCCTCTTCTCTTTACTCTGTTTTTTTTTTTCTGAAATCTCCCTCTAGTGTGTTTCAGAGCTTGGATGCCCGAGGCCTTTGCACCCTTCATCCCTCCACCCCACTGCTTTCTTGTCTCGTAAGTCCTTGATGCTAACATCGCAGGGTTAGCTAGCCTGCTGATGGCATGTAAATGGGCAATAATGCGCACAATCAAAGCTACTTGAGGGGGAAACCGCCATAACCAACCACACAGTCCCATCTTTCCATCATTCCATCATTCCATTCCTGACAGACAGGTCCAAGTCCCAGGGTGGGCATGTGACTGACAGGGCCTGTGCTCTGGAGGCGGGGTGGGCCCAGTGGGAGTGGCTCTTCTTGAGTGACCACAGGGACAAGGATAGCAACGGTTCTCGGCCGTTCTAAACTGGTCCATTAATTACACAAAACCCTTAGAGAAAATTAACAGGCAAATTTAATAACGAAGGGGGAGGGGAAGGTTTGTGTGTGGGTGTGTGTGTATGAGGGACTGTATTCATATATCGTGGCGCTATCCACCCCCTGCTATTGTGAGAGAAAAATGCTGCAAGCCTATTGTCATCACTGACACTCATCTAACAAGACTTTCTGACAATTAAGGTCAATGATTTAGGACCCAACAACAGGTTTAGTGAGGGCAGTAAAGTGCCACACTCTGGGCAATAAATTGCCACATTTGATGTTAAGTCATTCCTCTGCAATTATAAAACCCTTGTGTTGAAGTTTCTTTAATTGGTGATTTGTGACATACTATAAAGGATGATTCTCTGTGTAGAAGTTTGATGGCAATCTGAGAGACTTCATAAAAAATCTGATACTGTTATTATATTATAAATATCTATTATTAATTAGGTCTTTATTGTTAGCGTTCAGTATTTCAAGTGGCAATAACATACTCACATTATGCTTTTTTTATTCGTAGATTCATCAAAAATTACAAATCAGGACTTTGTCAAACCTTATTTTGAGAGTTGCTACAGGCTTCGTATAAAGCAGCTTCAGTATCAGGTCAACATGAGCAGCAGGAGAATAAGGTCATTAGTCAGCATTGTTTCAATAACTAATTAGAATTAACATTATTAAATGTTGTGGTGTGTGTGATCGCTTGATTTTAAATGCAAATAAATAATCAATGACAATATGATATCATGTAGTTATTCTTTATAACAAGATACTTTTGGTCACATCTCAAACTATGTTTGCAAAAACTTTTTCAAAAGGTGCTTCCATCTCCACTGTTCACGTCAGTTGTTTTAACAGATAAAAGAAGTCCAAGAGCACTCGGACCAGGAAAGAAATCTTGGTGATTTTAGCTCAACAGGAAAATGATTAACACATCATCCAAATGTCAATGTCAAATGTCAATGCGTGGCTTTCACTGGATGGTGATGTCTTATTTTTAGTGACAGTTTTAATAGTGACAAACACAATTTTTGTAATGGTGCAGTGTAAGCAAATACTACAAACGTCACTTCCAGCTATCTTTAGAACACCAAAAAAAGGTTTATCTGAACATTTTCTTTCTCAAAGATAAGTATGTGTTTAATTTAAGTGGAAGCACATGCCTTACTGGGTTTATTTTAAATTTAAATACTCAAAAAATATCTACTGAAGATCCAGTTGCCTTAAGTTTGATGTTCAAAATGCAAGACAGCAGACAGCTGAAAATGTAAACCCATCCAGTGAGAATTTGGAACAAAAAATCAGGGAAGGAAATTTAAAAAGATCTTCTAAATCACTCCATTTCATCCAAAAAAAAAAAAAAAAAAAAAAAAAAAAAAAAAAATATATATATATATATATATATATATATATATATATATATATATATATATATATATATATATATATATATATATATATATATATATATATATATAATATAATGAATTAACTGCTTATTACAATTTGGAAACTCCATTAATGTAAAATGCAGAACAACATCAACATAGTGCCACGTGGTTTCTATTCAGGATCTCACAACGTTCCATTCTGACTTACAAGCATCTCTGCAACACAAGGATTTCAGCCATAGGGTAAAGCTTCTAAACAATATCACTGTGCTCTGGGAGATTTGTAAAACCAAATGCAAGTTGTAAGAACAAATGGAAATCCCAAGGTGCCATCACTACATTCAAATCTTTTTCTCCCCTTCATGTACGTTGTTTCACTGCTACTTCACTTCTCTTGTTCTCTGTAAGGTTCAGACAAAAAAAATGCTAATGCAGCCTAAAGTGCTACTATTCCAATGTGCTGGAAAATAGAAGCAAAACCATCAACTTAGTATATATGAAACTACCATGTATGTGTGTGTGCATGTAGATATGGAGAATAGGAGTGAAGAGTTTGGGGTTGCGTTGGCCCACTTCTTCTCCTTCTCCGCTGTATTCCCTCTTCCTCTGTGGTGCTGTCAGTCTCCCTGGGGTCGGATCACTGCTGCTGCAATAGGTAGGCCGAGGCTATCAAAGTACATGTTTTAACTTTTTACGACTTTACAGGTTGGCTTTGTTCTCCTTTTCTCTCTGTTGTGTGGGCTCTCCTGGGCCCTGGGTTGGGGAGTCTCTCTGGGTGCTGGCAAGTGGCTTTGGGCTATTAAAAAAAAATGCTGGTTATCTACTGGGAGAAGTAAAGGAGCTTTTCAAATTGAAGTGAGAGCTTATGACCGAATACAGAATTTGAAGGGGAAAGCAGGGTGGAGGATTGGTTACGATGAGGATTATTTATGAACATATATGAGTGTACATACATAGAGTTGGTTTGCATAACGCCGAGGAGCACAATCACTTAAACATTAGTGTTTTTACACTCTACTGTTTTTAAACCTTGCTGGATTTTTTTTTTTTTTTTTTTTTTATTGCCCCAATCCACCCCCGTACCCTGTGAATGCTCACATACATGACTTCACACAAACACATGTAGACACCAGTTTCATCACCTCCCCCTCCACACTCACACAAACACACAAACACACCACTACCACCACGTCCCCAACCAAAAAAACCCCAGGCTCAAAGCCTTTGGGATGATTTGATTAGCAATGATATCTGAAAACGGCCTCATCGTGCTAACAAGATTAAGCTGAGGCCCTGTCTGTTTTCAGTGCTGGAAATTTGCTAGGTGATTAAAACTGGCTCTCTCTACTGGAACAAGAGCCTTAGCTGGCTAGTGGGACCGTTGCCAGGTAACAAGACATGACTGCTGTTTTGATGTTGCTTCATACTCCAACGACTAACACTACAGTAGGAGATAAAGTGTAAAACCTCCGTCCGTGGCCAGGCAAGAGAGAAAGTGAAACCCACATTCACCCTAAGTGCAATGTAGCTAATCCAGAGAGATACCTCTGAAATGCTCAGCTCCACACTGCAACTCTTTGATCATCATGGCAAGTATAACCACAAGCATAAACAAAAAATGTCAGCAGTATACTTACGTTCACTTTACGCAGCATTATTTGATCATTTCTTCACACGAATTAAGCTATACCTAACAAATCCCCAAGATCATTTTTTCATATATATATATATATATATATATATATATATATATATATATATATATATATATATATATATATATATATATATATATATATATATATATATATATATATATATATATATATATATATATGCTCTCCAACCTCCCTCTGCAAGAAGGGAAACTATGGTGATATTAAATATTAAATTGAGCCACTTGAAGGATTTAGCTATAGGTTATGCTTTCACCTCCAAGTAGTTTTCAGAGTACTATTTCATATGAACAGGAGTTAAGCTTCAGAATCTTACACTTTCAGTTTACCAGTGGAAGGGTATTAATTCTTCACTCCAACACTGTATTTATTCAATTGGATTATATATGCATGGAAGACCTAATGAGGGCTTAAAAATGCAATTATTGCTTAAGCAAAAAATGTGACTTTTTTGATAAATGTTTCTATTTCCTAATAAATGGAGAATCAACAGACTTAGGAAACTGCTTTATTCAGGGCTTGAAATTAGACCATCAATCACTTGCAGAGTTTGTTAAATATTTCTCTCCTTGCCTCCTTTTTCAGTTTCTTGCCCCTTCCTCTGAGGCCTGTCAATGTGCAGAGAGGAAGATGAGAGAGAGGGGAGAGGGAGAACAAACTGCATAAGATAATCCTGGATAAACAATGAGAAAGTCAACTCAGTTAGGACAAAATACTTACATTTATGATATCCCGAAACGAGCATACTATGATAATGAAGTGCATTTATAATTCTTAAGGTCCATAGGCACAGGTCAGCGGCGCAATGTGAGCAAGGTTAATCATAAGCAAGAAGGTCATGCGATGCCAAAAGGTCATCCTGATTATTTATGAGCATATTGATTATGTTTTGAGAACAATGAATATCACATTGTGGCATATGTGCAAGTTATTGTATTGATTTAATGTTGTTTTCTTTATTCATATGTGACCTGCAAATTCAAATTTGGCCTCAGATAAATCAACTATTACAATATTCAAGAAAACCATTCACTGGCTAAGTGACTGGTAGCTGAGGACAAGTGGGAGGAAAAGAAAAATTACATTCTGAAGTTCAGCAACTGTTATAGTAATGGTGAATATAACAGTCCACATGTTTGGCTCCTATGACAAAGCTGGTCACTTGACATCCTCTTCACACCACTTACCCTCTTCTACTCTTCCACAGGTCTCTGTCCACTACATCCTCATCTTATCTACATCAGCTGCAGTGGTTCCTAATACATGATTTGATTTTTAAATTCTTAATGTTTTTTTTTTTTTTTTTGTCATCACATTGTGATCTGAAACTTTTTTATTCTTCTTCAGATTAATTTATCGATATGCTTAGCTGGAAGCACATGAACAATGTTTTCATGGGGCGTGAAAGAATCATGTGGCTTTCAACGGATGACCACGCACCTGGCAATTTCCAACAGCTGTTGGAAATATAACAAAAACCTTAAAATATCAACATATGCATGTTTTGATTGTGATGCTGAGTGCAGTTACTGCAGAGCTGAATGAAATATCACATATAGAAAACATGGTGGCAGATCAGCAGGAGTTGCTAAGAGTAGGATGTTAGAAGGCCGTTCTCATTATGAATTTATTTTCATATTCACTTTGGCTCATGTTTGGATCTCATCTGGTTTTAATAATGCTGTAGCTTTATAACTTATACCAACTCAGTCAATTTTCCTCTTACCAACAGACAGACAATGTATTTATCCCACAATGAATCTCTTAAGTCACAGCAACAACATGAAACCAAAAACAAAGTAATATAAGGCACTATAAAATCAGAATATCAGAAGGCTATAGTCTGGAAACATCACATAAAACCTATTCTATAGAACTTGTATGAACAGACATCAAATTTTCCCAGAAATGCATTGGAAGATTCTTTTAGACTTGTGTTTTTCACTCGAACAAGACTTCAGCAAGCCAGACTGATTTGGTCATTTACAGAAGGCAGGCAAAAGTGAAATGGATGGTGGATGGTGGGAACAACCTCCTCCTGTCTTGCTGCCCACCAGCTCCCACTGATTTGTAATAACATAAATGAAACTGAACATTTTTTGGCAGTGATGGTTCATCTAATGCATCTCCACTTTCCAACAAAACATGCATTTGTTGACACTTTAATGAGACACGAAAAAATACAGCAATGACTATGACAACTTTATGGTCTCTACTGCTTTTCCAACAGTTGTCATAGCCACCAGCTACAATTAATGCAAAAAATAATAAATAAAATAAAATAGATTAAAAATCTCATACAGGAGCTAAGTGGTCCGTGTGTGAATCTGCTACTAGTGTACCCGGCCTTTTATGAAGAACACTTATTTATTAATCATTTCAATTTAGGTCTTAGCAGAGCAAATATTGACGGATATTAATTAAAATGTAATTTCCAATACCTTTAGTGGATTTCCTTCATGTTCAAGTTCAGTAAATTACATTGAATTGTTAAGGATTATGCAACGTGACAGTGACTCAAGATATACAAGGCCTGAGACGCATGCTCCCCTATCAATTCATTCTTGCTTTTTGTCTCTCTCTTTCTCTTTCTCTCTCTCGCTCTTTCTTTTTCTTGCTCACACACACGGACAGAGAACAACAGGGCCCACACCTGACGGAAATCAGAGATGTGGAATGCAGACACACGGTGGGTTCAGATGATAGACTATCTGCAGCAACAGGACTGTAATCTGGAGGGTGGGAGAGAGACCAGGATTTACCTGCTGATGAAAAACAAAAAGGCCATTTTCTTTCTACAGCAAATCTAAATTAAAGTGGCCCTTTGTGTCAGAGTTGATTGGGAAACAGTTGTGATATGGGTGATGCGTGACAGGGGACAGGCGACATGAATGCATATACACCCTGCTGTACATCAATTCGCACGCAGGCGACTGGAATATTCAAAATATATTCATGGAATGTTCAGAGCTATTTCAGCAAGGGATCACATAATATTACTTCCACACAGTGATAAGATAAGGTATTTTTCATATTTTCATGTATTTTCATTCATTTCCCATTTTGGGGAAGTAGGAGGAAGAGTTTAGCCTTAGGCAAGATTAATAAGCATTTAAAACGGTTTCACTGCTAACCGGCAAATCACAGTGTGTGTTTCAGGGTATTGTTCACCACTGAGTGGTCATGAATGACATAAATAGATTGCCCTGGTATACATCAGCAGCGAGCTACTGAAGGCAGGAACAAATAAATAACTAAGCACAAGTACTGTACCTATAGAACTTCACTTATATGTGCATGAAAATGCAATTTGGCACTCACATTAGCATAACTTACAAAAAAAAAAACCACACCTAACAGACACTATATAACTCATATTCCATCTCCCATCTGAGCTACAATTAAATGAAAACCTGCCTTCCAGTGGCTTTTTCTCTCAAAAGAAAGAATTCAAAACACTTAACCTCTATTAGATAACAAATGACAACAAATCCTAAAATAGTACCTGCTGCTGTGACCAAGACCAGGTTAACGTCAAAAGCCCCAAAACAAAAATATACAGCAGCATGTCAAACACCAGCTATTAATAAATATCTATCTATCTATCTAATTATCTATCTATCTATCTATCTATCTATCTATCTATCTATCTATCTATCTATATATATATATATATATATATATATATATATATATATATATATATATATATATATATATATATATATATATATATATATATAAATATATATTAGGGCTTGGCAAGTAAACTCGTTATTATCGCGTTAACGCATTAAATTACTAACGCCGACATTTATTTTATGCGTTAACGCATGTTGCTCACATGCTTTTGTTTTGAAAAGTCTGTTACTGGCTGCTGGGGAACTGGAAGATAATTGGCAGGTAAACAAGGAAAAGCTAAAACAGACATGGAGAACGGTAAAAATCTGTGAACTTTACAGTTCGGGTAGCAACTCAAACAGCAATATTAACAATTTTGTCTAAAAAAAAAAAAAAAATTCTGGACTGCAACAAAACTTTCGCGTCGTTCCTCCATGTTACATCAGATCTGCTCCATGTGTTCACTGTCGTGCTTTTCTCTTACTGGTTACTTCAGTGCGGCTCCATCTAGTGGCACAGATGTGTAATGACAACAGAGAGTCCAGTCCTCAATTATAAAATAATTTCAGTTCTGTGGCCCATTTTTTAATTTCGTATTTTTGATCCAAGTCTAAAACTGAAATATAAAAAAAAAACAGGCATTTTTTTTTTTTGTGTCAGATTAAAAAACGAAAAATGTAATAAAATATCATCTTTTTTTTTAATTTTTGATTGACAATTGGAAATGGAAAGAATGAATGATACATTGATAAGCTTACAGAACTTTAAAACATTTAAATAAAAGAGCATTCTACACTACTTTTGATTTCATTATTTGATTTTGCATATACAATGCGATTAATCGTGATTATTCAGGGAAATAATGCGATTAATCGCGATTAAAAATTTTAATCGTTGCACAGCCCGAATAATACATATAGATATATAGAAGAGAGAGAGATAGAGAGAGAGATATAGAGAGAGAGAGAGAGAGAGATATAGAGATAGATATAGATATATATATATATATATATATATAGATATATATCTATATATAATATATATATATATATATATATATATATATATATATATATATATATATATATATATATATATCTATATATATCTATATATATATATATATATATATACATATATTAGGGGCGCAACGGTACAGGTGGCTCACTGTACGGCCTGTACCTCGGTTTTTGTTTCACGGTTCTGGTACGGATTCGGTACAGTTTCCCGCTACCCATGATCGCAAGATACCGAATTTGTGGAGAGCGCAACTCGCATGTCGGCGTGTAAAAGAGCACGTCCAAATGGCATAAATGTGCGTCCACCTGGTCACATGTGGACGTGCACAAACGGCTCTACCTCTCGATTACGCATCACCGTATTACTTGCAGACGTTTTTATTCTCTTGAGGTCAGAGGATGTCTGGTCAGCAGTTGTGGTGGATGTGGGAATAGTCACGGCCAGACACGTCAGTCTGCACAGCTGTGGCACGACCTCATTCAGATGTCTGCTGTGGAGGAAACCAAGGAGATCTTTGTCTCTGGTGTCAAGCTGGAAAAGGTTGGATGCGAGAATTTATTTGCGATATGTCTGAAACTATTGGTGGTTGAGGAGGGACAGGAACATTAATTGTTCATGATCTTTAAATGGGGCCTGTTGCCTAAAAGGCACGCAAGTTATTGGAACATAAATACCGCGGGACATAAAAGCCTATTGTCCCGTGCAGGTCGTACCGAACCGTACCGTATTTTACCAAGTACCATTGCATCCCTAATATATATGTATATATATATATATATATATATATATATATATATATATATATATATATATATATATATATATATATATATATATATATATATACATATACTATATATATATGTATATGTGTGTGTGTATATATATATATATATATCTGTGTGTCCCCGTGACCCTGCAGAGGATGTAACGGGTATGGATAATGGATGGATGAATGGATATCTGTGTGTGTGTGTGTGTGTAGGAACAAGTGCCCATATATTGCAACTGCAACATGGTTTAATAGCTGATGTTCAAACAAGCAAGTTCAGCCAGCATAATTGAAGCCCTCCCCAAACTGTGTTTTTATTTTGCTCCCCAGTTCTGAAATATAATCAGTTTGCCTAATTTTATTGCATTTCCTAATGATGCTCGCCCAGAGCAATTGTTCTGTGTGTTCCTTAGCAAACAGCGCGTGTCAGCTCACTGAGATTAATCTTGATTACTTTAGCCCTTGATGAAGTAGGCTACAATAATGCTTTAATTGGGGAATATTACCACATAGAAGGGGAAAAAAACTGTGATAGATAGACCAGGAGATGGATGTTTGACTCAAAACAGCACTAATTGCAATGCTGTTTAGAGTGATTAACTTTGGATGGATCAGTGACTGTGGCGGAAGACTGAACATAAACAACAAATAGGGACCCACATCCATAACTGTGGCGTACCGTAGTCATTGACAGGATGTCATTACTGGGCTGTTGACTAAAATGATGACTTAGATTTTATTATCAATTCATTCTTATTTAGTTTACATGTTTTCAGCTTTTTAATTTCTTTTGGGGTTTGTAATTAACTTTTTTAAGAAGCCTGTACATAATAATTTGCACAGCTTTTGTAATACAAAGGCTACTGTAAACATTCGAGATTATATTTTATTAAGAATGTATAAAAAGAAAGTTATGTCACTCATTTTATAGCTATATTTTAAAAAAATGTTTACGTACGCGTACGTACGTATGTCTGTATACAACTTCTGACAGAGAAAAAAAAAACCTTGAGGATGATTTCATTATGCAGCTGTTAAGGATGGTGGGGATCAGCACTGATGCAGCATGTTTATTGCTTGTAAGAACAGAAATAGAAGTGATTTTAGGAAATCATATGCTACACATGCAGGAGAAGCACAGCTTCCTTTATATTTACTTGTCTCATGTATGTTGAGGCCACTACCTGTAGAGGTAAAGTGACGCCTGCAGAGGCGTATTTAGTCTGCTGGACGTTTCTTGCATCATAAACAATGAATACTTTGCCAGATTTGATTCACCCTGGGTTGAACCGGCCTTTCTGACTTCCAGAGGAAAGAATGAATCATCATTACTCACACTGCCAGGACAGATTTTGCAATTAATACTGGAGTACTGACTACGGGGTGAGACAACTACATATTTAGGCACTTTTGAACTTGTCCTTATTTTGTCTCCATCATTTTTATGTCCATCCACACATAAGAACTGAATACTCACATGTCATTTCTATGGGCCAATAAACTCTTTGTAAATTTGTAAATTGTCTGCTGGAGCAGCTCATTAGCTGATTATCATGGTGAGGTCAATAGTCTTTCTGAAAACAAAATTTTCCTAGGGCAGTCCACTTCATCTTTCCCATTAATTTAAATGATAAAATATTACTCCTTCTGTTCCAATTGTGATTGTTTCACCTTGCTCTGACAGATCATCTTGCAGCCTGGCGTCCACACGTAAAGTTAACTAAGTTATGCAAATACTGTAGGTGCATCCAAAAATACAATTTGAGGGAGTCAGAGCATCATTGGAGATATTGATGATTCACAAGCTGCTGCAAAGGCCACACTGTCAAAGAAAATGCTTTTTGCAAGTATCAACTAAAGCTTCCAACGATCTTGCATCTTTCAAAGTAGGTGTTTAACCTCTTTTTTTATCATTTGAAAGTGATTCATAAATCTGTACACTTAAAGTGGAAATTCTTGTTTTAATATGAATTGTACAATGTGAAATTGAAAAAGAAAAATGAAGGAAAAGTCTTTTTTTTGGGGTCTATTTATTTTGAATCTGAAAATAGAAAATAATGCCACACTGGATTAACACTTCCAACAGTCCCAACACGACCAAAATGCTGTTATGCTGACCAAATGAAGTCAGTATTTACCAAATCAGTCTGTGTTTGGTTTAAATGTGTGTTTGCGTTATCTGGTATTATTCTTTACAACTAGTTTTAAAGAAATAAAGGATATCATTCAACAGTCATGTAAAACAAAGATGGCTTGCTTACATGAACTCAGTTGCACAACTACAAAGTGGCTCTACTGATTTTTAATTGGCAAAAAGTAGTTTTGCTTTTATACCCAGTTAAGAAAATTGATTTGTAATCAATTGGCAATGTAATTATTCAGTCAAACTACTATAATCTAAATCTCAAGAAGAATTAGATTTTATCAGTGTGCTAGAGGAAAGTAGAATTTTTCAGCCTTTGTCTAGAATGAATTGTAATAGCATTCCTCATACTTCTATTTTTTTAAGTATTAGCAATGCTGCCACTCTCTCAAAGCCTTAATGACTGAAGAGCTTTATTTATGAATTAAACAAGTTCAGGACTGTCACTCTGACCTCATTACCTGGACGTGTAGTGTATAATCAAGCCCCTATGAATCCAGGGCCTGTCACGTCAGTACTTCCAGAAACTGCAGTATACACCCTCGGGCCAACACCCATTTCTGCCCATGCAGCTCTCCTGCTATTCTGCCCCATCTTCACTTGCACGGTATTGTAGATGACACGGGTAAGTACACACACACACACACACACACACACTGCAAGATGCATTCCCCACCACACCGTCGGAGAGACCCAATCTGCTTGGTCGGGACAGTTGTCTTGTGTGGTGTCATACGCTGACTAGACATATGCTGACCCCTTCTGATTTTTTTATTTTCATTTTATTTATTTATTTATTGTATTTGTGCTGACATCCTCATCTGTGCCTCTTTGTGTCATGACAGTGTTGAGTTTTATTGGGGGGGGGGGGGGGGGGTACTTTTACATGGTACTGGGGAAGTTTTTCATGCTAAAGCACTCGGAAGTCGTGTATTCAGCTCTAAATGACAAGATTTTCCCACGTTGTTCCATATGATTTGAACAAGTCCTTGCAATGTCATGAAGCGAAATCCCTTGCATTTTTCGGTTTGCGCGGGTTTAAACATGTTTCAGGTTGTAACTGACATCTAATGGAGGATGAGGCTAAGCTGGCCTACACAAACTACCGCACACAAACACTCACTTGTTGTGTACAGACATTGATGCATGCAAGTAGGTAGAAAATTCACTCCAAGCTCAGCCTCAACCTGATCCCTGTGACTGACACCTGGTAGCATGTCTGTGACTCAAGTTAAAGAGAAACATGCAGTCACACCTCCAACAAGCCTGACACCTGCTCTCCTTCTGCTTGTTGGAAGAGGAAAAGCTTGGATAGGATATGGGGTGTGGGAACAACAGTGTAAGTGAGTGGACATGGGTTCTGTCTAGTTGGAGGTGTGAATCTGTCTTTACAAAACACAATTCTAACACGCATTGGCACACAAAGAGATACACTGGCCTGTGTGTACCCACAGATATATGGTATCTTCATACACAAACATTTGTGCCCGTTCACATGCCCGTCGTGCAAACCATGTATACATCTCCATATGTGTTCATATTTACATACGCACACAAATCAAGTAATTGCAATCCTGTTTGTTCTTGTTTAGAACCAAGAGGTCACCCACAGACAGCGCATTTACACGAAACCATTCGTGATGCTACATCAAATCCTTGCTGCAGCGTGGCTTTGCATGTCAGAAAGACCTTTCTCTGAGAGGCCTGACAAGATGCAGAAGGATCAGTCACGGCGTAACGGAAAGATAACGTCACCAGAATCTGTTATGACATATTGAGGAGGGGTAGAAAAAACACAGTGACATATTCCACAAAAGCTTCATTTGAAGCAGGAGCTGTACAGTAATTTATTGAGGTTAATGTAAGAGGACAACAAGCCAAAAAAAAAAAAAAAATCTGTCAAATTTTTTATGATGTTTTCATCTTCTATGGCCAGCATATCTGTAATAGTATTGAAATAAAAACAGTGCTGATAAGGTTTGGCCAAAGCTTCTATTAAGGTAGCACAGTGGAGGATAAGGGGGACGAAGAGCCTATAGATAGCTCGATTTACGCTATATGCAATTTCTATAAGCTATTTGTTTGTTGTTGTTGTTTCATTTTGTGGCTATCATCAGAAGAACAAATAGAGCAGGTGCAATTGGGAGAGACAGCTGAGGGGATCATCATGTCTCAAATAATACTGTATATCATCTACATCCAAACGCAATATACAGACAATTATGGAGAACTGTGCTATCTTGAACACAGCATCTAGGAATAGGGTTGCAGGATAACATTTATTAATATAGAATGTAAAAAAAAAAAAAAAAAAGTGATATGGTTTGTATTCTGGTATGCCTGAAAGTCCAAAAAATGAATGAATGACATTGTCATTCCTTCATTCATCACTTCTAATGAAATGCACTTGTGCTGATATGCTGTTCATGTTTACTTCATCTATGAATTAATAATAAAAGTGAACTTACTGAACACAAGTGAAAACAGAATAATCATTTGAAGTTCATGAGTGTGGTTTTCTCACAGAATTAGAGCTCATGTAGCTCATCTTCTGACTTTCCTTGCTGTGAAGTCCAATAGCAGCTTTGGCTCATAGCCGTTTTTTTGACTGTTGACAGTCACTCCTCGCTGGCTTGTTAGAACTCATAAAGAAAAGCACAAACACATACACAGAAGCTGCAGCAGAGCCAACTGTACACTAAACAAAGCTGCTTGTCATAATAATGATGAGAGCGGACTCCATTATGTTCTTTTGAGTTTATTTCTCTGATTTACCACAGTCAAAGCGACGCGTGCCTGCGACAGTCTCCAAGGTTGCTGTCAGGGGGGATTTAATGTCCTTGGCTTTAGCGTCTTTCTGGGAGCCTGTCAAATCAGCTCAGTACTGACTGGCGTACCAGCAGGGACCTCTGGCATTGTGATTATTAATAGAATATTGATACCGCCAAAACACTGTGGAGGGTTGTTCATGTCTTCTCCCCTCTTCTTCCTATGCAGGACCTTAACCTATTGCTTTACCTTCTTTTCCTTATATGCTGGTGTGCTCCTTTATTCTTAACTTGATTCAACCTGACGCTTCTAAATTACCCATTACTTATGCAAAAATACACGTGTGCTTTGTGCTTCAGTCATCAGCAGATTTTTTTTTTCCATGAACTGACAGACAAATGGATTGAAATTCATGGATGAAGGAGCACATTCAAATAACCACTTCTGTCACAGCTCTTGCATAAGCCACACTGTGCTTGTACCTTCATGTGGGCATTACTTAAAAACAGTGATTCAGCAATGAAGAAACTTGGAGCTCATCCAACTATCGTGTTTTATGTTTCCACAACAGTTACGCCAACCAGTACTGGCATGCCCACACTGGTGTTTTAATTTTCTCATATTACTCAACTGATGTTAGTTTACTTTCCCAGGCTTTTCTTTAATCTCATAGAGTGTCAGTTGAGCGTAGCAGACTTTAAACACCATGCCTGGGTTACAAATTCACATTTGCATGTTGGCTCAGAATGTACATTTTTGAAATGATTCATTTTCTATTGTATTCTGTGTATGAAGTGTTGTCATCTGAAAACATAAGTATTTCTTTTAACACTGAATTTTCTTTGCAGAATTATAAATAATCAATTACATTTGTTTTACAATTACTACTTAAAAAATTAAGAAAAATCAAACTCCCTCATCATATTTTCATTAGAATACCTGACCTGTGCACTGAAGAATTTTAAGGAATATACTTTTCTAACCGCACCACAACAGACAAATACAAATATAACTACAGACATGTCAGATAACCACGTGACTTTGTCAGTACGACACCGTTATTCACAGCAAAGTCACTTAGAGAAGAGCCCTGAAAGGATTATTACAAGACTCTAGCTCCAAGTTATTGTATTCACATAACATCAAACCACTTGATCAATTCTAATACATTTTATCACAAGGCACATTGATTTTGATGTAAACATAATCATCAAAGAGCATCAGAATAAATTGGCCTGACAAGATAGAGTTCATTATCAGGCAAAACACTTGGGAGTGTGTTACTCTAATTAATTTTCTATAATGAACTTAATGTTTTTGTTAAGATTGGAAATACCTCAGTGCCACTTAGTTTGAGACTTAGTGTCGTTCCGTTGGGTTCTGCCGGGAAGATTGTGTTGGGTTATTTATTACCGTGGCCTGGTGTATGTTCATGTTTAATCAGCAGATGAATAACAACATTCAGAAAATCTGACAGCATCTACCAGGGTAGATTGAAAAAGCGTGCGGTACACTTATTGTGGACTTATTTATTATGGACTTACTTTTCGTGTGCTGGGCAGTGCTTCAACTCCCTCTTGATTTTAGAGAAGTTTCCCAGTTAAGGTCGTGTCAGTGCTGTCCTCTCTCTGCGTGCACTCTTAGTTGCCATACCAGGCGTTGGCATAAGAAACTATTTTCAATAATTGATTCTGCACTCTAATTGAACAGCAAGACTGAACGACATAGCTCATTACTTTACTCATTAGTTAATTATCGGAGAAGTAGGACAAGTCAATAAAAGTGAAGGCAGTAAATTCCGATACTAATTAGCCGAGTTTCCTTCGAGACATATTTAAAGGCAGATTAGTTACCTGAATGTCCCGTGACGGAGTTGGTGGGGGCTGGTGGGGGGTTCGGCGGGTATGAGGTAGGTGACTCGAAGACGTGAGAGTCGGCTCAGGTTAGCGGCTCAAAAACACTAAAACAGGAGAGTTCGGAGACACAGCAGTGTAATGAAGCTCCCCAACAGACAAACTTTTCATCATGAGGGGGTTGGGGTGGGGGTGTCCTCCGTTCTGATAAAATTTTGAATATATAGTTTTGCTGTCCAGTTTCTATTGTGTCAAAGAAAGTTAGATAAAAATAGTAAATTATAGTAATGACATAAATTATAATGAAGAAATAACTGGTAATAAAGCATGAAGAATTTTATTATGACCAAAGGATTAGCAAAATAATAATTTGTTGGGACTCTTCAGGAGTGTTAGGAAGGATGGTGCCCTTGACACGTTGCTCCAAATTGATTAATGAGGGGAATTGATTAAAACAATTTATTCCCTTTCATTATGAACCTCTCTGCCTCTATTTGTTTTCATGGCTAACACTGCCAATAATAACCGTTTGACACACTGGGCCCACTGCGAATAGCCGTGACTGGGTTCATGCACTCCTAACAGGGGGGCTTTACAACTGTGTAGCGCAGATGCCCTGTCAGCCAATCAGAAGGCGGGAAGAAGGATCGCGTGAAGCGAGCACTACAGCGTCTTTTTCACATGCAAATGCTACAATGTGATAATAAACACCTGACATGGAGCATGACTGAATTATCCTGCCTGTTTAATCAAAGAAAGTACAGCCGCTCCAAGCCCTCTGTTCCCTCACTCTCTCCGTCACCTCCCCCTTCATCCTCCATATAATATTTTGTCACCTTTTCTTCCTTTCTGTCTTTTTTCCTGTCTTAACATATTATAATACCTCTTTTTCCTCTTTCTTCTCTTTCTGCATCCTTCCCTTACTTTCTCCAGCTCTGAAACTCTCCCTCTCCCTCCCGTCACTCAGCTGTTTTCACAGTCATACATTATCACTTTTTCCGTCAATTGGCTTTAGCGAGCTAAGTTTTGTGAGGAGCCATTGGCAGGGGGCCCCTTGAGGATGAGGAAACGACAGAAGGCGGCCTTTATTTACCTCTGTGGCCCCTACCGTGTCATCTGCTTAATCATGTGGCTAATCGACAACACTTTCTCCCTGCTCGCCCGCACCAGGACAATGGGGAACCTCATTCATATTTAATACAATAGAGTGTTTAAGTCATTCCACGCGTCTGAGGAGGAGGATATTGTGTTTCATTGTGAAGGACTCCACAGGGACCTCCTCCCTGCCCACCCAGACCTCCCTATCAGCCCTCCTCTTTCCAACTAGCATATGCTTGGCATTTTTGGTGTTAAGCAGGCGGGCCCCGGCCAGTGCAGCTGGCTGGATGCAAAGAGCCTCAGCCTGGTATCAAAGAATTAATTCCCATGATTAATTCAAATGCTTCATTCAGCTTTATCATGGCTTAAGAAAAATAACCCAGACAAATATGTAGTCCACTGAAGAATGAATTGCATGGAAGTGTGTTTAATTATGCAACAGGGTGTATAATAGGGGATCTTTTCCCAGCACTAATCTCCTTGCCACCTCCACTTTAGAGAGCATGGTGTCAGATGCTGGGCACCATGTGTTGCCTCTGTTCTCTCTAAAAGGGGGATTTATCTCACATAACGGATCACGGTTTGCCGTATATGTTGTGTCTGTTGCTACTTAACCACTCTGCAAAGCCTCTCATGACATTGCAGTAGTTGGCTTGGCTTTGACTGAAGTCTTATATAACTGCAAACTGTTCTTTTGATGCGAGCAGTCGATATCCAGTCACTCAGTCTTCCACATCAGTTCCCCTCTGCCTATATTTCACTGTCTGCGCTCCTCCCTGTTTCTTTAAAAGATTAACCAGGGTCATTAAGGACACAGAGAAGGTTCATTTTGTCATTATGATCAGCAAATTAATCATGGGGGGGGGGGGGGGGGGGGGGGGTGCCATTTAATGACACACTTCCCTGGACTGATTACCTGTGTTCTTGCTAATTACATTGCTTAACTACAGTGCACCTATGATGGTCCTTTTGGTATTTGGTCTCAAGTCCATGGGCCTCCTAAAAGACACTCTCACATGCTTTATTTTCCCCTCCAAGGAAATTAAAGAACATAAAAGAAACAGCTGTGTACGACGTGGTGTCCTGACGAGCCCATTACTACCACTTCTCCCCGTGCCACGGAAGGAACTTAACTGTGTCCTATAACCTTAAAATGAGGGAACGCCACACACCACAGTTTTACTGTTGCAGCGCTGCGGCAGCTCTCCCCCCTTATCTCTCACTTCTTGTCTAAATGAAAGGAGCACAAAAGCTCAGTGTCATTAAAAACCACCGCCATTAGAGCCGGCTGGCTTCATTTGTCCTCCATTATTACTGAAGAAGGCTCAGTCATCAGAGAATCAGAGCTGAGAAAGGGTTACGGGGAGCAGAATACAGGTTACACAGAGGGACACAACCCAGTTAATAAGGGAGGGAACCACGGGGCAGGTAAGGGTCAAACTGGACACTTCCTAGCATGCAGCAAAGAGCGATTCATCTGAATGGAAATGTCAGCGGAGACCATCAGGTCAACAGCTCCAGGCTAACTTGGACCTGGGTGTGACTCCTGACACTCAACAGTGGACAGGGGCCAGATAATGGCTTTAGGACCCTGATGGTTATCTCCTCAACTCTGGCTTGTTTTCATTCCCCTCCTCCCCTGCCCTCCTTCCACCACCACCCCCAACGCCCCTAATGACAACTGAGGAGGGGTTAAACGGTCTAATTCCACAGAGGTTTTTTGGTGGAGAAGATACGTGACAGATGTAATGCGATAAACTCGATGCTGGCCTTACTTAGAAAGAGCAACTCAGAAGGCAGCGACATGAATGGGAATGGTGTTTCCTTTGTGATGTGTGCCAGTACTATTTATAGGCCGTGTGTAAACAACAAGAAGTCCTGCCTTATGACTATCATAATTGGCTGCTTCATTTATTTATTTATTTTTTTTAGATCAAAAACTAGGTCCAAGGATTTTTTTTTCCATCTCTCAAATTCTTCTTTTGATAAGTGGACTGATCTGAGGCTTACAGCTGCTGAAATTATTAATTAAATATGTAACAAATGTTTAATTGATGACATTTCAGTCATCCTTACCTTAAAACAATCGACAGACAAAACATTGCTGCAGTTTAAAATGTGACACACATCTCTTATTTCACGATCAAAATAGTTTTACCTTCAAAGAGTGAAAGTTTTCTGATATTTGAAGTGTGGAATACTTTTTTTTTGTACGCTAATTAATTAAGTAATTTTCAGGAATTCATACCCTTTTTTTTCTGTGGAAAACATCACACAAATACATTTTCTACATCTTCTTCATGTCAAAATCTGTTGAAGCATTTGGGTTCCTTTGATTTTTTTTTTTTTTTTTTTCATGCTCATATTGAGATGGCTTAGAGGAGATCCTGAAAAGACCTTTTGAAATGGACCAGAGCTGGCAGTCTAGCTATTTGGTAACCCCCTCTATTTCCTCAGCCTGTTTTACAATCTCATTAAATCGTCCCTTTGTTTTGCCACTTTCCAAGCTCTGATCTGTGGCTTAGGACGAGTCAAGAGGCCGAGACAGTTTGAAAAAGGCTCCCTCCGCCACAAAGAAGCTGCTTGTTCGTGATCATTCCACTCTTCAACACCACCCAGACAAAAAGGAGAGCTGGAGACCAAGAGGGTCATTCACTGGTGCGATATCGTGAGAACTTAATGAAAGTTTTATAACTCTTGAAATGTTTATGACCTTCCCACTCAACAGCTTGTCGCACCAATTAATGCCTGAATCTGACAGGAGCTTATGATCCCAGCTGGTAGTACTGGGCACAAATATAATAAAGGAAAACCTTCCTGATATGAACATGGATAAACGAGGAAAAGATAACATTGCTGTTAACTTTTAAATTTTGTTTTACCCCGGCTTTTCAGTTTCAACAGCGACACAAAGCTTATTGATATATTCTAACTTCCTTTCCAGGCCTCACAGGTTCTTTGGCTTTCCTTTTTTGATTATGCAACATTTTACTCCATTATGTCACCATGTTTATTGAGAAAAAAAAAAATAGAGAAATCAAGTAACCACAATCAGAGCAGCGCTGCTCTGATTGTGCAGCTGTTCCTGCATCACCTTAACATCCAAATAATGCATTTAAAAGTGTTGTATCGAAGACCAAAGTGAGACGGAACGCAGCCTTTTTTTCACCCAGTAGACAGTAGTTACTGAATTGCTCATCTAGCGGGGATGAGCACAGATCCATCTTGGTACCGTGAACCTGTCATGGAGCAATGAAGGGGAATCCAGCGCTCATCTGAAACAAATGACAAAGTCTATCGCCCAAGGCCTCTCTCTTCTTCTTCTTAACAGCTATGCTGAGAAGCCATCACTGTCCACAAAATATGATAAAACCCGTGCCATAATAGGATTCATAAACATGCCCAAATACAATTTGCTGAGATGTATTTCAGGAAAAGACAATCATTTACAACTTCTGAGGGGGATTTAGAATAAGTATGTTTGTATGCAAATCCGGCAAGCACGTTTTATGTACTCCGCTCCCACAGATCATGAAAGCGCATTAGATTTATGGCAATGCGGGTGCATAATTGTGAAAATGGTGGGGTGGGGGAAAACGAGAAGAAGGAGAAGAAGAAGAAGAGGTCTCAGGATTTATACAGAGACCTTTTTTGGGGGTTTTGATTAGTGTAGAACGAGCCCAGCTTTCATGCCCCTGACATGGAAAACAATTGCTGCCACTTGGCTGAGTCCTGGGCATCCAGGCCCCCATTGCTTCCACATGGGATGCCGCCAACATTCGCTTTTGGCAATAAAGATAGCTGGGGACAAAAGACAGACAGCAAGTACCTCTTGGCAAATTTGTATTTGCAAGCACTGCCTCTTAATCTTTACTTTTCCTTTTCTCCTTTTTTTCTTTTTAAAACAAGAGTAGTTGATGAGTTAAAACTTTTAATAAGTAACAGATTTAGGGTAAATAATTATGCTCTTATATTACTGGTGACTTTTGCTGCATATTTTATAAACAAACTGCTTGAACTTTAATGAAGGCATGGCTTTTAAACAAAGAGAGAGTTGCAATGTCTAATGACAAGATTTTGCCTCGGCCTCATGTAAACACAACTAGAAAGTTTAATCAAATAAAGTTCAATTTACAAACCCATTTATTACCAATAAAGGAGAAGAGAAACACCTGCTTCATGCCACCTTAACCCCATTTCGAGATGTGTTTTCCTTTCTCACACACATCTTGTCTGGAGAGTCGCTCTGTGCAATGTGGCATGAATTTAGGCGTCTGAGGCAGCAAGCACCTCTTTCTTTATCTGAACCACTGGTGGGAGAGGAGTGGGGGGGGGGATTGACCCAGGAATCTGGGGTTTTTTTGGAATGGGAGTTCAAAGGAACTCCCCGCAGCCTACATAAACCACCCTCAATTGGCACAAAGAGGAAACTCAATTTGCAGGGAGCTGCGCAGTATACTTTTTATAGAGGAACTTTTAGTCATTAGGCCATATACTCCATCTTGCACAAAAAAGCCCAGCGACCCGGTAGGAGGCCGCAACATGCCTCTTCTACCAAAAAAAAAAAGAAAAAAATAAGCAGCATGGACCCCCCCCCCCCCAAAAAAAAAAAAAAAACTCCAGAAAAGAAAAAAAAAATTGTTAATGAGAGCCCAGTTAGTTCCTGTGTCTTCAGATGGTGTCCTGTTTGTTCAGCAAAGCAGGGGGATCTGTGTTAACCCTTCCACAACAAAATCTGCTTAGAAGGTGTAATCCTATCTAGTATGCATGTAGCAGTCTTCAGGCGGGGTTATACAGGAAAAACAGCCAAAGATGCTGTATCAAATCAAACATATGTGTAAAAAAAAAAAAAAAAAAGCATAGTCTTTTGGGCAACAATCAGACTGCATTGAAAGAGACTGAATTTCTTCTGAAAATCTAGTTTAAGGTTGTCATATTCATTTTAGTCAAATGGGATTTTAGGAGAAAAACACAGTTTAAAACATGACAAAAACAGACCCAACAGTTGATCTGTTTACAAACACATCCACGTTTCTGATGTACAGTTTAATCAAAGCAAGTCCACCAGCAGCTGAAATTAAATACAGTAATACAATAAAATACATTAAATTAAAAAAAAGAAGATACATGTTATAATATTTCAATAAATATATTAGAATAAATTACAAGTCAACAAAATGTTTCAACATGAGACATATTTTGAGATATTTTTCTGATTGATTGGACTCTTTCCTTACAGTCTTTACAGTTTTATGACTGACGGTTTCCAAACATTTTCCTCATGATGCACAAAACCAAATGATTATTGTACAAATCATACTTTTGAAAGAGTGTGCTGTTGTATGAACATTCAACTTCCAATATGAGTCTTCCTGTCAATTACTTGTCTTAATTTCGACGTACAATGAGTAAAATTATAATAAGAATAACAATAATGATAAAATGAATAATTTTTTTATGCATTAAGGCTGACAGTATCTCAGATCATTGTTGCTTATCACGTTCACTCAAAGATGAGCCACCTCGGTTTCACTTTCTGCTACAATTTTTTTTTCTCCTTGTACATGGAAATAGCATCAATTAGCAACATTTAGTTGTATTTTGGTCCTGGTGTCCACAAATTTGTACAAGTTGTGGCATTTGCAGGTGCATAGTAAATTTAGCAGACAGGTCATATTACATTACATATTTCTAAATGTCCAAGGTCAAATAAGATGAGCGTACTGTGAAAACAAAGTTGCATTAACATTTTAATGTTTGAAGGCTGAAATAATGTCGTCTGTTCCTAGTTTAAAACCCATCCAAATGCCATCTTTCATAAGCTCCACCTCCACTGGACCACCTGCGTTCTTTCTAACCTTTGTGAACTCTAACCTCACCACACAGCCCTTGCCAGCCATCATATTTGTCTCTTTGTGTCCTTTGTTGCCCTCCCCCCCATCCTCCCTCCTCCACTATGTATGGCAGATTAATGACAGCTAATAATATCTGATGTTCCTGGACAATGCGTCCAGTAATGAGATGCATTCCCAATGGGTAGGCAAGGTGTCACCACTAACAAATTCACCGTCGCTGTGTGCAATTAGCCTGTAAAAAGGGAGGAAAAATACACTAAATCAGTATCGGTGAAGATGGATGAAGCACGCTGAAAGAAAAATACCCCCTTTGTTGCCAAACACCCAACATGGAAGAAGAGGGAGAGAGTGGGAAAAAATGTCTTTTTTCCTCCTCCACATCTTTCTCCTGTAGGAGATGTGGACAGGTTACCTTTATGGAAACATTATTCCTTGACTGCTCCCTGGCAGGAGTTCATTACAGCTCAGCCTATCGTTGAAATATCCTCTGCAAAATGTCAGCATATGTAAATGAGAACTCAGTGCTCATTCGCATGTCATGTTTTGTTAAAAGTTGTTGCAACCTTTCTTTGCTCCTTATTTCTGACTTTCCTCTTCCATTCTTCCTCATCACCAAGAGTGACAAATATCCACTGTGAAAACAAGCTGATGCTCATCACTTAATATGATTGATTATTTGATTCTATAGAGAATAATGTTCTTGGCTTATTTGTAGTATGAATTCAGTGTACAAGTTTGAAATAAAATTCATGTGATTTGATGTCTGTATAGAAAAGTAAAATCAGACACCAAATAATTGATTTTCCATGTTGTTACTGTTTTTATATTTGTACTTGTAGACCATATTAAATCGTGTTCAACAGCATTGATCCCCCAGGGCAGTTTAAATATTAGTGTGCATTAAATCAATATCAATGCAGGCTGTTGTTACACACTAAAGGGACGCTGGCATGATTCAACATTTATGCAAAACAACAGCTAAACTCTGGCATAATGTCTTGGCTGGTGCCATCCTCACTGTACAGGCCCCGTGGCTACTTCCAGTGATGAGAATGGATGGAGCTTCAATTCACAGCCGTCCATGTGTGCCCAGTAGCTTAAAACATCAACTACTAGCCCAGCGATACCACAATGTGACACTTAGCACAGGTCGGAACAACCGGTTAACTCCAGGTTAATGGTTAAACCCTGTCATAATCAAAAACCCCTTCGCTCTCCGGCATGAATATGAGGCTGACTTAGATGGAGGGCAATGTGATTAATAATTTCCCAGTTTTGGGGCTTGCAGTTACTATATGCATATATGAATGTCTTGACTTCTCTGTGCTACAGAGTCAAAAAATGTATTTCATGCAGGGGTAAAGAAGATGCCAACTAGATCACCTTGAGGGGCAAGAGAAGGGGTTTTGGTGCATTGTGCCTTCTGAAAAGAATACTCCGATATTCAGCACCCGACTCTCTGTTCTGCTTTGTGCCCCGACTACCCCCGTGCACAGGCTGCATCTGTGGGGGTTCTATCAGCCTAATGAAAATTACATTTACACCAGCACCGCTCATGCCTATACAATCTACATTATGCAACAGATGAGCAATGGGGCCACGCTGTCTAAGTTTGGTAGCATTTCTGAAGCAGGATCAAACTAGGAGCACTGGAGGAGTGTTGGCAGTGATGTGAATTTGATGAGTTCAACAGTAAAAATATTCACTTTTCACACATAATGAGAATGACAAACAGGTTGCAGGGTAGAATTTTTGAGTTGACTTTTTAGGGGTAACTCTTCTTTTCAATAGCATTATAAGGGGCTAAAATTGAAATGAAAATGAACTTTTTGGAATAATTGACTCTATGCTCATAAGGAGAGGGGATCCAGTCATTTGTTATGAGCCAAATGTATGCTACAATATAGAAAATCCAGTTAGAAGAAAAGTGATGAGTTTCAGGAAGGCACTGAAATCTACATGCAAATGCATAATAATCACACATCTACAATATTGCAGTGTTAAGAAAAAATACCTTGAATTCAATTATCTTGTGGGCTGAAATAATCATAATGTTATTGGAAACTCAATTATGGAGGCAAGCCATGTCTGGAAATTAGCTGAACTTAGCTAAGGCAAGTCAGCCCCTTGAATTCATCAAGTATGGATTATCACAATATTACATGTTCACTTTGATTCTGCTGTCCAAAGACAAACATTCACAGTCACTGCTGCATAGTCCCAACATTTGTTTTATTCATGAACTGCGCTCTGATCTATTATACATACAAAACTGATTCTATGCTGATTGCCTCAGGCTAAGAGGCTCAGACATAGAATTAATTATATTATATACACATGCATGATAATTGTGTACGATTCGGTCAAACATAGAGGTATTTCTCTATGTGTGATTACCATTGTTGCTTCACTGGCAATTATTTTCATTATTGTTGCTAATATTGTTAATGTTATTGTTTTCTCATTACAGCATTTCTCTGGGGCTTATTTTGAAGATATTACGATGTATGTGACCGCTACTCTGGAATAAATCACAGCTTCGGCTGACGAGGCCCATGACATTAATATACAAACGGGAAGCTCATATAGCAAGAAAATTACTTTGAAATTAAACACCAGGCTAACACAGGTCGGGCTCAGGAAATAGAGATAAGGGTGCTAATTCATTAAAAAATATTAATGAAATATCCCCCTCAACACAGTGTGCATGGAGACAACCATACTTTTGAATATTGCAACATTAAAAGCATTTCCTCTGGCTGATATGAAGGGTAGATCATTCTTTATTATTAATACCATACTAGTTGATACTTCAACTCTTTTTTTTTTTCATGGCTAAACATGATTGGAAATATCATTTCCATTTGGTATAGGAAGTGTCATACATGGTTTAGTTATCAAATTCCAACACACACTGCTGTACTCGATATGATTCCACCCCAAGATTGTCCAAAGACATTTATAATAAATACATCAGCTTTATGCAGAGTGTTGGACCTACGGAGGTCAATTGCATGCCTGGTTGGCATTTCTAATAAACATTTATGCACGGACCGTGAAAAGGAAAAATGCTAGGATTTTTGCTGGTATTTGCATAGATCCAGGACAAAAGTTTGTGACAGTATATGAAAGAAAAAAAATGTTTGCAGTTTATATTGAAAAGAAGTCTTTTCATTGGCTGATTTTTGCAATATTTTACAATCTGGAAAATATAAATCACTTACTGCAATTTCTATTCCTTTGCTGTCCAGCATCAATGACCCCTGTAAGCTGTGTGTTCCTATGTTCATTTCTGTATCTGTTTCCAACAACTTGGAGAATTCCTTTCAGTTCACTCTGTCACCAGCCTTACCCCCGTTCCCTCTGTACCGCCGCCTGCCACTGCTGAGCTTGGGAACATGCAGCCTCGCTCCGAGACGACTTCAATCCCCTATTATCAGGAGAGCGCACATTGCTGCTCACAAGGGTTTAATTTATTTGTGCCTGTTTCAACCCAAGATTAAAGTTTAATTGGCGCTGACTGGCAGCTCCCAAGTTTTGACTAATTCTCCTTATCGGGAATCCTTACCGAGTAGCTGTGGGCAATGTGAGGCCTGCCTGCCTGTTTGCCTGCGTGCATAGCAGTGGTGCCCACACACACACGCACGCACACACACATTCACACTCACATCAGCACACGTTTGCACTCTGGCCCACGTGCAGCAACGTAATAACGCCTTATTTCCATTGGTCGATACATTGAGTACTTGGAAGTATGTGTTTTGGAGCAGTGTTTTCTAGGTATGTAAAGGAATTGTGCATGTTTTGGTCTGTATATCTCTGTTTGTATTGGAGTGGTAATACATGTATTAGCTCCATTTTTCTTTGGCAAGTTCCCCAAAAGCTTCTGGATTGTTGGCTAATTAGCCAGGCATCACATTATTTACTCCAGACTTTGGAACTGATTTGTAAAAGTGGAGCCACTGTGTTACAGTGTGGACCACTCATGTTTCTCATACTCACACTGAGACTTTGTGACTTGATATATCTGGATATTTAAAAGTAAAATTCCCCAGTAGCAAACAGAGAGGAAAAAGGTTTCAACTCTGAATTGTGAGTTGATGCTGCTAATGTTGCCACATTTTTCATGGATCCTTCTACCATAAATCATTATAAAGTGTATTACCATGGAGGGATGCATTTCCATAAATGCGTGTTTATGCCAGAGTGATGCACAAGCGTAAATAACTCTGATAATCTCGGCTGTGTTTGATCAGCCAAATCTGAGTCTGGGGGTGCAATCATTTGTGACCTGTAATATTAGCGGCAGCTATTAAAAGCTGCAGAGGATTTGCAAAGCTTCATTTAGTCAGTCGGGAAGATGTGCGTGAAATAGAGTTCCTTTGGTTGTAACTAATGTCTCTAATTCTAATGAGCGGAGCTTCTGTGTTTTGCTCCTAAACTGGGATGCTCTGGATAAAGAGAGTTCTATGAGGGCAAATGGACCCTAGTTCAAGCACACTGGCATAAAAGCCTGTATCAAATCGACAAATGTGAGATTAAACACACAGGCTCACTTTCATCCCACCCAGCTCAGGCAAATATGAATGTAGGATTGGCAAATTTCCTCTATTACATTTAGAATTTTCAGCATTATCCATAAAAGATTTGGCTGTGGCTCATCATACGGTCACATTTGCTTCCAATTTGTATTTGCAAGGCTTTAATGGTTTCACCCAAATGATTTTAAAGAGAGACAAGGGTGAAGGCAAAGGGAGTATAAAAAGAGATCTATGTTGGAAATTGAGAGAAGAGGTGAGAAAAAAAAAAACAAGGGGATGTAAATGGAGTGTGCGGGATTGAAAATTTGTGACACACATTGATTTACTAAAGGAGAGGGGATAAGGGTCACCAGCCAGTCTGGTCCCTTAAAAGCAACTTTTCACCTGTCAAAGCAAATCTGGGATGATGCCAAGCTCATGTGTGTAGCGTGTGAGCTGAGATCAGGTGGAGCCGTGTATATTTAATGATGCTTTGTGTGCTTGGTAGAGTGCATTTGGATGTCTCAAGTGACTAACACATAGAAACTTGTGACATCACACCACTTACTTTACTTTCTCTCGGGCCACCAACTGTAGGTCTGAAAATATTTATTCAATTAGTTGTTCAGATTTATGGGACTCTGTGACATCAGAGTGGTATTATTCATCATCTCCATCTGTAGTTCCTCTCAGCTTCACACCACGCTTTGTTTTCTGTACCTCAGAAGTGACTTGGAGCAAAGAAATGAGGAATATTCCTTGGAAAAGGGAGGTGGAGCAGAGTCGAATGGCTGACTCCACCCCTAAAACTGAACAAAGCTGCAAATTCATTTCTGTATCTCGGAGGTATTTTGTCAAAACAACAGACATTGCATTAAAATATTTTTAAAAATTGTCTATTTATATTAAAAAGAGATATGATATCTCTCCTTTGAAAGGCCACCCTAGACCATATTACCAGGCTTGGTGGCTAAGTGATGAAACATACAGTAGCCACATATTTCTGATGGAACAAGTAAAGGCATGACCCCTTTATAAGCAAGAAACATAAAAGGACACTTGAGCACACGTATATTCATGAATGATTAACAACACAAACTTTAAATGCCAAGTTCTGTTGATTTAGGCCAGAAGACTGAAACACAGAGTCAGTACTTAACTCCATAAGGAATACATAAACCTGATATTTAGGAGCTTTCTTAACTCTTTGTTCTTTTGTGAATTGTGCAAAAACACCTCACAAGATCTGCCCACTGTATTCCTTGCCAAGATTTAGATGAGAACATTGAAACGACTTTCTTCAATCTGGGCTAGGCTAGCTTTCTCCTGGCTGAAGCTTCATAATTAAGACTTTGAAAAGCAGCCAGCTTGGCTACGCCCAAATTACAAAATATCGCAACCTGTGGATGCAAATACGGATGCAAAATATTTGCCAAAACAACAAGACATGTTAGGGCCTGATGTTTGTTTGAACGTAGCCACATCAGATCAGCTGATCTCTCTGATCAAATACCCTTCAGACTTCACTAGTTTAAACAAAAGCATCTAAGTTATCAAACCTCATCCTTTTTAACAAAGACACAGAACACACCACTCCATCCATGTTAGACAGCACTTTCTGTCCAGCAGGGATATTCTTGCATGTTTGGTTACTGGTTTTTACCTAAACAAGTTTCCTTCTACCACTACTTTGCATGGACAGAGATCATGCATCCTGGGCACGCAGCAGTTCCACTCAAGATGAATGCAATTGGTTGAAAGGAGTTCAAGTAAGGCAGACGGTGCTTTCCTGATATACCAGTCGGTGCAATTACGTCATTCTCTGCTGCTAAGAAGAAGCTTTGGTGGTGGTGAAATTCAGCTGCTAAATTAGAGATGTTCACAGGAAAACACATGTCACCTTTGGATTTTATAAGGCTTTTATCTGGAAATCCCTATTTGGATCAGACAAGAATTTAGTGTACTTTGTAGGTCTACATATGTCAGTCGAGGGCGTATGGGTGAAGGGCTGCCAGTATATTAAAGTGGGGGGGGGGGGGTTGTCCCTCAGGTCAGAGGGTCTTTCATTGACGGTTACTGATTTTACCTGACACTGTTGTGCTGCTACTGAGCCCAACCTCAGTCTCAATCACAAGGAGATGCCCCTTCTCTGGTGGCCACACACACACACACACACACACACACACACACACACACACAGATAAAGACTTTACACAGGGTCAAGACTGGTATCAAGGTTTCCAAATCACTCGTCCCAAAGGAGAGCACCTGATCCTAACCAGGAGGAAAGGTTTACTGAGTCTAACTCTACCTGACCCCCAGGTGCTAAACACTGTTCTGACTCTGCTGTCACATCTGTCACACCTGAGGAAGAGGGGTATCAGCTCTGGAGAAACACACAGACGTAAAAGGAGCTCCTCTCCTCTCCTCTCCTCTCCTCTCACCTTGGCTTTTAGCCAGTTTTTGTAAGGAGTCCTCTGAAACACTCTTGGTACCACCTGAGGAGTGCTAGAGTGGATTCCTCTCAAGCTGAAGTCAAGCAGCACCAGATAAACAGCCCTCAGTGGACAGATGGTGTCGCACTGTTGAAGCATGGGGAAAGCACTGCCAAATAACAGGAGCGGCGAACTGAGGTGTAACAGCCTCCAACGAAGGTTTGTATGTGGATATGTGTGTGCGTCTGTATCTTGGGAGACTTGCCGGGCAAAACAGGTTTCTTGTATATAACTGAGATATATATGTCGGCAGTCTCTTGGTCATCTGTGCAACAATACCTCAGCAAGCAGCTCTTTAATTCAGAAAATGGAGAAACGCACAACCATCGTTAGCCTTCATCATCCTCCCACTGGTCCCTGTACTTGTTCTTTTTTCAAGGTTTCACTCCCAGGCAAAGAAAAAAAAAATCATAGCACTGGGTTATGATGAACAAATTGTGTAGTAGGAGTTGTTTACAGGAGGAGTGAAAACAAGAAACAACATTGAAAAATGGGCACCGCAGTTAGCTTTTGTGAAACAATTAATGTTGCTCATGGTGGGCAAAAGCGCTCGCGGCCAAAAGCCATCTCTCGGCCTCCTTTTCTTGTGTATGTAGTTGACGTTTCGGGTTTCTCACTGTGTCAAGAAAGACCATATTCAAATGCGTATGGCTATTAAATGTTAATTTGCACAACAGATGAATGTCAAGTACAGTGCTTTATCAACAAAATGCCCCTTTGTTTCAAACAAAGCCGAATGAGCTCTTGATTTTGGCATTAACAAACCTCATAAGGCATATCAGCAAATCTCTTTTTAAGATATCAATACTTTGAATAAGTTCACTCTTTTTATCAGCTGGCCTCATATTTAAATATAGTAGTTTTTAATATCAAAAAGTACACCATTTCTTTAAATCAAACAATTCCTAAAATGATAGTGCAGTTTGGCTTTTTTCTGTCTTGTCCTAAAAAAAGAAAAAAAAATCTTGAAAGCACAAGTTTGATTGGCCAAAGATGTAACGTTAACAACTACTTGCTTTTTGTGCATCACCGTGAGGGAGAAGTGTTGAGCCTTTATGCCATTATTTAAAATCACTGAGGAGTGAAATTTTCAGTACAGAGAGCTCAGTGTGTTGATAGATGGAGATCATCAGTGCTCGTGGTGAGTTGTACCTCTCAACACCTCAATGAAACATCTAAATCCAAACTCAAACAAAGTTCCCACATAAGCTTCAGGTGAGGTTTAATGTTTACATTTTTAATTTAAGAGGATAGTGTATGACGTTTTGACATTTTTTTTTCATATTTTTATGCGTATGTGTCTATTTTAGAGTTTTCTTCACACCTAAACTTAAATACCTCACAAAAAGCTAAATCAATGCCAGGGTATTTGATATAATACAAAGTCATGAAGCAGTGTGCCGAGATGAGTCACCCCTCCTCTCTTTCACAGACTTGTATGCACCAAAGTGCTCCTGTCAGTATTGCTCTGATGACCACCCAAACACACACACCTGACAGCTTCTCCCAACCATGTTTGCAATGAAAACACGTAATCACGCTTACACTCCAGATGCTGATATGGAGATCCGGAGAGGGAAACAGCTTTCTGTGCCTCACACCGGAGCCTGAGCTGATGTTGCTTGACATGGTCAAAACAGAGCTCAGTGTTTCTTCGCTGCTACGTTAGGCATCGAGCTTTGCATGTCAGGCCTTACCTACTTCCTCCTGGAAGACGCCACTGAAACCTACAGTGACGACGCCACCTGGTCACTGTCAGTAGAAGTCAGTATGAGCGGTGCAGGGGAGAAAGAGAGAGAGAGGGAGACCTGGGATCCAGGAAGACCCTTATACCCTATACTTTTACTTCAGGGAGCTGTTGATGATTTTCACACATGATTATCGTAGCAATTTGAGCAGTTCGCATACTGTGCGTTTGGAACATGCTAGACAACTGACCACTTTTCTTGATTCAGACATTGTAATTTTGGATTTTTTTGGGCAACTCTTGCATGCGTTATCAATCACCTAGGACAAGAGTCCCACAAGTCCATACTTGTTTCCATGTAGGTGCTTTGCACTTGGATTAAAAACTAGCTGTTTGTGGGAGAAATATTAGAAGAAAAGTTTCATTTATTCTCACCTTCACTGCTTATATTTTGTCTGCAGTCTTTCGTACATGAGTAACATGATTTTACATCTAGACTAGAGTTATGAAACTTACTTTTATACTTATAATAAGTTAGATCAGTGGTGCGCAAACTGTAGAACGCGTATCCCTGGTGGTACGTGAGGGAACGTCAGGACTTTCCACATTTTCACTTTTTTTTTTTTTTTTATTAAATCTGAAACATACAATGCATTATAAATAAGTTTCAAACAAAATTCAGGTAACAATAAATAACTACAATAAGGAATAAACATCTCTTCTGTGAATTTAAAGCTAATTGATAAGGCATATGTGGCTATATTTTAAAATTGGTCATCAGGGTGGTACTCAGAACCACTGAGTTAGATATATAAAATATATTTAGTATGGCACTCCATTATGATTTGAGTACTAAAACTGTGCTATACAAACTTGTTTTGTATACATTTGAGAAAGTATAGCATCAAAGGTTTTAGCCATAATTTGATTATTGGATTAATGTAATGTGAAGCTCTGGTTTATGTTAAAGTCAGACATTATGCCATGGATATATGACATTTATGGTCATCATAAATTCAATAAATCTTGGAGGATAAGTAATTCCTCAACTCGTGAATTAAAGAAACACATCTAAAAAAATAAAAAAATAGATGTTTATCAGGACTTGCAATAAATCTACATCCATTGTTACAGAATCACTGTTGTAAATAACTCAGGCCCTATTAATAGAGGAAATTGCAACAGAAGTGCAAAAGACAAGGAAGAGCAGAATGCTCGTATGTGTTTGCATCCTTTCGTCCAAATTGAGGCCACACTTTTAAGGTCAGCAGAGTGGGAGGAAGTGCAGCGGGTTGCAGAATGTTGCTGGCACTTAGCTTGCCTCATTTCTGAACCTCGTAGACGTCTGTGGCAAGGTCACTGTAGGAAGCATAAATGGGAGCTGATGGCTCCGTTGTTCCGTGTCATCCGCCGTACTCTCCACCATACTATTTGGGGACGGCACCACTGAGTGCAGCTGACATCATGTACACATATGCACAAAGGAGGCAGGCGATGTTATAAAAAAGTGTGGCAAAAATAGAGCCCAACCCGACATTATTAAGACACAAGCTTCAGTTAGCCCATACAATGTGATGAAGGAATATAATTGATGCATTTTCTTTTTCCAGCCTGAAAGAACCTTTCATGCTGGCCTTCACAAACATGCATGCTTGCGTCTGACAGCATGTTAGCAGGAGTTTTTTAAGTATTTGTTGGCTTCCTTTACAAATCTCTTCTCTAAATGCAGAGTGATAATGGAAATTCATGAGAGGCCTGAGTGGCCCTGATGGTTCCCTCCTCCCTTTTTCTACTCAAGACTTTTTCTACTTTAAGAATGCATTGTTTTACTGCAAATTATATCCATAAAAAGCCTCTGATCCCCCATTCTGTTAAATTAATAGAATTACGCAAAAAATGTAATGATAGCAATTAAGTCTTGAAAATGCAAATTTTATAGTCAAGGACGATTACCTCATTTATAGCATGTGCTGGAATGATGCCAGATGAAGGTAATTTAGATCCTGGTTGCTCACGGTTACATCATGATGAATATTAGACGAGTAGGGGTACATCACACACCTCTAGTCACCCAGCTCAATCAAATGAGGTGGAGGGGATTAGGGGCGTAGAGTTTGGGGGAATGAGGAACATGCATGCTGTCAGGGATGATTCCTCCTCAGGAAAAGAAGACATATATCACGGGTAAATAGGGCTGAAAAGTATAAGCATACAAATTACAGGTACTTTTCAAAAGATTTGAATAATGGGGCATTTCAAAGGGCCACAAAGGGATATTTTAAAGAGTATGTGCCTGACTTCTGTGACATTCCAACAACTTCACACGGAGGGGAACCTGTATTTTACAACAAATCCAGACATTTCAGACCAAACGGCTTCCAACGGGGGTTTGACTCAGAGTAACACCAAATGGCATCATAACATTTATAGTTTGAGATTAAAATTTCACAGCCAAAGCTTCAGTCAAATGACAGTTACATGCGAGGATTCCTTTTTAAAACCCTAACTGCATTCGGATGGGTAAAATACTCACATTAGTTAATTATAAGAGGGACAGCTGTGGAAGACATGAATCTTTTATGGGGGTCTGCCTGGTGTCATGATCTCTAATAGCTTAACATTTCACTTTAACACTCCCTCCCGAGTGCAGTGCAATCCAGGAGAGTCCGAATCAACAACTGCTTTACATGCAAGAGTATGGTGCAGGGTGCAGCGTGGCTCTGAGGTGCAAATCTAGGACACTTTTTGTTTTGAAATCCCTGCATTGTCTGGCTGTCACAGCAAAATTCAATAGACATCACTACTAAAAGCAACAAAGGATTGTTTTGTTTGGATATTTAATCTCAAAATCTTACTCAGATAAAATCATTAGAGGCCTGGATATCCCCCGGTGTGTCAGTCACATGTTTTCACATATGTTAGTTAATTGACTTTGATTTCACCTCCAGAGAGATACAATGGTAAGATGGAGAAAAGACAGAACAGCACGATATATATAGATATATATATATATATATATATATATATATTATATATATATATATATATATATATATATATATATATATATATATATCTCAGATTAATCGCATTATTTCCCTGATTAATCACGATTAATCGCATTGTATACGCAAAATTAAATAATAAATCCAAAAGTAGTGTAAAATACACTTTTATTGAACTGTTCTGCTGCCATATGAACTAAAATGCCATATCTTTTGTTGTTCAAACACGGTCAACATCAGCACTTGTCAGTAACACATATTTAATGTAAAGCTCATCTTAAAAAATGTAAAATAAAATTAGGCTTATTGCCACTGCCAGGGCATTAATGTCATATAATATATATATATATATATATATATATATATATATATATATATATAGATATATATATATATATATATATATATATATATAGATATATATATATATATATATATATATATATATTAGAGAGCAAGAGAGCACATATTTCTGTCTTGCTTCTATTAAAACTGGAAAGCCATTTAACAAACATTTCACCCAGGCCCAGCTATTACACAGACTATTGACACGCATTGCACCCAGGCTGGACTCTTTCTCAACCCCATCCATCGGTCACACAGATTGTCCCCTGGTAGGCAGAGGCCTGCAACGTTAATGGAAATGGGGCTATGCTGGGAGCATAGAGCCTGGAGAAGCCTGGATGATCCCTCAGGCCATGGCTGCCATGGGATGAAATAGAGAGACTATTACAGCAGAGTTGTAAAGCCCCACACGCTGCACACACTATCATAATAGAATATTGATTCTATCAGATGCCAGGCCCTGGCCTGTCCCCACAATGAAGAAAAGAGCACTAAAGGTCATTGTGTAAAAAGAACAGAGAGGGGGAGAGGGACAGAAGAGCAGAGAGGTACAGGAGAGAATATGTGGACAGCAAAGAAAGAGCTGACCACTCCTGTGTATTTCTGTAATAATAGAAGTTATAACGCAGGATATGGTATCCTGCATCCTGCAAAACTAAAATAAGTATGGACAACCATAGGAATATTTTCAATGTTGTTCATAAGTTGAAAAATTCAATTTTGAAGTTTTTTTCTTTCTCTCATGCTTTTTTCTTTCGCACTTTCATGCTGTTGCTGCATCTGTCTCTCCAGCCATAAGTAAGTGGGAAGTAATTTCAACCATTAATTGCTGATCAAGACGGTTGGGGAAAGCACCGAAGGAAAAGAATGATAAATAAGCACCCACCATGCGAACAGCAGTACAAATTACACCACAAGCAGGAGACGTTTATGCTTGATTGGAGCAATTTAATGTTTTCCTATGAAAAAAGCTTACAAATCCTGGGAGGACAGTTAAGGGAAATGACTTTTTAATCATCCAAGGAGCTTCTGCGGCTTGTCTCTCCTGATGGCTCCATATTGAACACTTAGAGCCATTAAGAGAAGGACTTTAGTGATGGAAGCTTTTCTGTGCAACAGTTGGAGTTTTTAGGCATGAAATCATCTAAACTGAGCAGTTATTGTTAGAATTTGGGAGGAAACATAAAATAAAATGTTGCATGCTTTTTATGACGATTTATGCAGTTTACTTCTATTAGATAATGTGCTGCAAACATAAATATACTTCAGAGTATAGGTATACAGGACATCTTATGGTATGTTAGGTTTCATGAAATTTATGGTTACATTGAGCTGTAAATATCATCCTCATTTTGCTTTTTTATTTAAATCTGTGTAGTTTTAAGTCCAAAATCCAATACTGCAACACAACAAAAGCCTTGCATCATGCCTGCAACCATCGCGCTGTGTTACCAAGTAAGGCAAGGAATATACTTAACAATGCCACAATATATTAGGAACTTGACTAATCTTTGTTGTGACATTATGGGCTGTGTAAAAAGTTCATGATGAATTCTGTTTTGCCCAGGCTGCTGGAAATATATTCATGAAATTTCAATGTCCGATGAAACAAGTCATCTTTTAACCAGAGCTTGACTGTGACATATCATTCCTCATTTCCATTCCAGGGAAAGCTTTATTTTAGTCATATAAATATCCATTTTTCTTGTTGTAGTTCTCTTTTGGTTTCTCCCCAATTCACTCTCAGCCCCAGTAATTGAACAGTAGTTGTTGTTGAGGGTTCCAGCAAATGAAACTGCCATTGTAGCATCAAAAATAATCAATTTGATGAGTCTTGTATGTACTTCCATACTCAAAGTAATGTGATATCGATTCTGCACTCTGATATAGTACTCTTCTCCTGCACCAGAATGATTATTGGATTTTGACAAATTCCATCACAATATTTTATTCCCCCACTCGCGCTCTGCTTTGCCACCTCCTTTGTCTCAAAGCACCGCTGCCAAAGGCCTCAGCTCCAATTCCATTTTGCAGCCTCAATTTCGATGTGATTGTAACACACTTGGACTATAAAAGACTCTTGTCTTTATTACTAAACAACAGCGGGTATACAGTTTGACCTGATTGTTCTGTTTCATCCAATTTTACATGCAACACAGTTTGAATTTGAAGATCTTGCTGTATCATATGCTTTGCCTCTCCCCCATTTCTTTTTTCTTTCACTCTCAGACACAGTTGCATGCATGCACATGTGCATACCCTTAAGTTATCATGTTTCCTAGCGCTGTGAGGCATTGTGAATGGAAGCTCTGAAATACAAATACATCTTTTTTTAGTCCGTATCACCCTCCCTTGTCCTGCTATGTTATAGATGAGTATAAGACTGCCACCCAAGTCTCTCACATGCAGATCCATACAAACCTTTTTCTACTTCCTACACCCACTTTCTCGCCCAGTTTATCACCATGTTTTCTATGAATGAGAAACTTGACAAGGACCAAGAAAACTGTATGACTGAAGTGATAGCTGGGTCACGTGATGTTAAAATAATGGATAATAGATGGATATAGTTAGATGAAATACACATGTGGATAAAGAGATGAGAGAAGGTGAAGGACTGATGAATGATGGATGGATGTGGAAAGGTGTGAGGAGATAAAGCAGGAGAAAAGGCCGCAGAGGTAAGATGGAAGATGGGAGGCCTCAGTGCCTGACCAGTCTGTATTGATTAGTGTGTGTAATAAAGAAAGTGAGACACCTGGCCCTAGAGAGGACATGGCTGACTTGGTGTCTGCATTAACAAGTAGTGTGTGTGTGTGTGTGTGTGTGTGTGTGAGAGAGAGAGAGAGAAAGAGAGAGAGAGCGAGAGAGAGAGAGAGAGAGAGAGATCTAAAGCCTCTGAATATGCCAATGTGTGCGTTTTACTCACAGAAATGCCATAGGGTGTCTGCAGAAATGAATAAAAGAACAAGTACAGTGTGTGTGCTTGTGTGTGTTTGTGTGTGCTGCAGGCTGCATCCCCAGTATAAAAACACTTGACACAAATACACACACACACACACACACACACACACAACAAGGGCCTTCTCATGGAAAAATCAATAAGATGGTGATAGAAATATGCTAGAATGTTCTCTAGGTGAGAGATTGATCTAAACTCCACAGAGAGTCTGTCCAAAACCAAATAATGGTTAAGGGCCAGTGACCTGCAGATCTCCACAGAAAAGAATAATTATAACCACACTGAGTGCGTCTGCACGAAGACTCAGGCTTTCAAAATAATTACTGAATGGTCAAACTGGATTTAAAATTATTCAAGTTGTTGTTATTGTTTATTATTATTTTTCTGACATTTAAGTATTTTTAGCCCACTGAAAGACTTGTGAAATTTAGAAAATTTTACCAATTATGGAGGAATTATAAGAGCAAGATAACTGCACAGAGAGTTTTTTGTTTTATTTAAAAAATAAACCAAATATGTAATGCCAAATTTGGTGTCTTGCCAATTGTAAAAACTACTGCAAAATCAATAATGAAAAAAACAAACAAACGGACAAAAAAAAAAAATGTTTCAAGTGTGATGTTCACCTAAACTTACATACACAAATAATGCAATGACATTTTGCCCGTGAAGCCTGTATCAACCTTCATCGTTGAGCTTTATGAGAAAAGTATGAACGTTCATAAGAGAGAAACAGCTAAACCAGAGCTTTGTGTTGGAAGAGGTCTGTGTGACACAAATTAAACTCCAATAACATTGTGAGGCATAGCCAAGTGAAAATAGATTACTCCAACCTAATTCATCCAGTTGTGACATAGGAGGCAAAAGGTTTCCATGAAAAAAAAAATGTGCAGGCTAAAGCTTAGTCATTAAAAGTGATTGGTAGAAAATATTATTTTGAATTGCCCAAGTCCAAATTTTTAAGTCATTCTTCATAATATCAAAGCAAAATATGCTAACTTGGAAATTGGTCTTACTTTCCCAAGGCTGCATAGGCTGAGAGAAAGTTTTGATATCACCTACCCAGTCTATCATCAGCACAGCCACTTTTTGAGTGATGAGTCTCCTACAGGAACCAACAGCTGTATGTGCATCATGCATATAAATCAATTACCGGGGCCTATGTACTTTAAATGCGCCCATTAATTAAGCAATGTCAGACACAATGAACCGTGAAGTTCATTACATTTTTAGCATTCAGACCAAGGATTATTTGAAGAGTGCATGAGAGAGAGGAAGACGGATTTACCTAATCATTAGACTCATAGCTCAGTCTTGGGCCGATGCCAGCAGAAATATCAGGAAAGCTGTTGCAAATAGAGAACTATCTCAGCAATCACCAACAAACAAACGGTTTGATCAAGGAAAACAATGAATTACAACAACTATGAGTGATGCCCAATTTTCAGCGTTCAACTAGAAAGAGCTAGAAACAAACCATTGTGTAAAAATCCATAGATGATCAGTTTGGAAGACTGATCAGTCATGTTTACTTGTTCTTAGAGTGAATACTGTGGTCTGTATGGACAATTATGTACAAATGGGGCATGCAAGCTAGGTATAAACATGCCAGAAAGTGTTGAGATCCCTTGACTTTTTGCACTTACTGCATTGTAAGGTTAATTTTAAATTTAAATTCCAGTACAGAAGGAAATTCTAATTTTAGAAACTTTAACTCAGAAAAAAATATCAGACACTTTTTGAAGCCCTTTTATCTACTGTTACAGCCTTACAGACTTAGTAGACCTGTTTCAAGCAATCTGATCAATGCTTCCTGATAAATCTAGATGGGAAGTATCTGTGAACTGCCATCTGCAATTCAGTCCACAATCTGGACTTTAATAACTCACAAACTTGGACAACTGCTGTGAGTCCAGTATAGAGTTTCCATTAGTGTGGGATGTTTGCTTTTATTTACTGCCATTCTAATGGGTGAATATTTGTCCCAGTTTAAGGGTACAAGCACTTTTGATCTGGCTTCCTGTTCTTTCTCCCTTTTCTGATGAGTTTTCCTCTACCTTCCGCTGTGAAGGACTTTCAAAGCATGATGGTACTGAGCCTGACCTGCCATACAATACCTGTTCACTTGGCAAAAATGAACTCTTGTGAAAAGGCTCTGGAGCCACTCACATTTACAGCTATTTCCACTGGTACAGAATATACCAAACTAATTGTAAAAGGGCGGCCATGGGCTTGCAAATTGAAAGCAACACCTAACACCTTGGATCACTGAGTTTCCTACTGTACTCCACGCTATTTTGGATGTTTACATGCCGATGTCACATACTTTCTGTGATTGGTTGTACGCCTATTCAATGGCATGCATTTGCAGTTTCCACTGTGCACCTTAGTACTGCCCTCTGGAAGTTAAAGTCGAGCCCAAGGGAGCCAGACTAATCTTTGTAATGAAAAGGAAAAGAATTTGGATGGGTGGCCAGGGTAGATTCATTGGAGACGATGCTAAATGCTGAGAAGTGGGAACCAGCTTATAAATAATTACTGAACGTCTTTTTATGACTCATCAAAAAAGTATCAACTTTTGTGCTTTAATAACAAATTTGTTATCTCAACAGAAAGCAAGTTTTTTTTTTGTTTTTTTTTTTTTTTTTAAATTTAGCATTGATTATGGTTTGAAAAACCACAGGCATGTTTTCAGCTGAAGGATAGGATATAGTGACTTTACACAAAATCCCAAACTGTATTAGGTCTGCTTTTTACATTCTTATTTATTTAACATGTGTGTCTTTACATCATGGAACGATTCAAGAATTGTATTAATACTTTAAGTGTATTAATAGTTTTTTTTTTTTTTCTCTCAACAGAAGTCCATGCAGGGGGTATGTTTATGGATATTTGGTTCAAGTTGCTCTAAGATGATATGAGGGGTTGGGGGGAGCTCAGAGAAGATGCTGGGCCCAGCTGCCTGTCATTAAGCAATGACCTCTGCATAATGAAAGATGGCAACAACATTTCCCACTCATTATAAGGTTCCACACTGCGACAAGATTTGCATATTCATATATTTTTCCCTACACCTCCCCTCCCCGTTTTTCACCGCAAATTATTTTTCCTGTGAGCAGGACATCTGCCTCCCTGACACCGCTCTGGAAGAGGAAAAATAAATAAATATATGTAGCGAGGCACATGATCTATCCAGATGCCACAGAAATATGGCACGATGTTGACATCGTCACACACCCCGATCATTTGTGTTTTCCTAGATTTAAGCACCAGGAAGTGATATTTATGAAGGATCAGTGGGAAAGAATAGGGTTATAGCAGAAAAATCTGAGGGGCATTCAGACTGTTGAGACTTTTTATATGTTAATCTGGTGTCACAGGTAGCAGACAAAATAAATAAATGGAAAAAAAATCATAAATCATCAGAAAAAGAGTGACAAAGATAAAGAGTCTTGTAACATTTATATGAAGTAAAATGCTGCAGTGTGTTAGAAAAGTTAACCTTTTTTGAATGTGCCAAAAAAGAAAAAAGAAAGAAAATAATCAAAACACTGAGGTCTTCCACTCGCAAAGCATAATTACTTTTAAACATCAAACAAGAAGGTGGACATGTATGCAGAAACGGGAAATGTATAAAATTATTCTTCATCAAAAGAAATGCTTTAATGGTTGCCCCCCCCCCACCAAAAAAAAAAAAAAAGAATCAGAGCAGGTTTAAAAAAAAAAAAGAAGAAGTAGAAGAAAAGTGGGAATTTGAATCCTTTCTTTTTAGTTGAGCAACTTTAATTCAAATGAATCAGGCTGAGCAGCGCCCAGCAACCGTGCCCGGAGAGTTGCCCATCTCAACGTGCAGCATAACGATCACCGCAGCACTTCTGAATACAAACTGTTTTATGTGAATACCTCAAGCTGAGGGCTACATAAATATAGAATTAGACAAAGTGTTATTTTTTTTTCTTTTTATGCTTTATTTTTCCTCTCTTTTCTTACTCTCCAGCAACATCCCCAGGTTGGGTTGGCTTTAAGCAGATGCAGGCACTTACTTCAAAAAGTTGCAGCTCCCTCATGATAGCACTGCAAAAAGGTTTTCTTTTAACTTAAATCAGCAAATGTGTGAAGCAGAGACCTAGCGGCATGTTTTTCTCCCTCAGAAATCATTGCTCCCAGGGATCAATTTGAAATTTAATTGCGGTGAAACGGTGTTTGTCATTAACAATCAAATATTTGAACCAGTGAAATACCTTTGCCCTCTCGGTATCTGAAGTCCTCTCAGTCTGAATGTGTTGCACAGGGCATTGTTTTGATGATCGTGAGTAGAAAAGGTGATGATTCTCTCAGAAAACATCAAAAATGAGAGAGAAAGAAGGAGGGCAAGCAGGAGTCATTCATCAAATTTCATAGCTTTACATAAAAGAATAATATATCAAAACAAACAGTAAAAGCAGTGGAATATTTTTCATATTCAGCTGTGTTGAAGTTGCCCTTCAGACCACTTTCATGATGTATTCACCTTCAAATAAAGTTTTATAGTATGTTGAAAACAAACTTACGACTTGAGTAAAACGACACAAGCAGTAAGGTTGGTTAGTCAGAGAAGGAGAAGAGCCCCTTGTCATCTCTGAAAGACAGCATCTCTGCTTCATGTTCATTAGTGGGCTGATTGAATTGGGGGGTGTAGCACTGTCACTGTTAATGGAGTGATCTCTAATTGGAGCACATTAGCTCTATAGGCTCTGGATAGTGTCAGCTGCAGATAGGACAGGATGCAACACAAGCTGAACACATCCTGCCGACTCTGACAGTCCTCCATACAATATAGGCCAACTAAATAATGAACAATATGTTAAAATATATGGGGCATTTATAATTTAATTATGACATGTTGCTCTTTTTCTTTCATTTCATATCACAGGTGGATTCATAAATGTAAATGCCTTTTTTTTTCCCCTTTTATTATGACTTTGTGGCACAAAAGGCCTGATAATTGTCTATCAGAGCACCATGGGTGGCTGTGTGTGAGCATGTTATGTGTGTGTCCATATGCACTTTACTCCATGCCCTTAGGCCGCAACTGTGATGGTTTTAACGTGGAGGTTAGGAGCAACTTCAAGGCCAAAGTAAGGTGTGTTCCTGATTAATGATGAGCATGAATGCCCACTATTGCCATTTAGCAAGACCCAGAACTTGATCTGTGATGGCTGCGCGTAAAGGGAAATCATCATCAATGAAAATGATAGGTTATTAAGATCCGATTTTAGAGGGGCTATGGCTTTAGTATGATAGGTTAGCTATCTATAAAACCTTTAAAGCCAAGCGCTGAACGGCATCAGTCCTGCTCCCCATCTTCCTGCACCCTGTTCCAGAGACACATGCTAATAAGCTCACAACCTTTAATTAAGCAATATGTGTAAGTAGGCGGCCATTACAGCCTGATTTGTGAGCCACTTCATTACACTAAGCACCGGCTAGCAGACACATATTCAATACAAATCAAGCTGGCCTGAATATTATCCTGTTTAATGTGAAGCCAAAATTGATATTTTATCACTCGTCTTCTGATTGGTGACTTTACAGATCTTCATATTTCATTGTGTTGAAGCAGTGTGGGACACTTGACAACCTTGTTTCATTAGAAGTGTTGCTGAAGCGTTTATTATTCATTTATTAGGTCACAGATGGCTAGTCGGCTCACATGCACTATTTATGTTTACTTGCAATGAGTAGGGTCTCGAGAACAATACACTGTAAACTACAACGCAATCATGTTTTCATTCTATAAGACTGATTAGTCGAGTTTTGGACTGGGAGTTTTGAAAGCTGTGTATTAGTGTAAAGAACTGCACAAAAACATTTAGATGGATGCACGCTTGTTTTTACTTCAACAAAAGCGATACTAACAGGGAAACTGCAGTTTCTTCAGGCAGACCAGAAATAGGAAGAATCACGTCACATGAAGATGCAGCCACCTCTTTCTTCCCTTCAACATCACTGATTGATGTCTTGCAGTGCAAAACTGGAGTCACATCCACTTCCTCCTACAGGCTCAACGCGATAGGATCCTAAAGGAAACAAAACACCTCATGAAAACATGTAAATCAAACAAGCAGGCAGTGTTGCCCTGGAGTCACGTGTGTCAGAGGAGGTCACTGAGACTGAGAATTCAGTATTTTATTGCCATCATATCAGTGTTACCACATATAAAATTATTATTTCATTGACATTATTGAGAATTCAAAGAAGTAATGACAACAAAAAGAAAAAAGTTGTCACAAGCTGCTGGAACTCACCTTCCTTCTCCTACATTCATTTACATGGATCTCCTGTCAGTTTGACTGAATCAAAACAAGTGAGTGTCTTTTTGAATGTTGTGGCGACAAGGAATTGTGGGACAGAATGATCACATTTTCGTTTCGTAAAGGGTGTGTTTCCTACGCTAAACAAGATAGGAACATTGAACGTCCTGTTGTTAACGTTTTAGGGAATTTAATCAGCTCTCATCATGGCTGGCAGGTCCAGGAAAGTTCCTCGGTTTGGAACCTTTTTAAGTAAAACTGACAGTTTGATTGGTCCATTGTTCTTGTCACAGTGTGCTGTCGGACAGTGAGCTGCCCATGGCAAATACATAATGTTTGCTGCTTAAGTGATAAAAATGAAAAAAAAAAAAAAAATCTCAACACTTACGACCAAATAATTTCTTCCGTTTCCGTAGCTGCAGTGAATCGGCGGCACCTCGCTCGTCCTTTCTCTGGCTGGCAGAACTCTGACCCGGGCAGGGCACCTCCTTGGTTACCTTGTCAACCTCATCTATTTCATCAATCACCTTCAGAAAAAGGCCCAGAGCATGCTACAATCATCCAGACAGCACGGACGAGAAGGTAAGGTAAAATGAACAGCACAACTGTGATAAAGCCAACTGTTCTAAGACGCCCTGGGGGCACATGTATCAAACATCTCAAAGTGCAGGTTGAACCTGGATGACAGTGACTGAGGTTGGCAGAAGAACTGTTTTTTTTTTTTTTTTTTTCCTTGAGGCCTGCAACTGGTGTTGCCATGCAGGGTCTTCTCAACTGTCCAGGTACTTGGAGTGAAGTTGGAGGAGAAGCAGAATTTGAGACTTTGTGTGATACACAAGCGTTTGTGGCAGAGGAAAAACAGCTCTAACAAATCTGGGTTGGCCTACTTACTTACTTCGTATACAAAGATACAACTGATGCCACACAGGGAATGACTGTAAAATGATGAACCATACATTTGTCATAAATTAACGTATGATGATAACATTAAACGTGACGGAATTACGGTTGGAAAATCACAACAGCGGGATCAGTGTCAAGAAAATTGGCTAAAACATTCTACTCTAAAGTTGAAAATTACACCGACAGGAGTGGAAAATGAAAATCTTTCACCAAGCGATTGCTTTTATAAAGCTGGTAGAAAGTTAGATAATTACACGTGGTGCACTTTGGACGAGTCCTCCTGCTTAGCAGATATGGCTGCCAGGGAGGCATTAATCTCCTCACGCAACATACAGCGAGGAGCCAAGGACATTTCCCTATCTCTCCTTTTCTGTGCCCCCCCCTCCCCCCCCACACACACACACACCATCATGCAGGAGAGACTTCACACACTTACTTCCTGTACAAATCAAATTCATATTTCTGACGGCCGCTGCTGACCTAACGGCAAATGAAGCGTGGGTCCTCAGCTCCGCAGCAGCAATCAAACATGTAGCAGAGTAATTACAAAATGAGGGGTAGGAGGGAGAATTGATGCGGTTTGTCAATTAACTGTGCTGCAAGGTGTTTGTTCAAAAGGTTAACTTCTTCATATTCTCTGAATGCCAAATCAGTTCAATACTGGTGTGGCACAAAGTGTGCAGACAACAGACAGGAGACTCATAGAGGAGCATGGACATAAAATGTCCTGACTAATGAGAGATTTGAGGACAGGTCATGTCAAAGATTGGTCCCTTATGAAAATTCCCCTCTGTTTTCCTTGTCTCACTCTCGTATCTTCAGAGCTGCATCACTGTCGTAAGCAGATTTTTTTTTTTTCCTTCAGCGTTGTGGCTGTTAAAATCTACGGCCTATTACAAAGATATCCTCCGTGATAATTATTCTACAACACATTCACTCTTGCTAAAGGTGAGATAATGAAATGTCAAGCAGATAAGACCTTCCTAATAAATAAATTTAAAAAAATTAACTGCACACGTTTTGTTTTAAAAGTTAAGTGCATCCCTAAGAATGAGCGGGGAAAAAAAAACCACTGAAATAGCAGAGAAAAGTGTTTTTATTTATACAAGTCGCTGGAGATGCTCATCATCAGCATTTTTTCCGAGCCATAAATAATTTGCAGAGAGAGGTAATATTCAAGCTGGCAGAGCCTTAGTTGTGCATCTTTAATGGAGGTTTTTACAGAAGCTGAGCCAGTTCTTACATATGCTGCTGCCTCCCATATGGAGGGAAGGAGACAAAAGCAGCACAGTTGGCTTGTCCTATCTTTTTATAAGTCCATCGACACTTAAATGCTAGCCTCGGAGAAAAATACGACACAAGGGGACATAAGCCCACTGTGGTTTTAAGAGGGAAGATAATGACTTTGCCTGCATTAATTTCTTCATCAGCCATCTTGTTTCTCCAGACAGAGCAGTTATGAGTCCTTCTCTGAAGGTCCTTGGTTATATGGATGCATCTCTCTGCATAATTTTGTCCCTAACAGTTGTTGTCAGCAGTGCATTTTCAAAGTTTGCAGCTGTGGAACATGTGTTTATAGGTAATGAGTGTTTGAAAAGCAACACCTCACTTTACCTTTAATGTCTTTTATTGGAACACGCTGGAGCGAACGTAGCTTTAAATTTTTTGTACTGTTGTGATTCAGCGAGAAGATTCCTTCAACATGGTCAGTATTACACAGAGCTGCCTTGGGCAACAGACTCAATGAGAGAACATGACGGATCATTAATATTAACTTTCTTTAAACAGAATTCAATGTGCAAGTCAATAAAGACTTCATTATCGTTATATTTCTTACTGCACAAGCACAACTTTCACTTTACTTTTTTCCCCCTCCTTTCACTCTATTCCTATTTATTCCTAAGGATGGTACACAAACAGAAACAACTGTTTATTAATATAAGCTGTTTTAACAACAGCTGAATAAACATAAGGAAGTTCAGTTACTCATGCATGATGCTCAGTTTCTCAGTGCAGCAAATCAAACAGGACGTACCTAGCAGTTTTGTTCCTCCTGAACACTGTCTTACAGTGTCTATAGCTCAGGGCATTTCTGCCAGGACTTGCTTTTTAATGTGTTCATTTAGACAATTTTGGGGTGTAAATGTGTGGGTATTATGCAAAGCTGCTGGCCCCTGGAGCTGTGGTCATGTTAGTCTAAGAGTAGAACAAGTCCTTTAGGGCACTGCTGTACAGGACAGTGTCTGCAAAAACAGAACTCTTTCAAGGAAATGAGCCACCCGTCAAGATTTCCTTAGTAAATAGAAACAGACTTCTTAAGTGACTGGTTGTTTAGAGGAAAAAGAATGGAGTCGTGTTAACACCACAGTCTAGTTATCTTTAAAAAAAAAAAAAAAATTGTAACTGGTGGGAAGCTGGAATGTCATCTGCAACAAAATTACTCTGTCGTGCACGACACACATCCTCAGATGAAATGTTAAAATATCAGTAATGCTCAAGAGGGATACAGGGTGTATAAAACACTTATAATATAAAACCAAGTCTTATTCCAAGTTCAAGAAATGGCCTTTGGTGATTCCTAGATCCCGCTCCATATATAAAACTATTCTATATATTCAGGGGAGGATTAGGTTTGAATATGTAAAGTGAGGGTCGATGCTGCGAGGCGAAGTGGAACGGCACAGTGCTCTGTTGGTGGTGCTGCACGTTGGTGTGAAGTTATGAGGAACAGACAACCAAGAGATGCCGTGCGTAAGTGAAAAGAGAGCAGAAACAGGATTATGAGAGGTGTGCACGGGACAATGACACTAAGTCTAAGTCCTTCACTTAGGGTGGCTAGAAAGTAGAGAGGATACCAGAGTGTGGTTGTTCCAGAGAACTCTGGGAAATGTCTTTTTGGTTGTTTTTTTTTTTTTGTCCAGGATTTATATGTTTATGAGTGGGTGAGCGTTAAAGGTTTTCTTTTTTTTGATTACCACTACTTTTTTTTTTCCTTTTTAATTCACAGAAAAGAAGTTCATGTGCTCAGATGTGTTTGCACATGCAAGTTGGCTATGTTTGGCAATGAACTATCCTCACAGATGTCTCATCCTCCATGCGCAAGTCTAGAGGCTACCAACACACACACACACACACACACACAAAGACAGTGTGACACCACTTATAAATATACCATGCAGTGTTTACTCATTTCAGCTCATCATCAGTCAAATTATGATTGAGGACCATTTGAATGCCACAGAGCCTCAGAGCTAATTGTTAGTGCATTAAACACCCTCCCTCCTCACTCCTTTGACATTCAAACTTCCAAATATTAATTTTGTCACGGTAAGCCAGGTTGTTGGCAGAGTGACAGCATGACTGAGGACAGAAAATAGTCCCGGGACTGCAGCAGCTGTCACAAAACACTACTTTTGATTTGGCACCTATCTGAGAGCACTCAGTTACTCTGACACGCCTCTCTCGCAGATACTCGCAAAATGAGAATCAATAATTACAGGTGGTGGCAAAGTGAATAGTATTTAATCTTTGCGTGTATTACTGAATTTTTCTAAAAAGTTTGAGATGCCTGTTTAAATCATTCCTTGTTTAGTAGTGGGGAAACGGGGGGGGAGCTTTTTGAAAAGAATAAAGAATTTCAGACATTAAAATGTGAAAATATCAGGTGAACCTCCAAACCACTCTCTGACCTGCTCTCTCTTTTTTATAATGCCCCTTCTTTTAATTGTATTTCCATTTCTAGCTACAGTCTAAAAACAGCAACAGAAAATAGAGTGTGAAAGAAAACAGATTTGAAATGGTAACGACTGGTCACAAACCTAATGAGATTGGTTTTCATCACTGAATATAGCATCCATCCCTCATGACATAAACGATTGTCAACAAGGGAAGAAACCTCTGACAGAGTGACAGAGAAGGGGACCCTCATCAAGGATTAGCAGACATTCAAAAAAATGTGTTGATGGAGGAGAGAAAAGACTAGATTACACAGTGGACAATCAGTGTCTTTTTTTTTTTTAAATCCAGAAATAAAACAGAAATACAAATTTTGGTGTTTTACTCATATCTTACCTCAATGATGGCCCCATCCGGTTGACGCAGGAAGTGCCTGTGTATCTTTGTTTCAGCCCACTCAGGTACAATGTGTAAATTTTCACATGGGTGCTGGTCTCCCCCTCTGGTGGTGGTGTACCCTCTCTGTGGGGTTCACCACTGGGGGCTACAGAGGCTGCTAGGGCATCATCTGTGGTCCAGATATAGTCGTAAACAGACACCTGTTCAACCACAGATTTGAGAGGAAGGAAATTCCTGTTAAGAGGGGCAGTTAAACTCTTTCCTTCTTGTATTTTTGAAAGCTTATGTGAAATTCTGATAACATGGCTGCTCATTTATAAAACTGTGAGTAGGATTCTTACTAAAAGTTTCCATGCTCACAAAAGCAATCTGATTTATAATACTGTGTGGACGCACACCTCCAAGCAAGTTTAGAAATCACAACCCACCTGGAAGTTTTCACAGGTGGATTCACCTCATATCCTGCCCTCTACACACCCACGTTCTACCATACATGGCGAAGGCAAAGTACCTCCTGAATGTTTTTGGATGTAAATCATCCTGCTGCCAGCCATCACGTGCAGCGCCTGCAGTCTGTTCCTACGCTGCTGTGTCAGGACCAATGAGCCAGGCCACTGTGCCACTACATTTGACAGAACTGTGTTTGAGTCACAAATTTGTTTTCATTCGAAGTCCTCATAGCAATGTGAGTACATTCAATTGTTATTACAGTTAGGAAACCAGACATTTCTGCAAATTGCATTTTAACACTGACCTGTTCTTCCATACGTAAGTGTGTCGAGCAGTCATGTTAATAATGCCATCCAAAACAGCAGGCATTATTGTGCTCAGGGACGGCATTGACATCCCAGCTGTCCCTGATGATATCAAACCCAAAAGGGGATTTCGGCAGAGGATTTACCATTACATATTGTTAATTATATTAAAGACCTAACTTGGCCAATTCCCACTGAAAAGAGCGGGTCACCAGAAATCTGACAGTAGTGAACACCTGTACAAGTGCCGGGGTGGTGGGTTGGTCTGTTTAACACTGGACCCAGTTCAGCACATAGTCATCATCATAGGCCAGGAAATCTCTGTGGTCCCTAAAAATTCTCTCTTTCCTGATCCTTGAAGATCTAAGCCTCAAGGACTGCCAGTGCATCCACATGCAGCAGTAGGCATGAGCGCCACTGCACCATCTATATGATCACTTAGCAATGGAAAGTGAAATACTCAACTTTCAGGTCCTTTGTTTTGTGCAGTATGTAACATTCATAAATAAGGCCTCAGGACTTTATGTTGGTCATTAAATGGCATTTTGTTCACAAGTCATACTGTGAGGAGCAAGAAGGCATAATAATATTGATAAAGGACACAGACTATGAAAGAGAATAATCTTTCTGTGTTTGCAATGTGTGTGTTTCTGCTCAGATATAAGTACTACTGTGACATCATAGACCAAAATCAGAATAAAATGATTTACCCTCCCCATATTTATCTCTACCATCTTACTTCACTCCATTTAACTAGTTGCTATAACTCAAGCTGTAAAGACATGGCTGAAAAAGGAGATTTTGTAGCTTTTTGCTGTGTATCTCAATAGTATTTCAGGAAGTTGGGTCAGTTTTTGAAAAAAAAAAATGTAACGTCTCCTTAAAAAAACAACAACAAACAGACAAAAAACAAACAAGCAAGCAAAAAAGGACGCTATCCAACTGTAGCTTATTAGCTGAGCTTCACTTCCACTGAAACTATGTGAGTCAGATGGAACCTGAACTGAAGCAGGTAAAGAGGCAGGTTTTGTTAGAGATTATATGAGCTGTATAATGTGGATGGTTGGCTTGTTAACAACTCCCTCTCTATGCCTCCATGTGCACACACTGGGGACTTGCACACCTGTGATGCGCTGCCCTTCTGCATTAGGGTGAGATATGGGAGCAAGCAGGGTGCGTAACATGCTATATAGGTCATGGAACTTGAAATCATCCATGTGTGAAGATCATGGAGGCTCTTTCCCTCCTATCACTGTTTATTGGTGAGTGATGGTGTCTTCTATATCACATTAAAAAATGACAAAGCAATAAATATACATATATACAAAATATATATATCATCCAACTGTCAGGTTAGTGTGCTGATGAAGCTCTCTTTTTAGTGTATCTGTCCTTTCATGTCCATAATCTCAAAATGCTATACAAGGCTCTAATTTAAAGTTTACCTCAGAGCGAAAGTCTCACACATTTAAACACACACACACACAAAGTGAGTCATAAAGAGGGGGAAGTTTCTCAAGGTGACCCCCTAATTGGCTGTGTAATTATGATTTGTCTAAAAATACAGAAAAAGGAAAAAGGCAAACTCATTCAGCCATGAGTGGCAGGGTCAGGCTGAAGGAGAGGTTTAATTTGGTGGTGTATCGATGTCACCCCCACACTCATAAATGGTTAGCCAAACACAACTCTAGGCACTTCGCTGAGGAAACAGTGGGAGCCATTACCGCACTTGTAATTAGAGACAGCGTAAACTGCAAAGCAGACAACCCTGTCAGTAGACAGGACCACATTGTCAAGGTGTCAAACAGTCACGAAAGCAAATAAAAAGACAACTCAAAGAAGGTGCGTGTGTGTCTGTATGTGAGGTGAGGAGGGGATGCTGGGATGCTTGTCTTCAGCGCTAATTTAGACTCTCATTAGTGAGATCGCCTCAGCTGCACCTTGCTTCTAGCTTGGCCTCAGCCCACGCTGGGGGAAACTGATTACCTGAATTTCTCAACTAATCAGCACGTCTGCAAGGCAGCAATCAGTCTATTTGGATAGCCCATGTATGTGGATTTCCCTTTTTCATTGTTTTGTATTTTAGGAAACACAACTGTGAGTGTGTACAAACCAAAATTCTTCCTATAATGTCAACTCGATGGGGATGCAATAAGAAATAAACATTTAAAGTATGTGGGCAAAAAAGAGGGAAGGATATTTTTTTCTTTTCTCTGCTCTACTGGCCACAGGAAGTGTGCTTATGACCCAATTATGGCCACTGTCCAGGTTTTTCTCAACCCAGCTGTACAGTGGTGATAGAAACACCACGATTCTGGCTCTGTACTTTGGTTAAACACACCTGTTCAAATTCTCCAATGTGGTGTGGATGTGTACGTATTTTGGCTAGCATGAAAATAGATTTTTATGTTAGCCATGCTACCATCCTACACTAATTAGCATGTGAAATCTGCTTGACAAGATGAGACAAAGGCTTGAAAAGGTGTTTGTGTGTTCAATTTGGGTGATGCCATTTCATGCAATGCACCATGGCTCTCAGGAAGCATCATTGCTGCGACACAAAAAGGAAAGAGCACTGAAGGGCCTGTCTGTTTCTACACTACTCAGTTCTGGTCTGTTGTGTGGTGTTATGGCGCTAGCCTGGCTTCTAGCCCTAGCTTGAGTGCTCTCTCCACTCCACCATTGTTCCATTTGATAGCACTAAGTGACTGATTTAGGTTCAATGCCTGCATGGAGCAGACGGGCCAGCTGTGGGTTAAGCAGATAGCATTCAAGTGAGCTAACCCAATTCAAACCCAATCAAGCCAGGATTTATTGTTGAGGTCTGTATTTAGAAATCTGATAGAGTCTGCATCAGTCCTTTGACTTGCATCAGGAGAGACGGGCCTTATTTCCTTTAGTGGAGGGCTATAAACGGCAAACCATGTTTTCCAGCAGGGACATAAATTTCAGGATTTGTAGACATTACGGCAAATGCACAGTGGGAATGGGAGTAAAGGACAGGGGCACAGGAAGTGAGGATGGTGCAGCTGCAGACATGGCTCCATGGTTCACAAATTTTGTCTGTCTTTCTGAGAGAAGATGTGATTTCACACCTACCGAATTATAGCACAGCACACATGAATACAAATAAAAGCAATCTGTCTTTAAAGGACAGCAACACTGTAAATGTTTTCTTTTCAAAAACCTTTTAAAACTCATCATAAAATTTGACAGATCCATCAATCATTTCTATTCAAGTGCATGAAATTATGCTCTATCAAGAGATGGATTTTGGATTCCTAATAACTTGTCTTTCTGTTTTAACAGTTTGATGCAGGAACATAGGGGTCACTGCCTCTGAGATAAATCCACAAACTCATCATGTGTCATATGTAAATACTGATTTTCAGAACTTAAACTGGGATTTCAACGTCTAAGAATCCCCTAAAACAGGTTTTAAGGGAACCCTTAAATAGTCATTTTCCACTGGGTGACACGCTGGTCTTTTAATGGGGGTGGTCCAGTCTGGGAATTTACAATATGTTTTCTTTTTTTGTCTTGCATGTCCTTGGCTGCCACATATATCAGTGTTTAAAACTTTTCTCTTCATTTTTTGACGTTACATATAAACACAGTGTCCATATTTGACTAGGTTATTAAAATAATAATAATAACGATTTCCCTGGTGACTCCGTGTGGCAGCCACAACTGTCCCTGAACTTGACCTCAAGACCTTGAAGTAAACTTTGTCATTCTCCAGGGATCAAAACACAGTTTCAAAGTAGGAACAGACTCGTGAGGGCAATTTAGAAATCAATCACAGCTAAGTAATATGATTGTTAATCCATTTTTCTGAAAAATAACATAAATGTTCCTGTCACTGGACTAATAAACACACAAGCCCAGCAGAAAGAGTTCATTTTGAGAATTAAAGAATATGTATTCATAAAATGGTGGGTATACTGTAAAGGTTTGAGTTTAAAGACACTTGTTTGTATGTATACTGTATGGTGTGCATACTGGGAGCCTGTGAGAGACTGAAGGGAGGAGAGAGGGAGATGTCTGCTTGAGCAGGGAGGTTGAGCCAAGCTGGCTACTGTCCAGAACAGGAGCCTAAGGCATGTACACAAACAGGCTTGTGAGTCCCCCTTATCCCTTAATGATTGATCCAAACTAGATAGCCTTCATTACAATTCAACAATTCATGCAGACCCTCTTTCCTAGATCTGCCGTCTTCTATTTAATTTTACCTCAAATTGGCATGTTCTCATACGTTTCCTGAACATTTTATTTTCTCACTCTCAGGGTCTCCACATCCCTTTCTTTCTCTTTCTCTGTCCTTTAGACTAATGACTTAAAAAAAAAAAAAAGATAATCTGGCACTTTTTTTTTTTTTGGTACATTATTATGTCTGAAATGTGAGGGAATAATATTGTGCAGTTGGACAGAGTTCTCCGGACTCTTTCAGCAAAGATACATCAATAGCTTGTCTTGGTATACATTCAGAGTTAATGCTACTGTATTCCCCCCTTTTTCCCCTCCCCTATTTGCCTCTCTCACCGTCTTTATAAAGACAAAAGTTGGTGACCCTCCTTCATTTTGCGACAAATTCATACATATTGTGGGAGGGCAGGGGTTTTCTCCACTGACATGATCCTTTTGGTTTGTAGTTCTGTCCCATTTGGCTTTAATTTACAGTGGGAAAATAATTAGAATCTCACTTTTGCAAAGAGTGGAGTGAAAATGTAAACAATGCTTCCCTGCGGGCGGGTGCTTCATCACTTTGACAGGTGCATTTGAATTTGCCTGGGTGGCGGACAGGCTTGGTTATTTATGTGTCAGTCGCACATGGAAGCCCCGGCTGAGGCTGTAGTTGTGACTGCAACAAGGAAAGAGATTGAATCTCCATTGACTGGTTTGGATTTGGGAGAATACTGTGGATGTTGCTGGTTCTGAATTTGGAAGGGGAAGAATGGGACTATTGCTCTTGGCACTTAAAGGAAACTGAAAGAGTGATGCAGTGGAGAGACATCTGATGATGCGGCCCAGTCACAGCAGTGAAACGTTGTCATTTTAGAGTTTTAGAAACAATATTATCTCAACTTTTCCCAGCAAATGCTTTGGCAGAATGAATGAATGCAGGGTTATGTTTTCTTTCACTCTAACTCAATGTTTGGCTAAGTGTGGGCAAAGATGCATTGATAGACAAGAGACAATAGCTGTTGTGGTCTGATTGCAGTAAGGGGTAAAACACAGCCTCTCGAATAATGTCTTATTTGATGGGAGTAGAGCCATTTTTGGCTAAGAAATTTTGATTTGGTGGTTTCCGGAGAAGTGAAGGCACCAACATTTGACCATACAACATTTCTGTGAAAGGAAGAGCACTAAAACTGACACCTGGAATAGACTAGACTTCCTGAGCACAGCATGCCTGAGACCAGGCATGACGTTGGCACGCAGATGGGTTGATGCCAGCATGTTTTAATAAGTCTGCATCCTATACTGGGCTCTAATAAAAAGTATGAGGTGACAATGATTCATTGCTCATAATCTTTAGCAACCCATCCATAGACTCAATTATTTATCTTCGACCAGTTTCATTTTCTTTCTTTGCGTGTGTGTGTGTTTCTGCTTGATCTACAATGTCTCTTCTGAATAACAGCATCAATCAATATTACTATTTGACAAAGGTTTTTCTGTGCATTTCAGAACCAAAGGCAGTCACAGCAGGAGAATGCAGTCGACATGCTAGCACAGACTGCACTGAAAGGAGCATCAGTGATTATTGTCAAGCGATAGAGGAGGTGGACATAGTTACTTCTTTTGTCCACATGCACGGACACACTCACAGACACAGTAACGCATGCTAACACACACATACATCCAAACTCACGCACAGACAAAAGCCCCACACAGTGCAGCGACGCATGCGTGCATCTCCAGTGCCCGCGGGCACTTGAGGCTGTGCAGCAGGGAGTGGTGGAGGGAGGGGGTGGAGGGTTGTGGGGTGATGGGAAGGGGAGGAGGGGTTGGGTTGGGTGCGAGTGTGTATGTGTGTGTGTTTGGGGGTGCTGTGCACTGAGGCTCTCAGAGCTGCAGAGGGTCAATCCCACCGCTCCACTACCACCGTCACTTCTGTCAGACCTCTCCTGGGTTCAAGGCCTGGTTGCTGAGCTCTGGGCACATGACACAGAACAGACTATATGTAGACACCCAAACTCACATGCAACAGCATGAGCTCATGAACGACAGAGATATCAAACATATGGATGCACAAGTATCTATATAAGGGAGCAGTGGTTCAGGTGGTAGGGTCAGTGGTTTGCCAGTCAAAAGGTCAGTGGACTGTCCCCAGTCTATTGTATAGACCATAAAAGGAAAAAGATTAAACTCTAAGGAAGTGGTGTGTGAATGGGTCAATGTGGCTTCTGAGTGGTTAAAAAACTAAAAAAGCTACTATATAGATTAGGGTTTCTCAACGGGGGCATTCTGAACCTTTAGGGGGGCGCTCAGGCACAAATGAGGGGCGCCACACCTTGAGAACTCTGTTTTAAACTTCAATTGTTTCTCAAGGTTTTTTTTATAGTGCAAATCTATTTATGTTTCAATAAAATGTTGTGCTCAGAATTCCTTTCAAAAAATAAAGCTGCTGTCTGAGACCAAAAACCAGAGTCTGCTGCTTCCATGACCCGGTAAAATCTCCTTTTCTCTTTACGTCACAATCAGACGAACTGAGCGGGATCGGTCGCCATAGTAACGCCCATAAACACACAGCAGCAGAGAAACCAGTTTCCAACACATTTCACAGGCTTCATTCAACAACTGATGAAAGCATACACAATCAAGACCACGTAATCACGTTTAATCACAAACATTTACAGTACAATCTAAAGTGGCAGAAAACAAGAAAAAGTGCCGGCAGTACAATGCTAATTACATAAATTATGGATTTATTCCGTCACCTAGCAACGTACATCTGCAGATGTGCTGCTATGTGAGCAGGTGTTCTCCAATGAAGCCATGAAGCCGTTGCGATTACAGGAGCATCTTTCTAAAAACCATCCAGACAAGGCATCTAAAGACTCGGCTTACTGAACAGGGATTCAGCCGAGCTCTCCATATGCAGACAAAATACCGAAATCGTCTGGACCTCGTTAGCTCTGGTGAAATCAGACTGAAGCTCACGGTGATGTGTCCAGACGTGAAAAAGCTGGCAGCAGCCTACCAAGCGCAGGACTCCCACTAAAAATGAAGAGCAGCAGTTGTTCCCTTTTGTAATTAGTTTTTTCTTCTTTTTTTCCCGTTGCCAGGCCGTCCCTTGTCAGTAGCCTACTCTGAAAATGACCGTTTGAAATGTTTAAGGTGCATTAATTGACGCACAAGTGCTTCCAGGTTTTGATTAGTTAATTTACCGCTGGTCATGCACACTTCAGTTAGCCTACCCATAAAACAGATTTTCCAACTAATTCTGCTGTGGTGGTATTTTTTCTTAGTTCCAGGAATTTATTTACAAATGTTAGAAATTCAAAAATCATAAAAGGCGGTGTGGCCTTTCTCTCTGTAGAAAGATCAGTTTAATTTAAATTCAATCTTGCAGTTCAATCTCAGAAATTCAGCCTCACCGTCCAGAAGATCAACTGAAGAGATTTCGGTCCCAGTGCAACTAAAGTATTAATATTATTTCAATGTTATTTCCTTTATTTCAATTTCCACAAATTAAAATCCATGGTTACACACACACGCACATTTTTCATTCTTTTCTTTTTATTTCCGAGGGGAGGGGCGGGGTGGGGTGGGGGGGGGGGGGGGGGCTCAGGGGGGCGTTTGTTCAAAAAAGGTTGAGAACCACTGATATAGATGAAGTTCGTTACAGTATTATCAAACATTGTTCATCATAGCCTTGACTCGTATGGAGCCTAATGACAGGAAAAGTCATCTCAAGGAACCTCACACAGAAAGCCAACATGTTCAATGTACTGAATTAAATACAGTCCAACTAAGACCATGTTTATTTCAGGTCATTGCAAACCATTTATAGCCAAATTCATTCTAAATAAGTAAAAAAAAAAGCAATGCTTTACTCATTACTTGCATTGCACTTCTTAGATTAACTAAATGTGAGTTTAAACAAGTGCAAATCCTCAATGAAATACATATAATTTCATTTCTGAATTTTAATATGTAAGAAAACTAAACACACCAGTATAACATGAGCTTTGCAATACACTGGCCACTGTACACGGACTGGGCCCTGGCAAAACTTACACACACAAAGCCGAGACAGGCTACAACACATTGCACATGGCTGGAAGCCGACCAAACCAAAAAGTATAAAAGACCACTGACATACATGCATGGATAAGCCAAGCAATGTCAGCCATTAGAATAGAAATAGATATGCTATTATTGTAAAATTGTTCAATATGTGGACAGTTGGCGGATATAATTGGAGCAGCTTGAAAATGGCATGGATGCACACTGTCTGCATTGGGCCTGATTTGGCTGAAGCAAAGGTCTGTGTCTGGTTAAACGCATCATTGGACAAGACAGGCCACCCATTCATATTTGCATGAGGGGACACATATATATGCACGCAGACATACACACACACAGTGACAAAATGGCTTGTGCGTCACAGAAGCTTTTACCCACCCCTCTCTCATTATTGTGCCTGTAAAGCACTGATCACTGTCTCCACATATTTCAACTTAAACTGTCATAGTTAAGGTGTAGTACAAAACTCCTTGCAAAAGTAGCACACAGCAAACTGGACTTTAAGAAAAGATAAACAAGCAAAAATAACTGTATTTATAGTCTAAATAGACCAGACAACTTTAAAAGAGATTATACATTGAGATAGCATCTCTGAGTGCCTGAGATAATCCAGAAAATAAGATATGCATAATTCACTGTTACTAATCTCCTTTGCAGAAAGCCTACTCCAAACCTACAGTAAACAACTCCGACAGCAGCTCATCTTTTTCTTCCACACCATTTCTGACTCACCCTAGGCCCCAAAGGAGATCACTTTTCCAGGTTGGTTATGGGGCATGGTGAAGTACTGTATACTTGCAACTTAAACGGAAAAAGGAAAAAAAGTTTGCTCAACATTTAAAGCGTCTCTTTTTTCTCTTTCTTTTTTTTGACACTAATTCACGAGTGACTGCTGACAGTCTTACATGAACCTCAGTTTCTTCAAGTAGTGAATGATCACAAGGTTGAATAAATTTTGAGCACAATCCAGATGGAAATGTGTAATTTCAAATATGCGATAGCGTGCTCATGCAGTGAGACGTGCTCACAGAAGAACATTCGCAGCATATGCACACACTGTCATTGAACCATGATGGTTTACTCTCCTAATGTTTAGAAAAAAACAGAGCCAAACCAATCGCGCTGCAAATACTTGTTTAGCATTTGTGGCATGCCTCCTTCAGGTAATCTTTTTGTGGTGGGAAAACATATTTCCCTCACTCTAACTGCATACAGCACATATCTCAAAATGTTAAATTCTCAAAATTTCATGAGACCAGGTTTCGCATTAAGATGCTGCAGACAGATGTGAAAGTTGAGCATTACCTTTGATATCCAGAATTTGACTTTGGAGTAGCTTAAACCTAATCAAGCCTCGAAGGCTGAAAGTGATAAATATCCAAGCCAATAACCAGAATAGGAGCTAGGAGTCAAGGGTTAGGCTTCACATGCATGTTCTCACACATTAAAACACTATCTGTGCATGTACACACACACACACACAGTGTTGTCTCTTAAAGGAAAATCTTACATCTCCTTGGGATGTCATGTGGGCGACACCTGTCACAATCACCGGGACGACTTCTTCCCCTTGAGGGCACAGGAGGCGGCCAAGGTCAAACTCTTTAAATGAAATGGAGGGAGTGAGGGGAACAGAACTGACTAACGACAGACAGTCACAAAGAATCAGATCTGTCAAGTTCAAGATATAGAACCTCTGTGGAGCCATGGGCTGTATACTCATGTTTCCATGTATGCTGGCGTCTGCATCACATACAGCACTGTGTGAATGCAACGTAGATATGCAAAAAAAAAAAAAAAAAAAAAAAAGTGTGGAACATGCCCTGTGGAGCACGAACTATGCTCTACAGGGCATGTTCATCTGCTCGTACCCAACGCTGTTTCCGTCACTAGTCCACATAGCTCAGTGCACGATTTGTGTTTTTGTTTGTTAAGGGACACATCCACGATGTGGCACTGATGGCACGACTACTGATATAAACAAACGTGGAGTCCCTGCGTGGTTACAATGTAAATATTTGAATAATTTTTCTTCTTTGTTATTTTTTTCATGTGCAGTTTAACGATTAACTCAATACTGAGAGCAAGACCAACATCCAGTGGTCTTGCTCTGCTTCGTCTGTATTTGTAAGGACCTAGACAATGTGTAAAAACACAGATGAAATTAACACAGAGTACAGACGGATGGCTGAATCCATCTCTGTGCATTTTGAACGTTGAGCATTAAAGGCTCTCAACAGCTCTTCAGTTCTTGTCCTCCAACGATGACACCTCACCATATCATTAATGATTTAAAATGTTTTGTTTTTAATAGGGCTGGGCAAGTTAACGCACGTTATTATCGCGTTAACACATTAATTTATTAACACCAACATTTATTTTATCGTGCAATTACGCATGTTGCTCACGTGCTTTTGTTTTGAAAAGTCTGTTACTGGCTGCTGCGGAACCGGAAAACAGTAAACATAAGGAAAAGCTAAAACAGACATGGAGAACGGTAAAAATCCGTGAACTTTACAGTTCAGGTAGCAACTCAGGTAGCAATATTAACAATTCTGTCTAAAAAAATATTCTAGACTAAAACAAAACTTTCGTGTTATTCCTCCGTGTTACCATCAGATCTGCTCCATGTGTTCACTGTCCTGCTGTTCTCTAGCTGGTTACTTCAGTGTGGCTCCATCTAGTGGCACAGATGTGTAATGACAACAGAAAGTCCAGTCCTCGATTATAAAACAAATTCAGCTCTGTGACCCGTTTTTTCATTTCATATTTTTGATTCAAATCTGAAATTGAATATAAAAATAAACAGGCATTTTTTTTTGTTTTTTTTGTGTTAGATTAAAAAATGTAATAAATGTAATAAAAATGTTAAATTTTTTTTTTAAATTTTTGATTGAGAATTGAAAATGGAAAGAATAAATGATACACGGATTGGTAAAGTTACTGAACTTTAACATGGACATTTTCATTTTAAAGTTCTCCCAGATGGAGGATTTGACAGAAACAAGGTTATTTGTAACAACTGCCAAGTTGAACTCCCCGTTAAAGGTTTCTGCTGTTACCTCAGAAATTACCTGTTTTAATGTTCTGATTGTGCTGAGACACAATCATTTTGTTGGATTTTGTTGTAGAATTTTTTAAATTTTCTATAAAAACAGCATGAACATTAATGCCCTGGCAGTGGCAATAAGCTTTATTTTATTTTATGAGATTTACACTAAATATGTGTTACTGGCAAGTTAAACGTGTTTGAACAACAAATGTTAAAAAGTGCAAAAAGATAAAAGTGCATTTTACACATTTTAACTACTTTTGAATTCATTATTTGATTTTGCGTATACAATGTGATTAATCGTGATTAATCAGGGGATTATGTGATTAATATAAAAAATGTGCTTGAATGAATAATTAAAAAATGTAATTGTTGCCCAGCCCTTGTTTTTTTTTTAACTATCTTTACATATCAGAACCAGGTGATTTGGTTGCTAAAACTCTACAGTTCAGTGTTTACTAACCCCCCACCCCCCCACTCTTCTACAATTCAGTTTGTTTCCTTCTGTGTCACATTATGGGATTGCAATGAAATAGGATCCTGAGAATTTCACCTGATGATGGGAGAAACCGCAAGGAGAAAAAAGGCAAAGCAAAAAGGTTGAAAACCTGGTGTTGAATGAACTTCCTCCAGCTGCACCTGTTTTGACAGCTGACAGGCGAAGCTTTATGTTGTGAAGAAATTACAGGAAGAACTCTTTCCCCACTAATGGGATTCATAAGTATCCAAAATAGTCAGAGTCAACAGTCAGAGTTCTTTTCCAACACTTTGACTAGTTCATTTTGTGTGACACGGAGATTGAATTAACTCTAGGCCGCCATTCAAAAACCCTTCCTTATTTAGAAAAGCTTCCCTCCCACACGCTTCCCTCCGACTGATGGTGAAGCCTGTCCAGGTCCAAGCACTGGCAGATAATCATATCTTTTCCCTGGATTAATTGCAAAGGACATAGTGAGCAGTGGTGTTGACACTCCCTGTAATTAAACTGTTCACATCAGAAAAAGAAGAGATGTTCATACTGGAACAACTCCTCTTTTTCTTTACAAACTGCTGAACTGTGAGCCTGTTTTTAAACGCAGGGCATTACTGAAAAAATGTAGCTGATCACTTTCTGAATTTAAAGACATGTTCAAAGAACTAGAAAGTTTGCTCAACAAGTCTTAATTTGAAGTTTGTATACTTCAATGTACTTTGTCATGTCATTTTCATTGCCACATTCACTGTATTGTAGCCTGCAAAACAATGACTTGCTCTTTAAGGCTCTGCCAGTCTATTTCTTTGCATTTAAGTAACATGTAGTTGTTATTCACGGTGATGTTATTGCGTAATAGAAGAAAATCACTGGTTCCTCCTTGAGAGCAGTACCTCCTGTGGGAGACTATAATCTCTCTTTGGTGTGGGCTTTAATCTTCACAGCTTTTCAAACAATTGGGATTAGGCATTTAAAATAGATGTTTAGAGTTTGAATTGGCTTACATATTTTGGTTTACATGTTTAAAAAAAATATATATGGTAGGGGAGAAGAAAATTTGACCAGGGTGAACCTCTGTCCTTCACCTTGAAGAGAGCTGGGATAGGCTCCAGCAGATCCCTGTGACCCTGAATGGGAGGAGGCCGGTATAGAAAATGGATGGATATATAGATGGATGGATGGTGGGAAAAAAAAATACTTATTTGGTGTTCCTTTAGAGATGACATCTAATCTGTTTTAATTTTTTGCAGTGCTTAGAATTGGTTGCATTTATTTGTGTCCATATAAAATTTTACTTGTGAACTGAAATGGAGGTGAATGTGTTTGAATCCTTATCTGTTTTCTTTTTTTCTAATCTCGCTTCTTTTTTAACCACTGTGCATCACTTTCACACATTACTGACCAGCAAAGTCCATGACCTCTTCAGGAACACAGGCATGCAGCCTGTGCAGTCATATCTCATATTGAGCTCCCTAATGCTCTCAGTGTGGATGCTGTGCTCGCTGCTCTGTTGCTCCTGCCCTTCCCTGCCTGCCTGTTATCGCCCCAGGCCTTTGGGGTCCTCAGCACTGTCCACTTAAAAAAAAAAAAAGAAAAAAAAAAAGAAAAATTCAGCACTGTAATTGAAGAAGCCACTCAAATGTGACATGCTCATCCAGCCAAACGGAAAGTTTTACATGTACACTCTCATGCTCATGGATGTGCATGAGGGACTGCACACATGCACAGACATATTGAGTGAACGTACATCATGTTTACTGCACATGGGCAGATTTTCACCTACACACAGAGAAAAACCACAAAAATGCATGCTCCCACACACACTTGCCCACACACTGACTACTTTGCTCTTTGGTAGAGGTAAATGGGGGTTGGGACAACTGATCACTTTATGCTCACACACACCCCCACTCCACACACACACACAGACAACAGACCTAGTTGCCCTCTAAACTGCAGAAAACCGGTCCTTGTGCCGCTGAAGCACTCAGCTCTTCCTCTCTTCTCCTGTTCCTGTGTTGCTGTTATGGGTTCCTGTTCAGGAGCTGAATGTTCTTTTGTTTCATGACAGTGGTTCCTGTGTATCCTTTCATGGCCTACTGAGCCCTCTGTCTCTCTGCCAAGCTTCTTATATCAGGTTTGCATTTTACCAGGCCATATTTTGCTGTTATATTTGCACTACACAATACAAAATTGTGTTGAGTTTCCAGTTAAACGCTTTCTTGTGGAGTTTAGAGCACATTCAGTTTAGATGTTAACTCCTTATTTACAGTGACAAGGTGAAATAATTGTATCTAGAAGAAATGTATGCTCTGAGCAAGAGCGTTTAACCATTATAATGAGATAAAATCAAAAAAAAAAAAAGAAAACAAATTGGAAAAATGGCAGGCCTCTGAATTAAAATGAAGAACACATCTTACATGATTAACAGCTGGCTTCGCAGTCTGAGGTTGTCATTATCACTCCAATCTGTGCTGTTTGACACTCAACAGGTTCCCTCCCACCAACCACACTGCAGTTGCAAAGCACCTTGGGTGTTCCCAAACTTGCCTGCTGGTAACCCATTACCTAGACATACAGTGACAAACGGTGCAAACAGACGCAAATGTTGATGCAATCAAGTTGAGAAAACATCTCCAGGGCCACCATACAATCGGCGGTCTCGCCTCTCTCCTTTCTTCTCCACTTTTTTCTTAATCTCTCCCCCTTTCCTTCAATTACCACGTTGTCACCACCACCGGGAAACTTTTCCTTTTGGTGAATTAACAGTGAAAGAGCTTTGCAGCAGGTAAGCGGCCGCTCTCCTCTGTCACTGTCATAGCAGTGGCTCCGACAAAACAGTTTGCGTACCTGCTTAAGTATTACAGAAATTACCACCTCCCTTCCAGGTAGAGTAATCAATGGGGTGACGGGAGGCAATTAATTAGGTCCATCTGCATCACTGCCTTTAAATAATTAATGGGGCTCATTACTGAACTGCTAGTATGATGTGGAGCATGCTCACTCGCTTACAGGTTCTAGCTCAGAGCTAGTTTAGTTTTAGAAACCTGGAAAAGTGGAGATTTTTTGGATTTGTTTTTTTTTATTTTTTATTCAGTAATTTGTCTCTGGTTGACTGAACTGCTGAGTTCAGTTTTCATACCTTAATCTACAAACCTGTCATTAGCTTAATCTGCAGGTTTCCAAGTCAGAAATATGCCTCAAACTAAACTAAATACACGATCACCTGGAATACAGACTGATTTGTACCATTATTTCCAATACCGAAGTCCAGCCAATTTTTTCTGGGTTTAACAACAAGTGTAAGGTAATTTTGTTTGTCATAAATTCCACAATTTATGTGTTTGTTAATACTCTCCCTCAGTTATTGTCCACATCATCTGTAGCTAATGGTTTTCATCATAAACTCAGTCTTTCCTTTATTAACAATACAGTCTAAAAAGCATAGAATGCTGGTCGGTCCTCAGCTTTTTCATCCTCTGTGCTTTCTCAGTGAGCTCTGCTACTGACATCTTTCCTGTCAGTAATACCGTAACCTCAGAGCAACCTAAATTATCATGTGGCATGGAGGAATCCATGATATAAAGTTAATTGGTGAGAAAGTAAAAATTGGATTATACTTTATGACCGCCTTGTGAAAATTACAAGTTTGATAATAATAGGCCATTTGAAGGTTGGTTATTGAATGTGGATTCTTTTTTTATTGTTTCAGAGCTGGAGGGAGATACAGCATCAGAGAGAGTTTGCTGAGTTCTTAATTATAGCACAAATCATCCAGGAAACTAGTTTTAATCTAACTGAGTCCTATCACCTCTCTTGTTGTTATGCCTGATGCAGTTTATGGCTTTTGTTGTCTTCCTGCCAACAGAAACAGTAGTAAAGTTTAAAACATGGCAGTAGTGATCCAGTGCTAGAAAACTTTACAGTTCAATGAGAGCTCAGACGTAGTCTAATTGATTTCATTTATGCTGTATAAAGATATATGTCGCTCTGTAATTCTAGCGCACTTGCATGCGGTTTTCCAATATACTTGGCAAGTAAATGTTTGGAGCATCTTGGAGAGCTTGGAGCAGTTCTTCTATGGATTTAGGTAAGCTCTGTGTCTGGCTCTTCTTGCGATCACACGCTGACTCTATGATGTTGAGATCAGGGCTATGTATGTACAGCGCTGTGTCTCTCATCATGGCCAAACGTGGGCCTTGGGTTGCTCACTGTTGCAAGAACTAAAAGGTAACTTTTCTAAAGTTTGGCCAGTGTTTGTACTGCTCCCTCTGAGGGCAGATTTTGTCAACATAATGGGCTAACAGTGCAAGATGCATCTCTAAAGTTCACCGGTAGCGAGGCAGCTGAGAACAAAATAAAAGCCAGTGTTTAAGGTGAATGTAGTCCGACTCATGAAGAGTTCTGATGTAAAAATAACGCAATATCTGCTTGGGTTAAGATTGTCTTGATGCCATCATTAGTCTCTAGTTTCATTTATTATAGTTTATAGTTGAGATGATCAGCTTGAGAAGATCTTAGGCTCTGAAGCACAAAGTAATCTGACAGACAGATTTCTAACTTACTTCAATGAAATGTTTTCTATGTGATGAAGCAACAAACTGTTACCTGTAAACTGCAGCTGCAATGCCCACGGCAGAGGAGTTTTTAATGGAGATGCAGATTATTAAAAAAAAAACAAAAAAACATTTCAAATGCGATTCTACAAAAAAGATCATTTGTTTTGAATGGCAGCTGACATCAAACTAAAGCAACAACAATGGATATGTGCAATCCTGCTTAACAAAGATCTGACTTACCTGTTATCTTAGTCTGTCCTTATAAGAATGTATTGTTCAATAACTTTTTTAAATTGGCTGCAAGTGCAGCTGTTCTTGAGAGTACCTTGTTTCCCTCCTCATCATCGCTCCTTTCTCTCAGTCAGCTAATGAAGGCCTTGTAGCCCACTGTTATTAAAATTACGCCCTTGCCTCAGTTATTAATTGGGTCCATAATAAGGAATGCGTCAGATTCATTATTTAATTGCAAGGGCACATTTGGAATACAGTTTCTGAAATGTATTTTTAATGAAAAACACTACATCCTGACCTAATCATATCAACCTTATTCTATCTAATTAAGGATGCAAAAAATCATTAGAGTTGCAAAATATTAGTTTCAGCTCTGTCGGGCTGCTCCTTTGCTCGCCTTCATGAATATATTTTTCCCTGTCTGTGATAAATAGTTAATGAGGGAAAAATGACAAAAATTTGCATGTAGGCAAATTAGTCTAATAGGGATATGTCTTTGCTGAGTTAGGAAAGTGACCCTTTTCATAGGAGAAATTGTTCCAATAATTATGAAATAATGGCAAGGCCCCATCTTATTTTGATGAAAAATTGTCTAGTTGAATAATGTTAAAATGTTAAAATGCAATAACCCTAAATTTTCATCATGGAACAGAATGCGTTAACGTGTTAGCATTTTATCAGTGTAATAACAGCAAATTAGGTACAATATGAAGTATGCTGTAATTGTTGCGGTGGAAGGCGATGAGCAGTAATGAGAGAATGACAGAGGTGCACCATGGAAAGATCAGCGAGAGGACATCAACTGCTGAGTGCTCTTGTGAGGACATTTTTTTGAGATTATCAAAACATTACGTGTCTACTTTGTTTCCAGTTAGCAGGTCCATCGGCGCTCCATCAGTCACTTAGTCACTTGTCAACCAGAGCTGCAGTTTATGAAAGCTTACAAGACTGGTGTTAAAGAATTTAGAACATTTAATGAAATAAATACAAATGAAATAAGAAGAATTTTGCACTATGAGTTGTGCTGATGGCAAATACCAAAATAAACCCCCTTTATGAGTGTCTCCCTTCCACCAGCTGGATATTTCTGAAATTTCTCCAGAACACAGCAAGTGCTGCCAGTGACCATTTAGTGATCACTGGAGGTTATAGTGCTACAAATCACCAACACAAAACTAACTAGAAATACCCCTACAACTTAAGAACTAATTGCTTGAGATTTTTTTTTTAGCTGTCTGCTTTTAATTGGGTTTTATAAAGATAAGAATTGCCTCCATTTGCATTTTAGCAACTAGGTTTTTGAAGTGTAGCTGGAGTGTGGACAGAATTGTGGAGACTTTGCATTCTTGTGATTCATTCTTTAAAATATTAACTTACTTGCCCCTCAAAAAAAAAAATATATATATCTTGGTGGAGTGGGGCCTGTTTTAACCCCTATATAAAACAATATAATGCATTATTTCTCAACAGCTTGCTCATTTTTCACCAGAAACCAACAGTTTCTAGTTCCATAAATATTCACATGAACTTGAGCAAGCAAAGAGCAAAGATGTTAATGAACACAGAGAGCATGGAGAGATGTGTGCCACAGCAAATCCTACAGAATCCATTTGGGGCGTTCAGTGTGATCGCTGTATTCTTATTTCCCTTATCTCCACAAGTCACATTTTCAATCACTATGCAAAGATTTTACAACAGGTGTAAGCTTGGCGCTAATGCACTGCCCTTCCTCGTGACATCACCGTCTGCCTCTGCTGGGCTGACAAACATGTGACAGCCTCACCCTGAGATAATTTCTCAGAGACAGGCATTCAGTGGAGCTGCCTTTCCTGATGTGAAGGTTTCCACATGGAGAGAATGCCAGCTATGACATCCACTGTGTGCGTTGATTGAGCAGCCACCCTAATGAAATATCTTCAGAAAATGGTCTTTGCAGACTAATCAGACAGCCCAAGTCGAGTCTCTGTTTTGGTAATTATCTTGTACTAATTAGAATGAAGCTAAAGACCTCTGAGATGAATTCTCAGCTTTCTCAAATGTAACTAAAGAAACATAATAATATAAAATGAGCCTACCCTTTACATTCTCTTATGGAATACCTTCTCTAAAGTGACCGGTTATTATTTTTGATATTTTAGCCTAAATAAAACGCTGCTCTCAATCACATCCCAGCCTGTCATTCAGCACATGCACCATGCCAAGAACCTCCCTGGGTCTCAGGCAACCCCCTTTACACAAACTCATCAATCTGACTACTATTAATGATGATTCTAGATGATTCTTCCCTTAAAAAAATAATCATTAGCCCAATTAATCTCCCAGGGTTTGATGAGAAGAGCCTTATTATCCAAAGAGAAAGGTGGAGGGACGACAGTGTAGCGATGAGTTTACCTTACGCCTCTCCCCGTTGAAGCCTCTCCACTGTTCTGCTTTCTTGACAATGTAGCTTAACTCCTGGTTGGACAGCTCAAGGTCTTGAGGCAGGAAGTACTTGCCCTCCTTGGCTGTGAGTCGTTGGAAGATGTCCAACATGCGGCCATCATTGTGGAATCTAGAAGATGTGCATTGATTTAAAAAAAAAATGAAGAGGTTGTAGGAATGACTTCAAAACAAATTACTGCCTCTGACCCACAAAACTGATTGGGTCGATAGGCAAGGATGTGCATGTGTGCCTTGTGTTAACAGCTAAAGCTATGCATAAGTAGCTCTTTGGCTACCTCTTTGCCAAATAGATTGACTGATTTTAATGAAACAGGTCAAATGACAGTGATCTCAGCCTGCTGGCAAACATAGGAAACTTTTATTGACAACATAGAGCCTATTTCTGGGGTGATGTTCTATAAAGTCTAATACATCAAATAAAACAGAAAAAAGAATCCAAAAAAAAATTGGCCTGTGAGTGGGAAGTACTTTGTTAACACAGACTGGCTTTAGTGATGTCCACATTTGGCTGGCTGTCTGCGTGGTCGTACATCTGTCAACGTGTGGGAGTTGGATCCTCGGATGTTCGTCAGTGTTAATGCTGAGCATCAAAGATCGCAGATGCAACGGTTGTGCATGTGTCTGGAGAGCCTGGCTTGAGTCACAGGAAAATATTCTGCACAGCAGAGGGCATATTGATTTATACCTCAAGATGAGTGCACATCACCAAAGCGTTTTTCTGTTGCCACACAAGGGTTGCATGCAGCCAACCCCTAAAAAGAAACATCATGTCTGTAAACAAATGCTTTGGCTGACCATCAAAACCAGCAGACCTTGTGCCCTTCCATTGAGATTCTGCTCTGTCAGAGGGTAATCAGCTCTCAAATAAAACCAACATCAAGGAGACAAGGATTTATACAAGAAGCTAGTAAGAAGCTTTGCACTCGGCATTATTCCCCATCGCTCTTGGGAGAGGAATGTTTGTAAAATCTTGACCTCAGACACAGGAATAGCATGCAATCATGTTTAACCTACACTTGAATTTTGCTTCTCATTCATTTTTGCATTTCAATGTCAGTCTCTTGGTAGAATTCACCATTTTTGTGTCTTTGTGCTTCTAAAGGGGCTAATTTCCTTGGTGATGGAAGCACTATGGACCTCAGAATGTTATTCTCACATGTGGGTCATGACCTGGATGATAAGACTCATGTCAAAACCTTTTCTGATATGGGGTCACCATACCAACATGTGTATGGACATAAATCAAGATATCGTGACAATAGAAGATAAGAAATGAACAGCATTAAACAGAAAACACTAAAACATAATCTTACTTTCATGTAGTAGTATTTGCTAAACTGGCCGTCAATACAATGTGGTTGTAAACGTGGACCATTATTAGTGTGACATCACTTCTCTTGTTGTTTATGAAGTTTTATGAAGAACAGAGGTGGAACATGTATTTTTTTAATGGAGTGAATGAAGGCTCCCTAAAATGTAATTAAGAAACAATAGAAGTCCATTCTATCTATACATATAGCCCAGGGCTTTTTTTGGAAATAGGTCACGGTCTGTGACAGAGCCCCTTCCTCACAGCCAATAGGAAACTGCAACCCATAAAATGATCATCCTTGCTTTAGCCTTGTGGCCTACATTCAATACAAGCCTGTGAGTTGCTTGAGTGGCAGTAGTCATTATTCTCAGCTACAGTTTCAATATTGTCCATTTAGCTAGATCCCTATAAGCTTCCTGCTTACTGAAATAAGATGACACCCTCTAATCAGCCAGGAACCTTAAAAGTGATTTATTCAATAAGACTTTCCTTACATGTTCAGCTGTTAATAGAATTTTGTCTGATATGATTTGCATTATGCAGTGATGTATCACCTGCCCTTCTTCTTTGTTAGTTCTATTCCCCAAAAATTATGTTCTTTCACTTTTTAAAAAAAAAAACAGTCATTGTTTAATTTTTTAAAATTATTTAATTATTTTTTAGCAACAGGCTGTTTAAGTGATCTCACTGCGAAGCAAACCTGACCTCATTTATTCATGAAAGTGTGAGGAAAATGATTGATTAAACAATCACAGACCAACTTCCTTGAAAAGAGTGAGATTCCAGCATATTTTGATGTTTTATTTTTCCCGTTCACCCTCAATCAAAATGTTTAACGCAGGCTGAGCAGAAAATTGCATTCTGAGTTGCTGTGATCACAGTACAAAGCTTGCAAGAAAATGCCTCGACATGGCTGACAGTCTGTGAGAGATGAGACGAGCATGCAGTACATTTATTTACAGTATCTGAGTTCATCACTGCACACGCAGCCATTTCAATATCAATGAAACTGGCAGCGATTCCAACCGTGCAAATCCTTTAGCATGAAGAGGCAATATAAGGTGGGTAATATGCTCAGGCCATATAGCATATTACTCATGCAATACTTTCAAGCAGAAATTCAGAACAAAGGAATTTCTCAGCATTCTCAGAGCTTGGAGATGTCTTGTGGGGTCGAAGACAACAGTACAATGTTTTAGATAATCAGAGCTCAGCCATTAATGCGAATGAGGAAACTACATTCTAGTTTTACAGGGAGCCAAAATGGAGAGAGTAACGAAGGAAGCATGTGATCTCACATACCATTACCCATTATTTCTCTATCCACAGTGTTTTAGAGCAATGGAAAGATTTTGAGGAAATTATACGGAGATGGAAAGAAATAAAAATATAAAAATAAACTTAAAACTTTAATAGTTTTTCAGATTCCAACCAATTACTCTGTTGTTGTGTAATTTCTGCTTTTGCTTTATATAGATGTCTGTGTATTTGTTAATGTGTGTATTTGTGCAGATATACGACTTTGTATTAAGGTTATGGCTTTCTAAGCCAACAATCGGCTGATGTCCAGGGGTTCGAGAAAACATCTGTATTTTAAATGTGTTCCGCACTGTTGCAACATTAAGATTCTGCTGGACTGTTGACACATTTGACAGCCACGAACACATTAAAACACACCCGAGCTACAATTATGTTGGACACTAAAAACTGTACTAAAAATAAACTAGCTTTAGGTAAACTTTTCCCAATGTGGAATCTATGTGGTTTTCCTTTTCCCTTACTGAATAAGAAATGATTTAAGAAAAAAAAAGGCATCATTCATGCTGTAGAGGTGTAAATAGTACATGTTCATTGACTGGTGGATGTAATCTTTGCAATTTGTTAAAATGTCACATTTTTGCTCAGATACAGTGAACATAAGGAGACACAGCAGGGGAACCTTTGTTGTTGCTTTTTTGTTGTGACAGAGTCTTAACTCCATTACTAATTTAGTTAGTTTATCAAACCATAATCTATTGGATCAACATATTGTATTAACTTTTTCTTTTTCTGTCTAAGTGTAATGAACATGGGGAGAAAATACAACCCCAGATCCTAAAAAGTTGGGATGCTGCCTAAAATGTCATAAACCCATATTTAATTTCTAATAAAACATAGAGAACAAATCAGATGTTGAAACTGAGACATTTTAACATTTCAAGGAAAATATTAACTCATTTTGACTTTGATGGCAGCAACACCTCTCAAAGTTGGAACATGGACAGCAAAGGATAGCTTTAGGTAAACTTTTCCCAATGTGGAATCTATGTGGTTTTCCTTTTCCCTTACTGAATAAGAAATGATTTAAGAAAAAAAAAGGCATCATTCATGCTGTAGAGGTGTAAATAGTACATGTTCATTGACTGGTGGATGTAATCTTTGCAATTTGTTAAAATGTCACATTTTTGCTCAGATACAGTGAACATAAGGAGACACAGCAGGGGAACCTTTGTTGTTGCTTTTTTGTTGTGACAGAGTTCTTAACTCCATTACTAATTTAGTTAGTTTATCAAACCATAATCTATTGGATCAACATATTGTATTAACTTTTTCTTTTTCTGTCTAAGTGTAATGAACATGGGGAGAAAATACAACCCCAGATCCTAAAAAGTTGGGATGCTGCCTAAAATGTCATAAACCCATATTTAATTTCTAATAAAACATAGAGAACAAATCAGATGTTGAAACTGAGACATTTTAACATTTCAAGGAAAATATTAACTCATTTTGACTTTGATGGCAGCAACACCTCTCAAAGTTGGAACATGGACAGCAAAATGCTGGGAAAGAAATTAGCTCAAATTAAAAACAAATGGAGGAGCATTTGACAACTAATGAGGTTAATTAACAACAGGTCAGTAATAAAAGGAGCATTTCAGAGAGGCAGAGCCTACTGGATGTAATGGTGGGCAGAGGTTCCCCAATCTGTGTCAAACTGCATCTGAAAATTGTGAAAGAATTTCACCCCCAGAAATCTCAGTCTGTGAACACAGTTCATTGTGTAATGCACAAATGCAAGTTAAATCTGTATCATCAAAAAAGAAGCCATATGTGAACACAATCCAAACATTGCATTCTTCTCTGGAATAAAGCTCATCGAAAATGGTCTGAGACAAAATGGAACTGTTCTGCATCTCTGATGGTACGGGGTTGCATTAGTGTCTATGGTATGGGCAGCTTACACATCTGGAAATGAACCAACGATGCTTAAGTGAGCATAGAGGTTTTAGAGCAACATCTCTTCCCATCCAGACAACATCTCTATCAGGGAAGATCTTGCATGTTTCTGCAAGGCAATGCTAAGCCACAGACGACATCCATCACAGCAGGATGGCTTCACAGGAGAAGAGTCTGGGTGCTGAACTGGCCTACCTGCAGTCCAGACCTTTCACCAACAGAAGACATTTGGTCCATCATAAAACAAAAAAATCTATGAGTGAAGGTCCAGGACTGTTGAGCAGCTAGAATCCTGCATCTGACAAGAACGGGACAACATTCTTCTCCTAAAACTCTAGCAGCTGGTCTCCTCATTTCTCAGATGTTTACAGACAGTTGTTAAAAGAAGAGAAGATGCTACACAATGATAAACCTCACCCTGTCTAACTTTTTCAAGATGTGTTGCTGCCATCAAAGTCAAAACAATTGAATACTTTCCAGGAAATGGTAAAATGTCTCAATTTCTCCATCTGATATGTTCTTTATGTTCTGTTAGAGATAAAATATGGGTTTATGAGATTTGCATATCATTGCAATCTGTTTTTATATACGTTTTACGTTTTTGGAATTGGGGTTGTAAAAGGTGGACAGAGAGGTGTGGAATACCCCAAAGCCAACAGAGGTGGAAGGATTGTAGACACTGAACCATTGCTAATAACAGTATAGGCCACTAAGGGTACCAGTGTTTCAGAAAGGTCATCCTCTTCATAGCCTACAGTTACAGTCTGGTACAGTTCAAAAATAGATAACACTTCCCTGCTTTCACAGCTTAAGCTTTACTTTGGCATTTTTTTTTTAGCTGCAAAGAAAGTGATGGAGAAAGCTAATAGTGAGGAATTAAAGCAATCCAGTTGTGAGACAAATCAAGTAATTTTATGTTTTTAAAAGCCAATAATGCATATATTCTTAATGTTTCTTCTGCTGCAATTTTATTCCTGTTAAATCTGGAGAGAAGATGGATGCATCTGTAGCTGTAGTTTGGTACACAACAAGATGAAATGAATTCCAGCTTTCTAGAAATTAGTCTTTCTCTGTGACTGGGTTTGAAAGCCACTTGGAAACTTCAAAACATATATATTAAACTTTCCCTTTTCTTTTCAAATGTCAGTAGTTTGAAAATAATGTTGTTTCCTTGTGACACGATTTCAAAAAAAACACTTCAATTTCCTCAATTTTTACTGCTTTTTAAGGTGACAACGAGCATGAATATAACCATTTTGCCTTTGTATGGAGTGGCTGAGGGCATTCATTTTCTCTGTTTCTCACCTGAGCAGGTAAATTATGAGGACGGTGATGGAAAGCAGGAAGTGAATTGCATAGAGGAACAAAGTGATGACCACTCCTGCTGTACCTGAGTGGTCAGTCCGATAGAAGTGCCAATAAAGCTTGGCTGCATCTCCCACAGGTACATCAGGCTTGTAGGAGAGACGCTGTAAAGACACATATTAAAAGAAAATATGAAGAAGGCAAACTTTTTCTCTGGAAGTGTTCGATGTACAGTATTAGACTGAACATTTACAAAGTGAGTTCAGAACAAATATTTATCAAAGGAAGCTAACATGAAGGATATACAAGCGATCCCTTTTTTTTTGCAGTTAATGGGAACCTCCCCCTCCACCCCCCCCCGACCCCCACCCCGCGAAAATCAAAAATGTGTTTAAAATATGTTTAAAAACCTCAAAAAAGTAGCGAGACACTGCAGCGAAACAAGACAAAGGCTCAACTGTGGTGTTTCTGTTACCTTCACAGCCTCTGGTCTCTGAACCGTAGTAAAGAAACTGCTGGTATTGTGCTATTTTTGGCTCGTAATTAGCGGCTAACACGCTAACAACAACAATAGAAAAAGTCCTGTTTTCTCTGCATGGAACGAGCACTTTATTCTGGCACTGCAGGAACTTGTAACATCCCACAGGTTGTATTGTTCGGCTCCTGTCGGTTAACAGAGAATGTAAATCTATACATGCTGGGCTGCTGTTTATGCTCACTACACTTTTCATTTAACCCCGTTTTCTTCTGCCATCCCACGACACACACACTCCATTACCCATAAGGCCACATCATTACCCATAAGCCTACCTTCTTAAAGGGGCCAGGCTGGCTCACAGCATTTCTTCACTGTGAGAGAACGCGCACAACATCCTATGATGTTTCTGCAATTTTTAAAAATTTTTTAAATTATATTATATATTTCTGAAAAATCCGGGAATAACTAAAACAGCAGAACTTAAACCGCAAATTGCTGTATCACTGTAAAGGATTTAGCTTCTCAGAGTCTACTTGAAGCCACCACCTATTTGGATGTCTTGCTTTATTTTAACAGTTTAACAGTTTAATATGGTTTAACTAAGATTCTTTTTATAGATACTACCTCATGTGAAATAATTGTGACAATATTGTGGCGTTTGATTTGACAAAACAGACTACTGCAAAAAAAAAGCACCCATCAAATCTTGTGCAAATACTTTCTTATCACCCCCCACCCGATTTTTGTGCAATCTAAAGTCACTTTGCCAAGATAAAGTGAACTCCTATTTAAAGTGCACAAGTGTCCAAGTTATTTTTAAGTGACTTGCCCCGAGGATGGCGTCCACAGCAAAGACTGCCAGGGGGTCGAGGACTGTCCACACTCCCTGAGCCATGATAAACTTTGACGTGAATGAAGGGAGTGAGCCAAATATCAGTTGACAGCCCCATCTGATCAGAACCAGCAGGAACATTATTGTGTTCAAGGTCAGGGGACCCACCACCACCATTGCCAGCTCCTCGCGGGTGTGGAGCAAAGAACTCTGGTAGACGAGGTCCACTGTGTGTGCGTGGAAGCAGAATCTGGAGAGAAAGGATAGTGTCAATATGTGTGTACCATATTTGTGTTTGTGATGTTTAACCGCTCTAAGGCAACTAGTTCCAGCAATTCACATTCTGTGTTATAATATTTGTGGTTGATTCAATCATATTTAATTAGCTTGATGACAATTACCATTATAATTAACTGGCATTTGCCCTACAGGTCACATTTGTTTAAAAGAAGACCTTAATTGACTTGATAATTTATATTGATATCAAATTAAATTCAAATGCATCAAAGATGTATCGAAGTTAAAAGACACCTTTGCTGAAACAAGAAAGAGATTTCCTTAGACCCCTATTGTAAGACAAACTCCCCATTTACAGCAAGCCTCATGAGTTTCTTAATCTTCCCATCAGTCGGGAGGAGGTAGAGCCAGTGGTGGGAGAGGAAAGGTCCGGCTTTTCTCATTAATTTCCATCTGATTTGCTCCAAGAGTCAAGCATCTGTCAGATCCTGTCCATTAATCTAACAGGAGAGGTCCATTGGTGTTTTATCTCAAGCAAATCTCCTCTCAGAGTGTAGCCTTAAAAAGTCTTTCTAAAGCACAGAGATCACTTCATTGGATGACCAGCACAAATTTCTTCATTGGGAAGCATTCACTTTGCTGTAATACAATAATTTACTTGAAATATTTTGACTACGTCTTCAATTTTAAATGTAAAAGACATTTTACTTTTCTGTCTTTATATATGTAATTGGGTATGACTGCATATTGAACAGCATCCTGTGGTTGTACACTGCATCACTCCTAAATTGATATGTTTAATTTTATCATCTGCATGTTTGTGACCATGTGTCAGAGTAATTCATTTTTAAAAACATGCACATGATAATTGTTTTAATTATTCATGCATTATTTGCATTTATTCAGTTACAGCTTTGAAATAACCTGCTTGTTCTTGTTATTGTGTTTTCATGTAACACGTATGTAATGTAACATATGCATACATGTATTTTACTGTTAAAATTAGCAGTAACTGATCAGATGTTAGGAGTATATAAGTATATAGATATAGTAGTAAGTGTTGTCACTAAATAACAGATCTTCAGAAACTTATATATCCACTATGATAATATATAATTTTCAACACTGAATAATTACGTTTTTTATTTCATTCCACCTTTAATCATTGATTTTTTTAAAAATCTGTTCTTTCTTTTTCTTTTTATATGTAATTCTTCATTCTTTCTTCCATGAGTGTATGAAAGATAAATTAGATAGGAGGGCTGACAGCAGTAAAACACTTTTGTCCTGGTCCCACTTGTCTCCTCCTTCCCAATAATCCACATCTGGTCATCAGTGGACTGCTTAGAGGGAATGAGAGAAACGCAGCCAGAAAAGAGGAAAAACATATGTGACATAAAAAGGAGAAGCGAGGGTTGCCTGTCATTACACCAACCACTCTGTCACTTGGTCTTTCTGCCTCTCAATGGGCACCGGCAGCTCTGACCACTGCATGGAGAGAGAAATGCTCGGAGGGAGAGCAACAGATTTGGACATGTGGAAGTTGTCATCCAATGTTGACCCCCTCTGTTTTTACATTTTTTTTCCACCTCCTATCTGCCCCCTTAGCCGATTTTTTTTTTTTTTACTTGGCCATCCATTTTCTCCCTCTGTTTCCTCAATCACTTTCCATGATTTAAGGCGTGATGTTTGCGCCCCCATGTTATTGTAATAAAAACCTTCTTGTATGCCTGTTTTCAGCCAGACTTCTTTTATTGTGATGAATTAAATCAGCACCATATGCTTTTGCAATGTGGTTTAACAGTTCTGTGGTGTCTTATTGCTGTTTATTATCAATGCTGTGTACCAAATAATAACAATAAATTCCTTCCAAATAATGTAGCCTTTTGGGACTTAAAGCTGTGTGGTGAGCAAACTACCCCAGCAATGGTTTGTTAATATTGAGAGAGTCTTGTTAAAATGTTAATAAGGAGATTCCAAACAGATGATTTGGGTGTATCCAGCTTGCAAAAATGCCAACACACACACACACACAGCATATTTTCATTCTCTCCACTGCTCGTTATCCGCTCCACATCCTATTTTAGTACAATCATACTTTGCGAATTTGTGTTTCTGATCTTACATGCAAGTCTTGTTTTGTGTGTGTGTGTGTGTGTGCGTGTGTGAATTTACAATTTTCCAGTACGCATCCATAGTATACAGTACATACTGGGTCTCCTCCACATTTTGTTAATGGATTCTAGCTGCATTGTGTGGGATCATAAAGTTGTGTGTGTCTGCATGCGTACCCAAGCGCTCGTCTTCCTTACGTGGGTGTGTGTGCGTGTGTGTGTGTGTTTGTGTGCTCATACGGGGCAATATCAAAGGAAGCCAACTCACTTGTTGACAGGAACTGCTATGGCCTGGAGGTAGAGCCACTGGCTGCAGTAATGCAGGTAAAGCCTCACAAACCACATCAAAGTTAGCAGCAGCATAATGAGGCCGAGCTGCCGAACGGAGCCATGCCAGCTACAGTTTAGTTGTTGACGTTGTTGCCACAGCAACGGCAGTCCCAGCTCAGATGGCAGCATGCAGAAGGCCAGACGGGCTCGGTCAGAGAGGCGTGGAGGACAGGAACCAGGTCCAGTTAGGGCTGCTCTGTTGTCAGACAGACCATGAATTGGTGAATTCATTTGAAATACAATAATAATGCTACTTAAATGCATGATACACATCAAATTCCTATAATGACTGCATTTTTATGAATTATAGTACATTTTCTGCAACAAGATTTGTATACACTAATTATGAACTGTTTCTGTATATTTGTGAGCATCACTAGATATAATGCAGCTCTTTATACTATATTTGGTTAACTTTAGTTGGACATAGATAAAATGAACAATTATGAAAAAAAGATTAAAAAAAATACTTAAATAAATAAAACTCCAGTAACACACTAAGGTTGATTTTTTTTAAGTCCTCTTTTGTTGAGTGTCCTGAAAAGAGCTGAGAATTTTTTTTTCCTTTTTTTCTCAAAATGCACGTCAGTTGTCGCGTATTATTGAAATCTTCAATAACAGTGCAAATATTTCCTTGTCTTTGCAATCCATCAATGATTTTATTTTTTTTTCAAGAACAGATGCATTAAGAGGAGAAATATGGTATTCGAATTAGCACATATTACGCGTGTACACAACTGTTTCATTCTCTCTTGCTTTCTCTCTCTCTCTCTCTCTCTCTCTCACACACACACACACACACACACACACACACATAGGAATCCCTTCCAGCGATGCTCAGCTTCCCTCAGCACCTCTGCCTCCTCTGTGCCGCCCTTTGTCAGGCCTGCTCAACTATTCCCTTTCATACAGAGGGCACAGATGGAGCAGTTCGAAGCAAGAAGAGGGAAAGGAAAGGAAAGGAAAGGAAAGGAAAGGACATTCAAATATTAGATGGTACACAGTGTTTGTTTGTAAATGAATGTGTACAATCACAGTGCACACAGACCTTGACCATGCCATGCAGATATCAATGACCCCTATCATCATCTGGCTGACAGTAATTAGATGAAGACAAGGCGAGGGTGTTTACAGTGCAGCATCACAGAATGGGACCTCAGGCTCATGCCTGTGGACATCCCTGTGTCTCACCACTGTGTCTCAGAGCACAGTTAGAATTCACTTTGTAGTGTGTATCTAGGGAAAATTGTACACTGCCTCAAGACGAAAAACAGAATCAAATGTATTGTTCTCCTACACTCGTTACCAAATAATTAAGCTTACATCAAAATGAGGCCGCTGCGTTGTATTTCCTGCTTGTAATGTTGCTAAAAAATGAACCCTCACACAGTCGTGTTGAAGAGAACAGAGATGATGTTTGCTGTGTCTATGAGGTGAGCATACTTTCTGAAGTGTTAAATTACTTGAAGTTGATGTTCCTTAGAGCACGCTTACAAGAGCAGCAGCGCACGGTCCATGTGGGAGAAGTTCAGATTCCTTCAGATAATGCTGAGTCAACTATTTGCGGCGATAAATATTCATAGCTCGGCTGGCATAAACTCAAGCAGAGAGGATAAACATGTGTCATCAAAGCCCTGTTATATGTCAGCGCCTTGGTTAGAGATTTTAAATTAGACTATTTTTTTTAAATCTTATATCAGAACACAAATGCAATATTTATGTTCCATATGAGAGATGAGATGCTGCACATGTTCCAGAAAAAAATTGTTCTTTTTCATTACGTTAATATTCATTAACGTGTCTCATTTTTCATTCTTTTAAACCCGATGCTTTCAGTGTTTTTCATCAATATAGTTTTTTAGAGACATAACGGACTGATTTTTAGACATTATATGTTTTCAAAATGTGAAAAAAAGTGTGTGCTCCTACAGGCTTGAAAGTTAAAATCAGAAATATGTCACATCAGGATCAGGTCGAAATGGATTAAGTGACAAGTACTTTATATGTGTTCATGTATAATCCCAACAAAAAGAGAAAAACATACTTACAAATGTGTGTACCTTCCTCGCTATTATGACGCTGACAAGGACTCTTCCATTTCGTTCCAAACATTACCCTGACTTGCTTCACTGTGTGCATGGTGTAAAAATGCTTTCTGCATGTCTGCAAAAGTGGAATTACAGAGTAGACAAAAAAAGCAGTGTCATAGACAGAGACAAAACGCTACCCTGTCAACTGCTGTTGAATGAAAACAGCAGATACAACCTGACGTCCATCTTTCATATAATGAAGATATTGATGATGCATGAAAGATGAATATTTTTAGACGCCTTCACAGATCAACCTCCTCCAAAAGAAGCTGGTAACATGATGTGAAATCTGTTATCTCCACTGAATTGGTTCCATTAAAGAACTATACAGTGTATGTTCTATACAGAAAAAGAGGGAAATGCAGCGAAATCTTGCAGGAAAGAAGGATGTCACTTTCTAGGATCACAGCTTTTCCCTTTAACAAATATGTGACACAACAGTCCAATGATGAAACTATCCATTTCAAAAGACATGCACTGGCATATTATACTAAATTTGAATAGTCGCATCTGTGAAATCGAGGCCAGAAGCTGATCCCTTATTATCTTGGTTTTGATGTTTGTTGTTCGTTCCCATGTCATCAAAGCACCTTGCAAAAGGACTCATCATCCTTCCGCCAAGGTCTGTAAATCAGATTTAACTAGCGTGCATCTGTCAACTACTGGAGTAACAACTACCTCCTGGACTGGTTTTCTCAGGCTATGTCACTTAATGTTGTATGATATGACAACAAAAGAGATCTGTACTCTTAAAAATAGTGCAAAGTGAATGGCAAGTACAGGCAAGCATGAAACCTTTGAGATGGCAGGAGTAATTAAAGATGGAACGGTGCAGAGGAAGAGTACAGTAGAGAGATACATTTTAAACAGCATATTTACAATGAGAAGGCTCCAGGGCAAGAGCAGGTAACCCACAGATTTGTTCTGTATGGGCCTGATGGCTTTAACCCTCCAGCATCAAGCCTCTTAAAGTATTTATTTTGAGGATTTATATATTTTCTGTCACGTTCTTATTTAATCCGTTGGCATTATTAAATACACTAAAACCACACATTTTTTTTCCTGCATATACTTGAAGCATCATTTGCTGTTGGGAAAACAGAGAAAGCAAAAAATACAGTGTGGAAATAGACTTAAAAGATTGACAGATAATGGTATTGTTTTCATAGTAGCCCAGATGCATAAGTGGTGTGGTGATTATGGAAGTGTGATTATCTTAACTGTGAATAGAGAGGAAGGAAGATAGCATATCTTTAACATTTTCTTTTTTCTGAATGCTGATGGTGCGTTTGATTTTTTTTGTTTTTTCTTAAAGGGAGAAAGCATCTGTCATCTGTCTTTTTCACAGTCAGTTCCGTTTTCAACCATTGAAGGTTTCAGTGTAGTTAAAGAAATCCTACTGCGTAAGTTCGTTTGCACCTCATAAACAAACTGCACTATAACACTTGGTTCATGAGAAGCTGAGAATACTTCCTTCTGGGGAGTTTTTGCTTTTTTAATAACACTGGCTTCTCAAGACATCATTGGGAACTGCTTCACGTGGTCAAATTCTTCAGGTGGTGCGTGTTCACAAGAGCTTCAGCAGTCTTTTTAAAAAAAGAAGTTTACAGATGTTTAGAAAAAAGGACTGTGTTTTGCTTCCCAGCCTCACAGTGAATGTGTTTTTTTGCCTTTAATATGTCACTGTTCTATGAACAATTCCCAGTGCAATGTCGGATATGGACAAGACTGAAGCTGAAAGTCGGCGCTGTACCAACACTAGAGGCTTGTGAGTCTGAACTGCAAGTGGCAAGCTAACCGTTTGTCTTGTGTCGTTAGCTGGTGTCTGTTCATTTTAGTGCAAACACTGTGGATACAGTAACCATTGTTACAGAGATGCACATGTTTATGCTCTAAATCAAGATGGATGTTGCTGTTTGCTTTGCTATCCACCGTCATACTGCCAATCCTATCCTGACTTGAAGTGTATAGAGTATAGAAGAATGTTGACAATATAGGGTTGAAAGCATGTTATTATGTTTAAAATGTCTGTTTGAGCAGCATCAGGATCTGAGCTGGTTCATGAGCCATTACCTCTGCCAAACTTCCAGGAATTAGACTAATCAAAAATGCTTGAGTTAAATCTCCTGACTTTAAAGAAAAACGTTTCTTTGTGATTCTCCATCTTGGTTGTTCTGAAGTACATGCAGACTTCTAGAGGTGCCACAGATTAAAATTAGATGACTGAAAATAAGCATAATAATGAGCTTATTATGGTCACTTTAAGGTGTACTGTGGTAGGCTACTGGATTTGTAATTTCATACATTTATTTGTTGGGAATGGGTTCAGGACTACAATGTGGGGCAGTCCAATACCGCAAACCCTTTTTGTCCTCGTGTCTTTGTAATGTGTGAAAAATACGACTGCATTTCCTACTGTGCAACAGTTCAACCCAGATGCCTTCAAACTCAGAGGCCTTGAGGCACCTCTGGACAATGTAAACGAAATGCTCCTTTTTGCACTAAAAAGTTTAAGTGGTATTTAAAGTGACTGTAGTTACATATTGCAGCGCTTGATAATGGTTTTCTACAACAATACCTTGTGGGATGTAGCACCATCTGAGAGATCAGAAATCATGCATGTCAACTTAAGGCTTGCAGCCGTTGACCTTTATCCACCAAAGTATCTCCAGTTTCCTTGTACTGTTTATGATGCGATGCTCAGTAGAAGGAAAGCCCACTCAATCTTGTTTTTACTTTTAAACATTACATTTAAACTTTTTTTTCTACACATTTATTGAAAAACTTGAGATCCTACATCCATCTCTGCTCCTCAAAAATAAGTTGATTTTGACTACTGGTATAACTTTGGCAAAATGTAGTACAAGGTATCACTATCAACTGTACAACCTGCAGTATGCTGATAGTAATGGGATAGTACGCTACTTAAAGAACAATTTCCAGTGTACTACTGATCAGTAAACCATGCATCGTGTATCCCATAATGCAATGGGACACACAGGAGGAAGCTGATCACAGTCTTCACCAGAAGCCAGTCATGAATGTCGCACCATAATTGCTTTTAGGTGTTATACTATGTTCCAGTAACAACTGTTGTAGCAGTATGGACTATATACTGCTTTCTATCACACAGTATTCAGTTTCAAAAATGGCTTCAGCACTTCATGCAGCTTGTGAACATGAATTATCATATCATTTCATTCATTTGTTTACATCCCCTGATTGAAATATAATTTAGAAAAAAAAATGTTATTTAGTTTTATCTTTTTTAAATCTTTGCATAGATTGCCTAATTCTGATTGTTCTGATGCAATGTGTTTAAGGTCTGAAATTAATTAAGCAAAAATAAACATACATTTAGGGAGCTCCTTACCATCATCACTATTATAAAGCGTGAACTCCGTATCTACTGCATTTGTCCAGAATTCCAGAACAATAATGACTGGTGTAGAGGCAGGATGGTGTTCAGGTGGGGCAAAAAAAAAAAGGATACGGGAAGCTATTAAAACACAAAACAACACATTCTCCTGAGATGCATTAAATGGCAATAATTGGTTATTTGGTTTGTTTCAATGTCCAAAACAAATGGAATGTGTATGTAAATGAATGCAACTGAAACTGGCCATTTCTTCATACCTTCAAGACTTCATAACTGAATCATTTTATATTATCTTGCAAAAGTTTTATTCATGCGGAAGAAAAAAAAATCAAAACCACAATGCCTTAGATTTAACTTTATTATTATTCTCTTGTTTTCCAAGAAGAATTACCTTACCACTTGGGGGCCTTGGGAGGACGCAAGTTATTTTTATTAAACTGGCAAAACAAGAGTGCACATAAATGAGTTTCACTGAGCCCAGTGACAAGTATGGTGTTACAGATGTGATTCTGACTAAACACTGGAGTCCTCTGTCATTTAAATAGTATGTACTAATGCACCCCCAAGTTAACTGAATGGTGTGAAACAAAGCATCATCTCAAGAAGTGAGAAACAAACACAGTTGACCAACAACTGTTCTCTCATTGTAGGCATGAAACGTAACTGGAAAAAGAGTTCCACAATCAGTTAACTGGCATGAACTGCAGCTGTGAATGAAATGATCTAGAAGATGGGTGAATGTTAAGCTGGTGTGGCTCATCCAGAACAAACTTTTCCTACAAAACATGTTTTGGCCTCCTCACACCTTGGAATAGTTTAGAACCGTACATGAGGTAGCTGTTTCATTGCCGAGAAACATGTGGTGTTTTTATGGAGCCCCTGACTTAGCATGAGAGGGAATTAAACCATGGAAATGGCAGGTCTCATGGTGTGCCATAAACAAGGGTGGAAACATTTCAAATGCAGATGCACCTGGGATCAACAAATACATTGGGACTTCCCAAGCAGTCATTACACGAACACCTAAAACAATTACTAACACAGTCCTAAAAACTGAAGAACAGGTTGCTGTTCTCTCCATAAATTCCTGTAGGGCCACTGAGAAAAATACACAAATCACAATGCCAGTAGATATGTAATACATTAAATGATTTATGCAAGACAAATAATTAATGTAATCCTCAGATCTATCCATTCATCAGTTTGGGTGAGACATACAGGGAGGGGTGCTGCGGAGGCTGAGTAAGAGCCTCCAGAGAGTTGCATCAGTATTTAAATGGATTTCACTTCTCTGACCTTGCCTCATAACTGCAGGACATTGTCACCAGAGAGATAGAGACAGGATGGAGAGAAAGATGGAGAAAATTAGAAGCAGAGAAAGTGAGATAAAGATGGAATTAACAGGAGGGAGTGAGAGGGTGAAAGGAAATAATTATAAGTGAGAGAGTCTAATTGAGGGTGTGCATGTATGCAGGGAGCAATTAACAAAATGGTGAGCAAGAGAGTTGCAAAAATATAAACATTCTTTCTATAACTTTCAAAGCACTTTCTTTTTATTCTAATTCAACTGTTATGTTAAAGCGATGATCTTTCGAGACAAATTATTCACATGTTGTCTTTTAACTTGATTTTTAACAGATAATTATTCTTTGAATATTGAGATACATTTGCGTTATCTTTCAATATATTCATTAATAAATAATTTCCTCAAGAATAAGGGCTACTATGGAGTACGACGTGTAAGGGGGTGGAGCTTTGCAGCTCTGCAGACATGTGCCTTTCTGCACTCTGGCTTCTTCCAGTTTATCAAGGCAAAGTAGACAAGATCATCACCGGTGTCATTTTTTTGCTGAAATGACGGGAACACAGCCTGGAATTTCTTGTGAGGGTCAGTATGTTTACATTCGTCCCCATTTTGAGCTTACGCTCACACTGAATCAATGCCTTTTGAACTGTTGTGTTCAAAACCAGAAGACTTTGTATCTTAGAAAAGCCGCGAATGCAGTGATAACGACCGGTTTCAACTGGTGCTGCCCCCTAGAGGATACCATTTCTGCGGTACTTGGGTAGCCTGATTGTACGGCACCAATAATCTTAAACGCTGCTTCAATCAAAGGATTTAAATATGATTTTATTCAGAAGCTGGGAAAAATGCTCAACAGGTTCAGAGAATAGGTTTTTTGAGTGATTTTGCAAATGTGTCAGTCAAACGAGTCTCCAAACAAAGTCTACATCTGGAGTGTCAAAGCAATCACCGATCAGACACGCTAACTTAAAACAAAGCTGGAGGCTGATGTCATACATAAATGCTACTATATGCAACAAATGCTGATTACATGAACATCTAAAACTTGTCAGTTATTCCATGAAAACTGCCTGTCAGTAATGTTTTCCTAAACTTTCATATTTATTTGCACAGGACACAGTGAATTAGTGCGTGTTAGTTCTTCAGTGCATTAGCATTATTTTAAATTCTTGGGAAGTTATTTGTTGATGCTATCCATTTTTGTTTTAGATGATAATATCATACATCGAGAGAGGTGTTTACAGAGCACAAAAGGGAACGTTTTACCCTTGACTCAGCTCTCATTTTCTGATAGACACACTTCCAATGCACAAATCATACACTCATATGCTTCGACATTTAGCTCCTGCCACTTTTCTCTGTCTGGCGACTCCCCCTCTTACTGACGTGTCAGTGGAAAACCCATTCATTTGATCCAGGCCACCAATTGGACTGTGATCAGTTCTCATAGACACCTACTTTGCTGCAGATTAACCAATCATGCAGCAGCCTTTGCCTGTCAGCTATATATATATATATATATATATATATATATATATATATATATATATATATATATATGTGTGTATATATAAAGCCTTAACATCCTTGACAGAGGTATCCATGGGCCTCTCTCAAAGTTAGATGCATTGCTGCCCCCTCAGCACAGGAGAGTGTCCTGGAAAGCAATAGAGTCTCACGGGTGACCAGCCATTTCCACCCACCTCTCCTACCAGTGTTACATCAGAATTGATTGACCCTTGGACTGAGTGTGATTCAGAACAGCGGTATACAAGGCATTGACAGCCTGGGACTAGTTGTTATTTCAGGTGGTTTTCTCTCCTCTCTCTTTCTCCTCATGTTTCTGCAAGCTGATGTCGCTTTCTCTTCATGAAACTTTGGCTCCTCTTCAACACAGGAGTGACACTGGTGTTGATGCTTTTAAAGGTTAATGCACACGGTCCTGTATGATTTCCATTAACAGAAAGGAGAAGATGAGCAGCTCTGAATGGAATAACTCCTCGTTTTACAGCTAATTTTACATGTGAATGTCGATACAGACTCAAACAGATGGAGGGCACAGAATGATAGAGACCCAGAGACACACACTGAGGGACTGCTCTGATAGGCTTGGTTGGGGAAAGGAACGTTGGTCCCCAACGAGGCAAGCTGACTGGGGGAAATTAGGTCAGTGTGTTCCCTGTGACTCCAAAGCAAGAACAAGCTGTGCATGAGTGCGTGTGTGTGTATGTGTTGCTGGCGTATCTAGAGTGTCATACTGCACCACTATAGCAACATATTGCACAGGTCTGTGCTAGTTTGCATGTGTGTTTCTGCATACTGCTTGCCATATGTGTATAAGTACTGATGTGTTTCCAAAAGTTAAACCTTACATTGACAGAAGATCTGTCGCTACTAAGGCTCAACTTAGTCTTAACCTTAATGTTTGATAGGTACAACTCTAAATGCTAAAACTCATTATTTTTCACCAGTAATCCAATTGAGACACAAAACGAGTATGTAACTAATCACTGCATCATAATCAGCAACAGAATTGTTCAAAATATGAAAGAACTGAACAAAGGTTAGGTGAAAGTTATCCCCTGTTGCTCAATCAGCCGTATAATACTAGCTTTTGGGACACACTGCATCTGGTGTCATTTGTCCTCTGGAGGATAAGGATGCACCTCTTGTTTTTTTTTTTTTTACCTACCATCTAGCTTCAATCTGTGTCTTTTCATGTCTCCAGATCGGGACAAGTCACACATACTATAATTGATATGAGATTTAGGGGGTATATTTTAATGTAATTAGAATCTTGATAATTGGACTAATTAGATCTAATTGCTGTGTGAGAATGACTTTGATTAAAACAGGTTTTGCTCCTCAAATGAGAGAAGAAGAAAAAAACACACAGTCGGATGACATTGGTGAGGTAGAATGCTAAAGCTAATTGACAATAACTATTGATGCATAAAGATTAAGTCTGAGGTTAACATCATTGGGAGCAGCTTTATTTTATTTTATTTGTTATTCTTCTAACCCCCCCTTCCCAAAAAAAAAAAAACGAAAAAAAAAACAAAGACAATAGCTGGCAATTTTTGAAGATCATACAAAAACTTTTAAATTGAACTTTTAAGGTTTGCAGTGACTCATCACAGTGTTTGAGTACAAGGACAAAGGATTCTGCTGAAGGATACAGAAGTCTGCTAAAGTGTGCTCTAAACTGTAAAACTTGTTTAGTTTGAGAATGTTTATCTTCATCCAAAATCCCTGAATTGGCCTTATTGAATTACAACAAGTGTATTGAATCAGGTGCTTTGATTATGCTCAGCACTATTCTGTGAGAATAAGGGTTGTTAAGATTACACTTGGAGTCATCTAATATGCTGGAAGGTCTGCAGAAGTCTTTCATGCATGTTCAAAAAGATATCTGCCGAATAGTAGGCTAAGGGAAAAAAAAATTGCATCCCTTTCTTATTTTTATAATACTTTTCATCTGCCAAGAACTGACTTGGAAGTGTCAATACTTGCTGTAAAAGGTATATTGTACTTTATTTGAAGTCTTATTCAATTTTTTATGGCTGTTGTGATTCCACATGCCGGCTTTTTCTCCCCTTTTTAGATCGATAGGCTCAACCTGGAGCTCAAAATTCAACAGCTTAACATTGTGTATAACATGAAGATGATAACTCCTTCAACACCTCCACCCCTGAAAATACATTTCATCAGATTGTATTAAATTTCATCAACTTTTGTATAAAAGTAATGAGACTCATATAAACTGTTGCCTGTTAAGTGCACATGCAAAGTATTAATTTATGAACATTCATCGGTAAATAATGTAGTGCTCTGTAAGATGTTAACCCACTTCGGCCCTATTTATTTTACTTGATGAGTAAATTGCTCCTGACTTTGACTTACATATGAATGCAATGCGTTACAGTATTTGGGTGATTCTCCAGCTATCTGAACTGAATCTTCCTGTTTCTATGTGTTTGCTTAATAATGCATGTGCATCTGATTTGCACATTTGTGTCATTATGCCCTATAAAAATCTCAATGAGCTAAGTCTCTTGTGTCTCAATAGATGGCAGTAATATCCCTCAATCTCTGCACTATGAATCCTCTTCACACTTAAAATACCTGACTGCACAGACGTGTATATGCATGTGTGCGTGTGTGCGTGCCCTGGCGCAAGTCAATAAATGCTGGAATCATGGACACAAGCTCGTACATACATGTACTAATGGAAAAATCATGAAATTATACAGACAAATAGAATCAAAGAAGAAAATGTATGTAAAAAAAAAAAAAAAAAAAAACCTTTAGGCTAGATCTCCATGAGTCTTTAGGTTGCTGTTGAAAAGCTCCAAGAAATTCAAACTGCACAGGGGGAGACGGGTGAGAGTGAGACTTTAAAACTGTCATGTCTTTAACTTCAATGTGAAACTGAGCTCTGGCACTAATTTTTCTAATAGTCTGATGAGGTGATAACAAACAAGAAACCTTCAGCTCAAAGCTACTGTGACATGAGTGATTGTAAATATGAAACCAGTAGCAGCAGCACCTTCATGGGGCACCAGGGAAAGGCTCAAGATGTCCCTCAATACAATCCCTACCAATAGCTGAAAGAAGTGTCTCATCTTACCGAAGCCAGCAAACTGCTCAGAGGTAAAAAGCGACACGATGAATAATCGTGAAAACCATTTAATTGTGTCCCTTTGTGTGAAATCTACTCAGGTTCTGTGTTCATATTGTGTTCACTCTCCCTGTGTCGTCATTTGTTGGCAAGATACGTTTGGTAATCATTTGAATTCCCGGAGTATGTTCAGAGCATGTCAGCGAGTAGTCTCTGATCTTGTTTAATATGTGACCAGAAGCTATAAATTACGAAACTCCCAGAAATGAGGGAACATGGGTACTTTTAAATCTCCAGGGAGAAGTCGCTTTATGTCTCTCTTGCACATATATAGACTTCCACTCTCTCATTCTCTCCCTCCAGTGCAGCAGTGTGTCTGGTAATCTCCTCCCCTTAATTTAGTTGACGTTCAAATAAAAACAAATACCTGTGACTTTTTTTTTTTGTTGTTGAAATAAGCTATTTCGCTTTCAGCCAGTTTTGATGCTCCATTGGCACACAGCGCTGCACCTTGTTGCTTTCACCATATTTGGCCAAGGCGTTTGAAATTCTGCGATTCCTGCTCTGTTTGTTTTTCTTACATGCTGATACTTTTTTCATTAAAATTAAATGCTGTTAGCCACAATGAAGAAGAAATGTTTTTTATTCATTTATTTATTTATTTTATTTTATTTTATTTTGTTGTATTTTTGTAGACCAAGAAAGCAGGGAAACAGTTACAGTCACAATGTTCAGTTCTCTCCCTTAACATTAATATAAACCATATGGACTGATTCTTTTTCCTCTTTAAACCATAAACCCTAAAGTGAATTTTGAACTCAAATGTACATTTTAGTACAAATTAAATCAAATGCAGAAACGTGGATATTTGATGAGAACTATTTTTCCTTAAGGACAGATGAGGCTGCAGTGCTCTGGAAATTCTTTTGAGACTGTTTATGTTAACAAAATGAAACTGACTTCTTGGAATCAGGATCCCCCTTGAAAGTCATGACTACTGTAACCACATCTGTACAGGAAGTGATTAGAGCACATTTGTTGTTAGTGTCTGTCTGGTTGACGCCATGCAAGTGAAGATCCCACATTTTTCTTCTTATTCTTTTTTTTTATTTTTAAACTTCCACATCAGAATTGTGAAAGCATGAAGGTAGATAACGTGCGGTGAGACTTACTGTAGAGAGAACGTGTACTCCTCCATCTCCTTGGTGGAGAGGTTCTCCATCGCAGGCTGCAGCTTCTGTTTGTCTGCCTGCCGAGGCGGTGCATTTCTGCCGCTCATGCTGAGGCCACAGCTATTTGTCTTCTTGATTGGCTTCTTCTGTGAGAAGCAGAAATCGGGGAGAACACATACGGATGTCATTTGTAATCAAAGCAGGAAACAGGCCTCTGAATTTATCTTGGGGGATGCACACGGTGACAGCGACAGTGTGTGTGGCACTTTGGAGCTTCTCCTATATCTCACCCGCGCCTCAGCTGACATGAGATGAGAATGACGGCAAAATCGCATGCAGCGTTCCATCCTTCAAGTTGAGTTCATTTGAGAAACGTGCATACTGTAACGGTGGTGTTAAATATGGGATATTTTAGGCAGTTGGCAGTTTTTTTCCACACAAGTCGTTTACTGTCATCGTCATAAACACAGTCAAATGGAGTTAGGGAGTGGGTTTTTAAATTTTTCACCTAGGTACTCGGGAGCAGATATTATTTGTTAAACCGCCAACATGTTAACGGCTTGCTTTCCGTAGCACTGTCAGCCAGGCCTGCGTTGCCCTTGGGTGGGCTTAGTGCCTTTCTGCTTGAAGTTGTGAAATACACGTTGATGTATGTTAATGAGATCCACAGCTGAAATAAGCAATCTCTCTCTTCTTTCTACCCATCTCATTTGGCTTTTCTCCATGTATTTTTTTTTTCCTGTCCTCCATTTCTTACTCTCTGTCGCTCTCTCTCTCTCTCTCTCTGATAAACTAGGCCCAGGAAGTAGTAAATGCAGAGAGTCCCATAAAAGCTCCATCCGTTTTCATAGGGCAATCTTTGCCAAAGAAAGCTTGGATTCCAAAGTGATGATCACAATAAAAAAAGGTGGAAAGGAGTGAGAAGGAAAACAGAGAAAAAAAAAATGCAGGAGATATATAAACCACAATGTTCTCCGGTGTCTCCCCTCAATAAATTTAATGCAATACCTTAAGAGTGGATTTGGTAAAGCTGGATTCCTGCCCTGTGGGCAAAGTGGTCGCCTGGAGAAAATTCATTTTAATTAGGCCTGCACTGCAGGTTGAAGGGCTGAAATCTGAGCCCTAGTGCTCCCAGGCTGGGGCAGGTTGGAGATCACTCCACTTAATCATGAGACAACTGGGTTCCACACCATGACATTTGACAGAGTTAGCAAGGTTTAAAAGATAGGGCAAAAAGGCGATGAAAAAATCTGGTCTACAGAGGCTGCGGAGAAATAAAACCTCATATCAACAAACTCATTTATTTAACAGGTCATCACTGATTAATGGTGAACCGAAGAACTTATAGTACATCAGCAAAAGAGGCTTAGTAAGAATAAAGACTTGTCAAGGGTGGAGGAGAGGCAGGGGAGGAAGGATGTGTATATATGTGAGAGAATGGAAGTTTTGATGTTGTTCGTAAGCTTCTGTCTGCACCGACAATACCATCACAACAACAAAAGGCCACAGCGGAGGCACAATGGCAGATCAGCACACAGAGTCATTTTGCAATTACCACTTCAAAGTATGGCAGGTAGCATTCAGACTTTGATTAATTTAGCTTAAGTCTTCTGTAGCGCAGGAAGAGGAGGGTTTAGAGTGTTTTGGAGGAAGAAAAGGAAAAAAAAAAAGGAGGCCTGGCTGGCATTGCTGATTTCACAGAATTTGAGCTGCTTTGGCTTGTCAAGCAGATCAAAACTGTCTTTGAAGGCTGAAAAATACCTGTTAGTGTGAAATGTATTTTGACAAATCTCAGATAATAAGCTGAGGAGGTGTGTGTAGGGTGCAGAGAGGGGCGGGAAGGGAAGGAAATGAAAAGGAAGGGGAAAGCAGAAGAGGTCGTCACTTTAAAGGGAGGAAAGACTTCCCCTTAAATCACAACGTTACCTTGTGCTGAATCCCACCCTCTGCTTTCTCTCTACACGGATCACTCTTGTCTTCATTGTTTCCAGAAAAGGCTCCTGAGCAGTAATTCTTCCCTGCATCCCAAAGAGATGTGCAGTAAGTGCGCAAAGAAAAAAAAGAAACATGTTTGCTTTCTTTTTTAAAAACACCATCTGATTATGACGATTGCATAAATCAGTAGCAATAATGTCACAAAATCCATATAATTAATAGTTCAAATGTATGTTTGTTTGATTTATGCTAAATTTATCCAAAATAAATAGAAATCAAGGAAATCTGTGTTTGATGTAACACAGAAATGACACAGTTTTATAAGAACGATTGCAAAAAGCAAAAGTTTGGTCGTTTGTTAACAGACAAACAAGAGATCAAACAAGAGTTGTTTGAAGCAAACCAGGAAATGAAATGAAATTTAGTTTACATTTCTAAAGGATTTTCTATATTCTCATTGGTCCTGGTTTTCGCGGTGGGTAGGTATTGAACATGGTTTGTCATCCTAACTTGAGACATGCAAATGTAAGTGAGAGTGATTTTATTCTGTACAGAGAGAAAAGAGTCTTGAATCACAGAGCTTTTACTACACAGTCATGACAGTCTCCTCCAGTCAGAGCTGAACTTTCCCAGCCTCGACGCTTTAATGTGTGCAATTATAGGTGATGAAAAATCAAAAAAGAAATTAACTTTGGTTGCATTACATTTTCCCATTCTTCTCCTCTTTTCTAAAATTACTTTTGAAGTGTTTTCCACCCTCCATTTCTTTCCCTTTCTGTCTATCAGTGTCACTTTTTTTTTTTTGCTGTAATTTAAATAGTAAGCCGCCAGATGTGCGTCTCATGCTTGAAGAGTCGAAGATCTGCATTATTTAGCATATTAACATTCACAGAATTTAAAAAAAGGCTTCCTTCTTTGCCTGGAGGTTGCAATTAAGTAAACCTTAGCTTGATACATGTAAAAACCTCACTATGTGAAACCCCACCCCCCCGTGGAACCAATCACATCTATATTATACATATGGAAAACTCAGGGAAGATTTTTATATATATATATATATATATACATCCACAGGATTAAGTATATCAGTAATGGTAACTTAAATACAAATACAAAAAAAAAAAAACCCACAATATTTACACACCTTTAGGATGTCTTTAAAAGGAATAAAAGATATTTATAGAAGCAATGCCAGGAAATAAGGTAAAATAAGCAAGCTGCATTTAAAAGTAATGAGAAATCAATTCAGATGCAAACACAGATCTTTTTTTTAAAAACTTGATTTCACTGATTACATTGCGAATTGCATTAAGACAATTCTCTGTATTTTGTATCTCTGTAACTACGCAACCGATGGCCATCTTTCCATACACACACACAGTCCTATAAACTCATGGACTCAGACCCCCATGGATTAGACTGCTTCTTAAACTATTCAGCCAAACACAAAACACACACATACACACACATGCTCATAACACCAGGCCCCACTTGCTAATGGTCAGACGCTGTGGAACCAAAATCAGTGCGGAGGCAGCATCGACAGCTTTGACAGCTAAGGGCTATGTCCGTGAACTCAGAGTGCTGGAGCTGCCACAACTCCAGCCTCTCTGGGCACCCAAGGCCAACAACAAACTCCTTGTTATCCCCTATGTGCTATGAGCTGTGCTAAGACCAACACGCATACTCATCCAGAGCACACATGGCATCGATGCACCCACACACCACAAGGCAAAGATATGTAGACTTGCATATATGCACAAACATTTTCCCAGCGCGTAAGAATAAGAGTGTAATTCACAAATGCACAACTCAACATGCCTCTTTTCTCTCTTGCTCACACATAAAGTCAGGTCGAGTAAAGAGAAAAGCCTGAAGGCTGCATCACTGTTGAGTCTCCATCACTGTGTTAGCAGTGAGATGGAAACCCAGAGAGAAATGCTGGGTCTTTCTTACTTAGGCCTCTAACAGCTGAATGAATGGTCGAAAATTGCTGAACAGTTGAAGGTTAGCATCTCGCAGATTACCCCTAGTCGATGACAGAATCATGTGTTCAGGTTGCTATGATACTGTGATAATTTGGTGTTGCTTTACACAAGAGTGTGTTTTCTTTTAATCCATTTTTTTAAAATGACAATAACAGTTACTGAATACTAATACATATACATGTATATCCTGCTTTATCTTTCTTGCAAGTAAAATTTTGAACATGAAATCCTCTTCCACCAACCAAACGTGGCCTGCACCTGTCTTATCACAGGAAACTGCCAATTCTGATTTGCATTGCATTCAATTGACATCTGCACTGGGTCTTTACGTTTGATTAGCACACCTACTATAAGGGTTACAAATCTGTTTCTGAAAATATGCATCAAAAGTTGATAACATCCTTTTGCATTTCAGACACTGTTGAAGTGAACTGGCTGAATGTGCAGCTGATTAAGAGGTTAATGATGTAACATTGGGGTTGGAGACTCTGAAATTAGAATAGACCTAGAGGGGAGAACATCCTTGAAATGACCATTAGTGCCCGGTGGAATAGATATTATGATGCATTTGTTAAAAAAAAGAAATGTCGTACAGGGTTAAGCAGTGATGCAGTTGTGGCAGACTCATCTGTACGCTCAGTTGTCCTCTAAAGGCAGTCATGAAACAAGACACTGATCTGATTAGTCATTTGGGTTCAAACAAACCCAGTGTAACTGGATCATTCAGTTTATGGAAAAGGTCACGTAACCCTGTATGCCTCTAGCTAATCAAAAGTCAAATACACATGATTATACTTTAGACAACTTATCTGAAGTAAATCCCATTGTTATCATTAAATAATAGAAGTTAATATGAAACAGCAAAATGTGATTTAAACACAGTAGAACTTTCAGTTATCCTCAGAACCTGCCAGTTACTATCTCGGATTGGGCTGTCAGGTTTTGATCTGTAGTAGACACCTCGCAAGTAACATGATTTTTCTACGGGGATTAATTAACTTAAGGCCTGAGGACAGTAAATCTCCAGCCCTGCTGACAAGCTCTGCTCTGTGTACGTCATCAGTGACAAGAGATCTGCATATACTTGTCCCAACTCTGAGATAAATGTGTAATAAGGAAAATGCAAGCATTGCAAGCACAGAGAAAATGATCTTCACGCAGCAGACATCCGAAACAGGGAGGCATGTAAATGTCTGAAAATTCTCAGTCTTCTCTAAGAACTGAGAAAAGGGGATAATTCTTTCCACTTTTCCTTGCTGAATTGGATTTCCATTTTTGGCTAGGCAAAAGTTGTCCATCCAGTCGCTCCTTTCAGTCTTGACATATCACTCCATCTGAATGCCATAATTCGCTCCAGAGGTGATGCAACATGAACGGATCTGTATGCAAATGCGGCATAAACGTCAGATCAGCTTAGGGAACGGGGCAGATGAGGTGTTGTGCAGGGCACTTTTTGATCCGTTATTTCACTGGCGGATCAGGTTCACTTCCCAAGCCACCCCCTCACCTGGCTGTGGGAATGTGCATATGTGTGTGTGTGTGTGTGTGATGTCATCTGTGCCTGTGCTTGAGCCAGAGCTTGCAGAGCCAGAGCTTGTGCGGTGAAGAGATCTGGTGCATTTTGCCTTATGTGGCAGGACATAAATCTCCCACAGTGAGTACGTCTCTCCATCTCCTGCTCTCTTTCTCTCTTTTGGAAAGGCAGTTCGTTGGGGACACTTCCCTTGTGGGCGTTAGGATCTCTGTGGGGGGTCACAGGTCAGCCAGCGGAGGAAGCGACAAGCTGTGAAATGTAAAAGACCAATTTCTTCCACATGTTTCAGTGCTGGGAGAACACTGCCAAGCTGTCAGCCGGCATCACGTTTAAAATGGGCCAGGGTGCTACCCAGCAGACCTGTCACAACTCATTTGTAATTAAAAAGCCTGTGTGATGTTTAAAACAGAACACCCCAGAAACTTTTAAGGGCTGTTAAATAAAGATAAGCTGTGCGTGTAAAAAAAAAAAAAAAAAAAAAAAAAAGAAGGACAAGAAAAAAAGGATGATGTATTAATAACAAAGATACTAGCAAGTCCTCTTTGGCGTAAATCAATACCAAATGAGCCAGTATTTGGATTAATATGGCCATTATGTTGAATGTTTTAGGTGGGAAACAAAAATAAATTGGTTTTAAACAAATGGGGTGAATCCTTATTGCTATTAATACTCATTAACCTATTTTGATGTGATTGGCCTTACCTTAATCTATTCATCTGATGGACATGCATATACCTATCATTTTTATTTTAAACATGGAGTCTTAGTCCCACAGTGCCGCATACTGGGATTAAAGTAAAGTAATGTCCAACAGAAATGTAAGAGACGATGGACTCTCATGGTCATTATACTCAAATCTAAAATGTCTTTTTCAAAGGATGGAATGACAATCAAATGTAAATACAAGCAATGTTAACCATCAGAACCAGTGTTAACCACCACTTTTATCACAAGTGAAAACCATCTTTATTTGTTGCTGCTGATTGTTTAGTCAGTGTTAGTGTTTGTTTGCCTGTTAAACCTGCAGTGTGAACTATCAATGGCTTCCTTGGGCTTGTTGACTATGTCTTTGCTAAATCCAGTGTTGTACCTGAACGCGTTCATTGAACGAAAGTTCACGAACTAGTTCGTATTTTGTACGAACGTGAACTGAACTCGCTCTCTTTCTCCTTGACGAGTGTCAGGTGTGAACGAGTTCATTTGGGCAACTGTGAACGACGCTCTTTCAAAGTTCACGCACGGTCAAAACCGTGCCAGGTTTCCAGCGAAATCCATTTATTTATTAAAAATACACCACAAATGAGCCTGATATGTATCTGAGGAAAGTAATCAAACATGGCAACACGGGCTGTCGCTTCTGTCACGCTAACAATTGCGTCATCAAACGTTTAAAACAAGCAGGAAGATGAAAGCTGCGACCCCACTCCCGGGGGGGATTGAAATATTGAAATGGGGGGAAAAAAACAATTGCAACTTAAGGACCTGTTTAGTCTTATAATAAAGACCATTTGGCAGCAAGTTTTTCCTCATATTTTTAACATACTGTAGAGATTCCCAGTGTTGGCTGCGGCCCCCTGCTGGACCGTCAAGGTACTACAGGCCGTGAGAGGTCATTAAAATTAAACAAATATATTTTAAACTGCTCGCAGCAACATTAAAAATTAATAAGAAAAAAGAACTAAAAATGAACACGTATATGTTGAACTGAACTTTAATTTTCATTTTAATTTCTGTGAACTATGAACTTAACTAGTTTGTGTAGAAAGTGAACTAGCCCAACACTGGCTAAATCTAACACTACTACAGTGTACAGTGTGGGTATTTCCACATTTTCTAACACATGAAAACATTCCCTACATGACATGAACTTTTTCAAGCTTTACTCACGGCCTTCCTCCAACTTTACCCTCAAGCACATTCACCTCAGTGGAGAGTAGCTGTAAGTGAGGCCTGCCACTCTTCCTTTCCCAGTGCTGGTGACATTAGGGTGACATTTTCTCCCTACTGTGGCATAGTTGGGGGTTTTAATGTTGGACCCCTACCTCGCAGAGATGAGGAAGAGCAAGCAGAATTAGCTGACAGGTGGAGAGGCGATCCCTGGTGGGAGTGTGCCACACCGGGCTCTCCTGCTCTGCAACTTGGGCCTGTATACGGCTGCTGTTGGGCCAGGGAAGAAAGGGCCCGGGAACAGAGCTGAGACCGTGATGAGTGCCAGGGCTGGAGTGGAAGCTGGTTATTGGGCTGATTATGATGGACCTCAGTTTTTGCCGTGACGTCAGGAATGGAAGAGGGTATCGATGCCACATTAAAAACCTCTGGTTCCCCAGATGTTCCAGGGGGTAGCCTTTTTACCTGAATCACAACAAAACAGAGGTTGGTAGATCTGCCTTTGTCTCTTGAAGTCTACATATATGAGTTCAGCTAACAATTGCACAAACTTGTTTTGCTATTGTTATTTACAGCACTGTATGTTCATATAAATCCACTGCAACATTATTGTGTTCAGAAAAACATGTGTGTGCAATTACATTCCAGGTGTTCAGAGTGGAACTCCAGATATAAAGAATTATTATTTGTCACTGTGCGTCATAAAATAGTTCCATTAAGCCTATAAATATAATTGGAATTCTGCATATTGTTTTGTGTTGTTCATTAGCCAAGATACATAAAAATATCCATCGGGAATCAATACAACTGTCAACACTAGTAATGATAATGATATAATATAAACAACATGTCACAGTCAAAGGGATAAATAAAGACGGAAAAGCAAAAGACAGAGAGCTTTGTTCTGGTTTTTAATGTGATTATGATGTTTAGTAATCTAATCAATGCATCAACTCAAATGCATCCGGAATTGTGGAGCAAAGATGTGGTTCTAGACTGCTTTCTGGGGTCAATTACCAGTTTATCTGTACAAGCTTTTTATCATCACAGAAAGTCCAAATATCCAGGCCCCAATCTTCTTAAAGGCATCATCCTGAATTCCACACATCCCAAATAATGCAAGAGGATCAGAGTGAGGGTACAAAAAATGATTTTTTGCAAATGTCTGAATATGTAAATATCTGCAAATAATTGTAAATTTAAATGCAAAGAGCATGAGACAGAGATCTTCAGAGGAAACACACACATCCCTGCTTACAGAACGCAGACATAAGCACACACCTGAAAATAGAGGTTGCACAGCCAGTGGTCTAGATCGGAGGAGATGACGGCTTCAAGTTTTTTAAACTGGTCCAGTCGTGTGTTGGGCTCCCCCCTTAGCAGTGGAGTTTTGAACCTGGGTCGATGACACATATTAGTGAGTGTAGTAAGTGATCACTGAGCCATCAAATACTTAATAGGTGAACTGTCCATGAAAAATTAAAAATTACAACTTCTTCTCAGAACCTGCATACCAGGCCTGAGTTTGGTGTGAGTTTCTTTCAGTGTTTCACAGTAGGATCAATCAATGGTGAGACACTACATCTTAATTGAGCTTTACTATGGCATCAATACAAAGCCAGATCTTTAATTGGCCCACCTGCCCTGGATCACACTGAGGTTCAGCCCACAAACAGGAAATGCGCCCCACGAGAGCACTGAGCTTGTGTGGCTGCTGTGCCCAACTAGGTGGATGAGTCGGAATACAAGGACCATGGAGGGGGTGATATCACAGGTGGCAGGGAAGTTCTACAGACACATCATTAAAAAAAAAAAAGGCACAATATAACTTACAGTTGAGGTGAACATGGATTCCTGCAGGTGCATACACAAATACAGGAACTCACAAATAGACACACTGACATATAAAGATGTCCTCTACAAACTATGCATAGGATTTCCTAAAACCACAAAGCCAAATACAGTGCATACACAGAGGAAAACAAAAAGCCTTAAATGAGCAATTGAATCTATAATCTTATTCTTAGACCTGAATCCTTCATAATTTCTTTATTTTCTGTCGGGCTCCCATTGTCACTGCAATACAAAGACATGCAACTCAGCAAACTGCAAAATAGGATATGTTGGACTGAAACAGAATAGGCATGAAAGGGAACTTCATATTGCTTTTGTAGTATGAGCTGACAGCTATTGAGTCTGAGATTCAGTGGAGCCTCATCAATCAAACTGATAATATTGCAGGTGTCTTGCATGAAGCAAAAAGTGTTGGTGGTTAGCAGTCAATGGAAGACACATGCTTTCTTATTTACCTAGAGAATGGTGGGTTTGCTTAAAAAATGAACTGACAGAAAGGTGTGAACCACTTCATCCATCACTAGGTGGAAATATTTTATCCCGTTATTAGTTGTAATGGAACATGCAGAGGACCTGTTTTAACACATAAATCATGTGTATTGTGTTCACCCCCAACAAATCTGATAGCCTATGCACCTGTGAAATGATGGGTAGTAGTATGTGACTTGGGACATAAATTTATGGAATAATATCATGGATTCTAGACATTGAGGATTTCATATTATTCATTTACTGTGGGAAATATGACCTGCGTAAGTACTTATTTTTGTGTGCATGTGTTTATGGGGACATGTATGCTTGTTTGCATGCAGTATGTGTCTGCGGGAAGTCTTGTATCACTGTCAGGTTTGTTGGAGTAGGCAGGTTTATGTGCCTCCTCTGTCTACTGAAAAATCTGTTAAACAATTAAACAATTGAATTATGTACCTATATCTATCTATCTATCTATCTATCTATCTATCTATCTATCTATCTATCTATCTATCTATCTATCTATCTATCTATATATAAATATATATTAGGGCTGGGCAACGGTCAAAATTTTAAATCGCGATTAATCGCATGATTTCCCTGATTAATCTCGATTAATCGCATTGTATGTATAAAATCAAATAATGAATTCAAAAGTGCTGTAAAGATCATTTAAATGTTCTGCTGCCATATGAACTAAAGTGCCATAACATTTGTTGATCAAACACTTTCAACATCAGCACTCGTCAGTAACACATATTTAGTGTAAATCTCATCTTAAAATATGTTAAATAAAATAAAGCTTATTGCTACTGCCAGGGCATTAATGTCATCCTGTTTTAATAAAAAAAAAAAAAAAGAAAAAAAGTTTACTAACAAAATCGTGAGCCACAATCAGAACATTTAAACAGGTAATTTCTGAGGGAACAGCAGAAACTTTTAACGGGGAGTTCAACTTGGCAGTTGTTACAAATAACCTTGTTTCTGTCAAATCCTCCGTCTGGGAGAACTTTAAAATGAAAATGTCCACGTGAAAGTTACGTAACTTTACCAATCCGTGTATCATTCCTTCTTTCCATTTTCAACTGTCAATCAAAAATTTAAAAAATTAAAAAGTGACGTTTTATTTTCTTTTTCGTTTTTTGATCAAATACAAAACAAAAAAGCAAAAAAAAATTGCTGTTTTTTTATATTTCAATTTAAGACTTGGATCTAAAATATGAAATAAAAAATTGGGCCACAGGATTGAATTTGTTTTTAATATTTAATTGTCCGGTTTACGTGCCCCGGAAATGGCTTTGTGTGCAGCAGTTCAGGTAGCATGGCGCTGGAATCACATAGTTAATATTTACAATATTGTGAAAATCTGCATGAAAACTCAGCTCATATATAGATCGACCCAAAGCCTCTCCAGCTCTACGTCTGACATAAGTCTTTTTCTCCTCAGATAATGACGAGCACAGAATCTTCTGACGCTCATTTCCGAGCGTTGCAGGACACCCATCTGCTGCAACATGCAGGAAATTTCGATGTGTGTCAAACCGCTGTTGAATAAGTCATTTATCAAACTACTGTATTGGCCCGAATATAGGAGGATATTTTAATCTAGATGTCATATTCTCAATACTGGAGGGTCGTTTTATAATCGAGGAACAGACTTTCTGTTGTCATTACACATCTGTGCCACTAGATGAAGCCGCACTGAAGTAACCAGTAAGAGAACAGTACGACAGCGAACACATGGAGCAGATCTGATGTAACGCGGAGGAATGACGGAATCGTCTTGAACAAAGGGGTTTGAAAGTTTTGTTGCAGTCCAGAATTTTTTTTTTCAGACTGAATTGTTAATATTGCTACCTAAGTTGCTGCCCGAACTGTAAAGTACACAGATTTTCACGGTTCTCCATGTCTGTTTTAGCTTTTCCACGTGTTTACCTGCCAATTCTCTTCCGGTTCTGCAGCAGCCAGTAACAGACTTTTCAAAACAAAAGCATGTGAGCAACATGCGTTAACGCTCAATACAATTAATGTTGGCGTTAATAAATTAATGAGTTAATGCGATAATAACACATTAATTTGCCCAGCCCTAATATATATATATATAAATTGTGTTCTTACACTCCCTCCTAATTCTGCACCCTGTCCTGAAAAGTAAATGTTGAATGGTACGCTTTTTCGAATGTAATCTAAAAGTTAAATCCAGACAGTGAGTCCTTTTCAACTCGTCTCAACCATCCCCACTCATACTGTGTGCAAGATATCTCCAACAGAACCGCACTGTTTCTGTCTAAATTCAAACCCAGGCAGACAAAGCAAATGGTGAATGCACAAAAAGTGAGAAAGAGAGATCTGCAGGGAAGAAAAGAAAATAAGCTCCTGGCCTCCTCCTACCATCTCTAATTCCTCATTTCCTCTTAGAAGGAACTGCAAGCACTTCTGAAATTGCACGCCATAGTGTGGGCAAGAGGAAAGAGAAAAAAAAACCACTAAGCCAGTAGTCTCAGACAAATCTGATCAGCATTTCCACTGCTGTCAATGAGAACAACAACAGCTGGTTTGTCTATGGAGCACAGCTCTTAGTTTGGGGAGGAGAGGAGGGAAAGAAGAGTGACATGAGGCATTTACCATGCCTTACTTAAACCTTTTTTTTTTTTTTTCCTTTTTACCTCTGAATCAGATCCCAGGTCTGCATTCAGTTCATGCCAGCTTTTACCCCATGCTTTATCTTTGATGGGAGCTGGAGACAATATTATCAGGAAGCTCAAGCTCAATGAATACACCCACTAACACAGAGAAAGTGTCCACATGAGCTAAATGCTCCAGCGAGGCCTTCAACAGTTGCCATCAGAAGACTGAGCCTATACAAGACTATATGGAATCAAGAGGGACAGTGAATTTAGAGGCTTCTGTTTTAAGGTTTTGCTTGTGAATCTTTTGTCCATCACCAATGAATAAACATAACCAAAGAGTTCTAATCCACTGGTCAACGTCAAGCATCCAGAATAAGTCTGTGGGTTTTTTAAGATTAGCATTGCTTCTATAGAGGATGGCTTCCTTCTTATCAAGAGGTTTAGGGACGTGGTTGTGAAATGTACACAGATTTCATCTAATATAATCCGCTGTGTTAGTTCCTCAAAAGAACCAAATTGGAAACCACAGTTAGTCTCCTATTATGATATGAAAATGTAGGTTGATATTTCTTAATACTCTTCAAAAAATATAGTCAAGTATACTTAACTTTTCTGCTTTTGCATTTAGCTCAGCTCAGATGCTGAAAGGCACGAGAAACTGAATGTTTCACTCCATTTGTACTTCATTTTCCTTCCAATGAAACATTACTTCTTTTATATAAATGAATAATTGATATTAGGTTTGATTTACATGCATGGATTAAATGTCATGTTTGAGAAGTTGTTGTTTTATTCATACGGGTATCCCTGGAGTAAAACCTAGAGGCTGTGTGTGGCATATTTTCATATTCTGCTTTCTACCTTCTCATAACCCTTTCAGTTGAGAAACCACTTCATCTGCACTGCAGTGAATTTAGGAAACAGAGGAGATGGAAACAGGAGGAGGAATGCTGAAATAACATTGCCATGTTCTTGTTTTCTTTTTTTTCCCCAAAGATTGATTTGTACTCTCATTTTCTATTGAACTTTGTATTGAAACCTTTGTAAGTGGTTGGGAGCATGTCTTAATTCAGGCCTCCACAGGTCAAAATGATCAAATTTTCTGTCTTTTTTTCTTTCTGTCTCTCCAGTTTAGCTTTAAATGTGTAACATTAAAACAATGCTTCTTAAGGAGGACATATTATGAAATGTTACTTTTTCTGTTTCCATAACAGAGCGCAACCCTTTCACCTTTTTTTGGTCAGCCTGAGTCTGGAAATATGTCATTCAGTGAGCTGTTCTGATTTGTAGGGTTCTATGGGAACTTATTCAGCTTCCCCATCTTTATCTCCACTCGAGATAAAGATCATACTGCATTTTCTGTAACTTGGAAGTGGGTAGCGCAAGCTATAACACTGATTTAAAAAGATGCATATCCCCCAGGGCAGAGAGGTGGAGCTGAGTAGCTCACTTTACTTCCTGAAACTGGCTACAATAACCAGAACTCTGGAAACATGGAAATAGACCTGTGGAACTGTGTCTCTTTGGTTGACCAAAGTATACCACAGACATTTCTTTAATACCTCAGGAGAGAAAAGTATTCACTTTTTTTCTTTTTCTTTCTTTTTTTTAAAGAGCATAATAAAATGTCTTCTTTAATTCTTACCTGGACCATGTATTTTTATTTTTATTTATAATTCCCTAACCCTCACCATTCTTCTTCCACCTTATAAGGGTTTAAGATCAAAGCAACAGTGTCCAACGTATGGCAAGACCTATAGTCTTGAGACGTAATGTAGTCAGAAAATGTAGTACATGTACAACTCTGGGGTCTGTGTTGTGAAACTGCACCTTTTTATGCAGCTATTACATTCTGTCATGAGGTCAGTTATCACATATTCCCAGAACCTGGTCTCATACGCCAATAATTAGAGTTAATGCAAGCTGAAATCATGACCACCATGAGCAGGCTCTGGTTGATGTGCAGGTCGATGTCGTAGATGCGACCCCGGTGCTCCGTCGGCTCAGTGGATACTCTCCAAATTTGCTTCTCATTTCTACTGCACAAGGCCAGCGCCGGACCCCCGAGATGGTTGTGAATAGCGGCACTGACACAATAGAGGCCTCTGGGAAGCTTGTCTCTGGTGGACCTTAAGCAGCACACTGACACCTCCACAGGCTGCAGAAAAGCGCTCTGGTCCCCCTGTAAAAGGCAAATTGCAGCATATAAGGTTTGGTTGCAATATTTGATCCATTCTGTTTTTCTTCCTCACTGGAAACTAAACATTCATACAGATTCCGTATTGTTTTCAAAAAAATAAAGTTGAAAGAATGTATTCAGCAGCTGGCTGAAGTTCAGGAAGTAGTGCAGTTGTGCATAAAGCCACGTTGACATAATGTGAACATTCATTATAGCCTAAATGAAAACATTAAAAGGGTATATATGAAGAGTATTTATTTGAAGGGATTTGCATATTTTTTTTCTTTTAGCATTGCTTGCATTTACATTTACATTTGATTTTCATTCCACACATTGTTTTCATTTCATATTGCTCTTCTTTTACAGTTTTTCATCTCATTTCACGTGACTTTTCTTTACTCTTTTAATGACTTGTTGTACAACAATCTTTTTTTTCTTCGCGCGCTGTCACTCATCGGATGTCGCACACACTAACCTCGCAGCATTTATCACCTACATTTCCTGTAGTGGGCTACTGCTGTGGCAGTTATCACGAGGCAAGTGACTGATCGGGAATGTTTTTTTGTTTTGTTTTTCTTTTTTTTTTACTCCGCCTGATGCGGTATTATTTTTTTTAATAACGCAGGTTAAAATACGGGAGATTTACAGGAAAAATACTTATACGGGAGGACGGCGGGAGAGAAGAGTAAAATACAGGACTTTCCCGTCCAAAACGGGATACTTGACAGGTATGATTTGGACCCGGAACCGACCTGACCCAAGTCTTTAGTGTCTGACCACGAACTGAACTGAGATACATGATGTAAACAACAATAAATCCATGTCATTATTTTCTTTGTGGATACAGATGCTATTGGTAGCTACTGCTAACACTGATAGCCTACACCGGTCAGGACGTGTCGTGAATATGTTCTCTCATGCAGCGTTGTCATGTTGGCGATCAATTGTGTTTTACAGCTGCCAGGCAAACCGGTAACAACACGCTACGGCAACGCGATTGTTTCATGACAAACTCGCCACGTTAATGAATAATCATTTAACTGGCCCGAGTCCTGACATTAGCTGCCACCGCCAATATCTTTACCTCTCTCAAGTAAAGCCTGTCAGAGAGCACCGACCGGACACGAGACTAACTATCGATTCAGACCCGAAACCCGGAGTCACGTCTTTTGAATGGACTCGACCTGAATCGGGTCGATTCAGGTCGGGTCGGAACCCTGGGTTGTTCTGAAGACCTCTAGCTGTGAGTCTATTCTTCTAGGTCTGTGATGGCTGCATATAAAAACGCATATAAACTGACTGTATTCGTTCAGTACAGCACTGTACCGTGCCGAAGGTCTGTTCAGTACGGTTCGGTACGAACACATTGTACCGTTGCACCTATATATATATATATATATATATATATATATATATATATTCACACCGTGATAATGACCCTACAATAAGGCAACAAATAACAAATAAGGTAAAGCTGGAGTTTCTCTGGGATTACTTTAAGCAATGTAAGCCAAGGCCTAAAGTTAAACGCCAGGACATTTGCATTTTTGGTATGTACCTGTGACTGACTTACTTGAACCTTTACTTTCCACCAGTAACAGCACTCTGCCAAAAGTCTTTGGTATTGTTGAGTATTGTTGTTTTATCAAAGTTTTGATGATCATTCATATTCATTTTTCAGTTTCAGTTTATCACTGTAATTCAGTGCATTTTCTGATATTAGTAGAGGTTGGCTGATTAATTGGTGAAAAAAAAAATTTAAAAAAAAAGAAAGCATGTCAGTTCACTGCTATTTAATATATACACAAAATTGAATATAGACTTAACTCTCTTTTTTAGGAGACTGTCCTATGCAGATGTTTGCAATGATATTAATAAGAAGTCTATCTAGTTTTAATACAACCAGGTTCGTGTATGTCATGCATGTTTCTTAAACTGGAAAATAAATATGGTTGTCATTAAAACTTTGATGAAACAAGACTATGAGTACCTAAGACCTATCCACAGTAATCTACATATAATGATTATATATATATATATATATATATATATATATATATATATATATATATATGTATACTATATATATATCTATATATATATATATGTACGTCTTCTATTTACTGAGCTCCAGTCAAACATTGAGAGCTTTTGGCCTTGCTTAAGGGCAAGGCAGCGTTAATTGTTATTGATGTTAGATTACCCATTCAGATGAAGATTTCAAAATGCCAGCCTTCAGATGATGAGAGTATTTTATGAACCTCCAGGCTTCATCAGCCCACTTATTCGTGCTTTTTTGCTCTGCTGACACATGTCTTGTATTAGAGTTTAGGATGAGTAATAGACTAAGCTGGCTGGAGTTTTTTTTTCTCTTTTTTTTCCTAATAAAACATAATCAGAGAACAATACAAATTTGAATGGATCCTTTTGTCCCCTATGGCATGTGTCGAACAACTTGTTCTGGATAAGGTGACTTTTTTTTTCTTTTAATCATTTTCATGGTTTTAATATCAATAGTTGTTTAGCAATGCGTCAGTCCCACATCTTCATGTAAAAAGGTCTATGTAGGACCAACGTATGGCGATGTAAACAGATATTGATGTTTAAGATGATTACTGACTATTTTTATATGCAGGTCCCTATCCTGTCCTGTCCTAGCCAAGCCTAGCCTAGCTTAGCCTTGCCTAGCCTATCCTATCCTATCCTATCCTATCCTATCCTAGCCTAGCCTAGCCTAGCCTATGTGTAGACATTTATGATTATCTAAGTTACATCTCCTTATTCCTATTTATTTCATGTGCTCAAATTTACAGCATGTTAACTAGCTCCCGAGGGCAAGATTGAGTGTCTGGCAATTAAAGCCCTCAGTTCCAATCAATGATATAGTATAGCACTCAAGGGCTATGGTGTGCACATGAACACACACACTTTTAAACTGCATTCCAGAGCTTGTTGTCTGCATTTGAGACTGATTTTATCATTTTCCACAGACACACGCAGAACAAACATTCACCCAAACAAAGACTGGCAGTGGCCATCACTCTGCCAGCTTGTGAAGGAGGAAGCTGTGTGCTGAGCCCCGCAGTAACGTCTCTCAGTCGTCCCTCTGTGAACATCTTTGCAAACCAAAACAACCAAAACAATTTTGGCAGATGTGAAATTATTATAATTGATGGCAAAGCCATTTAGCCCACATGTCTCACATTTAGGAGGTGGTGAGGAAGGCCTCCAAACCCCTACATCTTTAAAAAAAATTATCCATGCAGACGAGAAAAGAAGAAGACGGATAGAGGTAAATAAAGGAGCCAAGAAATAAAAAATAATAACATTGCACCAGTGTCCAATTTGCATTATGTATATCTTGAAAAGTATTGTTATTATCTGGCTCACATGCTTGCACAGGCATCATAAGATACACTGAAGACAGCAAGGCGAAGGTAAAAGGTGAAGTGAGCCAATTTTCCATATCAGAGGTGGTTTGTTTGCCCCAAGCCTGAGTTGTGCCTAAAGTGCCATAACATTACAGCACTCCTACAGATGAGATCAAAGGCTCTAGTGAGGGATCCTCCATGGCTTTGCTGGCAAGCGGCCGTCCTTTCACTGAAATATCTTTTCAGGGCTTTCCACACATTGACTGATCACACAAAATGCACTCTTAATAGAGACAGGAAATGCCACATACAAAAACTTCCTTTCTTTCTAAGTATGGGCTAATATTCAGAGATTAAGCTTTCTCGTTAATTATTTTCATTTTAATTAGTAAATCTTAATTAACAATGAACATTTACCCTTAAAATTTTTTGGCTTCGGAATGAAGGAGGGGGTGAAGAAAAGAGAGAATAAATATGACAATCTTTTTGGGACCTCCGGGCAGGATTACTGATGCAGGCTGCCTTAGTTATTAAACACGTTCTAAATTAAATGCCTCCATGAATTTTGCACAGAAATATATTTTCATAGTTTTGCATGCCAAATGTGACATTTTATATTTCAGATTCATCTCGCTGCAGTAATTTTAGGGAAATGTCATATAAACAAAGATTTTGTCATTTACCAAAGGAAATTACTATGCGTATCAGGTTTGGCCATTGCTTCTCTCTTTCTATCTTTCTCTCTTTCCCTCTCCCCGCTTTTCCACCTATTCTGCCTCTGCTAGTTGTTTCAAGTCAGCAAGCCATAAAAAATCTTTATCTCAGTGAAACACAGCAATTTGGGAGATAATCGAATGGTGACTGGGGGGCACAAACGCCAGTCTGAGGAATTATACCACAATCTCCCCTGCATTTACAACCTTCCTCAAAGCCAGTTGTCACCCTGGAAGGAAAGCCCCCGACTGAAGATTCATTACATCTTTAAGCCAACACGGTGGCATGGCAGGCTCATCCCCAGATGCAACACAACAGCACACTCCTCCCACAGCTGGTGATGCTGCTGCTAAAGCTGCAGTCCCCTTCTTCTTTTCTCACTTGTTTTCCTTTTCTCTCCTCTCCCTCTGTTTCCCATTTTTTTCATCTCATAAGACTCCATTTTCCACCTACTTATATTCCTAAAACCTGAGACACCATCTACCCAAATCAAGGAAGCATTCACTGTGGATGGTTGGTTAGCATAGGGAATACAAAAATCTAAATAGTAAGCATGGTTTTTTTTTCTTCATTATTATTTATTTATTTTTATTGTACAGTATTTCACATAATTACATCATTTGGCTGATTTGTACCAAACAACATGGTCCTTTTTTATTTTTGAAGGCTTTCAGGATCACCTTAGGATCAGTAATTTCATGTGATACACCACACACATAGAGATTAAAGGGTATGTCACTTCCTGTTTGCACACCTCCTGAATGTGCGTTTTTCAGTCCACTGTCACAATAGTTAACACAGCTTACCTGCCACAGCTGCCATGACGCTGAAGAGGAGGATTCTGGGAGCTCTGTCATCTGGCTATATTTGGCCATTGCTTCATCTTGGCCTTCCCCCAGCACTCTGAGTGACGGGCTTTCGATGTTTCGGCTGCGACGCGCACAAGAACGCACACGTGTATGACACACGGAAATGCAAGATGGTAACCCTGTTATCAGCCACCTGCATTGTGGACCCTCTGTTGTTCCACTCTGTAGCCAACAACAGCTCAATCTAATAACACCACAACAAAACACTTTCCAGTGTCTCTCTCCCTGTGTCAGTGTCTTTCCTCCGTGGCTTTCTCTCTCCCTGTCTTTCTCTGCCTTTCAATCTTATCAGTGGTAATGTAATAAGCGGTCTGTCTCCTCGCCACCTCTCTTAATTCCTCAAAATAAAGCAATATCACAGAGGCCCTGGCCTGCCTGTGACTGGGGATAAGATGCTTGTTAAAGGAAGGATAATTCAGCAAATAAATGCTCTGCATGAAAGGCAGGCACTGGATCTTTCTTTCCTTTCTCTCCCTCCTCTCTGTTTGCCTATCAAAAGTATTACATGTGCTTTCATCAGTTTACAACAAGGCGCAATGTGCTTCCTAATGCAATTACTCAACCTCCATTAAATCAGACAGTGGAAACAAATGAATTACACATTTGTTACAAAAAGCACAAGTCAGCTCTGTGTCTTCGTTTTTAATTTTTTTCTTTCCTTTCATGGGCATAAGGAGAGAAAAGTGAAATAATTTCTCATTCAATTCCAGGCAGATGTAGCCCTAGGTGATGCATAGAAAGTCTCCCATGTCTAATAGCCACCCACTATTGATATCAGAAGGAATTTACAGGGTTCAAGGCTGTCTAGAGGAGGTCATCTTGCTAAACTTCAAACCACATTCATCTGACAGGGCTGGTGTCCGACTAGCACCCACCCCATAGCACAGTGCAAGATGAGATGCTGATGTGTACAGTAGTTTCTTGATTTTATCATGTCAGCTGGCATGGTAGTCCATAATTACTAAAAACTTAAACATGCTAAGCTGATTGCCTGCGGGCCTCTCGCCACAAGATGTGATGTGTGATCCATGACTAAAGTGGATAGACCAAGAATTGATGCCCCTTCGAGCCCAGTGACATGGGCATATTTCTGTGCCCTAGAGCCATATTACCCACAATGCAATGCCTGCTGACAGGAGAAGCCATGCAGAGGACATACGAATTCTGAATGTCAGTGGGAATACAAATGCTTTTCACACAATTAATGATTACAGTCATGTGACATCAATTTTACATATGGAGTGAAATATGGAAGAGGCTGTACTTACTGAAACATTGTCTTCGGCCTGGCTTGTACTCCTACTGTCTCATCACAGTCTCTTTGTGAACAGGGCTCCTTTGAAAAAAAAAAAAAAAAGCACATTAACAAACAGTAGTTATTGTGCTAACCATTACTTAGACTATCAGCTAATTAAATAATGTAAATGGCTCGGTTCTGCATTATTGTAAATGATATTAATTTAAGTGAGACCATTTTTGAGCTACGTGCATGAGCATTACAAACACTGGATGTTAAAAAATACGGGATGATAAAACTAAAATAAAAAGCAGCATTTTTGTTTCTAATTTATTGCCGTAAGGCGAGCTAGAGCAATAAGCAAAAAGTCCCATATCTTTCAATTTGTATTCACTAGAAAGTCTTTTACCTCAGCATTACCAGTGAAGAAGGCCAACAGTCTTTTTTTTCTCTTTGCCCACTTGCTCGTCTTCAGTGGTCCCTTCTGTGTATAAATGTATAAATACACATGCGCAGTTTCTTTGCATGCAGCTTTATGAAACAGTACAGTGCACAATAATGACAGAATTAAGCACAAGGACCAACTGCAATACAATCTGCAGGCAATCGATACTGAGCCAGACCCTAAAGACATGCAGCATTTGATGAGTATTTCTGCCAGTTTTACACTCTGTCAGCACATTCACACTCCCCATTCAGACGAATTGACACTGTTAAGTGACAGCGTCTCGCCCTGTAGTCTTTGTACGGCAGAAAAAAGAAAGGATAAAAATTCCATAATTTTTAAAATAGATGCAAAATCTCTGGTGAATAATGTACTTCAGTTGGAGGTGGGTGTGGAAACAGTAGGAGAGCACTTACATATTATGGTAGAATATAACAGTGATTCCAAGACTGATACCGTATACAGCAGACACCACCTATTATTCAGTTATGGGAAGATGAGTCAACTGTTGCTGCGACTTCCAAGCAACAGTGAAACATTGTTGTACTTTTTTTTTTTTTTTTTTTTTTTACCCACTTGCGTCTATTCTCTATTCATGTAATGTAATACCCTACTCTCTTTTGAAATAAGATTATGACTAAAAATACAGTGGATAGAAGTTCTGCTTCCTGTTTACATATGCTAAAATGTCTGTGGCTCTTTCCAGTCTAGATTTCCCAAGACAATGGAAACCAAATGATCTCGTATCCACTCCCATTCTTCTAACTGAGGGAATACAAACACTTGTTTTGAAAAAAAAAAGCCTCAGATCTTAATGCTAGTTTATAAAATCCCTAGTCCCCTGTTGCAAAATAATATGTCGTCATGCTCTATTTTTTCTGAAAATACCATAAGACGGGCAAAACACCAAAGGAATTCAGCTTCTGTCAGGGACAAATATGCATAATAATGCACAACAAAGTTAAAAGGCAGAATAAAACAGTCTCTGTAAATAAATTAATTCTGTGAGCATATGGTATGAGCCATACATAGAAGATAGAGTTGAAATCCATGCACCAATTTTGAGCAGAGAATGAATGAGTAATCTAACCTCTGAAATACCTTGAATGCCTGTTACACAAAAAGAAATTTCACAGCTGAGATTTAGACCATCTTCCATGAAAATAAGTGCAGCATTTTTACAAAGGTTCTGAGACAAGAGTAAAAAAGAAACCTACGTGGAATGAGAGACAGAAAATCAGCAAGGAAAGTAAGTTACACAGGCAGCATATGAACAGGCATGTGAACAGACAAAAACAGATAAAAGTACACACACATGTGCACACACTCAGTGTCCATTAGCCAAACTCCTGATACGCAGCATAATGGACATGGCTGATGTGCTGGTGAATATGGGATGATGACACAGATATTTCTCTTTGTAGCCCTGACCTGCTGCAGTGAAAGGCTGCCAAGCGTGATCATGTCAGGCCGTACACGCTCCCTCAGCTGCTGGGCGTAGTGGGGGATCACTTCCTCAGCTGTCCTCACTGCAAGAAATAACTCAAGGCTTCAAAAACCTTCTAAAATTTTACAAAGCAACATTATTAATGCAACACTGTGCATGCCTCATTCTGTCTTCTAACTTTACCAATAAAATATGAAGCAATGAGAAATATTTCAGACAAAGAGTTTTACAGAAATGAGTAGTATTCACTGCAAGCTCTAACGCTGATTTTTAATTTTTTTTTTAGAATTTTCATACACACACACACACACACAAAAAAAAATATATATATATATATATACACACACACACACACACTCTCTCTCTCTCTCTACTTTATGGTTGATACTTTCATGTGTATGTTACAATTGTATACTTTCATCATGTAATCTACAATCATAATGCTTACATCCTCACATATGAATCAAATACTGAATGAACAAAAAAAAGGATAGCATTACTTTTTACAGTGCTTTCTCTGCCCATTACCATCCTCCCTGCCTGGAGTCCAGCCTCTCCTCCCGGCCTAACGCCACCCTCAGCCTCTGTTTTGGTAATGCTATGGACCTGGGAGGGCCTGGAGCCCGAGGCATCACCACCACTGTGGAGCAGCAGTCGCCTCTGATGCACCAGATCACCCGCCTTCACCTCCAACACCTCGTCATCCCTGGAGGCTTGCAGCGTACCTGGAGAGATGTGCATGAATGAGCATGCAAAGACATACACAAAACTCAGCGCACAACGCACGTATGAATGTGCATTCATACACATTGGCACGTGCATCCACATACTGATGGATGAGCATACTTAACAGAAGCACACCCACACCCTCACAGAGATATATATATTTTTGTGCAGTGTGGAAGTGGATAGAGATGCACTATAGTGGGAACTCTTGAAAACATACAAGCCATATATTGCCTCAACTCACATACTATATATATATATATATATATATATATATATATATATATATATATATATATATATATATATATATATATTTTTTTTTTTTTTTTTTTTTTTTCTCAGAAATTCATCAAGAGAGAAGGAAAAGCCCAATTATCTTCGACAGACAGGAGAGATTACTCCAAGATCTTTGTCTAAAAAGAAAAAACAACAAAAACATCTGCAGCACTGGCCACTTTCATTAATATAATTAATCATGTTCATGTTCTTTTTCCTTAAATGTATGGAAAATTAAGAAAAACTAAAGCCTAAAAAGCAGTCAATAAATATCAGGACCATTTCTGACACTCTTCAAGCCTGTTCTGTTACTTCAATGAACACTTGCAGCCTGTACCGGTGGGAGGCATCCATACAACTACATGAGATAATTGTCTTGAAGTCTATTGTAGCTCAGTGAAGTGCTAACTGGCAGTCACCACAGTTGGACTCCAGAGCAGAAGCACAAGCCCTCTCCCTCTCCTTTCCCTGTGTCTCTTTCCTTCTCTGTCTCTCAGCCTATTGCATGAAACTGTTAATCCAAGATCCTCTTTACTTTCGCTGTGGGATTTCATGAACATTCCAAGACAATGAATAGGGCCACTAATCTCAGCGCTACAGCTAAATCCAAAACAATGGCAAATAATGCAAGCCTACTAAATTCTACCGTGTTGAAACCGGCCTAAACCCATCACTTGTGCACTGGAATTACAAGGAAGATGTGCGTCATTTCAACAGGATCTGGTACGACTGTCTTCACCCAGAACAATGCTAAGCTTTAACTATCTCAGTGTTGCCTTGATGGCTATATGCGTAAATGAAACTGAGGTAATGAAAAAGGGCACGCCTACTGTGAGACAATGGCTGTGCTTGGAAAGCAGAAGTGAAGGCCCTTTCTTGAATGATTCTTTGTTCCTCGATAGATCTGGTTTCAATGTAGCATCCTATTTTATTCCGAATTGTTTATAGTACCAAATGTTTTAGTCCTGCTCTGTCTAAAGAAAGTAACACTTGGTGAGACGTTTTTAAGTTTTGCACTTTGTTTTTGTATGTAAATGAAAACAAGAAAAGTGTAATGGTGGAAAACTCAAATCAATCTTAATAATTTCAGAAGACTCAGGTCTTCATACTAATGTACTGTAAGTCAATGATCAAAGGTAAATGTTTTGGCGTAATTTTCGACAAACAATCAACAGCTGTAAAATTACAAAGATGCACCGTTCACTGTTGAATGGGAATACATACCAGGTATATCGATAAAAGTATCATCGTCATCCAGCAGTGCAGCCATCCTTTCATACAGTCTGTTTTCATCTGCATTCAGTACTGCTAGAAACCAAAACAATTATTAAATGACTATTTCCTTCATAGGCTTCAAAATTACTTTCTACTTATCCGAAAAGTCAATCTAAACCACATCTTAGCATGCAAACCTAAGATACCAGCCATGGCTGGAGAGGGGTGAAAATGAAGTGCATGCAGAGAGGTAATGAAATAGGAGCATTAACATGCCTGTTAGCAAGCCTGTCATCATGTGATGAGATTTGATTTGGTGAATCCTTTGATATTACACGGCAGTGATATCCAAAAGATACAGGTGAAATGGCTTCTCCATTAATAGCCAGGTTTCATTATAACATGCATATTACTTGGTTCCCAAGAGCTTGCTTTTAATAGGCCTACATTAGAGGGGGCTACAAACTATTGATATGGCTCTGCATGTGTCATTTGATAGTGAAATGAAAACTGGCCGATGATTCGTGACCTTCATCAATGACAACGAGGTGGGTAGCCAATCTAGCAATGCCATCGTTTGGTGTATTTACACACACTGTCCCGCCATTACAAATGGTCGCCTTCTACCAGTGATCTTTGTCACCCCTCTTTAATGAACCGAGAAGAGCCATTATGACTGAGAATGGCATACTTAATTCCAGCTCATCTTCAGCGCTGACCCCAGCCGTCCTATGATGCCTTGGGTCTGTCTGCCCTGCCGACGATGGGTCAAAGTAATTTTGGGCACATTCATTTCCTGTGGAAAGTGGGAGACGAGAGTGACTGAGAGAAAGAGGGGTTGGGAGTCGATGGGGGGAAGGGGAACAAGGGAGTTGTAGGTTCAGGTTAGTGGTTATTAGAAGCACATGAAGCAAAATGTTAATTTTGAAACCCATACTGTCGAAGGGCAGTGGCGGCAGCTGCTACCAGATAAGGGAGAGCCAAGATGAGACAGAAGTTCAGAGGCAGAGAGAGAGAGAAGTGGGAAAGAGACTGCTGGGCTTCTCAGAGCACCTCTCGACGGCCTGCGGTACTCTGGGGCTTAATTAGCATGCGGCAAAAGGTCATGGCAGGCAATCTCTTAAATACGACTGCCATATGTTTGCCTGTTCAAAAGAAACTAATGAGAAAGTCTACAAGCCCAAAAGTACCTGAAATTTCAAAGACAATACCTTCTTAATACTCCAAGGTCAGGGGCCTAGAGGACCAGGCAAGTTTGGAGGAAGCAGATCCAAAGGAAAATAACCAGAGCCCATGTTTCATTGACCTCTTATTAGCAATCACTGGCCTATGGGTATCAAGTCTGCTCCACGACATTTATGGAGAATCAAATTGCTCCAGGGATCTTTCTATTAGGAGTACACCCCACCAAGAAGCTTTCTTAACCACAAATCATTCTTATTACAAGCTTTCAAAATGTAACTTCAATTCATATTGTTTTTCTTATATTTTTAAGGTTGTTGGTCAAAAAAAAAAAAAATTAACCTATAATGCGGTAAATCATATTATATATTCCACACAAGGGCTCTGTTGGTACTGTCACAACAGAATTGTGATGGTACCAGGCACCACTACCCAAGAAGGTTCACTGTTATCTTTTGTGCTCAAATGAAATATCTACATGACGTGTTTCACACTCTGTCCATACTTTCAGTTAAACACCCAAACTGGAACTTATTAACCAAGGAGCAGCTGTATGACTCTTCAATGGCACCATAAATTGACTGTGAAATTCACATGTTAAATCCCTCTACACTGTTAGCAGCGAGTTTGAACAATTTCTCCACAAATAGCTCTGAGGTTATGAAAGCCTTTTTTCAAATACAAATTTGCATAATGGTAGTAGCTTCGTGAATCGCCTTTTGAGTCATAGCTGTGATTTACCTAAATAGTCTGGCTGCCCTCCAATTCATCCCTTTAATGAAATTTTCAATTATATGTTCTTATATGCACAGTATCAGTAGCTAGCATATATGCCGGCTAGAGATACTGTTAACAGAGACTCAGAGAAAATGAATGATTATACTAAAGAGCAAAGGATCACAGACATGGAACAATCTTCTTTTGGATCTTTCAATAAAGGTTCAGGAGTCATTATCACATCTGCATGTTCAGAATTCTTAATAATAAAAAAAATACCACAGGTGGTATTTTGTATCAGAAGATTTTAATCTGTTCCCCTATATTGTGTTTAACACTTTTTTTTTTTACATGCATTAGTGTCTTTAAACCTTATTGATGTTTTCTATTAATACAACATAGCTGAACAATACACAGCTGACAAGAACACAGTTGAACAGAAGAGGGGTGGGTGGCTCAGTGGCACATATACGAGTCCTTCAACTGTGGTGGATATAATATAGGGAACATTGTGTCAGGGTTGAATTTGATGCATAATGGCAATGTTTAGGTCAGTTTTTTTCTTGTTTTTACAAATAATACTGCTGTTAAAATAAGCAAACTGGTAAGGTGGGCAGTGGAGTATGGAAATCTGGACCAGAGGACGGCATGGTGTTGTGGTATAGCACTGAAGCTTCCAAGTCCTCAATTCAAATCATATCAGGGCCTTTTTGCAGGACATTTGCAAGAGAGAACATGTTAAATCCTGCATCCTTTAACAGTCCAAAGACACGCATGCAAAGCTGAGGCCGATCGGTGATCATTAGTTGTTTGTCTCTTTCATTTCCTGTGTGTTCCCAATGATGGACCAGTGACTTGTCCAGGGTGTACCCTGCTTCTCAGCGACAGTGGGAATCCCTTTATGGCAGGGGTGTCAGAGTCATTTTCACTGAGGGCCACATCTGCATCGTGGTTGCCGTCAAAGGGCCAGATTGACAGCATGAATGTAACAAAATGCAATGTAAATCAAAATAAATTAAACTGCACCTTATTATATTGTTAAATAACTGTTTCTGTATTTATTATGTATTAAAGTTTCAAATATTTAACTCATTATTACATTAAACCTACTCTCGCACAGGTGATGTTTATGGAGTCCGTTGCCATGGTAACGGAGTCTGTAAACATCACTCATAGTATCCATTACCTTGGTTTCAGAAGCAGAAGCGATTCTTTGTTTTTCTGTAGGCTAAATTTAGCATACTTAGCTCCGTGTTTGTTGTCAAAATGCCGACGTAGATTATACTCTTTCACGACTGACACCGCCTCATAACACAAAAGACATACAGTTTTTTCACCTTGAGGTACAAACTTGTTTTCGTTCTCCCGTCGTTCATGAAACTGCCTTCCTTGTGCATCAATTTCTCTTTTCTTAGACATATGGGGTTAGTTTGTAGAGGTTTTTCTAAAGTCCATCAGTTCTGAAAAATCATCTTGATGTCTTGCTCATGGTGAGATACTGGGTGATGACGAAATGCATTGTGGGAAATGTAGTTTATTGTCAATATGTGCTTTAAAGCTTATTTTAAGTCTTGAAATATTGGTTTAAAATTTAAGCCAATAATGCACAAGCTCTCGAGGGCCACATAAAATGACGTGGCGGGCCACATTTGGCCCGCGGGCCTTGTGTTTGACACATGTGCTTTACGGGATTGAAGCAAAAACAAACAAAAAAATGGAATGAATGAATATAGACCAGGGCTATAAAGAGCACATTTCAGTAAAATAAGGTATTGTCCTCGCCCTTTCTCACACTTAAGCAACATCTTGACATCCAACTCAGGTCTTCATCCTGTCAAAATTGATATTAAAACAAAACTACATTGTAGTAAATTGAGAATTTTCAACCATCCACTGGCAGTATCCAATTTAAAAAATACAAATCTGTGTTCTTAACAGTGATATGTGTGAAGTAACAACTCACTGGGACATTCTCACTTAACCACCAAGCAAGCAGCTTTTTTTTTTTTTTTTTAAATCCCCAAAACCTGCAGAAATGTTGCCTGCTTAATGCTATTCCCAAAATTGATAGATATGTACTGGATGAATGAAGGTCACTAATTGAAAAACAAAAGAAAGTTACTTTACAATGAATATTGCATAGAACACAAGTATATTTATTATTACAATAATAATATTTTTAACCATTCAGAGCAAAGGCAAAATATATTTAAAAAATCATGAATCTAAAATGTGAGTCATCTCTAAGAAAACTGGCATGCTTGCAACCTCGAACACATCCTAATTTACCATCCCATTCCTCAAGAGTTCTCCCTGACATACTGAATTATAAGGGGGCATATTCGCATGCCTGATTGGCCTTAAGCCCGGTTTCGGGGGTGTTGTGAGAACACCACACAGACACCGGATCGGCTTGGTAACATAGTAGCATATGTAAATGCACTCTCCTATGACTCCAGCCCACCACAAGGCATGTAGCCGAGAGTGGGAGTCAAGGCTGATTGTGTAGAGGGTACTTCTAGATAGAGATAGAACACCCACTACCATAGCGTTCTCCAGTGTAAGATGAAGTTATACGAGGGTTGCTTGTTTGGACACGCTTGCTTTGGAATGCCAGGACCAAGGGCACCCCAAATGGGGAGAGAGAGGAGGAGCGTAAGGAAGAAGAAGCGAGAGAAAGGTTAGATCAGGAACACATCCACTGTCAACAGATTTGAAGCTAATGAAGAATGAAGCTTCACCTCTTTCTTTGGCAGGGGCTTGCAGCTCCATTTTTTTTTGGTGAGCTGCAAGGGTGCTATCTGGCCTGTCACCTCGCATTTTTCTCCCCGGCCAACTCAGAGGAATGGAGAGCTCAGTGTTTCCTCCTCCATCGAAGGCTGGATTTTCCAAGCCCACAACAGCAGCTCTCTCCTCACTCCCTGATAAAACAGGCAGGAATATAAACAGGAAGACGCTGACATGTAGGCCAATTAAACACCTCGGTCAATATGAGTCAAACAAAAAAACTAAACAAAACAAAACAAAAAAAAAAACAAGAATATTTATCAACAACAGAATCCTGTTGGAGATTTCTCTGCCCCTAAATGTTCAAGCGCATCCTCCTTGAAAGATGCTAAAACACAATTAGGTTAAAATTAAATCAGAATCTTGCAGAAGGAGGAGGAAAAAAAAGGAGAAGAAGAAATGATTAAAATAATTACAAATTGCGCCCTGACAAGCAAGAGCAAAATTTAGCCCAAAGCCATTTGTCTGTAATTAGTTAATTAATCCTTACACAAATTATGAGCAATAACTCATCAAGCAGGACTCACCCATCAGAAATTCAGCCGACTTGGATTTCTTCTGCTTAGGTTGCTGCAGAGCCTTCTGCTGTAACTTCTGGAGGGAAATTGTTAAATGAATAAATTAGCTGCAGAATGAAGATCATCATTTATGATCCGCAACTAACGCAGTATTTTAAATATGGGACGACACTGAAATGTCATTTAATTTACATCGCCGCTAAAGGGGTCAAGCACTAATTGAACAACAGGAGTGGAAAAGAATTTAATCATAAATAGATAAGAAAAGTTGACATGAATGTGTAATGAAGGTCACATTAAAATACTTCCTCCTCATTTCCGAAATGAAGAGGCAACAAAACTGTCTCCTGGAAAATAGTGCATTTTTACACAAACTGCATGAGAATATATTTGTGCAAATACTTATGGAAATCTGGTCAAACTCCACATTATTTCCTCGAACATGAACTTAACCTAAGACATCTTTAAGGAGCCATTAAGATTGTGTTTTAATAATATATTTTTGCATCTCTTATACTTATAAGAGCTTAGAGATTTTCAGAGGAGGATTTATTCCTAAATATGTACACAATGTAATATAAATGCAACACAGCACATCAACAAAAGCTTCCCATGCGTTTTTGTGCAGACATGCTAAATCGCACTATTTGACTTGTGTTGTAGGTGGTCCTCACTGACATGAAATGGAAAGAAAAGAAAGAGGGGATGTAAACAGAGACAACATGGGCTTCTTTCTTTGAAATAAGGAGTATGTGGAACAAACTGCACTCCCACATTTCTCCCATTTCTGTGGACAAGCAGAACAATGCAAAAGCTGAGGTAAAAGGCATAAGAAGTTGTTTTTGTTATTGATATGTTTACATAAGACTGAACCATACAAAAGAGCTCAGTTGCTCAAAGCGTATGGAGCTTTTTAAGCATCATTTTATGCAGATTTCAGTGATGAACTGTGCTCATGCCCATGAACAGCATGTATTTGTATACAATATTTAATTTCAAAGGCAAAATCAAGGGGCAGACTGTTTGGTGGGGGGCTTATTCCAGCTCTAAATGACAGAGCAATTAAAATAGAAGAGGACTACTTCCAGACCAATCTGGAGTTTTTGTAAATCTGTTTTTACATTCAACAAGCCCTACAGCAAGACATTCATTTATACCACTGAGATTAATGCTTATCTAATTGTAACTTATTTAAAAACCATTTTCTTTTCGAGTGGGTACCAATCATTTTCTGTGACTTGTAGTACCAAAAATGAGAGACAAATTTGGTATTGGGGTTGAGTGTCTCATCTTCTTTTCTTTTCTTTTCTTTTCTTTTCTTGTCTTTTCTTTTCTTTCACCTTGCATTTACAAACAAAACTTTGCACAACTTTGTGCATGGGCCCGAACATTCCTGAAGTGCTTCTGCAAAAGCACTGTTAATTGCTGTGGAAAAAAAATCAGGTGAAAATTAATAAGGCAATTTCACTAATTGAAAAAGAGCATAAAAACAATCTCCATTTGATTTGTAGGATAGCAGAGAACTTAAACAGTAGAATGTTGTTATTTAAATAACCTGTTCACTTTAATAGAAACTAGAAACCACTTTTGGAAAGATGGCCCATCTCTTGCAAAATCCAGACGTTAGTTCATATTCCAATTTGCATTGGTTTCATTATCAAAAGTGCTCTCGTTTAACATAATGGTGAGCTGAATTTGCTCCATGTCCTGCGAATGCCATAAAGTCATCTGATTACTGTGAGGGAATTAATGCCAGTGAAATAGAACCAAAACACACAAGGGAACGTATATTTAAGAAGTTCAGCATGTACACTTAGGGCTGAAAGCCGCTGGTTACTGTCAGTAAAAATCTAATCCACACACCGCCATGTGAGCCACTCTGTGGTGAGAGCAAAGACAAATGCATGGTTCACATCTTGCTCTCTAGACCCCACCAACAATGACAGCATCCTCAGTCTATACTGAGACTGCTGTTTGATGTGTCATAAATGGATAGAGCGTGCAGATGTTGCACTTCTACAATGATAAGAACAATTTAATCCTGAGGAAAAACGTGTCACAGAGTTTCATCAAGTAAACTGAATGTTCAGAGGTAGACATGACTGTTCAGTAACAAAAGCTACGACTACACACTGGGACTGTACATTTGCCCAGTGGAGGCAAAATGTTCTTGTAATTTTTCCATTACATCGCACATAAATAAAGTAAATGGTGCTAAGTAAGCTAAACGGCATGGTGCTGGGACACGATCATGTGCCAAGAAATTTGGGTCTGTTATAAGGTTTACAGAAGACATGCATAAATATATATATCACCACATCACAAGCCCCCGAGTTGTCTTCCAAAGGCGTTTTCACACGCCTTCTTAAATCTACTCACTCATCCTCATTTCGCTGCGAAGCACACAAAGTGCTTACTTTGCAGTCAACATGATACACACACATAGAAAATCACTCATAAGTGGTGAAAAAAAAAAAAAACAGAAATTCCTAACTTATTTTCCTTTCTCTCTTTTTAAATGTGATTGTTGTCAAAAGGAATATAGGGTAACAATGCCTTGTTCAGTTCTTGTTGCATTCAAAGGCATAGCTAGAAGGGCTTGGGGAAGACCGCTTGCTGCTAGAGGCTGGTGGGCACAGACCAGCTAGAAAGTGAATTTTGCATACTGTACGGATCATCGCCCAGTTCAGCGCAGTCACATTGAATCTACCATCAAACAATTGTGCTTCATGAAACCGTCAACCCTCATTTACGTCTGCCTGTTTTCTTCCCCACACAGCTGTAAACAAGGCCGCAGCTTTGAGCTGTCTTCCTCTGTCCCTGTGTGCGCTGCTTGCCAGGGGAAAGGAGACAGCAGAGCCTCGTCCTCACCGGGGCACTTAAAGCTACCATTTCCAGAAAATCACCCTTTGCACGGGGCGTTAGACTCAGGAGGAAAAGGGTTTCTTGAAGTGACAATAGTTTTCCAAGCATTACACAAAGATCTTTCCACGTGATTTCTCTGTTGTTTTGGTTCTGATTTTTTCGTGAAAAATGCTTGTTTGAAGAACTTATAAATATAAAAGCTTTTGCATTAAAATAAATGTATGTATAAATGCATAATGAATGTGTTTATTGACACATATATTTATATTAGTATAAGTATACAGCCACTCAGTTGACACTGAGTGCCTCGCTAAATCAATAAGAACATAAAAGCTGGCTATGTTTTCATGTTCAGGGAGACTCTTTTCATCTGTCAACATAATAAAAATAGTTATATCACTGAAATGTCATAAGAATAATGAAAACATCTACAAAGCATCTTGATATAAATGACTGAAGATAAGGTTAGCATTTTGTTTCAAAGGCCTACAAAGCCAATTCTACCCTTAAAATGTGAAAGGATCTTAATTTATAGAGCAGCCTTATATGTGCATGGTAATTGTGACCCACCAAACAGTTTCTTCTAAACAACATCCGCGTCAGTTGGTGCAGACAGAAAACATAATTAGTATTCAAGCTTAATTAATCTATGCTGGCCCCCTTTAAGTGAATTAGTCAATTATTTATGCATGTGTGCTCCTTTGATGCTAACAGATTATGTATGTTACTGGAAAAACCTTGAAAAATGACTTTGAAAACTTTCCACCATAAAATGTCACTACAGGCTTTTGCACTGACTTAGAAATGTCAGGGAAGGCCACGGAACCTGAATGGTCACTAAAAATAAACTGCCAAGCATCTGCAAATTCTTGCTCTTGCCAAAACACAATGCCTAATGTTTCAGTGCCAGGCAGTAAAACTTTGCAATTCACTGTGTGAAACCCAGGGCAAGCGATAAAATGAATCAATATGCGGTTTTTGTGTGTCCTAATCCATGGAATGGAAATCTAACACAGGTCGAATCAAAGTCTTTCCAAGGATCATGGGAACTTCTTTGGATTTTCAAGGGCCTTTTTGTTTTTACCCTTGAGAAGCAGGCAGTGGCCTCTGAACTCCTCAATCCCCCATTGAGAACCCAGAGGCAGAGCGAAGGAATGCTAAATGTCAATGGTCAGAATGCACCAGCACCTTCAGAGAGGAGGAGAGATGCTGGTGCAAGGTCTGACCTCCTCATTTTCAGCCACACTGTTATGAGGACCAGAAGTAAATCTGAACTCACTCTGCCAAATGTGTCCATCTCCACAAACTGCGAAAGATCGTCACAGGCTGACCCTGATTTCTGAAGCAACAGCAAAGCCTGCAAAGAAAGAAAATAAAAAGTGATTTAATGTGTCAAAACATACAAGTCAAGGCTCACTGGGCACTGGAATCCAAACTACTGGACATATTCAGAGAATGAATAACATAATCTAAAAAAAAAACTGAATATGTCTTTTGCTTCAAAGTTTTCTGGCAGTTTTGAAGCAAAACATTGCAAAATAGTTCTTGCAATAGCTTTCTGTGCAGCATTAGATCCCTCATTCCAAGCACTGCCACGCTATTTCTCCTCTGCTAGTATGTTTAAAACTATTATCTCAGCAATGCATCTCAGAGCATAAAGAACAATAAACACCACTTATTATTGCAGATAACAAATTATTTGGCCTGATTATTGAAATAGTTTATTCATTTACATCTGATAAAATATCATTTGGTTTTTTTATCATCTTTTCCTATGGTAATCCACATGGCTTGCACAAGTTTCTGCTGAAATAGCAAAACAAACCCCAGGCAAAATGTGAAAGATTATCCCCTACCATGCGAACTAGACTGAAATGCTATACTTTTTCACACTGAACACTGCTCCACTGGGTGTGATTGAAAAACATGTAAAGCTATTGAATCTGTGGTTTGTATATGAGAGGGAAAATGAGTGTTGTAACAAGTGGGCCAGTGTTTTTGTAATTGTTTCAAATTACACCCGACGTAATAACTCAGTGAAAGTGGAGCCAGTGTGCGGTCCGTTCACATTAATCTCGGCAAAGACCACAGGATATCCATGCACCTTATAACGGTCGGACAAAATATAAAACAAAAAAAAAAAAACAACAACAACCGTGGAGAGTGAAACTTTGCTATTTCTCCAGATGTTTCTATTTGTGCCCAGTGGCACATATCAGAAGAAAAGGGATCATACTTTTAGATATAGAAGTGCTTTGTAGCATTTCCTTAACATGTGTATTGAATTTTATTGCATTAGACACCCAAACATGCCTGTTTTTATTTGGCTTAACTGTTTTTCTGGGTTACTTAAAGAAATGTGAGTGAATTTGCGTGTTTGCGTGTGTGTGAATGTTTTACACAGGTTGTAAAATTGTGATGCCGTGAGGGGAAAAAAAAAAGGCCAATCATTGTTAAAGATGCATGCTTTCTGCCAAATACTGACTCTCTAAACAATGCGACTGCCAGCACTATTGTTAACCACATAAATGACTGATTCACTTTTCTGCTTGAGGTTCATGCTTTATGTCAAAAGCCATACGCAAGTATGATACCGTGCAGCAAAGCCTTAAGTCCTTCAGAAAACAATGCACTTATTGGATTTGAGTTAGTATCGATAGAGAGACAGACATGCAGGAGTTCACTGCTGTGTTGTGTTATCTCATGTTCTTAGTGGATTGTTCATGCAGACTCCTACTGCTTACACCAACCAGCGCATACAGAGGCTCAATTATCCATACACGTGTTTGTTTTTAACATTCGCTGTTTGACGTTGTTTTGACGTACATCACTAAACCCTATACCTCATTTCATCACAGCAAATAGCTCAGGTCAGAGTTTAAAGACACAGCACTGCTTTCAGTTAATTGTTTTCAATTTTGGTGCGGAAATTTCCCAGTCACCTTCTGACTTTTTTTCTAGACCTTTGTTCCACACAAACCAGTTTATTATGGTTTTGTATCTAGCCATAACACCTCTCTAACCTTTTAACATTGAACTTTGCTAAGTTTACATAAATTACGAAGAGTACAATAAATAAGGAAGCTGTTGACTATTATTTCAGGTACAAAAAAAAACAGATCTGCATCACCAAAAAAAGAGAAATCAAATATGTAAAATAGCATTTGACCTGCAGTCTTGCGTCCATCTCTCCCTTGTGTTACAAGTCTGACCATGTCCTCTGTCATCTCGTAAAGCTCATCCAGACCTTAATCTACAATGACAGTGGGATCTGTGCTGCACTAGACAAGGTACTTATGGCATAGTGCAACCTAAATTCCTCATTCCTTTTCTTTTTCATGTACACAGATTGGTTATGTAATTTAATATTCACAGAGGGATGGGGCATGGTGCACCAAAAAATGTATTATTGGATTGTAGACAAAGGCCTTTTCTTATTGTTTGACAACTCTCAGTCTCCGTGTTGGTAGAGAGCTCACACAACTGACCACGGTAGAAAAAAGCCGGCTTTTCCTCCTCATAGCCATTTGAAGTGTTTTGCATGCATATTTACTCTAAATGTACCATTTGCACTTCAAAGTGCACTTACAAAGATGCATTTCACTTCTACGTGGTAAAGTGAACAAGAGTGCATTGTGCCTGAGTGAGTCTATTCAGCTCTGTTGAATTTCATTTATGAAATATTCGGTTACCTTTCTAGAGATCTGTCAGATTCCTCCTGCTCAGATATATTTCACACAGCTAACAACTGCTTTTCATTTAATTTACCCTTTGATACTACAAGAATATTCATTCTTATCCATTGCATAAGCCACCACACAATATTGTGAACTGTATATATTTTATTAACATTAAGAAGTAATAGGAATGTTACCTTCTGAAACGGCGACGTCCCTTTTGATGACCGGTACCTCCTCAGTTGTCAAGGTGATCATGATGCAATTCTCGACAGCACACAAACACACATGGTGTCAGGTGGCCGCCTCATGTTCAGTCTGACTTACTAAAGAAAAAAAAAAGCACAAGAAAGTCTTGGATAAATTATACACAAATACATACTATTAATTTGAGTGATTAAAAACAGGAACCCATGACCAAAAATACAACTGTTAAGTTGCAAAGATAAAGCTTCATTTGTTTGATAGTTTCATTTACCAGATGGCATTGCAGTTTGTGTTTTCAGCTATGATTAATTATTAATGAGCAGTGTGGCATAATACTCCTTCAGAGAGATGTTCACTTACTGTTTCCCTATAACACAGATACTACAAGAAAAACTGATTGCATTGTCATCTCTCAGTTTCGATTACAATGAACTTCCCTAAACTGAAGTCAAAGCACTCACACTGCTTTGTTAACATCTATTATGCAGCATATGACAATTCACACAAAAGTACCTTCATGCATTATTTAGGGGGAACTGCAGACAAACGTATTTCTCAGCCAAAGACAGCCAAGCAAGCTTTACAGCTGCTGTGAAGAATAGGTGGAGAATGCCCAGCGGATTGGCCCATTCATGTTTGGCATAAGGCATATTAACGCTAATGTCCCCTTAAAACAGATCATGAGCTACAGCCTAATGCTTCCCTGGGAACAAAAAGTCAGACTGTGCTTTATTTATGACTGCAAAGCCATCAGGCCATCGGTGGCCTTTTCATCTGAGAAAGAGAGATTGCTCATATGTATCAGCAAGGAATAGCCCTCATTTATTTAGTGACGATGGACTTGAATGTTTTGTTTCATCTGAGGTTTATGAAAGCTGCTGGACACTTTCTGTTCATTCGAGTGACCTGTGTTACAATCTCTGTTTGATTATCAAACAAGGCCGAAAGCAATCAGGATTTAACAAGGCACAACAATACATCATTAGTGCACATTTTAATCCATTCAGTGCATCCAAAGGGGTCTTTACAGGGCCTATAATCCAAACCACTGGGATATTTTTCACTCATTAAGCTGGTTAAATGTAATCTGAATAAGTTGCCCACCAATTTGGACCTCCCATTTTCTGGCCAAGCTGTGGTTGATCATGTATGCGATTAAACAGAGACCTAAATCTCCATCTTATCCAATTAATTCTCAGCATGGGCATGAGAGTGGCTAATGATGTTATCTTACCTAATTAACCTGTATAGGGATTCAACTCCAGGACAGGGGATTGTTCATCCTTCATCTAAGTGTTCATTATTATCATTACAATCATTATCATAAAGGGGCTAACTTATGATGTTGGCCATTCCACCATCATTAATCTAAATTGAGTCTTTTTTTTTTTTCTTTTTGGGGAGAGGGATCCTTTGGGGTCATTTTTAATTATCAGTTAAAGGATGGAAATTCTTGGTCAGTTCAGTTGTGGTCACAGCAATAACTGGAATCCCATGTGTTCACACTAAATGAATGGGATTTGGCTGTATGTGACTCTGGAGGGTGAGGGGGTGGGGCTTTGATGTGTTCAGGACACCTACTTCCTGCATGCTATGAAACTCTCCTTACAGTTTTCTGTCAGCTCTACAATTGAGTGTTGGCTTCAACCTATTAACACTGCATACTTGGAGAAGATCAATGGCCTTCATTGGGCCATGTGTCATTAGTTAATCGGATATTGATGAGGGTATTGGCATGCACCTAATTAATCTCAGGCCCAGTGCTGGCTTTCATATGTTTCTTTAATTATACACTTCATCTTAGTCATTACACTTTCTGTTTGACACAGAGTTAAAGTTAGCTGTCAAGTCTCATGTTAGTGTTAGACTGTTTTTTTTTTCTCTTCTTTTTAAAACAAAGAAACTGTCTGGAAAAACAGATTGTTGCAGGAGCGAGGGACAGATGTGTACATGTCAAGCATGTCCTCTTTTAAGATGCAATAATATTGCATGGACTGATCCAGAGATCCAGTCAACAAGAAGTACCTGCATATGGATGTGTGTGTGTGTTTCCACATGAAGACTGATCAATAGAAACTCCGCATTAGCACTCCAGTGTACAGATGAGTGAGCACCTGAAGGTGACCCTGACGACTAGAATCACCACAGGGCTTCAATAAGCTGCTCCTCAACTGCTGCTCTGCAAACCACAAATCTCCAACTTTTAGCCTGCTGCTGTTGGTTTGATTATTGTTTATAGATACAACCGAGAATTAAAGCATGGCCTGCAGGCAGCATAATTATTTACAGCTGAAAACTCATATCATTACCAGCATGCTCCTAATTGCCAGAAGTAATATCAATGTTAGTTGATTAAGCATTTTTTTTTCCATCTTCAGTCTCCATAATGTGCAGAGATTGTTTTCTGTCAGCACATTGGGTGACGGTTTATCTCAAGACAGCTGTTTATCTGGCTTGACTTCCTTTTGTTTTTTTTTGTTTTTTTTTTTTTTGTTTGTTTGTTTTGTTTTGTTTCAACTGCTCATTCTAAAATATAATATTTGGTATCTTCAGACGGTAGCAATCGATTGCTCCACTTTTTTGTTATTTGCTCTCAAGGTCAGAAAGAAAACACAAGAGATTCAACCTTCATTGCTCAAAAATAATTTAACTGAGTGAAGACTTTCCATAAATACAGATGTGATTTGCAAGAGCAACTGCAGACTCTTTGACTTGTGGGTGAAAAGCTACCTTTATTTCACAATCAAATGATTGATTAAAACAAATGTTTATTTGCCCTAGCCCCTCTCCTTCTCCTATGTACTTGTCAAAATATTTCGTCCTGTATTTAATACAAAAAGAAAGATGAAGCTATTAATAACAATGCCCATGAAAGGAAAATACATAAAGCTTGCAAACTTCTTTAATATTCACAAGCAGATTACTCAAACATTTGTAAGGCTAAATCTATTTCTTAGATTTGAACATAGAAATCTTACATCATTATACTGTTGGATTATGTTAAAATCTAAAATTCCATTTCAAAGGCCAAAGGTCAAAAAGTCATCTATTGCACGTATATCCTCTCTTTATGAGCACATCTGTATAACAATATCCATCAAGATTACATGTGACATTTTGCCAGTTTCACATCATTTACATTTTCACTGATAACAGCATCAGATGTTTTACCTCCTTTTTGAGGAACATAATGCATCAGGACTTGGAATTTATGAGAGTAAATTTCGGTGTGACACTGAAATGTTAGTGTAATTATGTCAGGAAATGTATGCATCTACTTATCAAGCGTTGTTGTTTCTAGATTCTATTTGCTTTGATTTCTCTTTGACCACAGAGTTCGTGCGGCCTCGTAAGAAAAATGGCATGCATATTTTAAAAACGGCATGTATGTGAAGTCTCAACTTCACTTCCATCAAACTCGGGAACAGACGTTGTAGAAATAAACTTGCTTTGCATAATACAGCAAAAGCACAGGAAAATTCATTGAAGGGATTTCAAAAATTCGACATAATTTGGCATGGCGGCAAATGATACTCCCCATCACAGGATCCCATGCTTCTACAGTTAAAATTGTGCATAGGACTGGAATAATTATTAAAAGGGCAATGCAAATAGTGATTAAAAGTGGGCCTAGGGTCATCATTAGGACATCATTTCAGAGAAACTGAGAGCAGGGGAGAAGTGTTTGAGGAACATCCTGCTGACCAACAAGAGCTATCTCGCATGCCAGTGACTCCATATGTCAGGGCTTTATTACGCCCTTTCTGACAGGCAGTGAGTCTGTCCTGTTGATGAGCATACTGATCGGAAGCTCAGGCAAAAAGTGCTTGAGGAAATTAAGCAATTACTTGAATAAAACTTTATTCTATAAATATATTCCTTTTTTGCCATTATTCTGAGACGCAGTGATGTCATGGTGGTGTAAAGGTCTGATGATCTCGTCTTGAAGAGCAGGAGGCCACAGGCACAGATGTGTCAGCTGCTCAAGGATCAGTGCGAACAGCATATAGATTACAAAATTTGACTTTATCTGCTGCAGTAACCTCAACCTGATAACACACCATACAATAAAATATTAATACAAATCTGACAGACATACATGATAAAGTGATAGTGATTCAGATCAAACCATGATTTACAAGCATCACATTTTGTATCTGTTGTTTCACTTTTTTTGTGAAAACAGTTTACAAATGTGCATGTGGTTTCCCATTAAACTTAATTAAGTTGCAGCTCTGTTTATTATTTATTTATTATTTATTATGCCTGTCATTTGTAGAAAAGCAGGGCAATTATATCCCTCTCTGACTACTTAAACGTCTGAATTCCCTGGAGGTGGTGTAATGGCTTTGTTAGATTGTTGTTGCTGTAATAGTGCTAGACGTTACAGTCGTAATCGTTTCCAAAACCTATTCAATCTTGAATATAGCATATTTTTTTTTATAACCAGTTACTCAATAGGTTTCATGATGGATGATCAAAAAGTTGATATAAAAAGTAAACTTTCTTGCAAAGGTTTTAAAATATAAAACTCAAAACTGCTCTGAATCCCAGTCCGAATGATTCCCTCCTAATTGTAATGTGAATTACCTCAACAGCATCATCTTAAGCATCAGCTGCAATAGTTCGATAGGATTAAATGATTTGCCAGCACATAGTCAGTGGCAGATTCAGATCTTACACACTCATAGTCCAGTTCAACACTGTGATGTTCTATATTCAAACCTGCAGCATTTCAGTCAGGTCGATACATCATCCCCTTACATTCTCATTTCCACTCCCATTTTCTGACTGTCACATGTTAAAATGTCCTTGGACAGAAAACTGAACCCCATATTGAACCCCACAGAGTGAAACCCAGGCATGAAGATGTCACAGGCCCGTGTTCTCATGGTGCCAGTCCCAAGCCTGGGAAATTGGGTTGCGTCAGGAAGGGCATTGGACATGAAACACATGCCAAATCAATATGCAGAACGTGATGATCCGCCGTGGCAACCCTCTATGAAAGGGAAAAAGGGGGAAATAGGAAAACTTTGGTTAAAACTGTGTTTTATTTCAGCTGTACCAGCAGCAATTATAGCTTTATATTCTACTTCAGAAAACGTTTGGCTAACAAAGTCAATTTTATTTTTTTTTCTCCTTTTTGAAAAGCTTAATTATGAAAAAGTTAATAACTAAGTCTAGTAAACATCATCCTCAGGTTTTACAGGCTTGTATACTTATTATAATCCCAGTTTACTGCTGGCTCTCAAGCATATATCCTTTCTGGATTAACATACGAGGAAATTGTTTGTCCCAGTTAAACTCCTGCTGGAACAGCAGCTGATTGCCGAAAATGAGTTTCACTATGATCTCTGAGGTTGCTAGCTAAACCACACATCTGTCTAAATGTCCAGGGGAATGTTTGAAATGTAAATGTCCAATGACCACCTCCATTTAGCTTGTCTTCAGTGGACATGCAACACTGACCCTTAAGGCAGTAGCAGGCTCATTGGACTATTCATAGACTTTCTGTCCTCTGCTACTGCCTTTTAAGTTTTTAAAGGGTATAATGTTCACTCTGTGAGTTTAACCTAGATCGCTTTTGAACTTTTAATGATCTATTTCCTACAGTTAATGATTCAACACTCAGTTTACTACTGTGTGTGTGCACTGATTAACACACAAGTGAAGCAGGGACACATTCAGATGTAAGAGTTAACTGAGGTAAAACTGTATTTCTCCCTGTTCGCCTCATTCATGAACTCAGTGGATGTTGTATGTTTCATCCTTTATATCAATGTAATCATATTTGATTTTGAAACCTGCATTTTTTTCAGTGGTAAACTTCATTGGCCTTAGTGAAAGCATCAGTGGGAGCAGCAGCTACTGACCGTTGTCAGCTGCAGGAGGAGAGGTGTTAAGATTCCACTCTGGAGAGAACTTGAGCAGGATGTTAGCTTAAATGCATGCAGAAAAAAAGTTTAATTTACATTCAGTTCTGACCTAAATTAGCTCCATAATAGTTTTTGACATGCAGTATTACTTTCCCATCCAAATCTTCAGGGCATCTGCAGTGTTGAGGACTAAATGGCAAATTGGTCAGTGTTGTCATCCTAATGGATTCCAAAATTCTCTTGACATTCTGTACTGGGGATTGGTCAGGGCTGCAAGCAGGCCATTTCCTTTTACCTTCACAGCCATGCATTTGTAAAGTGTGTTGAATGCAGGTTTTGCATTGTTAAATTGCAAAACGTCAGTGGAATGTACATGGTCTTGAAGGCAGCACATGCTTTTCAAAATCTCACTGTAACTTTTCAATCTACTTTTACTTTCCATCCATCCATTCATTCATACGTACATACCCACATCTCCCTATTCAGAGTCACAAGGGTCTGCTGTAGCCTTTCCAAGCTCTATTTCTAGTTTTGAGGCTTTCTGCTGACTGCACACGTTTGGGTGATGAGCCCCAAGGATGTTCCCTTTACTGTGGGGGCCATGATAAACTGCTAGCTAACTGTAAGACTTGACTAAAAACTCATTACTTTCGTATTTCTGTTCAGTTAGTATAAAATTAGTATAAAAATGTTCTACACTTAGCAAAAAAATGAGCAACATTGCTTTAAGCTAATGGCACTTAATAGTGATATACACTGATTAAGCATAACATTATGACTACCCACCTAATAGTAAGTCCTCCTTATGCTCTCGAGGAGCTCTGACCAGTCAGCGTTTGGATAAAAGAACATCTGGGGATTGCTTTTCACAGATGTCATCAGGTGCCATCAAATGGCTGTTTGTAGAGTTTGAAGACCAAATGAACACCTCAGATTTTTATTTATTTATCTATTTATTTATTTGCTGTGTTCTTTGGGCACTTCCTAAAAAAGTTGAGGATGCAATTGGTCTGCAAAGATATCTGGTAGGCGCCAAGTGCCAAAATAGGATTAATGTGAATGCCAGGATGCAGGTCTCTCCGACAGAGTGTTGCACTGTGACAAGATGAGTACTGTTTACTCATGTTACCTGTCAGTGGTCATGGTCTTATGCTTGATTGGTCTAGAAAGACTGAAAGGCCTGCTTTCAAGGGCTGGGCCATAAGTCAGAGCTAAGTGGGATCATAAAGAACATATTAAGTTGATTTAAAGTTAAGTTTATGCTTACATTTCATTTAGCGGCTTTATTGTTGCTCTACAGCTGTCTTATATCTCACATTAGGCACTGACAGCAAACATCACTATGAAATGTTTATGTGCAGACAAGCGACAATTTCCTAGTGGGGTCCAGGGATGTCAGTAGGGCAGGAAAAACTGATATAGATCTATCTGGCTTCAAAATTATACTGAGCTCTGCTATAGATAACAGATTATCCTGCAATGCAATAACTTTTAGCAGGTCTTTACACAAATGAGGTTTGTTCTGCTTGTTTGTTTGTTATTTTTTCAATCAGTCTTTAATCACTCACAAAACTCACAAAGTGCTGATGTTCCCACAACAACCAATTTGAAGAATTGTACATTTCATTTCATTTCCTTATAATATATATATATATATATATATATATATATATATATATATATATATATATATATATATATATATATATATATATATATATATATATATATATATACAGAAAGTTAATATAAATCATTGGAGAATATACTTTTTGATATAGGAGCAGGGTTAAACTGATCTATTTTTTACTGAAACAGATCAACAAAAGGAAACAGTTTTCACTCCATAATCAGTGTATGTGAATTTGAGTTAGGCGCTATTAATTAGGATGCAAACAGTACTTAGATTGTAGCATGTGGTTCAAAAGGCATTCCTCACATTAAAGAGAAACATGAAAAACATCTTCACAGCTGATAAACACCTTTCTGTCAAGCTCTGAGTGAAGTGGTGGTTCACTGCCACATACAGTCTAACATGAAAGGAAATAAACCCTCCATTACTTCGAAGGTTTTTACATGTCAGGACATAATAATAATGGTTTAAAAGAAAAAAAGACTGTTTACTTTTTACCAGGTCTTACAACTAAGTAAATACCAACCTCCAGTCAAGAACATGTGACATATTACCCTGCGTAATTATTTGTTAAAGAAAGTCTATGTCAAAATACGAAATCACTACTCTTGTTTTCTTTATCTAAGCTGACCATTCATAACAGGAAAAAAGCAAACTTTGGGAGGGATTTTGGCTTGTATTAGCAAAGGGTAAGTACACAAAACTTTTGTCATTTTCAGTAAATCCTCTTGGCATGTAGACCAAGCTTTGTAATCTGCCTTGACAGAAATTATGACACATCATGTGTTTGTCGACTAGTGCAGTTTTGAAGGGCTTACACCCAAAACTCATAGTTGCTGGATCTTTAACAATGCTGTCTCTAAAGTCAGATAATCCACTGACTTTACTAGTTTGCTATGAGATTAATAACATTAATTCTTACTCTTTGGATGCTGTTTAAACAGAGATAAACAAAAGGCGTAAGTAAACACTTAAGCAGTTAAGACATGTTGTCGTGCAGCAGAGGGATGCGTTTTCACGTTATTTAACTTTCCAGCTGAAAGTGTTTCAGATGTTACAATTCCAATTTTTGTTAAGAACTAATACAAACATATAAGGTTTAAAAGTTTGGTAAATTGGATCATAATCAATATCTTAATTTATCATAATCCTACATACTAGATCTAGATCTCCAGCTCAATATTATGTGACTGTGACAGAGGAGTTGTGTTGTTTTTTTTTTACATTAAATACTTGGATTTTAAGTATTTACAAAGGTTAAGCATCAGTCGAAAGATTGTCAAGTTTATTGTTTAAATTTGTTCTCAAGAAATTCCCATCTAACTTAAACTTAAGTTGAACTTTGTGAACCTGAGTGCTTGATTAAATTAATAAGTGAGTTGAAGTGATAACTGATTTCCGAATGGGCTCCTTTCCCGAGATGCTCTCTGTCAACTCTTTTTTTCTCCATGAATTGTAAATTTCAACTAAAAAGAAAACTGTCAAAGCTGAAGGCAATCACTGTATCATTCTCACATGGGCAAATGTTAGATGTGGACCTGTGTGGGGCAAATTTAAGAACTTCAATATCTCCAGTGGATGAAGTTATGAAGACGGAAGCAGAGCATCCTCTGTTGTATAAAAGTCATACATGGCTTCCAGGCACCAAAACACAAAAGAAGCTGACTAGTGAAGGTATTATGAAACAAGATTGGCGAGTGGCAAATTGGTAATTAGCCTCTACATTGCAAATGAGCAATACAGTCCTGCATATGACTTTCCTCTTTGGTCCCCAAAGCCTCTTCTATTAATTTAGCTCTGAGGGTCCATCCATAAACACACTGAATAAGCTGTTAGCCGAAATGATGAGCGCAAATGAAGGACTGGCTAAATATACTGAAGGTAGCAAAGGTAGCAAAGTATCAAAGGCACAAATTACATAAGAGAGAGGGAAGAAGCTATAGAAATAATTTACCTTTCTCAGTCATCCCTGTAATAACACATAGTTGCTGTGTAATTCCATATAAATGTCTTTCCTTTTGTTTTTTCTCATCTTCATTTCAACCTTTCAAAAAGAGTCTGAACTATTTACTACTATTTTTCATAATGGTATGTATCTTAGAAAATACTACATACTATAGGTGTGTCAATGTAGTAGGAAGTGTTGTTCTTATAGCTGAGTGGGGTAAAATCAAATATTTAATATAATTTTTTAAACATCCTCATTTTATTTTTTAGTTGGATTACTCTATTTTCTTTAGTGTAGAGATCTAATTTGTGTTAATGGCATAAACTCCATGATTCAAAATTCTGCCAATTAGTGTTCAAATTTGTATTACCATTTGCAAACTCTTTACACCCATATGAACAATTTCTCTATAAAATCTATAATGCTCTCTATATTTGTATTATATCTAGGAGTCTGTAAGGGATGGAATATGATAATTATGTGTTGAAAAGTCTGGTACATGATAGCAAAATGGCTAACCTGATTTCTTCTTTCTGCTTGGCACAATTTGGTTGCACGACTTAACATCATTCGTCACCTACGATGTTCTGTCTCCTGCCTTTAATTGAAACTGCTCTGAACTCAGAGGTCTGTGAGCTCTGAGCTTTAGTCTACCTTCCCTTATGAGGTCAGTCTCCTGATTTCCAAATTCATTCAGCCCTCTGGTTGTCTTGCAGAAGAACGAGTACATCCCATTACTACCTAATGAAAAGGAAGTAAGACAGAAACTTCCAATTTAATTTACGGTAGAACACACCTTACAGGTAACTAACTCAAGTTTAATGTAATTACTCCAGAAACCATAAATGGCTGTAATTGAGAAAAACCCTACAGCATACAAGGATAACAAATGGCAAATTAATGGAAGCAGTGAAAGTCTTAGCCACTCAGATTGATGTGAGGGGGAGAGATAGCTGGCTTCTTTGAGATGGCCCAATCTTGCACATACACTACACCTAGCAAACACTGGTACACTGCTGCCCTGTGCTTGCCCTCCCCTGAGCATGGCACTTTTATTCAGATGAGCCAGCCATTAGCTCTAAGTGGTCTTTACCCCCATATTCTGCCATTTCACAAATTAGCCAATTTTCAATATAAGATGTTTGCCAGTGGCTAGGGTCAAAAGGTCATTTGTGGTAAATATGTGGTTGGAGGCCTGCAGTTAAGGGGATTAATAAGGCCTACTTCAGAAGTACTTAAGCCCGGTTTGCGGCATGTTTTAGCAACGAGAGGGATGCTGACTATTCAGGAAGAGACACTTCTGTGTTTAAAATGTTGAGAGTATTTCACTGTCCCTGATGTTGTGTTCTGACCTCATCTGTGAATGGCACAGGTTTTGGAACCAACTCTCTCTCCACCGTGGCCTGAATGACCAATACATGGCTTAATGCAAGGCACAAAACAGCATTAAGCATTTGCTCTGAGTCCAGAGTGCACAGAAAAGCTTGTCAGCCGCTGCAAAATAGACTGGAAATAGAGAGTGAAAGAAAAGAGAGGGCACTCTCGCATCCCTGCTCTTCCACTCCATTGAGTATGCACCAGGGCAGACAGACATATGGGTGATGCTACATTCTTTAAAGGGAATGAAGCAAATTCCTGACCCACCCTTCCAACCCCAGTCCCTCTCTCCCGCCCTGCCAGTGACAAATTGCCCGTTCGAATGTCAGCCCTTTTCTTTATCAAACAAGTCCACAGTCTGCCAATTGGTGAGGCAATGACAAGAAGAGGCGAACAAACTGTGGAACCTCTCATCTGTGAATATGTGTCCGTGTCCATGGGTTTAGATATGCTCACAAGCTGCCTGTAATAGCGGTCAGCCTTTTGAACATGGGAGTGCACAATCAGACACATAGTCAGAAAATCAATACAGCTTTGCATGGGCCTGACCCACATACAGGGAGGCCACTGGCTGCCAAATCATGGATATTTCATTAATTTGAATGTCAGAGTGTTTGTGTTTGGATAAATTTGAGCCTACGCGCATTCCTATGCATGCATTTTTACTTTATAGGCACGCGTGTACACACACTGTAGGGTTGCAAGTGAGCGAGAGGTTGACTATTTGTTTATTTGACTATAAGTAGGAGTTTTTCACTCTTTCTTTGTGAAAGCGCAGAGAAACCTCCGTGTGTGTGTGTGTGCGTGTGCATGTGTGTTTACGCATGTGTACGAGTCTAAGCATTGGACCGGAGTGGGTGTTGAGTTCACACAAGCCCTTCCTGCTGCCTGACTTCACTGTCACTGATTGCAAGCGACGCAGAGCTAATAAAAGAGCAAAGCTGACTGTCAGCAGTGATTAGGCTGGCCACAGAGACAAGACAAAGAGAGGGGTGTGCACAGCGGCATTAGCTACGGTCATTAAACAACTCAAGTCAAGGAGATTTTCAGACTAACCTGTTCTATTAAAGGGGAGGTCGCAGCAGTACAGGACTGTGAGCTATAATTTCTTTCACAATTTGATGTCAAAATTGCACAGAGATGCTTAAATATTTCAATAACAATACAAATTTTAAGTCGGATTTTTATTTGTAAAATTCCTCTTAAAGTGCAATCAAGTGTTCAATGCAAAACCGAAAGTGATTTTAAAAGGAAATTATGTGTTTAAATTATATATGTTTATATCATTCTACACACCTATGCTAAAACACCTCAGCTTAAAGTTTCTGTCATATCTTATGTTTTCACAGAATAAACTGAAGACAGTTTTATACATTTTTTTAAGCTTTTCCACCACTTGATGAGACAACTCTTTATCTTCACTGCTTCACTGACAATTACTGTCGTTTTCTGGTTCAGTTTCACGTCCAGTGTTTCGTTGAGCAGCTAATAAATGATAAATGTAAATAAAATTAGAGTAACAAGTGAAAAGAGCGAGATGAGGATTTTGATGACAACATTCAGGTGAACAACTGCAACGAGTCTGTGTTTAATGTTATTTACATTACACTTTCCATTTGCTCCTATATCTCAAGATCTGTCGTGCTTTTCTTTATTTATTTTTTCATAATCACATGCTTTTACCTTTAAGCACCGGGAATTTGGCCACACCACTTTAGCCTTTTTCTCTGTTTCGGCTTGCACTCATTATCAACATGCACATGATTGACAATATCTTCTCAAACATAATCAAAAATGAAAACAGTAACTAGCATGTTCAAATGTATGAATGATAATCAAGGAGGGAACATGCATTGGTACGGTAAGAGTTGCTAAGTCAGCGGTCGACCCAATAAATGCGAGCTGTTGACACATCTACACTTATTGAGACATGTATGAGCAAAACCAGCAGCTGCATTTTGCTTTCAATGGTCACTGAGATGAAATGGAAGCTTAAAAGTGAATCTGTTGATGACAGCATGGATTAAGCAATATAGAAAAGAAATCAAGTAGGAAAGACAAGGAGACAAAGAAGAGAGGAATGAGACAAAAGGACAGAGAGAGTAAACAGGAATGACATAAGGATGATTAAAGTTTGGGTTAACAGAAACCATCCAGTTAATCTTGCTTTTGATAAAAAAATCAGCAGTTACTGGCATTATTAAATTGTTAGCCTCCTTGACCCTGTGATGACAACTCATCCACGCTGCATCGTCTTCTTTCTCTGTGCTTAATCCATATTGTCTAAGATGATGAATAAAGTACAAATATGAAGCTCCAAAAAGGTCAAAAGCCTGGATTTTACCTTTCGTTAACTGGAGAAAGTTGAATTCCTGATCAATATGGTATTAAAAGGTCAATCAACATTGCACAGCTACCTGAGTAAATCTACCATCTTGCCTTTTCCAGCATTTTTGGGCAAAATAAAGTACTTTCTGAGGCCCACTGTAAGGGTGATTGGATCAATAAGTCGGCCACAGAAAGACACAACAAATGTTTGACTCATGTCGGATTAAGGGCCTTGTCTTCCTTTCGTTGAGTCATTTCAGCTCAGCACCCGAATGGTAAACTAGGACGAATGAATATATGGATGAAGAGAAGCAGGGACGGACGGATGGAGGTAATTAAAGGTGACCTGAAAGCCCAGACAGGAGGCAGTAAAAACAGCAGTTAGAAGTGCATGTGTGAGTTCTTAGGAAAACATGTGAGTTGTAAATGGAAATCTTTTTTTTGGGGGGGGGTTCAATATTATTCGAAAGTAGTAGTTTGACACACAGAACACCCACAAACATTTACCTAAAAGGTTTTTTTTTTTGAGAGAGAAAAACTGAATCATTCAAATTTGAAACTTGCAGTGCAATCTGAAGTTTGATAAACTTAACATGAAATGTTAATTCTTTTTGCTCTGCCCCACAGGCAAATCACCCCCCCAAAAATGAAAGGAATGAACATTTCTAAAGTTTTGATTTTTCCATTCTGTCCCTTATAGATTCAGAAATAAATGTAGGGTTTCTTTTTCATTTTGATTAAAGATTAAGTAGAACCAAAAAAAAAAAAAAAAAAAAAACAGTCCTCCACAAAGACATTGTGAAATCTTTCTGTTGCATGCATAAAAAAGTGGGGCGGGTGGGTTGATTCACTTTTGAATAACCATGAATTTCAATATGTTTTTGAATCTTTCTGTGCTTTTCTCCAGTCTGTTGCTATAACTTTACATAAATGTCATTTATTTATTTATTTGGTTTAATTCAAAGAGCTGTTTGTTTCTCACAATCCACACACATTTGTATTTGAGTGTGTACATGCAGGACTGCAAATGCAAGCCATCACACAAACAAAGCCTATATAAACTGCACATGTCTGAGATGCAGAAACACTTACAAAAATACCCTCAGTTATAAAAAATAATAATAATAATAACATGAAATAAAAAGTTTAAAAAAAACTAAGAGGACACGGATGAACAGACACACACACAAACACACAATCTCAAAGCCTGTTTTTCCAGCTTGAGTTAGAAATGACTGCCAAGAAGCAGGGGTATCCCACAAGCCCTGTAGCCTAGAGACCAAGGCTGATAACCACATTTGTACTTTGTGTGTGTTTGCATGCATATGTATCTGAAAAACTAAAGCTGAATGATGTTTTGTTTCAGTACTGTACATCTTGTGTGTGTCTATATGTGGTTGTGTACTGAAGGCCTCTGTGCTCTTGTGTGGCACATTTCCCACTTTTATACTCATGGATTGGGAATTCATGTGAATTCAGTGTGGGCCATATCCATCCCACTAACCTGCCTTTGAAGGTCTTATTTCTCCCCTTTCCCACTGCAGGTCACCCTCCCTAAGAAGAGGAGAAAAGTCTGCCCCCTGACTCTGGCCTCCCTGGAGGTCCCCGCCAAAAACAGCCAGGGAGGGGTTTTGTAGTTCTGTTCTGCAAGGATTGGTTTTATTACCACCTCTGTGAAAAGAAAATGCAGCTGCAAATTAATGTTTGCAGATGTATCACTTGTTGCACTGTTTTAATGAAACAGGCCTGACGGGATCATGTGAGACACGCTCTGCCCTCCTCCAAAAGCACAGTCACAGCAGAAATCTGAAGTTTTTCTTGTTACTTCTACATGTTTCTATGAAAAACTGCTTTTAAAAGAAGAACAACATTCCAGCTTCTTTACAGAAGGAAACTCCCATTTGGATGCTTCGCATTTTTTCTCATCTTCATTTCATTTGTTAATAGAGCTTCATCCAATTTTCCACTTTGGCTTTGTAATAAAAAAAAAGTTGTCACAGGGCATTTTAGTATTAGTAAGGACATGGAAGGAAAAAAATAGTCATGTTATTATAAGATTGGAATGGATGATCATATTTCCCTTTCCTTAGTGCAGGCATTAAATAATTTTTCATCTCCATTTCAGTCCTCGTCAGGGTAACAAGGGTCTGCTGAAATCTGTCCCAGCTGTCACCAGCAGAGAGGCAGGGTACACCCCAGAGGTCCCCCAATCCATCACATTATACAGTGATTAATATAGTTCAATTTGAATTAAAAGAATCTGGAATTTTAATACATAAAGGCCACAGGCCCAAGAAAAGATACCCATGATCTCTAATCCCTCAAACTGTCATTCATCAATAGCTGATATAACTACATGAAAGTGATTAGTGGAAACCACTGTCACGTCACGCACAATATAGAGCTGAAGTACATTCACAATTCCTCTTACAGTAAACCTTTCCTCTTATTAACCTCTTCCAGAGGTGCCGTTGACATTTCTCAGCTCAGAGGCTTCTGGGAAGGACCATCAAACAATTGAATCATGTGATATGGCCAGATAAATCAGGATTCCAGTTTGTTTTTTGGAAGAAATAAGCACCATGCTCTCCAGAGCAAAGATGAAAAGGACCATGTAGACTGTTATCAGCAACTAGGATCTGTGCTGATATGGGTGTGTGTAAGCAGACTTGGCCACTCCTCTAATAACAGTATTAACAAAATACACTGAGATTTTAGAACAACATATACTGACTTTAAAATGACATATTTTCCAGGAACACCCATGTATATTTCAGCAAGATAATGCAAAACCACATTCTCTGGAGAGGGGATAGATGCTGGGCAGACCCACCTGCGGCTCGGTCATGTCGCCATTTGAGAATGCGTGCCAAATTTTGAAACAAAACATTTGACTCTGTACTGTCGCACACCTTAAGATCAAACACCTCACTGCTCATTATCTTGAATCTTAGAGTGTCTTCTTTTTTTCTTTTTTTTCAACAACCGCTTGGGTATATATTAAAGGTTAGTGCCATTATCTGGGAAACCCTGCCTTTTTTAAAAGTCGGACTGTAATTTGATCCTGTAGTAGATGTTAGTTTTCTTGTGCGCATGTGTAGGTGAGAGTGAATGTGTCCTTCACCAGACCTCTTTGACAGTCTGATCTAAGATATTTCATTAATTCCTGAAACCCAGATTCTGTCAGAGGACTAAAATCACAGACAGCGGAGCTCAAAAGGACAAAAACACAAGACAGGTACTGAGGAGTGTGGTGTTTGCATGGTCTTCTGTCGTGTATATAAATCAATGTGTGGTGGTTATTGTTTTTTTTTTATTCAATTAATTACTTTTATGCAAGGCCTATATTCACACCAGAGCTAAAGCAGCAATGACATTTAGTCATAGAGGTGTTTGGACACGAGGTATTTTCAATGAAGTATTTTATAGAGATTTCTGAAGACGAGAGAAGAGAGGGGTGTTCCTGCTCTGAAAGTAACTTTTAGCTAATTCAAAGATAGGGAAGAGCGCTGCTTCTTTTCAAATGCCGATGCAAATACAAGACTATATATATATATATATATATATATATATATATATATATATATATATATATATATATATATATATATATATATATATATATATGTATATACACACGCTGGGCTGCTGTTTATGCTCACTCCACTTTTAATCTAACCCTGTTTTCTTCTGCCGTCCCACGACACACACACTCCATTACCCATAAGGCCACATCATTACCCATAAGGCTACCTTCTTAAAGGGGCCAGGATGGCTCACAACATTTCTTCACCGTAAGAGAAAAAAGAACGTGCACAACATCCTGCGATTTTTAAATTTTTTTTAAAAAAAATTATATTATATATTTCTAAAAAATCCGTGAATAACTAAAACGTTAAATAAAAAGGAACTTAAACCGCGAAATGGCAAGGGATCACTGTATATATATATATATATATATATATATATATATATATATATATATATATATATATATATATATATATATATATATATATATATATATATAGTAAATGTTTGCATTGGTGTGTGAGGAAATGAAGCTGACATTCAGACAGAAAGTATGATAAAAGAAAAAAAAGAGCAGAATTACTATTTTGTTCTTTGTTATATGGACATTCAGTCTGTTCCAGTTGAGTAGTTATCCATATGTGAATCTGATTTATCATAGCTTGCAGCAAAAGAGTGTGTGAGAGAGAGATTAACTTGCCAAACATGAGGAAGTATGTCTTTGAGCCATCAGCCATAACTGACATTACCAGTTCTTCTTCTCCCTCAGTAACTCTGATTAAATGTTGTCAGGGACTTTGTTCAGATGTAGCCATGAAACCCTGCAGTGAAAGCAACCATGGAAATGCCATTTTATTTCAAATTAACAGACCAAATGAGAGCACAGTATGTATAGGACTGCAGTCAAATTTTTCTGTACTTACTCAGTGGATCGCACAAAACGGAGAAAATGCTACAACTTCATTAATAACAACATTTAATTTAAAAGTACTTTAATAGGTTGTATGAAAACCAATCTGCACTTTACATTAGCAAAAACACACCTCTGGGGGTCTTTCCTCATATTTCATTGTTTCTTTTGCATTCTATTCCTTACAACCTGTAAAACCCAAGTGCAGCAACTCAGTTAGCCTTTTTTACATCTGAAGCTAGGCATTGATGAAATCTGGTTACCAAAATACACAAACCGACGCACTCTAAATACACAAGCAAGCAAATGTGCACACATTGTGCATGCATTCACTACACAAAATCTCAGTGTTTGAAACATTACCATCATTGCCTTTTTCAACTGTTCCACATTCTCTGCAGATCAATACAATTATCTTTTGTTTTTGAGATGTGTTGTCTTTCCCCAATAAAAATCAAAATGTATTTTTATATGCCTAACACACAGCAGCAACATGTTCAATGACAACACAGCGTCTTGGGAATGAGGGAAGTCTTCGTCCCAGCAAACAAATGCATGCATGCTATTTTCTGCTCCTCCAAGATCAGTTATTTGGGGCAAGGTGTTCGCAGTTTCCTTGTGGGTCTCTCGGGGGAGTTGTGTTTTGTGTTTCGTCTTCGGTCTGAGATGAATGAAAAACCTTTTGACTTTCCCTCCAAGGAGAGAGTGCAGTAGGGAGGAACTGTGAGCTATGCTGAGCAGAATGCAGGATGCCTCCAACAGAGACAGAGAAAAGAAAAGAAGGGAAAACATTAATAAAACAATTTCTGCTCATTAAAATACAGTTCAGATTGTTTTTTTTTGCTGAGGAACCTGCACGTCACTTTAGCTGGAAATGATTAGACATAGCAGCCTTTGCAAAAGTGGCACATTGTTGCATGTTTTTGTCATTACTCAATGTCACTTTTTTTATGACATTCCAGATTGTCACATATTTGCCTTTTGAAATCATGATAATAAAAGCTGAATATTGTCAGTCACTATTTTTATTTCCTTTTAGACCTAAAGCTGTTGTGTTTATTCATGTTATTAACTTTAGGAATGTCTTTACATCAATATTGGACAAAAAAAAAAAAAACTACTCTATATAGATGGCTTTGAGATCGGATTATTTGTTAAAATCTTAAGCAGGTAGAGTACCAGTGAGGGTGCAGCTTCTTCTTCTACTTCCAGCTGCTCCGTGTTCAGAGTCACCACAGCAGAATAACACGCATGGCTGATTTGGCACAGGTTTTACGCCTGATGCCCTTACTGACACAACCGGAATTTAAACCCAGACCTGTGTGATAGGTGGAAGCACTACCACTAAGCCACAGTTTGGTTGCAGCTATTCCATCAAAATGATGGTCTGGTTCTACTTGCCGTACATCCTTTTGTTCATCCATTTCTGTACCCTTCTGTTTATCATTCCTCTGTGCCCAAACATCTTCATGACTATCCACGTGACATCATTCTGCATCCAAAACCAGCAAATAACAGTTTATTATATCCAGCTGGGAAATATGTCCCAACAACTGAGTAGATTTAATTAGTAGATAAAATGACTCATTTTTTCTCCAACATTATCACAAATACAGTTGCCTAATTGAAATGACGTTAATCAGATCTTAGCCAGAACAGTGGGAATTGGGTTGCCTGTTTCAACCTTTTGCTTAGTTATCCTGTTGGCTTTCTATACAGCCTTGTAGCAGTTTTTGAAAAAAAAATGTCTATTGATTTGTTTTACTAACTTTCTTTTTTTGTTTACATAGATGTGGAAATTATTTTTTTAAAAATTTACATTGCATTTGGAAGCTGGCAATTCCTTGCTTCCATCTCAACTCGTCCCTGTTCAGGGTCACCACAGCAGAGTGAACCGCATGATTGATTTGAACCCAGACCTCCCACGTGGTAGACGACAGCACTACCACCAACCACTATTTTCCTATTTCACCTCTTATTTTCCTCTGTCGTATAGTTATGGACATTTATGCTGTTCAGTTGGGTTAAGCTGTTAAAAAGAAAGGGACTGAAATTAAACATTATAAAGTAGGCAATTCTGGAAATTAATTAATTATTTCCTTCCAATACACCTCCCCATGTAAAAAAAATATATATATATATGGTCTTGTTTTTTTTCTTATCCTGTCTCCCCTTTGATAATGATAATGTTAATATTCATATTTTAATATAAATGTTAATTTTACCTAAATATTCCATTTAATATTTAGGCATTTAATATGGTGTTTATTCATATTTATATGAATAAACACAACGTGCTTGCGTGGGTTTCCTCAGCTTCCTCTCACAGTCCAAAGACATGCATGTCAGGTTAATTCGTGGTTCTAAATTGCCCGTAGGAGTGATTGTGAGTGCGCATGGTTGTTTGTCTATATGTGGCCCTGCGATGGACTGGAGACCTGTCCAGGGTGGACCCCTGCCTTTTGCCCAAAGACAGCTGGGATAGACTCCAGCAGATCCCCGTGACCCTGCATAGGATTAAGTGGGCATAAATGATGGATGGATGAATTATCATCTTGGTTTAGCAGACACCAAGCTAAAACAGCTAACTGGTGGATGTGTTCAAGCTGGCTTCTCAACGCTACTGTTTCCACCTCTTTGCCACAAGGTGCCACACAGTTTGGGCAAAAAGGGGCTTCAAAAGCTCTCTGTGCAAACATATGAGTCACAGGGCGGGAGGGTTTGATCATAGTTTTAACAGTCTATAGGCAGCCCTAATGCCTCAGAGATCATCAGAGTGATGCATAGTCTGTGCTAGGGGTTGAACGGTTACCGGTATTAAGGTAAAGCACAGTGAAATTTAACACGATAAAGATTACCCTTTATGTTTGACTTCATCTCATTATCGCGTTCGATTACCAGGATATGTTATATCAGCCTCACTCAAGTCTCGTGAGCAACTTGCAATTGTGTTTCGCGTGAATATGTAGCTTGTAACATAAGCATCGTAATGTAAGTATGGCGGAAAGTGGTGACAGCACGCAGGACATTTACCAACCCACTTAAAGGACGAAATCCGAGGTCTGGACATATTTTGTTTTGTTTTGTTTTTTTTTAAAATGGAAAGAGACACCTGGTGGAAGACAATTATCCTGTCTGCAGAGCACTTTCTTACATTTTATTGTAATTTGCACAAGTAACTGTTTCTTTATTTGCGCCTTTATACTTATTCAAGGTTCAGCTTAAACTCCAAAGTTTATTTCATCTGAAGTTGCACTATGATTTTTGCTCCTGATAATTGTTTGCATATTTTGACCTACTATGGTTATTAAAGTGTTCATTTAAACTTGCACCAGACAAATAAGCTTTGTTCATTTAAAATAAAATCTCTTTCTGTGCCAGTTGTTTGCCCTTTTATTGTGAAAGTTTCATTTTGATAAGATTTTGGCTTCTAATGTTTGAGTATGACAAGGAAATCACAACATTTTGTAAAATGATTTTAATGCGTGTTTTTTAGACATTTGTACATCAATTAAGAATACTGCGATAATATCATTAATAGTGATAATTTGGTCACTAAAATCGAGATATCAGATTTTCCATATCGTTACATCCCTAGTCTGTGCACACACTTTCATTTGTCTACCATCTACTTGAAGCCCTTCTTCTTTATGATGATGGGAGTTGAAATACACCTGTTTGTTTTTATGATTTTTGCTACAATTTCTTTCTTCACATGTACATTATTTTATACACTCTTATTTTAATTTCATTTCATTTCATTATACACTCAAACTTTTATACACTCAAACAATGTTTGAGAGTAAGACTTTGAAAACATTACATATGCAAATGAAGAAATGTTTGATTCCACATACCAATGTATGAATGACCATATCAGAAAAGCTAGCTGGCTTGTCTCCATCCATTTATAGACCTCTTGTGGGACTCAAGACGTCCGTGGCTCCAGATACATATGCACTCAAAAAAAATACAAAAACACATCAGGTGTCTCAGAGGAGGCATCAGGTCTACATCACCAGTCCACTCTGTTTCAGATCTCATATATATCTAAATCATTCAAAAGGTCCATCTCAAAAATAATGCTTTCTTGCTTCTGTTAACATCTCACCACAGTACACAGTTTTATCATTATCCATTTTCTTTCAGTGGTTCCTAATTCTTTATCTTCTCATGACTTGTCTTCTCTTGACTTGTTTACTGTTTACTTCCATAGCCACCAATATGGCTGCCATGCCCCACTATGCAACAAGTTCTTAAGAGCATTCTCAAGCTCTGTACAGGGATAACATGAAGAGATTATAAAATATTTGATTTGTAGTTATTGTTTAGGTGTGTTGGTTTTGGTCATGAAATATTTGCAAAATACAAAGGAAAATGGTGAAAACACACGTTTCTACATTATTCATCTTTAATCAGTTAGATACAAATATAAAAAGGTGAAAACCTTGTTGAAAGGCAGGACTCATGGTCACTTATTTCCTCCATTGCATGAAGGCTGAGAAAAGAGAAGAATGAGCAAAAGCTCCTTCCATCATCATCATCAAAGTCCCTAACCACATGTTGAGAGGAAAGAAATCCTTTAAACTTGCTCAAGTGGAGGTGCACGTTCAACTTAAGGCAGAGCAAAAACAGCATTAAAAAAGCTCAATGTTCCCCAGTAATCCAATCGCATCACACCAGTCCCTAAATCTTTGTCAAGAAAATGCAATTGTTATAATGCATTTATTGAAACTTGGGCAAGGTTTTATTTAATCATGCCTTGCTCTAACAGCACTGGCGGTAGATGAGAAAAACACACAATCTTTCATCACACCATCATCCTTGGGAAATCCAATTTATTGCTGTTGCTCTTGCCTTGGTGCGCACCACACATGTGATTGGTACATGATACAGCTTAGAACATGGAGTTAACTCTGTTCATCTTGTTGCATGTGTTTTCCCTTTTTTAAATTTTTATTCATTATTATTTGTGTGTATATGTGTGTAACATGGCAGATTCATTTTCCAGGAGAGACTGAGAGTAATTTTGTGTGGGGAAGGTCTAAAATACTGTATCTGAACTGTTTTAAGTCTATGTGAAAAATGAATATTCACAAAAAAAGAGTAAACTTTGTGCTATTTTTTTTAATCAAGTTTATTGGTTTTGTTAAATTAAAAGATAATTGTTTTTGCATGTGTGGCACAAACTGAACTAATATCCTGAAACAAATGAACTAGTGTAGTAGTGCCTAATTTATGCCAAGTTTTTTCAACCTGTCCATCAAATGGCAAAATGGCATTGTTAAAAACTCACAGGCTTCTATTTTGGCTGCTTCCTGTTCGGGGTAACCACAGCTGAGTCATCTGCATGATTGGTTTGGCACAAGTTTTACGCTGGATGCCCGTCCTAACGCAACTGGGATTTGAACCTGGGACCTCCCACAGGGCAGACAGTACAACTGCAACATATTTCCTTTATGAACCAGGAGTATGTGGACAATGCTTCTTATAGGTTATCACCAACAGCAATGTAACTGGAACAGGGTTTCATTGGTCAGCTCTTGTATCATTTGGTCCCTGAACATCTACACTGCTGGTGCCAACTAATTACAGTACTGCACAAAAGTCGTAGGCCTCCTTAGTCTTGTTGTTTTATCAAACGTTTAGTGACCATCCTTATTTTTATTGTGTTCTTGTTATTAGGCTAGAAATAGAAAATGCAGGGATAGAGGTCAACCACTTAATCAGTTGGCCAGTTAATCATTTTGATGATTATTGGCCATTGTTTAATAACTGGCATTGGCCATGGGAAAACCTATATTGCTCTACCTTAAGATTATATGTCAAAAACAAAAGAGAACCACATAATGTTGAGCACAAAATGATTTAGAAGCAAAAGTTAGCTTTCAGTGTGCGGTCCCTCAGAGCCCAGCTCAGATTAACTCAATCTAAAGATGTTCCCCATATTGTCCGATATGGATGTTTGCAGTATTAATTAGAATTCCATTTTCATTTTGTTTAAGAGCACTAGGTTGCTGTATTTCCTGATTGTACCTTAAAGAGACTGGAAAATAAACATGTCATTAAAACACTATGTGTACCTAATATCAAGTATCAAGTCAACTTTATTGTCAGATATGCTATACATGCTCGATGTGCAGCATACATGAAATGTCAGTCCTCTCGGACCCACGGTGCAACAGGGTAATAAGTAATAATTTATAAGTGAAAGACTAAACAAGTAGGACCTACGACAATACTATTAGGTTCTGTTCTGTTCTATATAGGTTCTATTAGGTTCTGTGGTGATGTGATTACATCTGTAGGAGGTTAAACTTTAAAGGTCCGTTGAATTCTGCATATTCTTCCCATGTCTCACTAACTGGCTCATCTACTCTATTCAGCTTTACTCAGCTTTGGTCCAAAATAGGTATTTAATAATACTTATTAAATACTTGTAAATAGTTCTGGAAAGCTTGGAAACTGTCACGGTGCATCAGGTGGAATCACAAACATCGCGTAGAATGGCCAGAATTTGAATTTGGTGACTGCTGATTAAGAAATAAGTGGGTATACACCATGTTATCATTCACTGTCTTTTCTTTTTTTTTTTTTTTTAATTGGACTTGGAATCAAGGTGGTGTATTCTGTGGTCCCGTTGCTTTGTACTTAATTGACTCTGAGTGTTAACCACATAGACATTCTGCATAGGCCTCCTCTCAGGAGCACAAACACACTCAGACCTACGACTGAACATTATTTACAAGAGTATTTGAGTTGCTGACAGCTCCCAGGTCAGAAGCTTATGTTGCCTTGGGACCAAAGTCGTGGGTGATGATTGAAAAAATGGACTGGGCCGTGCTCTCTTGATATGAAACCTCAGAAATGTGTGTGTGTGTTAGTGTGTACAGCTGAGACGTTCTCCAATGAAGAGTGTGTTTTTTTGGTTTATTTATATGTGCTAATAAAGACAAGGGCATGAATGTCTGTTGGTTAACCTTCTGGGGTACGCTGCTTGGCGTAGGTTGCCCCCCCACCTTGGCAATGGGAAGTCTCGTCACTGCTTGTGTGTGCGTATGTGTGTGTGGCTATATAAATTTGAACTTGACTGCTCCTCGTTTCTACACCTGCCAATCTGGCATCATTCTTTTCTCTCTTTCACTCTCATAAAATTTGCCAGATGTAACAGATTAGTCAGTATTTCACTCTGACTCTAGTCTTGAGTCAAATGCCATCACTCCAAGCCACCCCTTGGTAACCATAAAGGCTTGAGGTTAACGAAATGAAGGAGAGCAACAAAATCTAGTTGGGCATTGTTTGCAGATGGGAAACCTTATTGGTTGTAAACCAGAGAGGCTCTAATCCAGCTGTGTTTTGAGCCATTACTGCAATGTAGCCTCAGAGGAAAGGAATTTTACCCCAACATTTCTGCTGTTCATGTTTTGCTCTGTACTTTATACATGGCTGACAATATGTTGAAGACTAACAGTAGCAGTTGGCAACTCTTTCCATCAGTGAACTGATGACTGAGTGAGACTGAGAGTTGTGCTTGACATTGTTTGTACAGAGTCTACAATAACATGACATAAATGTGTTGATGCTGTCAAACACATTAGACATCTTTTTTTTTCAATTTAATGTTTATCCCTTACATAAAGCATTTTTGAGCTTTTTTTTTTAAATCTGAGATGTTTTAAAAGGAAATTGACAATCAAAGAAAATCAAACAATTTTGTAAATTGGACTTCTTGCTGAAAGGTGCTTGTGTTTACAGCCTTTTGATCATTGTAAGTATGTTACTGATAATGTGTTGGATGTCGTATTTCCAGAATATGTCTTGCATCAGTCATTTAGTTGCTGAAAGTATTATTATTATTATTGTTAGTGTTGTTATTATTATTATCATTTATGTTTGCATATATGCCATGACATATATCAATAGGGCATGACTTTTCTAAAGCTTCAGCATATTAAGCATTATTGTAAATGTAGTGTCCTTCTAATCTATTTGTGTAAAAAGACAGATGGAATTAGATCTGAATACAGAACGCTAGCGTTAAGCCTGATGACAACTGAGACAGGCTGCAGCCCTACCATTACATGAAAAGGATGAAGCAGGTACAGAAACTGAAGGTTGCATGGAAATCCATCGAAGCTGTAAAGCAGCAGATACTTTTTGATCAGAAATCCAGTCTAGTTACCATCGTATTTAGATCTAATTACGCCATCATCCACGTGCAAACACAGACACAAACACAAGAGGAAGTCAACCACCTGCTGGACCTCTCTAATCCAAATTCTCACATAACTACAAGCACATATACAAACTGTCACATCACACCCAATACATTCCTCTTTTTGATGTTTGTAGTTTCTAGTGCCCCAAGTGTGAATGAGTAGCTGAGCTTAGATTGCAAAAATAAGTTCAAGTGTATAAGATATTCCTTGTGTAACTTTATATCTTTGCACAATCGTATTTGTGTGCATGTGTGTGAAAGTGCATGTGTGTGCGCGCGTGTGTGTGTGTGTGTGGCGGGGGGCATTAAGGTACTTCAGATGTTCTCGAAGCTCAGGCCCTCTGGCTTCAGCCAGCTGGAGTTCTCCAAATTAGCCCAGCACTTCATTATGCAGCTCCTGTCTCCTACTCTTCCCTCACCCCCAACTCTTCCCTACTCTACATCCTCACCCCTCAACCCCACCTTCTCCTGTTTTTCCTCATCACTGCCCAATATCTATTATTATTTTTGCCAAATCTTGCTCTCCTGACTTTAAAGTCACCACTCGACATTGTTCCCCTTCATTCCCCTTTTATTCCAAAGTCTAACTATCTATCCTCTCCCTATTTTGCAGTTTTATGCAATATACATTACAAAACAAAACAAAACAAAAAATCTTGCAAGTAATCTCAGAAAATTTAAATGTGATTGGCGAAACAGAAGAATTCTCAGTGTAGCCTCACAGTGGTAACCACCTGCTATCTCTTAACTATTCTCTTCTCTTGCCCTCTTGCCCTGCCACCTCCTTCTCCTCCAATCCATCCATCTCTCTCTACTCATCCCCCTTACCTCCCTCCCTCCGCACTCACACCTCCCACTCGTCTTTTCTCTTGCTCCCCTCTGCTTCAGAAATTTAGCTCCAGGTGAAACAGTGAGCCAACCCTTATGTTGTCTGTGAAGCTTTTGTCCTCTCCCTTGTTATTGCACCAGTGTGCATGTGTGTGGGTGCGTGCATGTGTGTGTGCACGCACGAGTCCTTTGGTTTTCATCTGTTGCCCCACTCCCACAACCCCACTACCCAACAGACTTTTCTGTACCTACACACACACAGACACACACATATGCATTCATGTACACAATCATAGTCCTGCTGTTAGCAGGTGCACAGCCTATCGTTTATGTTAGCATTAGCATTAGCATTAGAGTTAGCCTGCTGTAGCTACCACACCCCCCTATTGAAGCTCTCTTTCTCAATAGAAGCCAGGGATTTCTCATCATTTTTAGGCCTGTAGGGAAGGCCACGGTTGTACACACATACACACAAATGCACACATGCACACACACACACACACACACACACCGAGGGACCTGAGGGAGGGCCAGTAACTGAGCCACCAGCCAAGGGAGCTGGACCAATTACATTGTTAGGATAAATGTAGCGCTAGCTAGGCATGGATTGTGGTACTTAACAGCTGCAAAAAAGAAAAAGCCCTCCACTCTTCCTATGCCTTCCCTTCTCTCAGTTCGCCTGAGTGTTTTTAAATGGAGGGGAATTTAAAAACAGATTTATGGGTCAGTTAAATATAGTAGGCAAAACTGATTCCCCAACCAGCTACCCCTCCTCTGTAACTCCCTCCTTCTATCCCTCCCTTGTATCATAACTATCTTTCCATCCCCCCAGTTTTTGTCTCCATTTCCCTCCCTTTGGTCTTTTATAAAATGATATATCTCTTAAAAAGGATAGAACAGTTCCCCCAGTGGAACGCTCAAACACAAATTGACAATCGAGGCCTTGTCGTTTAATAGGCACCCTGTATCTCTCTCAAGCTTCCCCTCCCTCTTTGTCTTTCTATCTTTGTCCCCCTCCCATTCTCATGACCAGCAAGGAATTATTAAATGAAGCCTTAACTAAATCTGAGTTAATGAATTATTCTAACACCTACGATGTGATTATTGTAATTAATGGACCAATGTGCCTACCTTCACACCAGGTTTCCTAAATGAACATTTCGCTCAGGCCTAATGTCTTTCTTTTTGACAACGATTTAAAGCTTCCTCTGCGTGCCCATCCCTCTTTTCAACTAACAACCCCAAATGCATTGTGGGATAAGAATCTAGATCTGACATTAATTTTTCTTCTCTTAGGAAAGGAAAAATACCCATGATTATTTATATTATGGTTTTAATAAAACCAAGAGCACTTAATTTAGTGTTTAAAGGATTTGGATGATCTCAATAGACACATGTTTATGTCAATACTATTTTCGAAGGAATGGTAAACTTAGATATTTGGCTTTTCATTTTGTCAACAGGCTTAAGTCTGTTTGATGGAATTGGGGTGTATTTGCATTTGGATAACAAGCATCATTTGGCAACCCAAAATGTTTGTTTTAGGGGCAAAAAAGAAATCCTCCTCTGTAGCGTTGCTTTTTTGGATATGCTTTTACTGCTCTGCTTCAAAAATCTTCATGGGTTAGGGGGAAGGTGGTGGGAGCGTCGGGGGCGTTTCACTAAAAAAATGTGTTTACCTCACCATACTGAGGTTGTAAATGCAACGGTTAGCAGGTTTTCAGCAGCGTGCATAGACGTGCAAATCTGTCCCCCTCACCACACGTTAGCCTCTAGCATGAACACAGACATGCATGCATACTTTTTTTCATACTCAGACACACACATATAATATCTGCTTACTGCTACTTGTGTGCCATGGTACAAATCTCTTTGAGGACTCTGCTGCCATAGCCGCACCAATAAGGCCAAAAGTTTGTATCCCATTCCCAGACACACAGTTCCAGGGCCTGCTTGAGACTGTTTTACTAGCAAAAACACATATCAGCACTGTTCAAGGTTCTAGAAATATTAAATCAGATTATTAAAAGAAAATAAAACTGTGCTGGTGGTGGTAAAACATAAAAATTTGTCCAAGTCTTTTATCCTAAAGCCAATACACATAGGGCAAACACTCAAAGGGCTTAGATTTTCTACCTATTTAAGAAGATTTGGTTGTACTTAATCCAGTTTCTCAGCCAAATTTCTTTCCAAGCTGGCAGTTGTGAATTACTGCAGTGCTGCTGATATATTCCTTCTTTAAACTGTGGGTAAACAAAGGAAATTAACACTTATCCAAAATTATTCTGCTCCCTGACTTGTTATACCACTATAGCTTTGTGAAAAGCTTATCTGGATATTAATTCGTTTTTGTTTTCCAGTATAGAACACATGCATACATGTTTATTTTATTTTATTTTTTTTTTTTGTTTTTTTTTTTTATGGTGTTGGCATATGTCTTATCCACAGTGACAGGAAGCAGACAGTAGCCTTACATTGGTGTCATAAGAACTCCAATAACTACCCGTTCTGGCACAACTGGCCTGGCAGTTCATATGCCTCCAAGTATCTAGAATATAGTTTTACCTCGTATCTCAGTAGAGGGCTGTATAAAAATATGTGTCTTCTAAGTGACATTGCTTTGGAACAGAGCTGTGTGCTGTCATATAACATGTATTACTGTACCTCCTCCAACATATATGTGCTTGTCAGTGCAAACAAAGGCATAATCGTCAAACTTTTTTCAATAACTGCAAAGTTTGATAAAACTTTGTAACATTCATCTTATGTCCTTTGATGTCACCGAAAGACACCCACCACTGAATGTTTACAATTGCTTATCTTTGTTAATGTTTTCATTGTGTTTTTATATGCAAAAAGACATATAATGACTGAAATAAGTCATCAACTGAACTGGAACTAGAGCGGGTCCTTGTGCTGTGGAAGACATCTTCCTCTGTTCCTCTGCCAAAGAAGCTGCTTCCCAGTGACTCAGAGGACTACAGATCTGTGCCGCTGATTTCACACTTCACAGAGACCCTGGAGAAACTTGTCCTGAACCAGCTCCGAGGTAAACTAAACCCTTTCCGGTTCACCTACCAGCCTCCACTTGGAGTTGAGAATGGCATCATCTTCTTGCTCAGCCACATTTACGCTCACCCGGGCCAGCTGGCAAGCTGTGAGGGTCATGGTCGTTGACTTGTGACTAGTGACTTTAACCCCACCAGGACCTGGATTGTTGATAATCCAACTAGCAAAACACAGTATATATGTTGCTGCGGTGTGTATCATACTGAGTGTCCTATCAGGACTGGGGCCCCGAGAGGGAAATGGCTTCACTCCCATCCTCTTCACCCTCTATGTACATCACAGGCTTTAGCTTCTGAAAACTATTTTGTACACAGTAAATAGTAGATATTCTAATTTACAATTTTAGTCTTCAGTTTTGATTGTGCTATTTAATATTTTTGTTTTTTTGTTGTTGACTATTTACTGAGAAAATTGTGAAATGTATTTGTTTTTTTCACAGATGGAAATGGATTTTTGATCTATGTTGTGACAAGGTCTATTTTGAGGCAAGCTGCAATGTATTGCTAATCCAACCAAATACAGGGCCAGATGGCAGGCAAACTCAAAGTAGCTGACAACCATCCTGTTTAATAAAGACTTTGATAACCTAATAAGTGGTTTGTCTGCATAGTCACTGGATTAAAAACAAATATGTATCACAGCATGTTACAAAAAAGCAACATGCTGTCTTTTCCGTTTTCCATATTAAGTCTACTAAACCAGAAATGCATGCATCTCCCAGGTATGCTCATTGTGCAGGGATGTGAGGGTACAGGGCTGACCCATGTGGACCCTCGGCTGGTCTGCATGCTCTGTGCCTGGAGCGAAAGGCAGCTCAGCACTGATGAGAATCCCTATAATTGGCCCAAACCTGCACACATGGCCTCAAGCTCCTCGACTCTCCATTGCCAATGAGAGAGTGGAGAATGCAGATAGAGAAAGTAGGCAGAAAAAGAGAGCTGACCTGACTAAAGATGGACTGTTCTAGTCACTGTGAAAAGACTTTGTGTCTGAGTTTTCAAACTCAGACACTTACTCAGTCTTTATGTAGAACATAGTACATTTTTTTTTTTTTACAGTATTTAGTGATTTTTTTTTCCTTATCCATCTTCATCCATTTTCATTGTCAGTTTATCCTTGTGCATGTGTGTAGGGTGCATCACCGCACGTGGGCCTGCTATCTCCTAGCCACACTTCTGGGGCTGGCAGTGGGACAAAACATCCTCAGGGCCCAAACTTTTTCCAGGGCTCCACAACCGCTCTGTCTGTTAGCCATCCAAAAAATGCCAGTCAGGTCCTGGGCATCTGCATGCTGCCCTCCTGCCATCTTCCACCTCCTCTCATTCTATTTCTTTCCCATTCTTCTTTGCTCCCATTTCCCCTTCTCTTCTCCTCACCTTCTCTCTGAATCTTTTTGGCCCACATTCTCTCTCCACATATTCTCCCTGTTCTTTTCCTCCCTGGCCTTTGGCAGCTGCTGTAATCCGGCTGCATGAAGCAGTGTCTGTTCGTAGCTCAGTACAGTATGTGTGGTGACACCCTCTGGACATGTTGGCACGCTTGCTGACAGCTTGATTTGGACTCAGTGTTGCAGAGAGCAGCAGGCTAGCTTTGGAAACTGTAAATTTGTAAATTGGGGCAACATTCGGAGGATTACTTATCTATTTATTTATTGCCTTTTAACTAACTTTGTGATTAACATTTCTTGATTTATTTTAAAGCTCAAGCTAAACAGTACTTTAAAATGCATAAGATGTTTAGGGCCTATGATTAAATCTTACTCCTGCTGTCAAATACAGTATAGTTTGTGTTTCAGTGAACTGTAGATCTATAAATATAGGGCTTCATTTTATGTGCTCTCCTATTTTTATCTTTATACTGTGCTGTAGAGTTTGACAGTTTGAAGCAATGACAACTACTGTTGGACTTTCATCACACAATGTGTATAAAACTGGATATGAGTCTTTTGCATTACATGGCCAGTATGCTCTTAGAAAAACACATAAGTTTTAACTGTGGGCAGCTGGTTATGTTTTAAAATTGGGGATCAGTGTTAGGAAGATACCAAATTCTCTATATTCTGGGGACACTATATACTGGGAAGATGGGTAGGTGAATAAATGGTTGGTGTAAAAAGGGATATTTCTTATTTGAAAATACATTTCACAAAAAAAAAAAAAACATTATGGAGCAAATATAGACCACCTTCAGGTTGAAACTAGAACAATCGGCTCATATCAATGGCATAACCTCAAACACATCACCACATAGTTTGCATAATTAAGCTTGGTTAAGCATTATTAAACTTGTGGGTGTCTATTATCATTTATGAGGGTCATCTCTAACATCAAATAATTCAACAAATTTGGATAGATGGCATGTCCTGCAACAACTATTACATTCTAACAAATTATTTCTCTGTAAGAATCTTAAAAGATAGTTTTAGACAAGAGGCTTTATCTTGCTAGAAAAGATAATGTGGAATTGACACTGACAAAACAATGTGTAATCTAACATGCCATGCTGTCCTACTGAATGTAGCAAAAGTATTGACAAGCAAAAAAAACTCTTGTGGATTTATAATACACTGTGTGTAGTAAAATATAACAGATAAGAGAAGAAAAAAAAACATATTCTAAACTTGGTGTAAGAAAAGGTCCAAGAGTTTAGTGTTGTATTTCGATCCTGATCTTAATACCTCTGTCTTATTTGGCTCATTGGACACTGCCCACTGCTCAACTTTGCTTTTGTCCTCTGCATTACACATAATGCTGTTTGGTGCTTCACAGGCAGCAAAAGATATGGTTTAAAAAACTGTGGGTCCTTCTGGATAATGTTGTCCAGAAAATAAACCTGATTTATTTTATTCAAAAAGTCATCTGTTAAATTAACCATTGTGTTGTACTACGTCATTAATGACCTCACAGTTGTGATTTTCCTCCAGCATAGTCTAATCCAACAAGCTGTTATCTTGACTTTTGCGCCAGTTTAGTGATAGAAACACGGAGTATTCTCATATCATTAGTGGCTCACACGCACACCTGTTTGTGTGTGCATGGCAGCAGAAATGAGGAATATACAGGCTGCTGCTGATCCAGACCAAATTCTGCCTCTGAGCAGCATCCAAAAGGATAACATTTATTACAGTGTTGTAGATCTTTTTTACTTTACTCCTAAATAACACATTTCACAAAGTTGTCTATGCTGTTTTCTCTGACTCACAGTCACTGAGAGAGACTGCAGCGGCGTTATAACACATAAAAGTGCCAACTCTGATTTCATTCCTTGACAAACATCTTATCTCTGCAGCTAAATACAATATAGCGACTAGACTGAAGGGCTGGCAAAGTTAGCTCAGATGGTGGTGAAATTAGTTCTGCATTTCCCCAACGGCTCAGTTCTACTTTTAGTACTTTTATCAAATCAAAATTTGACATTAGACAAGAGGTAATGAGGGTGGGGTGAAAAAATGAGGGTATATTCTTAGTTATTTATAATGGGGAAACATGATTGATCAGGCGCTATATACTTCTTCCCACATATTGACTACTAGGAAGCAAACCCACAAATGATGAAATATCATCTGATCTGTAAATATTCAACCCTCACACCCCCACTGAAGCCTGATGTGCCTGCATCATCCTTATCTCTAAACAGTATGTTCCCATGCGAGACAACATAAAAGAAAAATTCTGACAAAAAATATTTTGTCCACTACTTTTTTTCTCATTACACAGTGACTTTAACACTTTGTTTTCTCTGATATGTGTAAGATTTAGGACCTGGAAAAAGCATTTTTTTCAGGATGACAGATATAAGATTTTTCTTGTTATTTTAACTGCAGGAAGAAGAAGAAGCTTTTAATATTTGAATATTATTGCAAGAAAGATTGACCTATATGACTCATGCCAAGGTTGTCCTTCCTTTTGCTTGCAATTAGTGGCACTTTGATAGCTAAAACTCAAATGGTTTGGTATATCTCCATGCATTCTGTTATCCATCCAGAGCATTCACACAAACTGTAACGAACTGTAAAATGGGAGCAGCACAGGACAAAGGGCCTTTAGTTAGTGAATACGATTGGCTGGCTATGATTTAAGATTATATGAAGATCACTGTAACAAACAGGAGGAAACACAACAGCTACTGTGACAGGACCACCTTTAAAAAGAATCCAATACATACAGACTTCTCCTGAGGTAAAGGACTGATAGACGCAAAAGAGGTGAGCCCGGCAGCTACAGTAGCTCCTAATTCTACAGGGACAGTGATGAGCAGGAGGGAAGAGGAGAACATCTGGGGCCAGGCACCAAGGTGCAAATACGCACACACATGAAGGAAGGATTTTGACTCTTTAATCTTGCCCTGTATTGCCTTGATAAGGAGGCAAAAATCCAATCCTTGCAATGAAGATAGAGCAGCTCTCATTTTGTCTTAAAGTTACAGGCATATTTATGCATGAGGGCTTTATTTATGACAGTCTTACAAATTATTTTGTAGTGTCTTCCAAAACATAAAGTTTGCAACCAAGTTTACAATGACTTTGCAGAGTTTTGAGATCAACCAAGTGAGGACACGTTCTCATTAATATGTTTTCCATTTCAAAATGTAAACATTTTTTGATACATTTATGCTTGGCATCCACACTGTCCTGGCAAATTGAACCCTAAATAATAGAAAAATGTTGATCTGCTGCCCTGTTTAAGTTTATAAATCACAAAACAATGTACTTTGGAGATGATGACATTGTTGTTCCAATTTTGCTGAAGATTTGCCTTTTTCGGGGTCACTAATGTGTCATGTCCTGATTCACCAAGCCTATATCATGTGACCATCACTGGAGGATAACACAGAGACATGCATTGACGACAGACAGTTGTGAGTAACAACATATAGAAGGAGAACTAAGCGCTACTGACTTTGTTGTCATTAGTATCTGTGCTGCCCCTTTAACACAGGTGCATGCTTTAGAGTATCGTGCACTGTTTGTCCCTTTAGGCCCTTGATTATCTGCCATTTCAGCTGTGGCCTATGTCAGAGCAATTGACAAAGAAGGACATATTCATGTTGGGTTCTGTTTGGCGAAACCAAAATTAGCACCATGTTACCCTCATACTGTGCCACATTTGGAGTTGCGTGCAGCTGAGCTTGCTGTTGAACTTGTTGACATATTTGTGGATGAGTAAGAAATTAAGATACATCCAGTAAAGTTGTGCATGAACAGTAAAGGTTTTATCGGGCTATATCTACAACACCAACCACAGATTCTCTTTGTATGTTGCCAACAGAGTTTCACTCATCCATAGACAACACGGCCTCAGCAATGGTACTTTGCCAACATGGAACAGAATCCTGCAGGTCATAGCACTGGCCCAGTTCCAGCAACCTTTCTGAGGGTTACTGACTGGTTTTCAGGACCCAGTTTTCTGAAAAAAGAAGCTACACTCCCATAACCAAAGTCATTTAACTTTTGAACTTGTAGAGCCAGACATAGATGCAGACATCCACCTATTGGTTTCAAACTTCACAACAAAAGCATCTAAACCTTTCCTAGGTCATGCAGATTTGAACACTTTTCCACTTGTGAAGATGCTTACCTACGGAGTAGCTAAACTAAATCCTAAAGCTAGGTCTTAAGCTCAAAGTGGTGTTATACTGAAGGTGGATCAGTAAATACAGGCACGGGACAGTTATTGTACGCAGTGTACAAGTGCAGAAGTCTTTACAGGATGACATTGACAACCTGTCCAATGATGAGATGGTTTCAAAAAATAGCCCTCTCAGAAAGCTGGGCCCCATTCTGGATAAAGTTGAGATAATAAGGATTGGAGGCTGTATATCATCTGCAGCAATACCATGTGAAGAGAAGCATCCAATCATCATCCCTAAAAACCATCATATTGCTGTCTTGTTGGTGCGCCATTACCATGAAAGAGCTGCATATTAAGGCAGGCATACCACCGAAGGGGCAATCAGGTTGCAAGGCTACGGATTCTGGGTAGTGAAGAGGCTTGTATCAGGTATATACACAAGTGTGCGGCCTGTCAGAAGTTACAGGGAAATGTGCAAACAAAGAAAATGTCAGACAAACCTGCTGATCGTCTTGATCTCAAGGACATATATCGGAGTCAGTGGAAACAAGTCCAAATCCTAGCTGACTTATTCTGAAGTCAATGGCGTTGGGAATACCTTGCACGTTTCAGCCAAGGATAAAATACCAGCCTCATCTACTTGTTGGTGATGTTCTGCTTTTGAAAGACAGCCAAGCCAAAACAAATGAATGGCCACTGAGGACTTGTGGTGAAAACCTTTCCTGGAAAAGACGACAGGGGTTTGCACATTGGAAGTAAGAGTTATTGAAAAGGAATTCTCTCAAGGTGTTTTCCAGATCTGTCTCAGACATTGTGTTGCTTGTGAAGGGGTCATAGTGGTATAGTAAATTATACCAGGCGGTGAGTGTGCTGCAACTTTAAGACAGGAGCACGCTTTAGAGTATTCTGCACTCTTTGTCCCTCAAAGCTTTCTGTCGTTCGTTTTATGAAGCTTAAACTTTGGGAATTGTTGATTAACACCTGTGATTCCGCATTTTCTTCTGCAGACCTTGGAGTATTTTTAAGTGTTTGAAGTTAAGTTTATCTCATTAAGTTTATATTTTCTGAAAAATGCTTGTTCCGAAAACAAGTATGATGCTAACGTGTTAGCTTGTCTATGTGATTTTCAAAGTTATGTTAGCATTAATGCAAATCGCTAGTGTGGCTTGGTCATTTCTGTACATATTTGTGCATATTTATATTGTGCACAATAATTAATCCAACAGTGCTTATTAGTACAATAAGAATGAGCCATTTTACACACTGTGAATTGATATTTAGTGTGCCGTGTTGCAGTTTTACAGTGATACTTTTATTATACATCTGAACCTACCTCCTGATTCCTGGAGGCTATTGGAACACCTGTTTAGCTATTTGCCAAGCTAGAAAGAAGCCTCCTATAGTGAGAGCGTACAATAGTATCAGTGGTGTTTAGCAAGATTGCAACTCTACATATGCAGGAGGAAAGCTACTATGAGCTAAAATAAGAACAATCAGCAAAGTTTGTGTCCAGCAGATGTTTTGGCATGTTGTTCACTAATGTGCACATGTGATAAACATATGCAGTGGTATAACATGGATGGAGATGTTTTCTCACAGAGCTGAAACGCCAGTGTGGATGTAGATTCTGTTTTGTAATGACGTTTTGGAACAAATACAGACGACGGTGAGCATAGACTAAGTGCTGATGACAATGTAGTGATGACTGCAGCTCATAAGTTTTTACATACATGCACGCACACAGACACATGTGCATTCCCTTGAGCCTGTCAATCAAGTTTCTCAAGAGCAAACGCATGCCAATAGAGCAATAGGTGCAGGTTACTGGATGTTTAGACCATCACCAAGCTTCACTTAATTAAATGTGTAAATGCAAAATCTAAGGCAGTTAAAACAACGGACAGTGATTAAAAACTACTGAGAATTAGATTCACCATATCCTGTCTCTAAGTCCACCAACGTAAAATTCCACTTTCAACAATGAAGTGTTACTATAAGGGTCAAAGGGTCAAAACACATCATTATCATTATTATCAAAATATCATTATTATCAAAGTGTTTCTACTGCTGGCCAGCCATAAACTGTATTTCTCTGCAAACAATTGTCAAAACCCACAATTTAAAAACTGCCCCTTTTCATAACTCACAAACACACATACACACATTCAAGATATATGTTACACAAATATTATGTAGCTGTCAGAGGTGCAGAGCTCTGTTTTAAAGTTGGTGCACGCTATGAAGTCTCTGACCTTTCCTTTTGGCTCGTCACACACCAACGCTGAACTGGATTGTCAAGTTGCCAGTGCCTTATACTGCATTCCACTGTGACTGCAACCAGGAAGCTATGTGTTAAAATTATTTCTAAGTCACTGGCATAGACAAGACCTGGAACCAAGTCATTCAGTGTAGCATGCAACCACATTCTCTGCTACAAAAACACGCCAAAATGCCAACATATGATTGATGTTATTTTGTAAATAATGTCAGTGTGTTTGTCTTGTTATGCAGCTCAGAAAAAAGTTTGATAATGTTGATAAATAAAGCATATCTGCTCTGATTAACATGTCCTACTATCCATGTGGCCAGACTTAGTGAAATACAGTAAAAATAAACTCAGTGAGAAACATTTTCCATTCTCAAAGCAAGATTAAAATTGCAAATTGTGTGATGTCATGGTCAAAATCAATCTAAAATACACAAACACATCCACATAGACATAATAAAGACATAAAGTGACCATGTGGCTGTTATACTGCCGTATCTCTCGATGCTCCTTTTTTGTGGTAGAGAGACCTGCATACATCTGTTTATGAGTCTGTGTCTGCATTCTATTTCTCTGTTCTTTTTTTTTTCTCCTTTTCTAGACAGTTACTCATGCTCTTAATTTATGGCACACCTGCAGATTGTATGTGTGTGTATCCGTGTGTGTTCGTTCATGTCTGAGGAGCTAACTGTAGGTAACCGTCGAGCTTGCAGTGGAACTGTTGATGAAGGAATGCTGCTCCCTTTGACTCACCTGATGATTTGTTTCTTACTTTGTGATCAGTGCAGCATGCAGATGCTGCACAATGGGAAGGTAAAGAATAACGCCCAACAACAGTACTTTCCAGTTCAGGGATTGAAAATTAAAGACAGAAATGTAAGACATAAATTTAAAGATGGATAATATGCTGCCAGTGTAAAATACAATATATTGTAAAGATGGTAACTTTGTAAAAGTAATGACTTTTGAAGTAACTGATAAATTGGCACGTGTGTGAACTGTGGCTCATCAAATATGCAAAAATTGGAGATAACATGCCCACTCAAATTTAGCCATCAGTAGTCCTAAAAAAAAAAAAAAAAAGAAAAAGAAAATTCTGCACCTGATGAAAAATTAGATGGAATGGCTTTGAATACACAGTCAGTCAGTCTAATCACATAATCAATTACAAAAAGTTCAGTCTGGCTGACCTTTCTTCATACAATCAGACAGGCTATGGGGAAGAGCAGGGTGGGTAGTATTGAAAGCTAGCATGTGGAAAAGCACAACCTTGGCTAGTTGAAGTGCATTCATTAGACAATTAGAGAACTCATTTACATTTCCGCTCCTTCATTTTTCCTGAAATGTGGTCTTTAGAGGATCACAACATACTTCTGCTATCATTCTCCCTCTCTCTGTTTCTATGTCTCTCTCCCACATGCACAAACACATACACACACACACATACTTTGTACGTACTTTGTCAGATGTGTAAATGTCCTGCTGTGTTTCCAGTAAAGCCAGCAGGCCAGAGTGGAGCCTAATGACATGAAATATGATTTTAAGACTGCAGTCATCAGAACAATCACTATAATTACGGCTGAACTAAGTTAGACTGAAAACCAGTTTATTGTTGATAGAAGTCATTGAAATAATATGATAATCTTAGAAATTGTAAACTATTACTAGACTACTACTAGACTTCACTGGTAAAACATGAAACAGACTTAAAGCCAAAATGTGCTCCTTTATATATAAGGACACTGATAGTTAGAATACTGGAAACTTCTCTATATGTTTCTGCATATATGTTAGTGTTGTTTTAGATGTTGAGCATTTCACTCCTCTGCGGCTCATTCAGCAGCTGTTAGCCGAGCTCCCTATCAGAATTCCTCCCAGTTTTCTCCAAACCCTCTCTTACCTTGTTGGCCAACGTTTGTGGGCTAACTGTGTGGTTAGACTCCAGGTGTTCAGTAGATGAAGATGACAATTATCCAACTTTGGCAAAGGCCCAAAGTAATATGAGTGTAGAGAAATTCTAATAAAATTCCTTTGTGCTGAGTGAGAACGTCTGATGTCATGAGTCAAAACTTGCAGCAAGAAAGTTAAACTTTCACAGCCAAGCTGCACTTTAATCTAATCAATATGATTTTTAGATATATACATGTGTCAAAACAGCATTAACTTTTAAGTTTTATATAAAAAAGGGTATAGTGTTTGTTTACACTAAGTTATGAAATAACTTTGAGGGTAAAAGTTTGAGAGTACAGTGTTTCATTTTTTGCATTTGTTGTTATGTTTGTTGATTGTCTGCGGTGTTTAAACCATATGTTTGTGATCAGCGACAACACATGGCACAAACATGTGATCCTGGGAGAGAAATGAGCGGGATGGGGCCCACACATCCCCAGCTAAAAAGAAAGATAAAAGTGGACAGAGACGACATAATAAATGTCCTCTTCATGTGCAGAACAGTAAGCTGGATATGTCCTTTTGCATATTGCTCACTGATGAAGTAAATATTTCCCAAGATCAGATTTCTCTTTGTAGATATTTCCACCCCCACTGTCTCACGAGACGATACGAACATTAAAGTACCTGTTAGGGATCAGCGTTAAAAATGGCTGTCGTACGGTGACAGTCAAGAGTAGCAGGAGTGACTACCGCAAGCCCCTGCAGCCATGTGACAGTGATGTGATCTAGTTTAAACAACAGCTGTTTGTGATTCCAGGGGAAATTAGGAGCAAGATTCCCCTAGAGATGACGGTGGCTCACCACTCCAGTTATCTAAATGAGATGTCTCCACGTCTCTCCTCTACCTTCTCTGAGGTTTGGTGCTGTTTCATCATTTCATTTCTCAGATTCTGCTCAGTCTTTCCACTTCTGCTTAAACACAACATATTGGTTTATTTTTACATTAAATGCTATTCTGTTGCTTTCTTCTTTTGCCTACCTGAGTGGCCCTTTTTCATAGTATGCCGTGTTCACGCCGTGTCACTTCAGCTTTTATGAATATCACCTGTTGTTGTGCATGTGTGTGCTTGTGTGCATTAAGCCATCTTCCTGTCTGCTGTGGAGCTGCATTGAAATGATTAGTGAGCCATTTTTTATGATGCTTGCCTGCTTTCTGGGCATGCGAGGACTTGTAGAAGACTTAGACCACACTCCTCTCCATCCCCCAGCCTTGCCCTCCAGCGATCCCTGCCACTTCCCATAAAAATGATGCAATAGAACTGAATTAAAGAAAAAACTGAGATTATCAGCAAATCTGGCTTTACTATGCCTCCTATAAATTCCTCTAAATTATTTTAAACGCTATGCCTAACCTTTCTGAGGTTGTTTTATAGTAAGGGCATTCGTAGTGTTTTAGTACTGAGATTATTAATGAATTTATGTATAAAATGAGTTCAGTTTCTGTCTTAGGTCATGTCAAATTAATGTCATGTTTTATGGAAAAGAAACAGCAACAGTAAAATAAAATCCATTGTGAATCATTGTTGTTGGCAGTATAATATAACAAGTGTGAGCACATTTTGGAGGTGCAAAATCCATACAAATATACACTCTAAAAGTGGAACTCTAAAATGTCCAAGCTCAAAAAGATGATGTATGTTTCAATGTGATTAGATGGGTGGCCTAAATGACAAAAACTACCACTAAAAAGAGTTGCACTGAATGTGGCAATGCATAGATTGCTATAGATGCATCCTGGAAAAACCTTTGCAACATTGTAATTTAATAAAGTTAAAGTCAAGAGCAATTAGCAGTCCTTAATAAGTTAAAATTACATAATAACTGCTTTTTTTTTTTTAAAAACTTGTCTCTCAGCATTTAAGGATCCTGAAAACCACATTAAAACATTTGGATTTAAAATTCAACTAGTATTAAGTTTGACTTCTGTGTGTTTTTTTGTTTTGTTTTGTTTTTGTTTTTTTTTTTTGTTTTTTTGGGGGGGGGGGGGGGATCCCATCCAATCCATGAAACCCTAGAGAGGTCTCAGCAATCCAACTTCCCCCACTCCCCCCTGCTCTCTTTTACCAGGTCATATTGTTGCTGTACCGTGTCAAGCTGTTGTACCAGCCAACATATGTGGATGCTTAATTAAAGTTATATAGCGACTATAAATGGAGTTGCCATTACGGACAAAGAACCTTTATGAGTCCCTAAAAAAATTAAGCACTTTCTTTGAAGTATGAACCATGTTATGTCAGTGAATAGTAAAAGGAGTGGAGTTGAATGCATTCAAATGATATTTACCCTTTTATCCATAAAACACCTTGGTTTGATGTCAAACTTTATTGTCGTAGTCGAGGTATTAATTGTTTATTTTAAAAATTGTTATATTGGCCAACTTGGGAGTTTTACACACTGAAAAGCACATTGGCAGCACATGTATGTGTGTGGATGCATGGGAAAGGGGCATGGTGCAACACGCTGCTAAATTCAAACACAGCTTGGAATTCTACTGATTTTATCACCTGCACTAAAAGAAAGAGTCTGTGAAGTACTTGTCAGGCTTTGATGGTAGTTTTAGTTCCTCCATATTTTACATACATCCAGAAACTATATAAAGTTATAATTATTTGAGAAAAAAATAAACAAATAGGTTATTCTTTTTTTTTTACTTTTATATGTATTTATTTGAAGACAACTTAAATCCATTTAGTATTACAGATTCGTTTTTGTGTTTCATTGCTGCAACATGTTCCAAAAAAGAAATGTGCATGGGTGGCGATTTAGTGGTAGTGCAGAAGTGAAAGAAAGGAAAAAAAAAATCTTATTTCAAACAGGTGATATCGACAAGTGAATGTAATGAGGATTTGGTACAAAAGCTGCATCCTTGAAAAGATGAGATTTGGAGTCTTTGAGGAGTCAAGATGGGAAGACCACCTCCACTTCAGGTTCAGGTTCCTTTATTAGTACCCGTAGATATTTTTAGTTTTGCAGTACAGAAGAGAGACAATTCCAATCATGCACACTAGACAAAGCACAAATTTAAAAAAATAACACAATAAAAATAAAAAAACTTAAAGTACAATTCATCAAAGATTTTGTCTATAAATAATTTCAATTATTTCAAAACTATATTCATCAATGAAAGAATGGATTGCATTTACATTTTTCCCCTTCTACGTGTCATTAAATAAATGGCACTACAGATTCAGATAATATCACCGCCTTCATTTAACAGTTACGATAAAAGCACAAAACACGTTAATACAATATGCAGCACACGCTTAAAAAAAAAAAGTCACATGAAGACCCGGCACTGTGAGAAATCAACATCTGTACTTTTCGTTCTCTGAGCAGTGATTCAAGTATTCTTAGAGCTGAAGGCTTTGTTGTCAAGTTCTTGCAACAAAAATAACTTCTCACACCAGACTGCACATTGGCCACCAGTACACCCACAAATATGCACTCATTCATCAAATCAATGCATTCCCCTCCCATTCACAGAGATCTCCTCCAGCAGGGAACAGTGCAGCCCAGCACAGCAGCAAACTAGACATGTCTGTTGGAGACTTCAAAATGGTTCAGCAAGCAAACATACTTCCCTTAAGGCCCTTGGGACAAACACAGCATCAAGCAGAGGGACTCCGTGAGTGGCTGCTGCTGTCTTTTTTCACTTGTGTGTGTATTTCTCGATGCGTGTATCGAGTTTATGAGTGTTGTTGTACCTGTGTGCTTCCCCATAAACAGATGATTATCAGCAAAGGAGTCAAATCTATAATAACACACTTTGCTTAATTGCACATCAAGGTTGTTAACTCGGCTTTTGTAGAAGAAAAATGCTTTCTGGCTTCAGTTTCCATCTTTTGACATCTCAGTGCAAGTGAGTTATGTAATGCACTGGCCACTAAAGTACACTGAAGGAAGAGGCACGCTAGTTTTGAGGAAAAGGCGTCACCACAGGGTTGGTTTAATGAAGAGAATCTGTCCTACGGCAGTTTTGCTTGCATGTGATTGTAGTTGTGAAATTTTAAATAGATGGAATAGAGAAAATGTGTGCTTTTTTTTTAGTTTTTTTTTTTTTTTTCCAACCTTTGCTGATCTGTCTTCACCTATACTGGCAGCTGCTGTGGGCATCAGTTACTATATTTCTCTATGATAACGAATCATAAATTATGTAAGACCTCTTGTCTATTAGCCATAGCTTACAGAAGGAAACAGAAGAAGACTTAACTTCTGGCACAACAATAGTCAACACATTTTGCAATTAAAAATCCAAACTGGATCAAAAGGAAACAACGCGAGTATTCGATCATAAAAATCTTAAAGTCTTTCTGCAACACACATATAACAACATATATAGTGGTTTGCATGAGTTGCTGAGCAAGTGGAGTAGGGGGGTCCAAGTGGGTCGGTATACCACACTGGGCCTGTCAGAAAAAAAAAAAAAAGGAGGAGGAAGGCACATCCTTCACCTTGTCCCAGAATGGCACCTTCCAAAGCAGATCCCCTGTCTACCCGTTCCCCAGGCCTTAGATAAGAAGCTCATCCGTCATCCACTGGGGCCGCATTAAATTTTAACTCTGGTTACCGAGTGTGGCCATTCAAACTTTTATCTCAAACCTTCTTTATCTTCTTTTCATTAAGTTCTCAAGCACTAATAGCCCTGCGAGTCTCCGCCAGGGTTAGGATGATGTTCTGAATAATGAAAGCTCATTATTTCTCCACAGAATGCTTGTTAATTCAAATGATGATATTAAAACTATAGTAGCCCTCAGCAGTAGGGTGATTTCTAGCATACTTTATCATGTATCAATATATACTCTGTTTGTCAAAACTGCCCCGAGCTTGGTCTGACATTCTCCTCCCGAAGGAGTGGAGTGCTTCAGCAGGCCTGTAATACTCTAAGGTGACAACTGGCAGAGTTTGTGCCTTTAGGAAAGGAGGAGAGAAGGAGGGAAGAAGGCAGTGATGGGGAGATGGATGGAACTCAAAGAGCCGTCACTGTGTTCCCATGTCTGTTCGACATTTTTCCATCGTGCACACACAAATGCTGGTCTTATTCCACACACACCCACGGACAAATACGCTCACATCTGTCATCGTCATCTGTCTTCCCAGATATGTGCTCATTTGAGCAGACATTTGCACATATTCACATCATTTCATATTAAACCACATACACATGTGTTATTATTAACCTTTAAATATACATCACTAAATATCTTCAAGACATGAATCATTTCCCAGGGATGTTGGTATATTAATTAAGAATTCATTTTTGATATACTTATTTTCTGAGATCTGACAAGTTTCTTTCTGTACTTGTGTGGGTTCCACATGATTTTATGTAACAGTTACAGTTAGACCACAATTCTTTTTCTCTCTGTCTATCTGCTGTCAGAATAGCTTCATACGTATGATAACAGAGCAAACATAAAGATATTAAAGAGCAAAACAAAAGAAAAATCAAACTGGGAACTGTTTTCATCCTTTCATCTTTTTGATGAAATTCTCCTGCGTTATGATTTAGCAATGTTCTATTAGACTATGACATATACATAAAATGGGATTATTTGAATCTGTGTGTCTATTAAATAAAATATTAAATAAATTAAATAAAATCTGACATTTTACAAATCAGTCCAAACCCTGTTTCATACACTTTTATAACAATAATGTCCATGACTGTCACTCTCAACGCTTCTCTGTTGTTATTGGAGATGGTTTGTAAGTGACACAAAACCAATAAATGGAAAATACATATTCAAATTAAAAATAAATAAACAAATAATGGATAAATGTTTAAATTCCACAAAGGATCTGTCTACTCTAAATATATCCTTCTTATTCCGTTACCTGGAGCGCAGCATTTCTGCTTTGGCATTTTGCTAGAAAAATGCCAGTGGCTCCTTGTATGAAATGCATGTCTGAGGGGTAAATGTGATGACAATATGTTTTAAATAGTGCAGAGGGCATATTTATTTTCAGTTCCTTGAGAAACCAATGCCAGAGAAGGAGGTGTGTGAAGAATTAAAAAAAAAAAAAAAAAAAAAAAAAGCTTATGGACAACATTCTTTGATAGGCGTGTCTCTTGACATGGCCTGTTAACCTGTAGCCAGTTTGTAGCAAAATAATATCCATCATCCGTATTGTGTGTTTGAAATTGCACTGTAAATGTATGCAGTTATACCTACTGGCCGAAAACTGCATATTTGGCCTTGTTCCTTCAGGAGAAAAGGGCAGAAGAGTTCCAGAGTGAGGCACTCACACACAAAAACACAACATAACAACAAGCTACACTGGCCTGACTGGTTGATTTACTCTGCTTTGACTTAGATTGTAAGCTTTGCTCTAGGCATCAGGTTTCATAAGAGAAAGCCTCTAGCACAATGTCACTAAGCCACAGACCCTCAGGGCCTTGAGTGACATACGCACCCACATCTCGCATATGCGTTACACGCTCTCTTGAGTCAAAAAAACTGCCTGTATCTTGAGGTAAAGGATAGTTAACTGCAGATAAACAAACATGCAGAATTTCTGCAACTTCATAGTACATTGTAGCTGGAGGATGGCTGTGGGAAAGCGGTTAGAGGCTTAGGAGTAGGTGAAGATGTCAAAGATTAGGGGTCAGATGGTAAATTTCAGGTTAGACCCTGTGCTTAAAGGTTATAACGGCATGTTTTCCATTTCATGATAGATGCGGAGCACTGAATAAGCCTGCTAAAGCTGCTTCATCATTAGGTTGCTCAAACATAGATCAGAGAAGATACCTGCCTCTTTTCTATGTCCACAAAAAGTCTTTTTTTTTTTTTTTTTGGCTTGTTTGGTTTTTTTTTTTTTTTTTTTTTTTTGCATTTTGCCCCTGTACATTTCCTTGAAAGGCTTTTAAAGAAGAACAGTGAGTACTGAGAGAGTGGCAGGCAGCCAAGGACAGTGGACCTGGGGGGTAGACAGCATTAGCTGAGAATTAGACACACTCACGCTCAGACTGGTGCACTGGCCATCACTACTGTTACACTGGACTTTTCTTAGTCTGTGTGTGTGTGTGTGTGAGTGAGTGAGAGAGGGAAAGGAGAGAGAGAGAGAGAGAGAGAAAGAGAGTGGGAGTTTGTGTGTATGTGTACGTGTATGAGAACAAGGAAATGTTGCCAGTTGCCAGTGGTGGTTCAGTTTTCCCAGTATCTGGCCAGTATCTCGCTGAGCCCACTGTGGCACCACAACCACAGCATGAGACTACGCTGCAGTTGTCAGCGTCTGTTTGGGTGAAGAAATGTTTACTGAGATTTGCAGAAATCTGGCAAAAACCCATTCACCTGGACACAATTGAGTGTTCTTTTGTTTGTGCTTTTTTTGTGTGTTTGTTTGTTTTTATTTTACCTGTTTCCCTCCTGTGAAAACATTTATGTCCTCTGACTTCTAGTTATTGTAATGCAGAAAAAGACAACCATTTGTCACATATTAAACGTATGCTTCATCTAATCTCATATCTGTAGTCATGCAAGGTAACATGTTGAGCTGCTCAGATGTCAAAATGAATTACATGCACTTGGAAGAAACTTGAGCAGGTTTAACGTTTTGTGCAGACCTGTCCCTGTGATAAATTACTCTTTACCCCTCTAGTAATTAACATAGAGCTGAAAATATGGTGAGAACATTCAGGTATAGATAATGTCCACATCTCAGTCAAATCTTTACTGTAGACCACTGTAGTACACGTAAGTTGTGTAAAATAAACCTTTTTTTTTATACACTGTTATTCGTGATGTTTAATTTATATTTTAATTTGTTCATCATCTGACTTACAAAGCTATCCTGTCTCCCCCCCATCTATCTTACCTTCCCCTTCAGAATTTATTCCTCCTTCCATACACAGATATACAGTGTGAGTGAAACAGCGTGGAAACTGTTGTCCTACCTGATAATGGATTTGGTGGCCCCCCTGCAGGCATGAACCATTGGCACATGCTGAATACCACAGTGAGATCAATGGGAGAACGGGAGGACAGCAAAAGAGGGAGTTAAGGAGGTAGGGAGAGAAAGAAGATGAAGAAGGGATGGGGAAGATAAAGACAAAATCCCGTGGTTTCTCCTATTTGCAAGCGAAGCAGAGTAAAGCTGCTGCTGTAATCTGCTGTCAAGACACAAGCCCGCTGTAATGTCTTCCATCAGCAAGTGGATTATGCGCAGGGGAATTGTAATTTACACCAGCTTCACTTTTATGTGTCGCTCGGCTTAAAAGTTAATAGCATTTAGCCCAACAATAGCTCAGCCACATTGCAGCCAGTCTGCAGCGATCTACAAGTGAGGTATGATTGAAGTGCAGTTGTTCCGAACTGAGAAACAATAGGCTGTTCTCACTGAGCTAATTAGCTGATGCCTGCCTATCTGCACACCACACATGTCCATGTTGCTGTCGCTGCATGGATCTCTGTCCCACTGTACTGGTACAGGCTATTGTTTTCCAGGGTTCTCGTAAGTAATCCTGTGTAACGGCTCCATGTTTTGTCTTTAGGTTGCTAGATCTTAGTCCTAAAGTGACATGACCAGACATGGTTTTTTTAGACTTTTTTTTTTTTAATTCCCTCCTTCTGCCTATTGTTTCAAATGAATTATAGGCCTTCAGAGATAAGCCTCATGTTCAAAACTCAAGTTATAGAGAATAACCTTTAAAAAAAAATGCGTATTTGTCATTTAAATAAGACTGCTGCATATCTTCAAACCAGGCCTTTGAGATTAAGCTAGAAACACAGCCCTTATTTGATATGAAACAGAAAGCTATACAGTATATACTCACTGTTTCTATTTGACCCAGACAAAATGTAGGTCAGCCAATTAAAAATAGCAACAATTTGGAGGGCAAGTCTGTTATTTTGAACATCCAGTACCTTGTTTCAGACAAGTGAGTTGAAGAATTTGTCGTGAAATTAAAACATGTTGTGAACATGGGGTTGACCTCCTGAGTCACATTCCAAAAAAAGACAGCAAACTGTAGGGAAGAGTCAAGAGGAACATCAAGCTTACCTGAGATATTTTCCCAAGCCATATTGCCCTTGGGGAAGACAGGTGTGATGTTTCAAGATGTCCTCTGTTCTCTCTGGGAGCAGCTGATTGGCGGGTGTAGGGATTTAGAAATGGCATAAGGGTGTGGAGGGTTGAGATTTTCCACACAATCCCACAACATGAGTTATGTGTTTGTTAGTGTGTGAAAACGGCTCCTTTTAGTCATCTGTCAGGTCAAAGCAGGTGGCAGATGCATTATCAATCATTCTGAAAATTAACTGTGGCCTTTAGTTTTACAGTGAGAAAAACTTTTACCGTTAAAAACCAGTTTCTTATCTTTTTTTTTTTTATTAAAAAAAAAGCTTACAAGCCAGTATGCAATGAACCCTAATACAGGAAAATAATTTCTGACAATGACATTAGTCAAGTACTGAAAGCTTTTTTGCCCGCCATGTTTAATTAAGTCCAACCTGAAGTCAATGATGTCATAAAAATAAAATGTATGATCACTACTATATAATGATCAATTTATTATTTTTTGTTTATTGGAAAGCACCCCTTTAGTATATACAAATCACACGTTATAATGGATGGGGGTGAGGACAGCAGTGGGCACATTTCCCACAAACCCAGCAGAGTTTGCATGCTGGCGTCCATGTGTGGTTTAATTTGTTCAGGCAAAAACTCATTAATGTTAAGGGGAAGACTGTGGTTTCTGCAACATGTCAGTAGAGTAAGGGTGTCACATCCTGTGCTTCCAATCCTTGTGGACTTATGCCATATTTTAAAAGTCCACAGGTTTTTCTTAATCTGACTTGGACATGATCATAAACTATTTAATCATGCTTTGGTTTCTACTGGTGCATTTTGTTCCGTAACACTGCAGAAAACAAACAGGTTCATGCTGAACATTTTTACTCTGATGTTCACTATCAATATTTTGCAACTGATAGGTTTATTACTTTGTCTTTCCTTATTAAATAAAGTGTGATTTAAAAAGACAATTTATATATCCCACTGGGTTGGCCAATCAGAATTTAGGGTTGATCCTCACCTCTCGCTGCCACCGTCCATTTAGACTAGTAGAAAACTGGCAGAGTGGAACTGGTAGTAATCATTTAAATCATGAAAATCTTAAAAACATCCTCTTCCCTATTTGGGAATTGAGAAAAACTGCATTCAGTTAACTATGATAAAATAACTTTGAATAAAATGTATATTTATATTTCCGGTGGACACATATCCAAGCAAGCTGAAATGTATGTTGCTGCCAAGGTAGCCTAGTGAACACATAAGGATGCTACCGGCTTATTTTTTAGTTTTAGTTCCCTCTTCTGCCACGCCCAGAGCCTAATATACTCTAAAGGTATATGAGGCGAATAAGTGCAGTCTTGAATAAGTAAAACTCCATTTCAGTACTCTGCTCTATTATTAATACAGAGCAGGCTGATCTTTGATTAAGCTACTCAAGTGTTCTTCCTGTGTGGGATTTTGATTAAGACTGGGCTGTGTCTTGGAGCAGAAGAAAATGGTAGCTCTTTCCTTTGTATTCAACTTGTACTGCACTTCTGTTGATGTTCATCTAAGTGCATTTGCTGTTCTCTGGCAGATCAGAAACACTCAGTCAAACTATTTTTTTTCTTAGATATTTTTCTGCTCATTTTCCATTAAACACATATCCAACAATTTCCATATATATTATGTAATGTGTAGCAGTTTATCATTTGTCATATTATTGAAAGTTTCACAAAAATATATTACTTGAAATAATTCTACATGCTTGTCTACATCAGTCAAGAGATGTTTGCTTTTAAGTTTCTGAAAGAAACTCTTCTTTTTTCCATTCTACTTATCTCTTGTTTCTGGTATGCATTTTCATTTTGAAGTGTCAGGTTAATGGATAGCGTTATTTTACTGAACTGGTGCAGCATGTTTTAAGTCTGTTACATCAAACAGAGGGAAGATCGTTGGAGTGCATGTCACGATCAGTGCACTGAAAGCACCTGTCACTTAATCACATTTTACAGAAAATATCCATACCTTCAAAAAGTTTCAGCTCTTTTAAGATCTCACCAAGATATGAGAGTGACAGCATTGTTCATGAGCAAGTGGGCGAGTAAGAGATTCTCATAGAGGTGAAGCAAAACAAGACATTTACTGGAGTAAACAATACTACATGTCTCTCTTGTCCTGACTAGGGAAGTAAAAACTTATCACAGAAAAGATCTTGATAGCACATATACGGATTTATACAGTTTTTATTTAAGGTAAAACTGCAAATCTTTTTCTTAATGCAAACTCACAACTACAGGCCTTGCAACAATCACTGCATGGCAAATAAGTTGGTTCAAAAGAAAGTATACCTCTGTGATTAATTCCCAACAAAACATGTTTTGTCTATTCATGTTCTCTTAGACTTATCTCACTGATCTTTAAATGATAGTAGAAGGAATGAAGACAGTGTTTCGATGTTTAGATACCTTATATTTTTGCTTAGAAAGCAAGAGTAGACCTCATGAGCATAGATTTTCATTCAGCTGTGACATGTGACGTTTATTGTTGCAGTTAACTTGAAGAGCCTGTTCTGCTGCTCAGAGCCACCCCATCAGTCCTGGCTCATGCATTACATACGGCACGCACACATATGCACATGACATGGAAGCACAATTGTCAAGATATGTCAGTTGTCTTCCCAAGTTAACTTCCTTTCTTCAAGGTGCTTTGAGCAACATCTCACTGTGCTCTCTGTCTCTCCCATGATCCTTTTAGGAACACCTCCTCATGCAAAGCCTACTTCTCCACTTGGGGCTACTTCTGTTCCATTATGCATGGTGGCAGGATTAAAACTGTAGACACGATGGCTTCCCCCTTTCTGTGTCACATGCAAGCACCAGGCGACCAATGGTGTGCAAGTGTGGCACGCAACAGGGCACCCCGCTTGGCCACCCACACATCAGGGGGAGTGGGGTGTGTGTGTGAGGAGCACAGTATCAAACGGGGAACATCTGTGGCCACTGGGCTGTGGAGACCGGGGACAATGGTGGCCCCGGGGCAGCCGCAGAGCCCTGGACCGTGCCGCAAAGGCTAGACACAGGCTACGGAGCCAACCTTACACACACAAACACACACACACACACACTGAGGGGTGGGAGCCCAGGCATACACACATCCTATTGCAGCAAGAATTAAATAAGGCTAGTGCCAATAAGTGTCTGCGACACAGACACAGACATACAGCTGGCTTGCTTATGGCATCAACTAAAAGACATAAAACATATTTTATGTAAACCTTTGAAAAGAAAAATAATTATTATTTATATTTCCCAGGAATTTGCTGAAATAACAAGCTTAATGCCATAGTTTTAAACTTAAGTATGCAATTGTCTGAGTTAGCATTTCATCAAGTCAGATTACAATGTGTGCATAATGTAAGGTTTTAATATTATCTTATAATTCATCTGTTTATAAAGTGGAGACATAGCTGGGTTAGTTTTAAATTCAGGGTCGAAGACATGTGCACAAGCCAACAGTGACAAATCCGAGAAAAGCATTAGCTGCTTCTAATGTCTTTACTGTGTTTACTATGATACCACCATAATTACAATTTTAAGGGGCTCCGGTATGTGAATCTGCTTAATGTTCCTGTCCTGTCTGGTACATAGATAAAAGAACTGAGTCACTCATTGCTATGCTACAGTAAATGCAGAGAGGTAAGTGTTTCTCTATAAGCTCCCCGCAGAGACACATCAGTGCCGTTTATTCTTACAAGCAGAGATGATAACATGAGCACACACACACACACACACTTATTAATGCCACGACGCACACACAAACAGTCACACACCATTTGAATAACATATTCCACAGCTGCTGAAGCTCTCAATGGCCTCCCATGTGGCTTTTGTGTGTTGACATGTGTGAAAAGTGTGGGCATTGAAACAGACACAGATGCGCACGGACACACATGCAGCAGATCTCCTTATGTGCTGTGATGTCACATTGTAGAAAAGAGCCTGCTCCACCCTGTCATGTTGTGGTATCCCATGTCTGCAATCCAGTGCCCACTGACGTGAAATATGACATGAGAGAAGTGTGTCTTTGTGTGTTTGTTTGTGTGTGTATGTGTGGACCCAGGTGCACAGACCTCCCTATTGGGGATCTGTAGGCTGGTAGTCCCTCATCTCACCGTACCAGGTCACTAGTATGTGCACACACACACACATCACACATCCAAGCTCACACCTGCGTAGAGCTTGCTGAGCTGGAATTGTGTCATGTGTGATGGCAGAGTTTTTTTTGTTTTGTTTTGTTTTGTTTTTTTTTTTATGGGCTCTGTATCTCATGGAAATATTATCTTCTAAAAACCTTCAGTGGTAGAGAGGGACATTGTGGCTGTTCTTGTCTTCCATTTATGGCAATGATCTGCATGTTTGACACATCAGAATGCAGATTTAACGGTTTACCCTGGTTATTTAAAGTTACTGGAAATTCCAGTGACAAGGTTCCAGGCGATATTTTCTTGAGGTCTATCCCTCAGTACTAAATTTGAGATATGGAGCCCTAAAATGATTATCTTTCAAGATGCCACCCAAAGACATTTGTGCTATCAATCATTTTGCAAGTGTAGATGTCATGCTTTTCAGATGGTGAAAACTTAACTGTGGAATACACTGCTCCTCAAGATATGGCACACAGGAGTTTCACACTCTGATTAACTAGTAATTCTCAGTCTTCTTTTTTTTCTCATGCTTTTAATGTCTGACTCGTCTCACCACTCAGAGCTATGCATTATAATTAGCCATTCACCTCCACAGTTTGACAGGATGATTCATTTTACTCGGAGACAGCAACACTTTGTGCAAGTCATCCATTCGCACATCCTGTTTGAGTTTCAGATTTCACACAACGCCCTTAATCACATACACAAACACACATCTAATCAGAGATGCAGATGTATCTTTTCCATTCATGCACACTTTTCTCACACAGCACAATCATTCAGGGTGTTTTTGACAAGTGATTTCTTCCTGTATCAACTGGCCTGAGGATAGGAATAATCAGAGAAATAACCCTGAGAAGGTAAGCACTGTGACAAATACGAGGAAACCTTCATTAATGGTTGAAAAAGAAACACCTCAGTCATTCAGCGGCGCATAACTGCGAGGCATGTTATCAGGCTGAGTCAGGATATATCATTATCTGTCAGTATAACTTTCACTGTACGAATGGGACACCTCTGAGACTGGCAACTTCATAAAAGCAATCAAATGAGCCATTTTATCAGGAACTTTATCACAAAAGCACAACTCTGTTTTATAACAATATATATCTTGTTTATAAATTAGTGTAAGGAAACAAGCTAAAGTGATATAAGAGCCATAATATGAGCTGCTTTTTTCAAAATTATAAAAAGCATTTGGATATAATTGTGAAGATTGAGGTGTCGGGTCATTATGACAGTGTCTCATGGAGCAGCAGCTGACAAACATGGGAGGGGCACTGCTGCTAAAAGACACATTGTTAATGTGTGTCATCACAATCCTATACGGCCAGTAAATGTACAAGACGTTTCCCCTTTTCTAAACAGGCCCACATAATGCTGCTTCTGTAATTTTATTAATTTGAAAAAAGCTCTCTCTTTATAGTGATAGAAAATATGGTATCTAAATGGCATTCCTTGTCCATTTTTAAGCATCTTATGAGTACAGATACTGTGGTTAGCACTGTCGCTTGAGAATAAGGATGTTAACAGTTTGAATCCCAGCTGGATACTTGCTGTGTGGCTTTTGCAAGACTTCTTCTGACGGTCTTAAAACATGCACGGTAGGATGATCGGAGATTCTGAATTAACCACAGTTATGATTGTCAATATGTTAAGGACGGATGGGAGAGACTCCAGCCTCCCTGCAACCCTGCACAGGAGAGAATGGGCATAAAAAATGACATGATACAATACAAAACACTGACAATCTCTTGATACAATCAACTTTGGATATATTGTGGCAATCAAAGGTTTTTTTTTTACATAGAAGTTGCTATACAGAACAGAGGAAGCACAGAAAGAGAACTCCCTTACAAAAAAATAAGGGAAACAGTTTTTAATAAATGTAACAGTAAAAGGTGTAGAAGTATAATATACTTCTACACCTTTTACTGTTACATTTCTTAAATAATATATATATATTATTTCTTAAGTCACACAAGTCAGAAAGGAAAATGGGGGCCCTTGGGGAAAACATGTATAGTAAATAAGTCTATTAGTGTGAAAGAGAAGTGCCATTTCATCTAACCAAGGTCAAGAACTGATTGACGTTTGACCAATGCCATGTCTCTTTCCTTGTGCCCACATTAATCCCACTTCCTTGAACAAAATGCAATTCTATGAGTTCATTGCTGCTGTCAGTCAGTGTGCACCACCAATAGTTCATAGATGTGAAATATAACAAGAAAAAGTCATTTTGCTGCTCTTTCTCTGAGACCATTTCGTGCGTACTTCACCTGGAGACTGACAGACTGAGATGGATCGACTTACAGACCCACACGTGTACAACGGCAGACTCTCACGGAGTGAGAACAACTTCGGGAGAGATGATGAGAGGTGGCAAAGAGCTGTACATGGAGAGAGAAAGAGGTAGAAAGGTAGAAGCCAAGAGGGAGGGATAGAAAGAGAGAATTGAGTGAGAGGGGTTTGATATTTCTGTGGCCGTACACTTGTAAGCTCAAGCAGTTTCTTCCCTCCAAGGGACAGGGTCCGTTAAGTAGCTCTCCAGTGCCTACAGTTTAGAAAAGGACCCAGGCAATACAGGACTAATTTAATCAAAGGTTACAGGCCCAGCATAGAAACACAATATTATGGCGATTGTACAGAAAAAGGAAGGTGGGGGGGATGTGTCATTTCACCAGGCAAGGCTTAGACCTGCTACTTTATCTCAACCGTGTGAAGGCTAAGTCCCCCAACATTTTCCAACTCCTGGCACTAACACACATTTCCGTTTTAGCTAGCGGGCCAGCAAGAGAGGCTGATATCAAATGACTGGCTGGCCAGCAAGATGACTGATTGACTGCCCGGTCTGAAGAATCCATGGTTGGCTCTTTTTCTAAACTGTTGTAAAACATCGATGTAAAGTTTTGGACTATAAATTGTGCTTCAGTTTACTCTTAATTATAACTTTAAAATGTTGTTTCTGAATCACATCAGCAGATGCTTATTCAGTGCGATTTAAAGATGAAAGTATTAAATGCTTGAAAAGTGAATACTATTGGCTTTTTGGTAGTTTGACTATATTATTTACTTTTGGGTTTAAGAAAGCTGTTTGAATACTGGCAGCATTCAGACTGTAATCTGTTTAGCCCCGCTCGCTGGCCATGTCACTGTATAATAGACTGTCAGAAGTGTCAATGTTTCACCCCTAGGGATGTGTGTGTCCGTGCGTGCATGCTTGCATGTGCTTTCCCCCCTGTTTATCCTGAGTGCTTTGTGTCCCATGTGTGATCATAGCTGTCCATGTCCATATGTATGCTGAGATGTGTTCACCAGAGAAGGATTTTATATATTTTGTCTTTTACTTTGAATGGACTGCACAACAGTGCACAGTAAAACATGTACACATGTACACATGAACAGTAGAGACAGACTAGAGTGGATTCTCTTTACACATTATGTGAGCGTAAATGTGGCACAGATTCTGCCCCTGCCATAACTTCATATAACACCATCCAAAGCCTGATTGAAACAATAATAATTTGCAAAAGGTGTTGTTTAGATGAAAGCATTATTAATCATAAAGAACAAAAGGAGCTTCATAATCACGGAAAGAGTGACCCTTGTTTTGTATTACAGTCAGTCCTGGATCCGAAAACAGAATGAATCCAGTTTGTCTCTTGTGAAATTCGACCAAATGCACGTTTCAACCCACCGCACACATAAAGCTATAAATACTTCTCAGTTAAAATCCAAAATGATATATTACTAAGCATGTAACTGCATCATAAACAAATGGGGTATGCTTCGGCTGTGTTTCTTCATTTCAGTAAAATACCAAATGGTTTGGCTGCTCTAAGACACAGGCAGTTGTGTAAAGAGTCAGGTAAAATTAAAAATATTGTTGTGTGTATTTGCTTGCAGAAAAAACACTGAGTCCACTGTGAGTTGAGTATTTTGGAAATCTAAACCAAAATATACATAGATGTGAACACTTTACACAAAATTAATTATTAACTGAAAAATAAATGGTGGACTTGTAAATGAACAGTTCTTTGGCCTCACTTGATGGGGATTTTGAGCAGACGTGGGGGGGGTGGGGGGGCTGGTGTCAGCGCTTGAGTCTATCAAAAAGAAATCAGCTCGCCAGCTCTCTGGGTGCAGAAAGGCGCATCTCGTCTGCTTTCACGGACCAAGATTGCTTTCACCTGCATTCCCTGGGGCGACGTGCAAAACACAGGCCTCAGCCGGCCTGCTCGTCACACGCGCTTGTGCACAGACACACACACGTATATACGCAGAAGCGCACACACTCTTTCTATCTTTTATGCCTGACTACAATAGAATCATATTAACTTGCACCATGCGTTCCCAAACATACACCATTATATGGGAACTTTGGACAGTGCAGAAAAAAAAACAATTATAAGCGCATACATTTATGGACTTTGTTCCTGTTCCTGCTTGAATTTGAATTGTTTGTGTGTGCAAAGGTGTTTGTCAGCATGTATTCATGAGCATGTGCTTTAGTGCGTGTGCAAAATCATGCATGTACAACCGAGTCTGTGTGTGTATGTGAAAAAGTCTGATAGCGACTGTAGTCTAAAAAGTGCATTTGGTTGATCTTCCAGGAGGTAGAAAAATGATGTCAAAAAGGCAAATCTGTATTTACCAGCAGACAGGTATCCTTGACTTGACAGCTATACAGTCATTATCTGCCTGTCATGTGTCGCCTTAGGGCCACCCTGCCTTCTCCCAAAGCCCACGGTTCCCATGAATCAGACACAGCCCTATTAGCTTACCTGTTTCCAATTCAAAGGCCATCGCCAACCAAAAAGACGCCAGAAGGACAAAACAAGGTGTCATATTTATGAATGTGTCAGCACGGGCCCTCCTGAAACCCAGCGCGCACCTTGAGCAATGAGCCTGACAACTCAACAGGGGCCTTTTCCAGTCAAGAGAAATGATACCTTCAAAAACCACTGGCGGGATGAAACCAGAATCTGTGCTGCAGCAGCGGCGACATAGGGAAGAAAAGCACTTGTAAATCGCATTGGTATTATCCAGACCCAATTAGGGGAAACTCAGCCGGTTACAGTGAATAAAAGAGAGTGAATATCAAATGCTAGTTAATGATGGGATGAGTTTTAGAAGTTGAACAGAAGACAGGCGAAGTGAAGACTGGGGTTAGTGACGGTGATTATTACCTCAGCGTAGACTGTTCATGTGTCTTTTCTGATGTGTGTGTGTGTGTGTTTATGTGTGTCGCTATATGATGGGAGGTTAGCATCCTTACCTTTTAAGCATATCCATTTGTAGGCCCTAATCTTTAGTTTTCATGTGTGCTCTGAGTAAATGGTTTGGTAATTGCTGCCAATTTACTTATCAGATTACCAGAAAAGCCCCATTTTGGTGCCATATATAGATTATTCTAGTGTACCATTTAAACAGGTGAAAGGTTCCCATTACATGCTAGCCTAAAAGTGCAAGAATAGTAATAGAGATAAATGGGTTACAAAATAAAAAGAACAGGAAAAACCTGCTAGGACATCAGTCATTGGTTTTTTGAAGAGTGCCTTTGAAGCCTCTTTTTCTTCATACACATACAATGTTTAAATGGGCAGAACAAGCAGTACTGCAAGCCAGCTGGAACAATCCCAATGTTAGTTTGTTACCACAAGTTGGCTATTTAGTTCGTTTAGCTCATGCCAACCAAGGAAACTGACTAAGAGTAGCTTACATTCATTCATTCCGATCAAATCTGTAATTACAGCCATTTCTGATGTCTGATAAATACAGTTCCTACTAAACCAGATGTAGCACCTTGGTAGTTTGTGCACTTACTGGGCAAAAAGACCTGAGTTCCTGTCAACTGAATAGGTTATCACAGATGTACACTACTAAAATGGAACTGTTTTGTCACTTTGCAGTATGGACTTAAGTCACTAAAGGAAAAAAAAAGATGAACTTTCAAGTAGATTTTAAGCTGATTAACAACATTAGGCTGAAGTAAAATCTGCTAAAAAAAACAACAAACTGTACAATCAAGCAATCAGAAACCTTTGCAATCCACATTTTCTGCAGCCATGTATATTTGGTTTGAAGAATTCTTCATCAAAACTATTGATGAGTTGGTCCACAACATTAGTCTTTTTTTTTCTCTCCTGAAGTTCTTTTTTGCTGGCTCCATCTGCTATCCTGAGAGCCAAAAGCATTACAACCAGATCAATACAAACTGGTAGCTCAGAATTTATATCATCAGCAGCACCATTGATCTTTATCAGCAGTGAAAAGTTTTGGGGGCAAAAATAGGGCAGCCTTCTCCCATCGCTTCTGTATTTCTTTGAGCAAACCAAGTGGTGCGCAGACATTTGATGACCATGCAGGGATGGCAACTTTCTACATCACAGTGTTTTATTCGATACTTGACTTTATCTGCCCACATGTTGCTTTGTGTAAAACAAATGATATTATTTGTTCTAGGAGAAATGTTGGAGACCATTTGTCTGTAGCAGACCTATTTTCCTATTTTCCAATGTGCACATTATGGGCCTGTTATTTTTATTTATGCACAATTTATTTATTAATATGTTACCATGAGATGCACGTATCATCTGACATGAAAATTATGTGTTGAGAACATTGGCTTAAAGAAGTAACAGAGGTTAAAGTTTGTTGCATCTTCAAAACTTAACAGACAAATGCTTGATTTCCACATCAGAATAAGAAAAATGCAGATTTTCCACGTTGCCAGTCAGGCCAGGTTCCTTTAAAGTGAAACATGAATGCAGATGTAGTTTTTTTACAATTATCACATAATGTATTTTGGAATTTGTATGCTTTTTGCTTGAAAAACAAAACAAGAGCTTTCCCTTTTACACGCTTAGATAGAGAGAAATGTCCCTGTAGATGTCAGTCATTTTTTAAAGGAAAATTTCATAGTATATTTTCTTTTTCATTTCAAGCAGTTTATTGTAACTTGACAATTTGTGTAAGTTTTTGCACATATTTTGAATGTGACTTCAGCTGTGTTCTTTGCAGGCTTCGGTATGATTATGTTGCAGAAGGGAAACGGCACACATACGGTCTTTCCCGTTCCATCTTCCTTTTTCAGTCATGGGAGAGTGGCAGGTGTCCCAGCCCAGGACTGCAGCCTCTCGCAGCATCTCTGGAAGATAAAGCAGCTGGTCAAGACCTACTGCTTTGGTTTGTGTGGGTGTGTTGTTGTATTTGGGGGCGCTGAGCCACAGAGGGAGCGAGAGACACCCGGAGCGGAAACAAACTTTTGCTGAGAAGAAAATACACTGCTGAGTGTGGCCTATGACTTGATATTAGTTACAGCAGAATAAACCTGCACTTCACAATGAAAGTTTGATGCTTTGTCCATGGGACATGGACCCACTCTCCTTATGCAACCCAAGCCATCTGAATCTGCTCATTTTTGTTGCTGTATATTATTGTGTGCAAGCGTCTTACCACGACAGATTTCCATCTCACTGTACAAACAATATAGAAAAAAAAATGTTTCCTTATGAGTGAATTTATGTGTTATGCACTTTTTCTAAAAAGTGTTGCTATTGTTGTTGCTGTTGCTCAGTTGAACAAAAGGTTTTGTTCCACCCTCAAGCTAATGATCATGTTTGTAGCCTGAAGGATTACATGGCTTAGGTGGTAATGGAAAGCAAGAAAAAGCTAGTTTCTTCTTCTATTAACACCTGTGTGTGAGAGTATTCAGAGTTCCTCCATAAGTCACGCCATCAGTGAAGCTATTCAACTAAAGAGGAAGACATTTACCCAGGCTGGCCAGCACAAAAGCTGTAAAACCGAGTGAGGACACATACAATATACTGCACTCTCTAACTGCCTTGAATCCAGGGATTTTATGGTCCTATTGTGTGTTTATCTTATGTATCAATTTACTTCATTATCAATATTCATTACAGTAATAATCGCTCAGCAGTAGAGGGGATATAGATATTTTATGTCAAAGCTTCCTTAACATCGTTCAATTCCAAAGCCTGTGTTATGGAGGACATTACACAAAATAAGATATAATGACTAAAAGAGATTATCTGAAGTTTGGGAATTTGTGCCTTCTGGTAGATTTCTTGTGTAAGTAATTTTTTTGTCACCCGTAGAATTTGCTGCTGTAGGCCATCCTTTTAGAACAAACAAATGTCATTTATGAAGCCATCCTTTTCTGTCTGGTGATGCTGTTTCTATGGTTCTCTGGATGGATGGATGGATGGATGGATGAGTGGATGGATGACACCACACGCAGAGAATTGAGACTCTTCTCTGACACTCTGACGGCTCAGAACTGCGGTCCCAGTGGATTAACAGATGCATACTTTCCCAGGCATCAATACACCCTCCTGCTTCAACAGCAACAGCCGCTCTACTGTCTGTAACAAGAACAAATCACAGTAAGTAAAAGTTCCTCTAAGGAACTGTGAGCTGGCCAGTTGCTGCCTGTACCTTCTGTGTCTTAATCTTCCAAACCAGCAACTCTATTCTATAATATGGCCATACTTAACAGCTTTAATTAATTTCTTCCTCTTGAAGTGGACTTTTTCCTTGCCACTGTTTGGCTTAAAGTTTTTTTCTCCTCTGTGGGAGTTTTTTACTTGCCATTATCCTTGATTGGATTTAATATTATAACTTTAGTTAATGATATTTGCTCGGGGGTCATGCTCTGGGTCTCTGTAAAGTCCCTAGAGACAATTGACATTGTAACAGACGCTATACAAATAAAATTGAATTGAATTGAATTGAAATCTTTTTTTTTTTATGTGTTCTTTTTCAGATTTCCAAAAGCTTTGATTTAGCGAGTGCGAGTTGTTTTTCTTTCTTCCTTTCCTATCTATCTTTCTTTCTTTCTTTCAAACTTATTTTATTGATTTAATTGATGGACAAAGAATATGAACTTCAGAAAATATGACCTACATCCTGTGCAGCAAAGTCAAACTCATTTTCTTTGTGTCACGTGACAGCTCTTTATATCTGTCTGGATAGTATGTCTTCGGTGTGTGAGTATAGATTCTTTCACTTCACCTTCTACACACTACACACCTTCTGTCTGTTATAATTTTGTCAGAATCTCTACAAAATAAACAAGCACCAAGCTGACATTTAGCGGAAAACCTGGCATCTTGCACAAAAATACAACAGACCTAAAAACGACCCTCTGAAGAAGCATTAATTAATGTGTGCAAACGTGTGTTGTGTGTGGACAAGTGTTAGCTTGGGTGCAGGCGTGACCACGTGTTTATCCATTTCTGTGTCTCAGTTCATGTGTGTTTCCCTGTTTGTGTTGCGTTCTGAGTTTAGCACCTGTTAACAGTGCCAAATAATGTGCTCTGTTGAAATTTTAATCACCTGCAACTGCAAAACAAGAGCAACACAATCAGGACCTAATTAGCACAGCAATTAACACCTCTCTCTCACACACTTTGTGTGTGCCAGAGCTCACACGTTCAGCTTGTGTGATTGCGGGTTCTCTTTTCATTAGCATTTATGCTTTGATTGAATATGTTTTATTTATAACCAAACAATTGTTGTTGTGGTGGTGGCATTGTTAGCTCTCTCGATCTCTTGCCTGGTTCTTTTCAAAGATCAATTACATGTTTTTTTGTTGGGTTTTTTTTTTCAAAATCTTTTTTTTTTAGGGGGGGGGGTTCCTTTTTGTGGATTTGAAGGCAGATGTCTATCAGCCAACTGCAGCATGACGATTGTAAAAGTCTGCATGCACTAACGCGTTAATTATTACCATCATGTTATGATGGATATTGCGTGGGTATGACATCTGTGGCGGCAGTCAGGTACTTGATCCTGTCTGTTGGAGGACTGCAGGTACCTGAGTGTTCGCCTGGATAATATCTGGCTGAAAAGCTGCTGGGTGGGTGTTGGTTTGGTGCTCGTTGGGTATGCTGTAGGCTGGAGCCTTTTCAAGTGTTTCCGTCAAGTTTGAATCTGTCTTCGCCACCATCACTTTGTGTATAAACATCGCAATCTGAAACACAGAAACCCCTTCAGCTTCTTCCATGCTGATGTTGTTGTTTTCATTTAGTATTTGCACCTACTTGGTGTTTACCCCAATGTCAATCGAAGCTGTTGCAAGATGACTGTATTTCAATCAAAACTGTTGAAGAATGATGACATCACTACCAAGGCTAGTGGATCCTACTGGGATCGTTGGATGTGGTGGAGACACAACTTGGCACCTGTTCTCAGTACATAGCAGCTATTAATGACTGCGTGAGGGCCGAGGAAGAGGTCAGAGCTGCTACAGATCCAGCCTCCTAGACTTTACCCTGAACCACCTGGCTTTTATCAGGAGTCTGTTGCAGTCTGAGTCGCTGGTTCTGATCCTGCAGCAACATAAAAAAGAAACAGAACACAACTTCTCTGGAGCACCTGGAGCTGACTGTGATAAAAGGAGTTTATGTGAAGGAACTATGAAGAATGGAACATGACGTGAAGTGTGCAATAATTTAACCAGAAAAAGAATAAGAAGTGTTTTGTTTTGTTTTTTGGTTTTTTTTTCTTAACACAAAGTTAAGTATTAAACAAGAACATTTTTGCTAAAGCAGTTAAATGAACCGCCTCCCTTTTTTATGTCTCAAGATCTCCATCTGTCTCAGTCTGAAGCAGATCATGTGGAGTCTGGTTGGCTAAGCAATTTGTGCTGCACACGCCCGAGTTTCCATGCAAGAACTGTAAAATATGAATAATTAGATTTTGATTGGCATATGTGACAATTGATCAGTGACCCAGGCGAGCAATTGATCACTGCACTTTTGACACCCTGTTAGTTTTTCTGTTAAAATGCGTGTTCAGCAGTTCTGACGCACACACATTTAGTCACAATATTTGTACAGTTTTACTATATATGCAACACACATATGCACACATATAACAAAGGGTGGGGTATGTCTCACACAAATGTTCAAAGTTTACCGAAATGTGCTGTGTGCTGACTTTGTGTGACAGTTGTGGTTTAAGTGAACAAGGTCACTGATGACTATTGATCAGGCAGCTGCTCAACCAGTCGGCCTGGTCTGTCATGTAGTGAGTGGGGATAGATTTGTGTGTCACTCTCTGTCTGACTGTGGGCCTCCTGGGGAGTGGACGTGTGTTTGTGTTTTTATCCATGTGCTACTGTTTGCATGTGTGTGTGTGCAGTGCTGGCTGCCCTTATGGGTTATCCATTACAGCTTGTCCAGGAAACAAATAAGCTCAGCTTCAACTTGAGAAATATTAACTTCCCCCTGGATGGCAAACTAATTATAGAGGTAGAGCCTAACTCGGTTTAAGATCCACAACGTCACTGCTGGGAAGTGAAGCTACAGTGACAAAATCTGATCAGTATGTTAACCTATAAAGATGATGGCGGGAGGGATTCCGAGTTGTCTGTCTGATGTCATTGAATTTTTGTAAATTTATTTAAATAAATATTTCTGTATTGCTCTAGGTTGAAAATTCAGAATAGTTAGAAGATTTTTTTGGCTGAAGAAAAAAAACAAGAAAATTCCCTTAACATTTTTTTTTTATATGTCTCTCTTAAGTGAGCTCATTATACTCCTCACATATCCGGATGTGGGGACCCAGACAGGGACAAACTGTCTGCCGCTCTGCCCATACAGGAAGTCTACTTGTCTGACTTATCCTCAGTGTAAGAAACTGTGTTATCCCGCCACCAATCCCTGCAGATGTCAAATGACAGCATCTTTGGTGGTATTCTGTGTTTGGGTATTTTGGGTAATTGAATGTGCCGGGGCGCCATAGTTTTAATTTGATTTGAACAGATACAGTTTTAGTAGGCAGCACTGATATCACTTCCCTCTCAGAGAGCATACTTTGGCATCTATGTCATCAGCCTCCTTTTGGAATTCAACAGATAACTTATTGTTGCGGGATTGCATGTCTTTGAGTTGAGGATATGTGTCTCCGAGTTAATCATAACTTCTGTGTTCCACCACAAAACAAAAACAAGCGTCTCACTTTACACACATTACCACTACCCACACTTAGAAGGTGCAAAGACACATGATGCCCTTTCAAAAGGAAAAAAAAAACAGCTTGAGTGTGTGCATCTCATTTTGAGAAAACTAATAAAATCCTAGTAAAGAGGTGATGGAGTTCATCTGGCCAAAGGAAAAAATACATGAGAAAGTGAGATGTTTAGGTCACCAACAGTCATCTGATCTGTTGCCATTATGCAACAGCCACACTTATTTTCAAGATGAAGAGGGTAGAACAGAAAAACAGAGACTTGTGTGCGTCACCCCTTGGGGCATCTGTGTTTTTTCGGCGTTCCAGAGAGATTCAGCGATCAGGCCTCGTGTAAGACCATGACTCCATAACACCACCTCCCATACTCCACCACACTGGGGTAGAGTTTGGGAAGCTCCTTCTTCTTTGACACGATTTTCCCAATTTTCTGCTTGACTGTGATGGGAAATGTATGAAAGCACGCTCTGTGCATTTTTGAAGGCTCACCCTTCACAGATGGCCCTGTGTCGAGCAGCAACTGCTGCCCAAGACTCCCACAGATGGAGGATCCAGAGAGAGAAAAAAAAGGAGTGGTATTTGAACCAAGAGCTTTAACTTCAGTCTGACTTGAAATGTCACATGTGGTGAGAGGAGGAAAACCCCCTCTGTTCATCATCACATAGATTGGTTTGATTTTGACATTGCAGAATGTCTTGACTATCATAAGGTTGTTTACGATTTTAACTCCTTACTTTCCCAACCTTTCTATTTTTGAGAGCCAATGTAAAACAGGACATTAAAAGACAAATGTAAAAGCACAGGGGAGGAACTTTTCAGGAGAGAAAGTGAAAGCTAACACATCTGATGACATGTTTGCAAATTATCTCTCCTAAAATAAATAAACAGCAGCTATCTCAGTTTTGATGTGGCAGATTTTATACATTTTATATTCAAATACATCTACACTGAGTCATTATTTCCCTAATTCTTAAATTGTCAAAAGCTGAAGCAAGATCATGTTTACAATGCATCAGGCGCCCATTCATAATAAATAATAATGCTTTATAAGGATCCTTATAAATGAATGCATGCAGACCTATAACAAGATATAAGCAGAAGCAATGTTTTAAGTGATGGACATAGGGAATCAAAAAGATTTGCTCTCATGATATTTTATAACCTCTATGCAGAGTGACAACATGTATATATTTATACATCCATATCAATAATTCAGTAAGAGCACTGTGGTTGCTACTAGACTCCATTTATACTTTATACAAAACTCAAATTTCAGACATTATGAAGACTTTTAAAAAGGCTTATAATGTTTTGTCAGTGAGCATGTGACGCTCTATAGAGGAGCTTCTACCTACAATTCCTTTTAAAACTCCAGTAGACAGGTTTTTGATGCCGTATTATCCTGCATTAAAGCACGAGCACATCAAGACCCAGGATCTGTTTCAACCTCCTGAAGTTCGAAAGGAGGACATCTAGGCCTCCAAGCCTGAAGGAAGCAGTAGGGATGTAGATTGAATTAGCAAGATGCAAAAACAAAACAGAACAAAAAAAACAGGTTTTGGTCCAACTTGATTGAGTTGCACCTCTCTAGACCAGCTGCCCGTTGTTTCCGTAAGTTTTATTATGGCCTTCTACATACATTAGTTCATGTTTCTGTCAGTTTTCGTACCAACAGAGCAGAACAGGTTATAAATAGATCATAACACAGGCAAAAGTTTGACGTTGGACCTTATTACTGCTAAAACTTGAAATCACTGGAGTTGGGATCTGCTTAATGACAAATTCATATGACTTGCTATTCGATTCAGAGCAACGACACTGGGGACCTCTTTCTGGTTTTTAATTTGGAGCATATTTGCACTGGGGAAATCATGCCTCCTTATCTCATTTTCACCAGAGACTACGCAGCTTGCTTTTAAGTTTACTAACAGTGTGGCATAACAAGATCTACAAAGATGTTAGCCTCAATCTTAGGAGTCACATAAAAAAAAAATAAATAAATAAACCAGTGCATCCCAAACAAATTGTTTCATCACTTTTCCTAATTGTTTCATCCTTGGTGCTGAATATAGCTTCTTTTTTATATTTGTGGAGGAGGCTAAGGACAGTTATAATAAGTATAATTTCTCCAAAGAGAAATGTGCAAAAGTAGTGCCAACATTGCGTGTGCTCAGTTAGACTCTTCCCCACCAGAAAGACGGAAACATTTCCAACATCTGCTGCAGCTTTTGTTGACTAAAAAAAACTTGTTTTGGATCTCTGAAAGTGTCTTTCCTTCTTTTCAATCACATTTTTTCCAATCATATTTCATACCTTTTCTTCGAAGTAAAATGTTTCTTTGTTTTGTCATAATTTGTCATAATTTAGCAGATGTCAAGCTAAATAGCTTATGAATTTCAGCCATGCTAAGAGGGAAGAGACAGCAACATCAGTTCAGTCTTCAGACCTGCCAGGTGTGACTGCAGCAACTGCAGGTATTTGTTGGCTAACACTGACGAGAACACAACACCCTTAATGCACAAGTTCATTTTCAGTGTGAATGATGAACTTGGATGTAACTTGGATGTATAAAAGTAGCCATGGCTTACTTTGCACTTGCTGAAATAATTTTTTATTTTAGAAAAGAGTTTTGTAGCTCTCATGAGAAATGAAAAAAAAAAGAAAAAAAAGTAATCATAAATAGTCTCTCTTTCCAAAATTTCAGATATTATGAATGTTTGAAGTGCAGCGAGGATATCTAGTGTTTATCACAAACGTTTCAACTTTTCTTAAATTTCTAATAACAGTCTCAACATGTCATCTTATTTCCTAACCCTAAGTTTTCTCTTCCACATCTCCCTTTCCCCTTCCACTTTTTCTCTCCAAACTGAAATGCTGCATCAGCTGTTATCAAAGCTTGATGAATTTGGATTTAAAAATAGAATATTGCCCAGAGGAGCCTAAGATCTTGGGTGCCTGCAAAGACTGCTGTTTGTGTGCACATTCACGAAAGTACATTCACGGCTAGTAAAAAATAAATAAATAAATACATTTTTCTTCCATGATTTAAATATAGAAAGCTTGACTTATATTTATCATTTGCATGCCAAAACATCTGCGCTGTAAAGACTTAATAAGTTTAACGAGCAATATGGCAGAAAGGACGATGCCAAGTTGATGTTTTCTCCCTTTATCTCTGTCTCTCTCCCTCACCATTGGAGGTGGGTAATTAGTCTGTTGAGGTCGGGGATTTGGGGGGAGGTGAGAGGTCCTATAATCTTTTGCTGAGAAGGCACCTTGTCCTCTCCCCTGTTTATAACATCATCAAAGTTGTGCCTCTGGGTGCCCCCAGCTTCGTTAATAATTTAGGTGAGCGCTGGCCTGCCTGGCTGAGGCAGGAAGCCCTTACTTATTGAGTTTGTAAACCATATGATGATTTACAAGAACACCTTTGCATTCGTCATCCTCATTAAGTAAAAAGTAAAACATTTTCTCCATCTTCTTTTCTGTTTTTCGCCTCTCCGTTTGTGCTTTGCGGGGTAAACAGATGGCGGATACTCAGAAAGGTGTGACGTGTTGGGAGGACTGACAGGTGGAGAGGTGGAGAGTCAAATGGGAAAAAGGAAAAAGGGAAGGAAGAGGAAAGAAAGTCTTATTCTTTTCCTAAATAATATGAAGTGTGCGGTCGTGAAACAGATATAGATTGGGAGGACGATAAAAAAAACAAACAGAGAAAACATATTCAAGCCAAATGTTTGTCTTTAAATTAAACTTTTGAAGACAATCTGAATTTGACTTTGTTAAAATGGTGCACTTTTGATCTCCAAAGCTTCTCTTCCTGATGATGGTTATATTCAAATTTCGAAAAAAGCTGCAATAAAATTCAATTTTCTTTCCATGTTTTATAGTCATTTTTTATTCAACAGTGTCTTTTGTAAATTAATTCCTCATCTGAGGGCAATAATGTATCCCAGAGCTTTCTCTGCTGCTGAATAAATGGGGTGGGTCAACCTGCCTTAAGCAGATGCTAACCCACCTTTAAATCATTTCATTAGTCTGAAGTGGTCGTACGGCGCTTTAACCCAGATGAGAATAATTTTATGCTGAGTTCAGAAAATGTCCTGCATTAAGAAGGTCAAATCTAATGATAGCCAAAATGAAAATCAATAAGTAAAAGTATCTCTTTCTAGTATCTGGCGTTCAAAGACCTGTACTGAATGAGAACACAGTAAGTGAGTTCCAGCGCTGGAAGATGGTATATTAAGGGGTCTTTTGACAGCTATTTTGGACATGGTTTGGAAGGTAAGAAGGTCAATGCAGAACCCCAAAGTGAAGCTTGGTTTATGGAAATGATTTTGTTATGGCATGGCAGAGCCAAGGCCAGGGGAAGGTGCACAGCAAGGAGCCGGCAGCGATGGAATATTTCATCCACTCAGGACTGATGGCTTTTGGAAAGTGGCTCGCCACAGGACTTGAGAGTGTCTGTGTGGATGCAGCTCTAAGTGTGTGGTGAAAGGTATTGTTCAGCAAAAGTACAAGCACGTGAATGAAGTTTGGGGAAGAAAAATGGTCACGCAGAATAAAAGGGAATCAAACTGATGACCAACTAGAGAAAGGGTTCAAGTGGTTGACCTAACATGTAAGCCCAGTGAATCACTTTTTGTCTTTGTTCCTTCTGAGGGAATTATCGAGGCAAGGATCTTGTCACAACTGTGTAATATGTTTATTGGCATGTTGTAAGATGACAAAAATATACATATATAGAAAAAGACAACAAAAGATCCAGAGAGCACTAACAATTCCTTTTAGCCTAAATGCATTGGATGGTTGCAAACATTGGTGATTATTTATTTGAGTTTCAATTTTGTTGTGCGATCCCCTAAAGGCAGGGCAGCCATGAAGATTTGTTTTACTTGCTTTGTTGTTGTTTTAGAGTCAGCTAGGCCAAATTAACACCATTTTATCTCTTATTTAAACACACATTATGTTGTTTAAACCACCCGTAGTATGTTATTCTCAGGAAGCAACCATCCATCCAGCCAATTATTACAAATATATCCCAGGAAATTTTGAGAGTAAACACGAGTCCTTTCGTCTCACCGCCGTTTCATCGTTTCATAAATCCTCGATAGGCTCCTGTCACAAAGTTCACTTTTCTGAATCTTCTCCCTGCTCTCTTCACTTGAGATTTAGATGGTGTCATCCTAATAGGTTTTACAGTTTTTAAAGAGATTATACTTTGGGATTACCACCTGAGCAGGAGGGGTTTAGAAAAGTTCAGCAATGCCTTTGATGTCCCAGAGTGTAAACACAACCTGAGGCTACCTTGCAAGGAGGAGCCCCTGTTTTGTTATTCAAAGCCACAGCCCTTAATTGTGGTGGTTGGGACAAAAGAAAAAAAGTTAACATTTTTCTAAGATGCAATTGGGGAGGGGATCAGCTGATAGTCAAGAAAGGCTAGTTTTGCATTACTGTGTAAATAAGAATTTAGAAATTCCACTCCGAGGTCAGTTAAGCAAATGCCATGATCGTCTGGTATTACTGCACTGACTTCTGTTCATTGAGACACGTTTGCCAAAGCGCTTACCGTGCTAATTACAGGACCATATATTTATATACAAAATATTGAAGAGCGAGAATAACTGCAAAGTAACCTCAAGTGGCCAACATTTTTTTTTAAATCATCCAAAACAAGCTATCTTTGAGATTCATGGCTCCTTCTCAGAAAGAGCAAAGCAACATTCAATGCTCTGCTTCCCAGCAATATTTAAACCTCCAGCTTCAGTGAGCCTAAGTGCAGAGATGGGGTTTTCTGCTGGCATTATGGACATGCAAATAGGCCTTAATGTCTCCACGAGGCCCTCTAAAGGAAAATACCTCCACTCTAACTCGCAGAGATGCGTTTCCTACTGGTGCCGTCTGCACTCAGCTGTGCTCTGTTTCAACACTTGTGTGCTTTTTGCATTGAAGTTATTGTCGCTTCAGTTAGAGCTAAATAAATGGCGATGCTTTTGCATTTACTGTGGGAACAAGTGATTTTATGAGAGTCTTTTTCATATGTAGCTATGACATTTTTGTCTTGACTGAAAAACACATCACACCGTAAAGAGTGGATGAAACTGTTACAAAGTGTAAAACAGTACCAGACAAAAAAAAAAAAAAAAAGGCCAGGAAACCATCAGGTTGCAGCAGCTTTTAGTTCCTGTTACATTTGATTCTGACTCGCTATCCTGTCCTGTCAAAACACAAAAGGCAAATCAATATTGTCATTCACAACTTCAGATTAAACCCTCCCTTCTTTAACTGCCTCCATGTTCTTTTTTGGGCCATTCAATCTGCCGTAACAGTGACAAACACATCTGAATCGATTGTTGGTGAGATCAGCGAATTAACAAGTAGAATGTTCTGGGTTTTTTCTTTCTTCTCTCCTTTGTTTTTCCCCCAGAATGGGCAAGGAGGGAAGCAATGGAGCAGAACCCATAAAAAGACGGCAGTCATCAACAAACACAATAAAACCCTGATCTAGAAACTACTTTCAGAGGCGATGTATTTGAGTATTGCTGCGCAAATGTTTTTGCAATTTAGAGTCAGTTGCCAAAAACCTCTAAATGCCCATAAACAGAAGTGTGCAGTTAAGATTTTAAACAGAAAACTAGTTCCTGTGCTTTATGTGGGCAAGAGAGAAAATTACACAAATATTAAAAATATCCTCCTCAATTCTTTCCAGGTATTTGCATGAGTAGACAGTGTGGTTTTGAAAGAACAATGTTGCTCAGAGCTTAAACAGAGACGAAAACAAAAGTCTGCAGTGCCTCTCTGCCACATGGACATTCACATGTGTTGGAGTACACAGAAATGACCAGTTATCACTTGAATCCTTACCGATCCCCATACAAAGACTACAAAACATAAAGAGACACACTTTGCATGTTAGCAGAGGCTGCCAAGCTAATTGAGGAAGGAACTTTAAAGCTTTCAACTGAGTAAGTTGATGATAGGGGCTGGAGGAGGATGACTTGGTACATCATTGTTGGTTGAAACAACGCCATAGCAGTAAAGCTTGGCTTTGGTGTGTGAATAAGTCATGGAATAAGGCTTAAACGAGTGAATGTGGCTTTTGGGTGTAACAGATACAGGTGGGGTCACAGGTTCACATTCTGACTGGATCAGCATCACCTCAGTCTCAAGTGCTGCAGTAATGATCTGCTCCCCACCTGTCTTAATCAGATAATAATAAAAAAAAGAAAGGAAGATGGGGAGAGAATATCCTCCCACAAATCCTCTGTCTCAGCACTAATTCAGTGTCTCCAAACCCAGTCTGCATCTAGGCGTCTTAGAGAAGAATGGAAGTATTTAGCTGTTGGATAGAAACTGACGACTGCTGCTTCAGGAGAACATTCTCTTTTCTTTCGTGTAGGAGTCCTCTGACTTTTTGACCCTCAAAGGCTTAAAGAACCAGGTGAAACTGGATTTGCAGAGAGGGCCATTAAGACATGAGCAAAATGCAGTTAGAGTTAATACAAACAGACATAAAGTCAAAGGTGCAAGTGCAGCACATTCAAGGTTTTGCTGCTCAGCCTTATTTGTAAAAAAAACAAGTTTTGGTTCTATTTTTTTCCATTTAAATTGTTGTAGTCATGCAATACTCTTGCTGCTGTTTTTTTTTTATATATAGTGTTATTTAGATACACACACAAGCCATATGATTATCAGGTTGACAATAACAATGTCAAACAACTGTTGACAACAACAATGTAGAAATAAAAATATAAAAAACAGTTATTTGTTGTGAAAGAGCATATCAGACAAAACCATGTATGTTTATCTGTAAAACACTGGTTGCACATGCCACAGGACAGTTTAACCATGTGTCTGTGTTTCCACTGCATATATGTGACGATATACAATAACTGTGAGGTGAAAAGTTGCCACACAGTGAGTCTTTATGTGTGCACGTCTCACACGTCGGTGACCCACTGTAAGACTGTCTAAGCTCATCTAGCCTGTTAATTTCTCCACTTCCAATGAGAGGAGCAGAGGTCACACATCAAAGCAGCCAAAGATGATTGCATGAGAAAAAGGCTCACGGACCTGCCCGAGCTTGCTCTCCTGGATTTAGACACTTAGCAAGAGATGAACGAAAGGCTCTAGAGTTCACATCCTGTCACACACACGTATGTCAGTAACCGTGTTCATGTACAGCTCACTGCATGTAGCACCTGTGCATCTTCTCGCATGCAGACAGTTTTAAACATATCAAACTGCATAATGTTCTTTTAAACTTACCGTTTTGGCCCAAATATAGGACGATTCTGATTATAAGATGACCCCTATTTTTTTTAAATATCATTTTGGGAAAATAAAAATATGATGAAGACAATAAGATTATTCATAAAACAACTTTTTATTGTACAATTAGTATAGAAAAAAAATCACACAGATAACATTCTGCTGTATTGTTCAAACATTTTAATGCTCTCATCTTTTTCAGAAAGTATGGTACAATACTTAAAGCAAGAAAATTCTGGTCTGCAACAAAACTTTCAAACCCCTTTGCTCAAGTCGGTTGCATGGTTCCTCCATTTTACATCAGATTTTACCTGCTAGCATGCGTTCACTGTGATGCTCGATCCGCTTACTGGTTACTTCGGCGCAGCTCCATTTAGTGGCGCAGATGTGTAACGACAACAGAAAAGTCTAGTCCTTGATTATAAGGCGACACCATTTTTGAGAATATGATTTCCAGAAAAAATATCGTCCTATATTCGGGCCAATATGTGAAGTCATGGATGGTTAAGCTTCTTACAGCTTAACCAGGACAAAACTGAGGTCTTAATCATTGGTCCTGAAAATGAGAGAAAGAGAATTTTACCGAAATTACAAAATTACAAAATTTTCTTAGTGTGAGAAACCTGGGTGGTTTTTTTTTGTTTGTTTTTTTGTTTTTCAACTCTGAGCTGGTTTTTATTCCACATATTAGAAATTTAACAACAGGTTTTTTATTAGCTAAAATCTCTCTCTTGCCAGCACGAAGGTGTTGATGCATGCTTTTATCTCCAGTAGAATAGACTACTATATTGTCCTCCTCTCTGGTCTTCCCAAAAAGACTATCTCTAACCTACAATTACAAAATTCAGCTGCACGTATGCTGACGAGGACCAGAGGGACAGGAACATATTACACCAGTATTAAAATCCCTGCATTGGCTGTCTGTGTGTTTCAGGATTGATTTTAAAGTTATTTTAGTTGTTTATAAACTGTCTTAATGGTCTTGGGCCTTCTTATTTATCTGACCTCCTTTTAAAGGTATGAGCCCGCGTGGACCCTGAGGTCCTCAGGTACCAGTCATGTGATCATTCCTGAAGTCAGAACTAAAACCTGTGGTGAGGCCTTGTTTCATCATTACGACCCGACGCTGGAACAGTCCACCTGAGGACCTCAGGGCTGCAGAGACTGTTGATGCTTTTAAGGGAAGCTCAAGACCTACCTTTTTAACTTGGCTGATAGTTACATTTCATTTATTCATCTATTTTTTAATTTATTTAACTCTACTCTAATTTTACTGGTATTTATTTTTTACTTATTTGCTTATTTATTTTATTTATTTATTTCTATATTTATTTATTTATTTAAGTATTTCTCGTGTGTGTGCAGGTGAGAGAGAGAGTGGATGCGTGTTGATGCTTTTTTCCTGCTGTAACCTTGGGTGTGTTCGCTTTTGAGTTGTTGCCTTGTTCTTTCTTGTTGTTGTTTTAATGATTGTATTTATTATGTAAAGCACTTTGTGTTACTCTTGTATGAAAAGGGCTTTATAAATAAATAAATTTGAATTTGAAGGAGAATGAAATCTAAGGCTACATTGTACTGTCAGCGGTAAATAAATGGCCTTATATAAACCTGCAACGCTGACTGATTTCTTTTTTTTATTTGGATGACTAGCCTATGAAAAGATTGCCCTCCTGGCCAGTACACGCAGTGCTGACCACCAACTGAACAGATCAATGGAAGCTGTTTAAAGATGAGATGTCTTCACGTAGGCAGACAAACCTGTAGAGGGAGGGAAAAATGGTTTACATTCACTGCCACCTAGATTTAACAAGCTTTTACAATATGGTGATTTCATGCAAGTGGCCCTCAGGCACAATTTCCTTTTTCAACCCTATGAGGCTCTCCTCCAGCTACAGGTGAAGAACAACAAGGATCACAAGGCAACATGACATTTTATCATGAACTTCAAAAATAATATGGAAATGGTGAACTTTTGATGGCTCCCTGACAAATACAGGGAGCCCTTGGCACACTTTAATGCTCTTGGCATTTTCTGGGAATGAGATTTAAATAAGTTTGCACATTTCTGACCTGAGAGGTGTGACCTCATCCATCCTGATAACGCTCCAATCCATAGGATGTAAGGTACATGTGAATGGTTAGGCAAGAAGGTATATATAAATTAGTGAGTCATATGTAATTCATTGGCAGAGACGTCACTAAGAAACTGGGATAGTGCAGGCCTACTATGTATGTATCTTGAGGTAATGGAGTGAACATAATGCAGTCCGATTTAGATTACAGGTTTTGCAAGGTAGCAACTAGTACTAGTAGCTACTAGTAAGTGCTTCTGACAAACAGGGACCAGCTTTGGTTAAGTCATTTAATGCTGCATTCGCTGACCATGGGTCTAAGTTTGATTTTCCACACTAAAAGTGAAGCAAATCAAATAAAAGCACACAAAATCTCATTTTAGAGTCAGTAACTGGATAAGATTTGTCATCCTTAACTTCTGCTTTTTAAATTCATTTTCCAAAAGGAGTTTTTTACACTTAATTATATTGAAATTTGTATCTTTGATATGAAAAACATTAGACAAAACATTTTTAGACCATGTTAAGAAACAATTTTCTTCCATTGAGAGAACTTTATCACTTACAAAGCAAACCTAGAGGGCCTGTTTGTTGGGGATATAGAAAGACAGATGACTCTGATGCCGACCCCTATGACCTTTGCTGTTACCATTTTTTAACCATGTTGGTCAGAGGGAGAAATTGTGTTGTATCCTCCTTCTAGAGACTTAAAGAATCAAGATGTATTAAAGTTCCCATGGTGGATTCAGCAGTTAATAAGATATTGTTTGACTGTGTTTTATCAACACATCTCCGTGTCTGTAATTTCTGCATAATAAGAAGCATCATTGACATCAAAGTGGAAGGCTACTGTACACACTCTGTTGGTGTGCTTATCAGGACTTCACCCAAAGAAAAAAGACAAAGATGACATCCTCACGTATTTTTATACAAACACACACACGCACACAATTGCATGCACGCACAGTCGACACACATGAATGAAACATATGTGCACAAATTACAAATGAATCTTTATGCGCACACGCATCCGCATGCAAGTGTATATGCGCAAGGTGTGTCTCTTTTGCTGTGATGTTAAAGTAGCCAGGTATTTATGCTTCTTCTTGGCTTATCAGATTTCAGTAGCTCCCCTGAGGCATATTAACACAAAAAGATAGATAGCCATTCAAGCATGACCTTAGATACACAACACATACACACACACACACACACACACACACACCCCTACATTCAGACCTCAGTGATATAAAGATGACAGTCTAACTATTACATCAGACATCCCTGATTACTGGCAACTTTTGACTTAAACAGAGGCATATCCAGAACAAATAAACAAGTATTGCAGCTGAAGAGTAATGTTATGAAGAGCACAAGCATAAACCCCAAAAGAATGTCTGGACCTAATATGTTTGAAACCATTAGGATGTGTTCATTTTCCATCATACAAATTGACGTGGGAACATACTGTTCACTTTAGTGACTGACTATCAGTGCAGCTTAAATGGTTCACTTGGAGATCTCTAGTATTTGTAAGGATATATTTGTAGGCTATCGGCATGGTTTTAAGAAAAAAAAAAAGATGTAAATGCTATAATTTTGTGATGTGCATGGGAGTTAGGCGTGTTGTTGTTGTTGTTGTTGTTGTTGCAGAGCGGGGTGAGCCCAACCTCACCTGGCTGATAGCATCTGACTTCACTGTTCTCTGCCTTAGGCTCTGAGCCACACCACCATTTATTTAGCTCTAATCATTTTAAAGGATCTTCTCTTTACCACCATCACTAAAAGCAGACAGGGTGAACCCGAAGAAGAGAAAACAGCAACAAAAAAATAATAATAATACAGTGGAAAAATAAAAGAGATAAAGGCATGTAAAATTTATACAGGAATGTGTTTTCAGATTCCAGATTCTATCCTTGTCCTGTCCTTTGCAGTCTGGATTTCTTCTTTGTTGCATTTTCTTTTTAACCTTTTCACAGAAAATGTTTCAGTCATATAACACACAGGACCAACAATACAACGATGGGGTTTGTAGGAGGTGAAGGGTCAAATAATGTAAGTGACAGCATGGACTTTGAAGTCTCGCAGTAGGTACCCGGCACCTCCCTCTCCTTCCCCATCTTCTCCCTCGGGCTCTGTGTCAGTCTTTTTCATACTTTGCCTCAGCATATTGCACATTTCTCCCTGTGTTATGTCTTACTTCCTGAAAATCTGCGGTTTAAGTTTAAGCATAGTTCATGGGCTTTTGTTGTATTGATGGGTGAAATCATATTATACGTGATAATTATGCATATGTAGACATGCCTAAATACAGGGTCTAGCAATTGTTCTTGTATATTTATTTATGTAGCCCTGGTTTTTTTTTTTTTTTCAAGGCCATTAATTATTTTTGTTTTGAGATGTTCTGTAAATATGACAGCATGGAACTTTTGCTTTGTCCAACGGCTCCAGCAAATCTTTGTTCTTCTTGGTAAATGTTAAAAATTCTCTTATAAAGAGATTCATAATGTCAGAGTACACATTGTTCTGGTTCCTGTGCTCAAAGATAGTTTTCACTTTATTGCATATATTTTGTACTTTTCAAGGCAATATTCTTTGAAGGAACTAATTCCAGTTGTTGGTTTGGGTTAGCGTAGCCCCATTCAGAGGATGTTTTAGACGCTTTTAAGCACCAGCAGGTCCTATTCCCTCTGCATGATATTGTGGTGAAAATAAATATGAATAACATGACAATGTTTTAAGTCTATTTATGTTAAAAAAAATTAAAAAAAAAAAAAAAAAACAAATTTCTGTGGATGACTCCAAGCCTAACCTGTTTACAGTTCAAATAAAGAGTTAAATAACTTTGACAAAACTTGTACTAACAGGCAACATTTCCCTATCACACAAAATGGAAACTTTTTCTTTTTCTAGTTTTGTTTCCAGTATTTCCATGGTTTCCCAGTTAGATTCCAAGTTCTGCAAAACTTTCAAAACTGTGTATATTTGTGATTTTTTGTGATTATTTTTTCTTTTTTGTGATTGTGCCATTTTGCGCCAAATGAAACTGAGTTAAGCTGAAGTTTGCCTCCACAGTGCTTGACATTCACAGACCTGTAATCATTCACAACTGCTGACTTGCAGAGGTGTGCCATGATTAAAGCGTGCTCTACATCCTGTCAAACGTATGTAGCAAAAGACAACACTTTTTTAGAGGGAATTACAACCCAAGAAAGATATACATTGTTTGGTGAAAACACTCAGGAAGAAATTCTTTGCCTGAGGGATGGAACTGAGATGTCTTTGTGGCACTCCCCAGTCAGTCAAAGGCACACATCCACATACCTGTCACACAGATTCACCACAAATGTCCATGCACATTCATACATGCAAACCATCACACACCTGCAGACACTCAAATGTACTTGCTGCACTCTTGAGGTCTTGCATTCCCATGCAACGGTTATCGGTGTCTATGCAGTATTTCTGCAGTCTCTATAAAGCGCCAGCATCACACTGACAGACATTGCTACCTGTTACTCCTTCTCTCTGGTGAGAAGCTGTGACAGCATGACTTCTGGCAATTTCTTTCATATGTGTGAGAAAAAAAACTGCAAACCACACAGCAAAAGCTATGGGCAAAAGGGGGATGATGACAAACAATAAGCGCAGACAGAGGGAGACAGAGTTGGGAGGAAGATAAAGACCCACTGTAAGGAGGATTGAAAGATGAGGCCTCGCTTTATAATACATTTATTCAGTTATGTCCGAAATTACAAACAGAATCTAGCACTTAACAAAAGTTCATATATTTTTATAAGTTTGTGTGGCATGCAAGACAGTACCATTAAAACTGGGCCAGGTAGCAACATTTTGGAATCAGTGGAAAAATCTATGCAACCCTTTTACCTCTAAATGCAGACTTATTTTTGTACAATTCAGATATGTACAGTAGTTGGACTTTTTTTTAACTTTCCGGAGCTAACTCACAGCCACTGACCAACTTTCCTTTAAGCGCCCCATGACAACGTTTTTAGTCTTAAGCCACTTTCACGGAGATCAAGGTGTAAAGATGCACTGAAGACCCCCTCCTCATTCCCGCTCCAATATCCATCTATACATTCAAAGTGATCCCACAAAGGTGCAATATTCTCTCCCCAGTGTGTGCATCACAAAACCTAATGGAGTTCCACAATCTGAAGACAGTCCTTTCCTCTGCTTCACGGTACACAGTCAGGAACAAGTCCCTGATGTCCCTAGTCATGGACTGCTTTATTCAGTCAGCACTGAGTAAAGGGAAGCACTGAATAAGTGCCAAAAGTTTGAACCTGGTTGGTCCTGTGGGACACACACAGCAGTACCCTGTCACTTGATGTGGTGTTTTGGCTAAGTATTCTGACAGCAGGCCTGAATGACCTCATCATCTCCGTGATGGACTGATTTAACCCTTTGCATGGAGTTAAAAAGCATCTAAAGGATACAAAGATGCATCCAAAGATGCATGCAAAGATTCACAAAGCGCTCATTTCACCTCCCAAATCCTTTGCGCTCCATGTTACTTTTTTTCGTATTTTTATCTTCTGTGTATTTAATATTACGGTGGTTCAATATCTTTGACTTCACATTTCAACGTTTGACTGTGAGTTACAGATATTATTGACCCTCTGGGAATATTGTGGAGGGGTCTTTTTGGGGTCATCGCCAGAGGCATACATGAGTCGCCTAAGGCGATCTATGTGATCACGTCTTTAACTGGAAAAGCTTCTGGGGGGGGAGGGGTGGGTGCCATACAGCTGAAACCTTCTGAATTTATTTTAAAACTCAGTCTGACACAATTGAAAACCAAAGTTGTCTGAACATCTTGGAACATTCATATCATGATACCAAATACGTTTTCAGATTTGTACCCTTTTTCAAGTGCAAAAAATCAAATATAAGTCATCACCCACAGATAAAGCTGTGTTTTTTTTTTTCCTTTTGTTAATGCGTAATAAGTTCAAGGTAAAACACAAAAGCAAAGTTACACATTCTTCATTACATAAATGTTGCACTAACTTGCCTGACTCTTTGCTGAGGAGCAGGACATCACTCCATTCCAGTTCACGTGTTTTGTGTTGCCCACACTGGACATTAACGTGTCCTTTTCTCTCTCTCTCTCTCTCTCTCTCTCTCTCTCTCTCTCTCTCTCTCTCATGCTGTGCTCTCACTAATGGACAGATGGCATCCCATTGTTTACTGAGTCAAGGTACAATGCCTTATCGGCCATAGCAGCGGAAACTGGGCTAGCGTTTCTGCTTGACCCAGCTTAAATCTGCCACCAAAAAAAAAGAGAGAGGAGGAGGGGAAGGAGGGCAGGAAGAAGAAACACTGAGGAAGGATAGACTAATGACTAGCCAATGGAAATTGTTGCAAAGAAAAAAAAAAATCTCCTTCAATATGAATGTCAGGCCTCTATTTTGCACCTTTTTGACCCTGCTGTGTGGGTTGTGATTGTGAAATTGCCCTCCTTCTTTCCCATTCTTACCTCCCATAAATCAAGTCAGCTGTGATATCCCCGATCATACACATGCCCAAAAACACAACACAAACGCAACACACAGAAGCCTAAAGGGGACTTCTTGACAACGGGATGCAATCAGCTCAGAGCCAATCAGTAATGAGGGTTGATCAGCAGATTGATTGAAGAGATTGGGCTATGTGACAACATTCCTTTAGCTCTTTTAACAAGATGGGACTGATGGGTGTACATACTGCAGTCTGGTAGTCTGGTTTCTAAGGCACGAGTTGATGTACTATGGCCACAGATCACGCTGGCATCCATGTGCTGTGTGTGCGCACATAAAGAACAGGCAGCATGACGGCACTTTAAAAGCACAAAGTGATACTGTTTATTTAATATGAATGATCAAATGTGATCAATCATGGCTTGACAAGGTGTCCTCCTTTGCAGCAGCGGAAAATGACAAACAGTAGAGTGTTTGTAAGGAAGAAAAATGATCACAATAAAAAAGAAAAAGAAAAGAATTTACATTCAAAACAAAAACATTCAATTTTCATCTTAGGGCCACAGCCAGATTAACAATATCAGAGAGTAAAAGATAAGCGATATGCATATTAGCTCAAAGCCTGCAAGGACCAGAGGGTTTCCAGCACAAAACTAATAATCCATGAGTTTTTTTTTTGTTTGTTTGTTTTGTTTTTTGTTTTTTTACTTGACTTTACATTTTTCAGTTGGTGTTTGTGGATGACAGATTTTCTTTTTGCTCACAAACATGCATGTTCACAAACGCTAGGTATTCAAAACCAGAAATGCTGGAAAACAGACTTAGTTTTGAGTATTCAATAGGGCCTGTGATCAACAATAAGCGATTACCATATATATTTCCTCAAATTTTTGTTTTTCTGAGTCAGGGTTAAATGGGGCACATTTTAGTTGGACATAAAATCAGATCGATTCGGCCTCTCTCAGTGGTGCGGTCACCCAAAAGATTGGCTATAGATCACTACCGTGGCAAACCTCTTTTTCAGTCACTCAAAGCCCCAGCTCCTCCCCTCCTTTTAACCCCTGAGGGCCTGAGACCTGGGGAACTTTTAATTATCCACAGCCCCAGCTCTCTTCCCCAGTTACCACTGAATGGTCAACAGGCTTTTTACTACTTACTGGGGCATCAGTGCCTGAATAATAATAGGAAACAATGTCAGCGTGCAGGAAGAAGTGTCTGGGGGGGTCAATGCTGAGAGGGAGAGAAAGAAAGACAGAAAGACAGAGATAGGGGTATCATTAGATAAGCCTGTCGGTTAATTAGCCCTGCTTCAGGAGGAGGGGACTCCCTCCTGATGCCAAGAATGGCCATCAGGCGTTATCCGTGATCGCCTATTTTTTATGGTCCTTTGCAGACAACACTTACAAGATTGTTAAGCAGCGTGGAGGGCATATGGTGCCCGTATTGAAACATGCTGTTGTCAGTCAGTTGCACACTGACAGAGAGAAAAATAAAAGTTTTTACGTTGTTGCAGAGGCGGGGCTGAAGATGTTTCGTTCCAGCTGTTTGTTAGTCACGGACTTTAAAAAAAGATGCCATTGAATGATCACGTCACCTGTGTGGGTTGACCGCTGATGACACAGACTACCCCTACCAATGTCTGTAGCAGAATTGTTACATTTTTTTTTTCCTTGAAGATAACTGCCATAGTCTGCACTTGGGAGATATTGAATGTATCACAAGGCTTATTTGTATAGGATTTACTCATATTTAAAGGGTCTCCTCAGAAACCATGTTTTGCTACTACTTACTTCCACTCCTACTGACTCGTGGTGGCAATGAGCCATCTGAAAAGTTTCATTTATACTTGGAGATGTTTTCAGATCTTCACTGGCATTGAAGATCATACCAGCAACTAGAAGTTTTGAAAAAAAAATACATATTACATTGTGTTCAATCAATCAATCAAACTTTATTTACATTGCACTTTTAGTACAATTAAAATGCAGCACAGGCCGCCCCGGTGGTGCAGTGGTTAGGGCAGGCGGCCATATACAGAGGCTACAGTCCTCGTGCGGCTGGTCACGAGTTCGATTCCCGGCTCAGCGACTCTTTCCCGCGTGTCTTCCCCATTCTCTCTGCCCCCCTTCCTGTCTCTCTACTTTCAATAAAGGCCACTAGAGCCAAAAAAATCTTTAAAAAAAAAAAAAAAAAAAAAAAAAATGCAGCACAAAGTGCTTCACAGAGTAAAAACAGAGTCACTCCCACCCATTATTCCACTCCCTTCCCCTCCACCCCTAATGCCCAGCAATGATAAAATGTGTAATCGAAGAAATAAAAAAAATAGCTAAAATAGCTGAGAGGAAAACACTATGGCAGGGAGCCGTCTGCATCTGGAGGCAGGTGCGACCCAGCTGGAGAACAGACTTCTAGCCAGGGCCATAGCAGCCACCATCCTCGATAGAGAGGGCTCTGCTGGGGAAACACTGGAGTTAAAAAAGACATAAATAAATAAAATGATATCAAAGAAAGTTCAATAAATAACAATAAAAAAGGAGTAAAAATGTGCTAAAACCTTGGGCTGAGTAAGAAACCTAAAATAGAAAATCTACATCAGGATGTTGTTTATTTTTGAATTTATATGTTTATATTATTTGAGTCACAGAAGAAGTCTGTAAAGACTGACCTTTTAATTTTGAATCAAGTATCAAAACAGATGTATATATTATCTTGAAGAAGTCAATGATTTCTTTTCTCAGTTTTTCAGTTTGAAGCTTTCCAAATACGTTCTCCACAAGCGACAGTTTGGTCAAAACCGATTTTACGTCAAACCTCTGTTACATACACATGATGCATTATGTTATTAATATGTAATGTATTATTGTTCCGAATACACAGAGGCAACTTTGAAGAGTTCTTCCTTGTTTCTCCTCTCTGCTTTGTGTGCTGCTCATTTCGTCTTTACATTTCTGTTTGTACTGTCCGTTCATGATAGTTCACATATGTACAACTAATCATGAAATAACATTCTTTAATCTGCAACTTTCTTTCTTTCTTTTCAAGCCAACTCCTTCCTCCTCCCCTTATCCAGTCATTCTCTCCTTCTCCATCCTTCATCCATTCATCCAACCCCCAAACCCTGTCTAATTCTTTTTGCCTTCACCTCTTCATCCTTCCTCTCATCTCTTTCACTCACCCCTTTCTCTCACAGTAGTGGCTGATCAGGCTGAGCCCCAGGGCAAGAGAAGCAGCGCTCAGATCTGCTCTGTGTCGTATGACTAGTTATTTTTATCTCAAGTCACTTTCTAAGCCCAACCAGCTCCATCTCCACCTCTTTCTCTACTCTTTTTCTGTGTCCATTTTGTTTTGTTTTCTTTCTTTTTCCTCTCAGGCTGGCATCCTGGTTCTCTCATTATACTGTATAACTTTCGACACAATAGGATATGTGAGTAGTACTTTTGTGTATACAAACCTTTGTACCAGTGTGTGTGTAAAAGTGTAAAGTAAAATGATTCAGCTTGTTTTAGTCATTGATGTTGACAAGCATTAAGGTAAATGACACCTCAGGTGATGTCTACTGATAAATGGATTTGAGAAATATGTTATGTTCTAACTACTTTTTAAGTAAATGCATCTCTTTGATTTGCATATGTACCTTTACTAATGTGTGACAACTTGTGCAATGTAGCTTCATGTGGTCAACAGAATCTGAATCTGCAGTTCAGGAAAACACCTTAGAGACTTTTCCCGGAGAGTTGTTGGCATGTTGGTTAGAAATAGATATAATGTCAAGAAAGAAGAGACATGCACATACACACACACACTTCTATATGCACTTGGTCAGCTCTTCAGGAGGAAGCCCATTGTGTGGAGAGGGGATCGATAGAGGGGTCAGGCCATGTCAGGAGAGGTAAAGCAAGAAAGGAGAAACAAGTAGAAGATTGTTTTCTGCGTCTCTCCTCAGCAGTCTGTAGACCCTGCTGGTCAGTGCTTTGAGCCAGGTTACAACCTTTCAGTTCAGGGTGATGACACTGTTCACTTGCAGCAGCAAGTTCTTTATTTGCAAATATAATGTAAAATGTAAAGTTAGATAGATAGATAGATAGATAGATAGATAGATAGATAGATAGATAGATAGATAGATAGATAGATAGATACAATGTATCAAGTGTTTTGACTACACAACCTTCATATTTAGGGGACATCCCCTAATTGATGTGCCATTGTGCTTTGACTATTATTTCACAGAATCCCTCCATCCATCATCATTGAAACATTAATGCTCATGTTGGTGCCTTGTTTTTTTTTTTTTTTTTTTTGTTAAGAACAGCAGTGGATTCTCCTCACTTTCACTAATCCAAAGAAGTTACCAAGAAATACAAGCAGTGACTTTCTAAAATTAGCATTGCTATAATACAACGTATAATACAGCCAAAAAAGAATACAGAAAATTACTGAGTATTAAACACACAGGATGGTGGCATGCTGTCTTTATCACAACTATCAATTCTGCCCATCTCTAGCGGTAAAAAGCCATCATCTGTTATTTTCGGATGTTGGCCCCTACTGATAACTGTGGGAAAGAAACATGTGGTTCCCCGCACTCTTCCTCCAGCCTCACTCACAATGGTGTGCTTTGTCAACCTCACCTCCCAACTGCCATATCTTGGGCAATACATAGGGTTGGCATTGTGCTTAATAAAGTTACAGTGACCCTAAGACGCCTGACTTCCCTGGCTTCCAAAAGACAACACATTAGGGGTCTAACAAGCTAAAACAAAGACTTCAACTACCATTTTGCCCCTTTCAGGCCAAGTGTATACATACAGCATGTATATAAGTAACAGCTATCCCATGAGGTTACATCAAACTATCCAATTATCTTTTAAAAACAGTATGGCAAAGGTCTGATTTATCTAAAATTAGAGAGATTGTGTCTGGAGGGCAGATCATTGACATAGCTAATGAGTTAGCCCTGGCTGGCACCAAATCAAGCTAATGATTCACAGGTCTTTCTTAAGTAGCTTCAACCCACACGTGACCCCTTTAACATCTTTTTAAGGTGTTGGGTGAGTGAATTGGGTTGGCAGGGTGCAGCAAAGCTAGAAATTGAACAATATATATATATATATTTAATGCTTGGATAGGGGCACAAACAGTTTGCATTGTTAGATTAGCTGTGAAGCAGCTGTTCCACTGCCTTTGTCAACATTGAAAAAAGTACTCAGATCTGATGAGTCCTTCAGATCTTTCAACTCAGCATAAACAAATCCTGTCAGTGAAACAGGAACCCATTGTCTATTGTCATTGTCTAACTACAAATGAAAACTTTTGAAGTTGTAAAAAAAAAAAAAAATTATTTAAATATTACACATTCTGATGTGCGGGAAAAGTTTTCCTGTCATTTGTGTCCAGATGCAGTTACAGAAAGTGAAGACATACCCCACAAAGATCTAGATACTCAAACATACTTTCAGGCTCGTACACAAGTCACATATACCCAACACATACGATGCATACACATACTGTAATTTGCAAAACTGAGCAGAAAGTGCCACCCTCATTTTCTGTTTTTGACTATTTTTCTTTTTCGTCGATGCATTCAGATTGGTAATTCTCTGTTTGTTTTATATTTTGTTGTCTGTCTCCCTATCTTGCTTGATTGCAATGCACAGAAAAAATACAACACAAACCACCACACATTCATTTACATACACTACAGCACAACACACCACATGCCACACTATACCACACACAACACCCATCACTGTCTTGTGTCTTTTTATTAAAATACATTAGATCAGACTGTGAGGGCTGGTGAAGGAAACATTCACTCACATATGCACAGAAAAACTATCATCTGCCACAATATCAAATTGCATTTATATCTAAGGTTCTGCTAAATTATGGCACTATCCATTATTATATATGCATACAGTTGTTAAAGAAAGAAAGAGAGCGAGAATGAGTAAAATCCTGAAGAACTGTGATTCTGACTGCACTTTTTCATTAAAGGTATCACTGAGCACAATGCCCGTGGACCTGATTGTATTCAGGTGACTTCAAGGATTCCTCAAATCCCCGGACTTCAAATCAGCTGGATGAACACTCTGACTCTGATTAAAACCCATGCAGCTTGAGCAGGAGATGCTGAAAACTAGCAGTCCCAGTTAAGTATGTATCAGTACAGAAAGAGGTTGCAAAAAGTACATTGACCAGAACTGACTGTAGACTGTAGAACAGTTGTTTTGACGCAGCACTTTTGCACGTGGACAAGGATGACTCAGCAGATTCAGGCAATTCTGTGACTTCTGGATCAGCAGAATGAATGTCCGACTAACATGCTAACAGCTTGAGCTGAAAGCCAGCGGATGAGTTTTGTGCTCATTGTTATGTAGAATTCAGACATAAAGTTATGAATAAATCAGTAACTGAAGTTAACAATTTGTAATACTTAGAGCTTGATGTGAGTAGTAGATTCAGTGCAAGGTTGTAGGTTTGGTCTCAATATTGGTAGGACAGTATATTCCTAGCATGTGTGGCTATGCTATCCTTGCATACAACATGATTCATGCCGTCAACTATTTTCTTGAATAATCTACATTAACTTGCTTCACTTTGATTCTAGCAATCTGACTGCAACCCTACACATGACCTAAACCAGAGTTTGCAGGGAAATGACCCCTCGTCTGTCTTGTTGTAGACATAAATGACCATTTTTCACAGAGGAAGGCCTACAGCTGGTTTTGTTAGGCTCCTAGCAGATTATTATTTGATATCATTGTAGCAACTGTCTAAACTTTGTTTAGACAGCTACTTTACCATTAGCTACTTATGGCTCCTTGTGGTAAAAAAAACTTCTATTTTTTTCTCTCCTTTGGCAGCATAATATTCATGAAATACAAAAAAGTGGGAGAAAGGACAAAATTACATTATGTGTGCTGTAGAGTACAATAGAGGAAATCACCTGAATCTCTGCCAAGGTCAGGCAGCTGCAAACTGTAGAAATGTCAGAACACTGGCCAGCTCTGGTCTGGAGCAATGCATGTGTGATGGTGTACTTCAAGATGAGTCGGAAGCAGTTTGACAGGCTGGAAGTGTGATTTTGGTTAGCCAAGTACAATTCTATGATAGCAAATCAGAAACATACCTTTTCTCAAAGATTGTGCAAACAAGTTCGCTTAAATATTGATAGGGACCATGCAGCCAATACGAATTATGCGCATGACCATACTGTACTGTCCATACCTAAATCTGTGCCCTCGCCTAGTGCCATGTTATAATTACTTAGAGTTTGGGATTCGGGAATTCCAAGTCCAACCACAGATCCATGAAATTAACTCAGATTTCCAGGGATTCACACATCTCTAATTTTATGCTGTAATTTTAGTCAGGATAAGAACCCTTCTTTCCAGTTCAAAAAAGTCAACGTTACTGTTCTTTTCAATCCACATACTGTATGTTGATTAATAAATGGTCCCTCCCTAATAATAGCTCCCAATCAACTTCCTATGAACTTAAAACATCTTTGCAGCAAAATACTTGCCATTTTTCTCAGTAGTCACAAAAACTTTCAGCTTTAAAGACACGGCCGCTTCTTGGAAGACATCTTTACAGCTCTTACCCATCTGAAATTGACTTAGCGTAGCATCACCGCACGTGTTGAAGCCATCCGTGAAAAATATATTGTAAACGAATTTATTAACATGCTGATTTTCACATTATAAGAAGCAGCGAAAAAAATCAGTTCAGTCTGCAATGATGTGTAAACATCATAAGAACAATACTTGGAATTTTGGGGATCAAAATAGTTGCCCCTTGCTCGTGTTTTGCTATGCACCCGTTTATTAGGAGAATTACAGTAGATTGTATGACATGCCATATGATGCGATGCAACATTTTTATTAAGATTTTTACTTAATACTTTTATCTTAAATTATCTCTTTTTTTGCTACCACTGCTGTTTTGGCTTATTATTGTGTATAGCTGGTAAAGTATTCCCTCATGTATCACCTTAAGACGTGTGTTTGCTACTCATACAGCCATTTTGCTCATGTCACAGCCAGCACGTGGCCAGTTCTTGACTGATGGCACGCTCTCATTTCTCAGAGCTGCCAGGTCCCCTGGTAGTCACATTCCCTACGCCTCAAATCTCCCTCAGGGTGTCACCACCAGTTTGTGTATTGTTTGTCTATGAAGGAGTCTCTGAGTACATTGTGTGTGGTTGTGTGTGTGTTTGTGCATGCACCATATCTGTCCTCTGCTGGTAGCTTTCAGTGACAGCTCAGTCTACAGGTAATAGTCAGGTGGCTGAAAAGAGAACCCCCTTGGGAAGATCATAGTTCACCAGACTCCAAATGACAGAGAAGTAGGTGGAGAGGTCAACCGGTGAGGGGTTTCAGAGCCAATGCAAGTACTGGCTTATGACCAAGTCTGTATACTTATATCTGCTAGTTGTAATCAAGACAGGCCCAATACCAAGACTAAGACAATACCAGGTTCACAAAGACTATATTTATTGTGTATGACATCCATGTCTGGTGAGGACATTATGGCATCCAAGTCAAGTAAAATAGGACATTTTCAATTTGTTTTAGCCAAACCATTTTTTTTTAACCATTTTTGAATTATTATCTGAATATGTAAGGGGATAAAACCCCACATAGGAAAAGGAATAATTCAATGATTGTTTTAGTGACTGAAGCAGTTCCGAAGCTGTGACACGCAACACACACAAGCACTTAAGTTTGGCAATGTATCCATTTAATTTGCAGCTGAATGTTAAAATTACAGCCTTCAAAGTAATATAATGCTTGAGGCCATTCAGAGCAGGCTATTCAACATGTGAAACTCTCACTTAAGTGAAGGGACATTATATTGCCTGATTTTCTGGTTTCAAGTCTTTAGCTTTTTCACCAAAGTTAAGAAACTTACTCCTTCAGCTAGTGTTTGTGTCAATGCTTATTATCTAGTGCTTATTTAACATAACCTTAATGTATATGAGCTACATTAGCTAATGTACATGAAGTTATGTTAAATAAGCATGTGTTAAATAAGGCTATATTAGCTATATAAAGTAAATTAGGTTTCTTTGAGCACCTATAGGTGGCAGGTAGCTAGCAGACCAAAGAGACAAGTACTCACAGTATACACTATGACTGTCAAAATGTCCAACCCTCAAAAGGGCAATAGCCACAATGCTAAATACTTTTCAATAAATGAGTATACACAGAGGAGTAGATCTGAGTTTATCTTTTGTTGAAGAGACTTGGTGACACAGCAGTGAATCACATCTGGTGGCCGCTGAAATGAGAGCTGCATTTTTTGCTCCAGTATTATCTGGTATTTGTTTTGTACTTACGTTACTCATTATTAAAACATGCAGCTTTCACATCAAACAGAGGCTTGCTTTGGGTAACTAGGAGATTTGTGACGAAACTTGTTGGCTATGTTCCAATGGCATACTTTTGTGACAACACTGAAACACAGTGAACTATGTACACCATGATCTTACACGTATAGCATGCGAATGAGCGCTGTCCCAGTCTGAAAGTGCCGTGTGCTCTTATCTGAAATAATGATGCTCAACTTTCCCCATTTGGGAGCTTCACCTAGTTTTCCTCCACGTTACAGCAAAACCTCACTCACTTTCAATTTCCAAACAGAATTAAATTAAGGTTGTGTTGACCCTGAAAACAGGCTATCATCTTCTTTTTAACCAAAAACGTAGCAAACGAGTGTCCCACCGCTTCCACCAACGAGATGGTGACCATTGAGTGTGTGAAGAGTCCAGTGTTCCTCACTCACTTTTCTAAGTGTCTTGAGTGCACCATCCAAGCACTTACAGTCTTATGCGCGATGATAGAATTGTTGGTGTGAAAGCACTTATGCACCTAAAATAGTAACAGCATTGCATTAACAATACATACTGCACTTTCTGTAACATACAGTATCTGTGTTTCTATTTATGCTCAACTGTAATAATTTTACTTTTTCTAGAAATAAGTGTTGCTAATTACTATCAGAATTTCAGCAACAGGCAGTTACGATACTTGTATTAATTTTTGCATAAGGTTTGCAAACTGAGCAAGTGGGTCAGCTGATGAGGATGGATCTCTGGATTAAGGGGTCGCGTTTGCGCATCAGAGGGAAACCCACTTGTGATATCATGAGGAGCTCAAATGGGTGGACTTATTTTACGGACTTCCTAACCAAGTGATGGCCACTGTTACTGATAATGGCTCCCACTCTGTAAAGGCATTTAAAGTGTACCAGCCTGCTGATTTTGACCATGAAAAGGGAGATGCTGCAATGGAGATAAGGGAAAGGATTTAACTTTTGCAGACATTACAGTTGCTTTACAGATGAACCTGAGGACAATAACCACTTTTTTCTCCCACCTCTCCACGGATGTGCATCACATAGTGATGACTGTAACTTTTATGAATTGATGGCTGTCAAAAAATAAATAAATAAATAAATACACTATGTGTAGTTTCGAACTTTATTCTTGTGGAACTAAACTGTAGAACTGTGATTGTAAAAGAAAAAAACTTTGATAATATTTATAATTACAAGATATCTGAATTTCAGATGTTATACGAGTTCTATACAAATACATATTTTTCTTTCACAGGTGTATATGTGGGTCTGAATTTTAAGAAAGAAAGGGGTGTAATGACCAATTTTATGTGATGCATTATAATTTAATATAAAGGCTAACAAATTACTTTTGGCACTGAATAATAAAAAGATGTTATAATACTAATTTAGGAACAAGTAACAAGTAATGAAGGGCACTGATTTACAAACTCTATCAGTCAGTAGCAGCATTCATCAGTAATTCTGCTTTAAACCCTGGGGCGGGAACTGTGGGGTATGTGCAGAGAGCATCAGCCAGTTACAGTCCAGTTGAATGTTTACATGCAGGGATTCAACAACATTATCTGGGTGTGTTAGTCTGACTACAAGAATGCTGATTTAGTTCATCCTTAATCAAACTAAATGTTTATATGGAGTTTAAAACCATGATTTCAGTCGGACTAATGGAATAATTGGTTGGCTTTTTTTTCTAATTTAATTTAAATGACTGACTGTTTCATAGATGAAGAATCTATGTTGAATGTGCCCAACTATATTACAGAGTTTGTACAAACAAGTCTTTCCTAACAACCAAAATTTATTCTGTCTACTACATTATGGTTTTTTGGGGTTTTAGGGAGTGTAGAAATGACAGCAGTCGATAGCAACAATATTTCAAAATCTGTGTTAGTGAGAAGGAAGATTTACATTGCGTTACTTTTGAACATTCATGTAATGATGCAGTCAAAGAAATCAAACAATGCATTTCCAATTTATTTATCTTTAAAACTGTTTTCTCCACACTTTCTAGTCTTGAGATAGGGTCCTAAGTTTCGTTCTTCAGAGACCAAGACAAGGCTGAGGCCTTTATTAAATTTAAATAAAAATGTAAATAATTAAAAATGAAAAAAAAAAACCACCAAGATTACACTTGGCCGTTGCAACAATAAAATCAATGTGAAAAATGGTCTAACGTAACAAATCATGACTGGTGATCAGTGGAATAAAAATATCAGCTGCATATTCAGTTTAAGGGGCATTCTCTTTGCCTTCTGCTATCTGAACTCTTAAATAAGGAAGATCTCCTTGATTCTTGGACATACACTGTAAAAGGAGAATTTGAGCTAAAGCTGAAATCTGTTATTTTTTTCATGTTTCATGTCAAATAAACCTAACTTGAATTGGATGAACTTAAATGATTTACTTGTTACTTAATGATGAAATCGGCAGCACGTCATGAGTCTCATTGCAGCCAAGAGAAAATGTAGTCAAGACAAATTTGAATTTATATTGGATGTGTCCCAGACAATCACAGTCTAGTAGTTTTCTCTTTTTCCCCCTTGAATTTATTCAATGAAGGTGTTGATAAAAAAAAAAAAAAAAAAGATATTTATAAGAAGGTCACAACTGCATTGCCAGTGCCAGTGTTTTAGGGATCCTTGGTAACTCCCATGTGTCTGACAATGAGTGTGTATTCAAAAGATGGATCAAGGTGCATGTATGCCCTTTAAAACTTTATCTTTCCAGATTGTCAGCTTGATGTTCATGTCAAATAGAGTGGGGGGAGAAGGAGTAAGAACTGATGTCTGCACAGTTTGAATTAGAGTTTACATTAGAGTTTACATTGTCATGGAAATAGTGCAACTCATGTTGGCCAACACAAGCCCCCCCACCATCCCACCACCACCCCGAGTTTTGTGCTGTATTGCAAATGAGCCCCATTAAGAAAACTGTCCAGCAAGGCAACACAAACAAGATTCTCCTCCTCTTGACTCTTCTTGTCAGGACTGCCCTTTATCACCCTCTCAAGTTTTTATGAAGAGAGGACTATCTTTGGACTATCATTTGACATCATCTACACATTCCTCCTAGCAGATGCTCCCTTGTGATATGCTGTGTGTGTTTCCCCCCTCTCTATGTGACTCAATGGGTTGCTTTCTTCTTCTCCATCTTCCCCCTTCATCCACACACAAACATATAGACCATGTCAGCCACAAAGTCCATTCAGCTGATGGAGACTGCTGGCTGAGAGGGGGAAAGGCACCACATGATAGTGGGTCCAGCCTCTCACAAAAAAACCACCATTTCTGTCTGGGGGGGAAACAGACAATGCTTTGTGGGCCATATAGAGGGAGTCTACCCCTTCTATTAAAGTCACTGACACCCAGCTGCTTAAGCACGTCAGCTAAACTATGGACCATTGTCCCATGCATGCCTACTTTAGTCACAATCCTTCCTCGATAGGCCCCTAGTAATGATCAATGGCCAGGCCCTGCTGGAGTGGCCGAGGGTCTGCGGCACCCCACAGGTCTCAATACTGGGCCCACTCTTCCTGTGACGGATCGCCTGTCACTCTCCACCCTCTCCACACCCCTGGCCTGTAAGAGGCACTCGTCTTTTCCCCTCAATTAAAGACACACAGCAGGGCATAGACTCCTTGCGACTGGTTGCTGGCTTTGTCAGACCACAGAGAAACAGCAAGCAGCATTATGTTTTTTCCCTCCTCAGCAAGGTTTGGTTTTTATTGGATTGGATACCGTAGGAGATACGTGTACCAGTTCTTATGTTCTCCCATTTTACAGCAGCCTTTAAAAAGCTAATGTCTGTCATCTCATCTGTTTGGTGCAATTAAATTCTTCTTTTAGTGGTATTGTAAGGAGGCCTCAGCGAACACGTCCATCAGAAGAAGAGCTGTGCATAGGAGACATGCTCAGTTAGACTGCATGGTCATAAAGGTTATATTAATGGTTTATGTACCCCACTGCAGCATTGTTAATGGCACATGGCATTTACTGGGTGCTGCAGAGGAAGGCCATTCAATCCACTGTATGGTTTATCTATCATGTCAAGCGCTCAATAAAAAGCCCTCAGTAATATCAAAGGAGATTCAACACAAAGAGTCTACCCCTGGGCTAGGTTTAAACCTTCTCTTGTGTTCTGCATAACAAAATGAATAGTTTATTTTTTCAAAATCCGTCTGAAATTAATCAAATTTAATTCCTCTTTGCGCCATGGCTAAACACATACACAAACACACAGAACGCACACAAGGTTGCGTGTGTGTGTGCGCACAAGGAAACAATGCCACTCACAGTCAGTGTAACAAACCCCATTAAAAGAATTTCAGGGGTTGTTTAAAATATGGTTCCACAAAACAGCTCACACCTGAACTGTTAACTGACTTCATGCACCCATCTCACTGCTTGGTGTCCCTTTATCTGTGATGACTTCACCAAAATTAGACCCCACGCCAGATCAGCACCTCACCGGATTCACAGTTAAACAATCTCCACGATATTGTAAGAGACTGGAGAAGATAACGATAATGATGGTGAGGTTATCGTGAAGTAATTACGGTGCATAGGGGATTCCGCTCAGTGTGAATGAGTAAAACACCAAAGCATGAGAGACGGAAATAGGGAAAGAGGAAGACACATTGATGGGGGGAGGACGTGTAGGATGGCTGCATCTCTAAATGTGTTGCTTGATTGAAGTGCGTAAGGTTCTGAGCTAATTACACCCAGAACCACAGCCTAGGAACAGATGCCACACTTGTGCATCTATAAATGCTTATAAGTAACTTATTTAGGACTGCCTGCCATGCAAGGAAATGGCATGACTTAAAGCACAAAGTGCCCGGGGGCTATTCCCCAGCTCTTTGTCTTGTCATCCTGCATCTTTTAAATCTATTCACTGCTTCAAAACAACATAGGCAGACAGCAGGGCAGGCACCGAAAAAAAGTAAAGGAAGGAAAAGAAGATACAAATATTCACACTTTCCAGACAGTATTATGATTGCTGTTTGAGTTGTCTGGCATCAAAGAAATACTGTCTTCCTTAGATTTGTGAGTCATAAAGGAGTGGTGAGAGTGCTGTTTTAAGGCCAAGTTCCTGTTTGATGAAATGCAGCTGTTCTTTAAAGTTTTAGATAAATATTTTTTGACTGGAGCGTAGAAAGATATATTAGCTTGACAAGTCAGTGCTTTATTTTATTTAGCTTTTGATGCCATAAAAATCTGTATTGTCACAAATTAATGGTATCTTCCAACTTGATGAAATCATCTTGTGTGAAAACAATGAGGCTTTTGTTGTTGATTTGTTGATATGACAGTACATGCATTCGTCTTTACTGACAGATTCAAGCAGACGCATTTACAGCGCTGATGATTCCACAGTAAAGCGCATATAAAACAAAATAAGTAATCAAAGCCAGGCCTTAACTCACTTCCAGGATAACAAGCAATTAGTGCTGGCACAGTTATACAGCTTCACTTTCTATTACTTGATTTTCACTAATACAAGTCACCTGAACGGGAGTTTTGAGCTGTCTGATGCAATATTGTTCGAGTTATGTGACTGTGGAAGTCAACCTGCTTTCATCTTCTGAATTCTTCTGTAATTGCTGTGTCACTTGTTTTATGTTTGATCTTTAGTGTCCGCATATTTTAGGCTGAAATGTTCTGCAAATCAGACAGAAAGAATTGCTTTCATAACTCTTTTTGCGTGTTTAACTGCACTCAGTCTTGCAATTTCACGTGCATGTTCTCGAGCACACTAGAGATGTTTAGCACTCTTGCAAAACTATCTGGGGCAGCAAATCTGGAAATTCAACTGTGTGTCAACACAGAAGGCCCATAAATATTTGCAAACACAGAGAGAGAGAGAGCATCTTCACTCATCAACTCCTCTATGACATGATATAAGAATGTGACAGCATCTCTGATTTATCTGTGTTCCTGCATGACTGGCCAGTACTGGAAATATTGCAACATTTAAAACCAAAATACTAATGCAAAAGAGGAGAGATCATTCCCCCTTTTAATATTTGTTCTTTCTTTGAATGCAAGAAGCTGTTTTGAAATTGATGATTTTTTTTCCTATGAATAATTAGACAAGCTTGCATTTTTCATGAGTCTAATTCATGGTTTTCTACTGTACATTTCGTTCCCTCAGAATGCATAAATTAACATAACTGAAATATGTATGATCTTTAAAGAATATGCCATGTGTTACTAGCAGGCTCTGAAAGTAATACATAGTTTAGCCATGTGAAAGCAGAGTGCAAATGACCCTGCCTGTTTTATAATATTATGTAAAACTGGCTTAGAAATAAGTTTCCAGTGGAATTCTTACCTCGACTTGCCTGTACGTGTTCATCTGAGGCAAATAATTTCCAAAACAATAGTCACTGCCAAAACTGGCATACATACACAAGCAGTGAAAATAAAAACGCAAGCCCCGACAACCTTTTTTTTATGATAGAGGATTGGTTGACCATTTTCAGTAATTAGATTATGCAAGTCTTTGCATCTTTCTCATACATATATGTTTTTGCGCAACCAAATCTTGAGTGCGTTTAGAATGTGTGTAAATTTGCTCACAAGCGTATAGTGAATTCAATCTAGTTGATCTAAGGGGGTATAATCCCAAATTGTGAACAAAAGAGAAGGTGAAGGGATGAAAGGGGAGACATGGGTACGTTTTCAAGCATTAGCCCATTACACTACTTTCTCTAGCCCCTCCATGCCACCCACATGGGAAAGAATAAGGATGAGAAACTGAACATATTGCTGTTCTGCAGGGGTTCTCAATGGCCTCCTGCCAGATAGACTGCAACCCTCATTATTGTTCTTTAAAGTCCACAAATTCTCTTAAAATGAAGATGCACTGGTGTGGTCCTCTCAGTAGGACACAGCACTGTGATATACACTGGTAAACTTTAGTCTTACCTCAAACAAAATGTGGACTCGATCTTCAATACTGGCTCATGGCGCAGAGGTTTCTCTTTGATTAACTCAATACATTTTGTTGAAAGTTCACTCCCAACAGTAAATAATAAATGCAAGATGTCTTAATACGAAGCAACAGTATTTGTAGCTTCAATAACACTCAACTGAGTTGATCTATGAAATGGAAAACCGGTGTATGCAAACCTTTAAACTGTCAAATAATCAGATTTTAGGCACTGTTAGTACCAAAACACCTGGAACATACTTTCTCACAGAATTGAGTGGGTCTTTAAATCCAAGCACACATTGTCACGAATATGAAAAAAATGTAATCCTAAGTGTCTGATTTCACCTCCGGGGCAGGAGGTGAAAGTGAAGCTGTGAGAAAAGTACCATATTTTTTAAGCCTTAAATATTACCACTTGTTCTTCGCTGACTTGTTTGGGCAGCGAGCAAACACTCGTGGCATATGTCCCTCCTGGACCCACCTTTTTCCCGTGCCCACAGCTGCAAACACCACCCCCGATCGTTTTGATCTAATTTCCTCTTTTTTTTCCCTCTTCCTTTACCTTTCCTGCTGAAATTGATTTCTGCTTGTTTGGTTTGGAAGTAATAAGATCAACAGTAGGATCATGTTTCAATGGCATACTACCTTGAACCCCAGGCAAATGATTTGTCTAAACTTAATAATGGAAATACTTAGGATGTATTGGGAGATGTAAACAGTAGTTGTAATAAAAAAGTGCCGGAAGGTAGGCGCTCCTTTAAGTTGTAAAGCCTTTCCACTTATGTTGGCCGTACACACCTCAGGCTCTCCCCAAACACCATGAATAAAATGTATCCCCATTTAGCCTGGCGAAAAGTCACCCAATAAAAGCTATTTAACTGGAGTGTGGGCTGGAGTGTGGCATGTTTAGTTCACAGCAAAGTTTGACCGCCGATGACAAAGCCGTCAGCAGAACAGGAAACAGCTAATTCTTTACTACACAGGCAATTAGTTTTAGCAACAGTTCAAGTCACACTCACATACAGGCACTGGTGAAGTCTCACTCTGTAGATTTATAATGCTACAGCCTTCTTTGTTCTCCACAAAGATTGATAAACAAGACAAACCCACAAGGAAATCACAATATCAGCACGTGTTTTTCTTTTCCAGGACACAAAGGAAACTTCACATGGGTTGCAGCTCTATTTTTTCTTTTTTTTTCTTTTTTGGTTTCTCCTTGATGAACAAATATTTTTAAGCAATTAGAAATAATTAGAAATAAAATACTTGATGACTTATTGAGACTTGTAAAAAATTTGATGACACATTGTTTTCCTAAAACCTACTGAAATTTCAATAAAACTATGGAATTTCCAAAGTATATAGCAACGTTAGGTTATATTTAGCTATATCTAGCTTTACAAACAGTATTTGGTCTATGTGTCCGTTTCCAATTAAACCTTTCAAGAGTTTTGTTTACAAGCTATCACCTCACACCTTGTATGCATTGGCCCACGGACATTCCTCAAAGTGAATTAGATTAGTTTCACTTCACGCAGGATGGAAGACTTGCTGAAAATATGTCTATTCAGGAAATGTTTCACATCCTACCTTTCCTTTCCAACAGATTTTGGAAAATTAAGAAAAAAACTGTTGTATGAAAGTATACATAGGTTGTGGATACAAGCACAATCATTTCTATTACACATTGTAAAATGTTTTTTGCACTTATTACTCCTTTTCGTTCAATAGTGGCTGGAGTCACTCAAGCTTAGCTAGGTGCCAAAATATACTGTAAATCAACCTTGAACCATCACTTCAAAGCTCAAATTGAAGACAGCACTCTTAACTGTGCAGAATGAGCATGAGATGTGACTGAGAAGAGTACAAGGCCCAAAAAGTTTCTGTAGCTGCATTCTGTGGAGCCATTGACCCAAAATAGACAGATTCATGGTGTGTTTAGTTCTGCATTGTACCCAGTGTTGTCTGCCTCATGAAATCCTTGTGACCAGCCCACAGAATCAAGATAAATAGTGTATTGCTGATAAAAATAAATCTAAAAAAAATAAATCTTTCCTCTTCCGAGGAAAACAAATTGTATCATAGATTCACAGAAAATTAATAAATCAAATGAAACATTTAAATGCCAAATCATTTAATTTAGGAACTGAGATGCTAAGGAAATAAAACAACCAAGCAAAACAAAACAAAAAACCCATAATCCATCGCATTATCCAAGTGCAAATGCTATTTCGATCGAAGGTTCATCTTTTTCTAACGGTGTCCCTCTGCAAACAAACACTGCTTTGAACTCAGCACTCAAAAAGTCTTTCCTCCCTGTGAAAAATTAAGCATGTTAAACAAATTGAGACCAAATTCAATTTGTCATAATGATGCTTTTAGTTCTTGTTTCTTGCCACTGGTGAATTGGTAAATTTCACACCAGTGATAACGCAAGAAAAAAAAAGCAGTCAAGGACATTGGTTTGCTTTGTTGGTGGCATAACTTGACTGCTAATTATTGCGAGCTTGACATGTTTAACCTTAAATCAATTTGTCCTGTTAGAGTTTAGGCAATGCCAAGCCTCTTATGCCCTTTAATGGTACAGCAATGTTCTCATAGCATTTATTTTGGGGCTTTTACCTACTGTGAACCACTAAAGAATGATCAGACTTAATATGGAAATTTTTCATCAATGGCCACGGTTACATGATGTTTTTTAATTCGGAATTAATTATTCCGAATTAAATAATTCAGAATTAAAATATTTTCCTTCGAGTTTACAAGGAAATAATGATTCTGAATTGAGGTTTACATGGAAAACATGTTTGATCGGCTTTATCCAATTCCGCTTAAGGTCTGGGAGTTGGGAAGGGTTCTGATTGGATAGGAGGGGCGGACGTCTTTACGTCTACGGGAAGAAAACAAACTTACTCGATTAGCAACAACATGTATAACATATCTGTGAAACCTCCTTCATTTAACCTGGCTGCTACAACTTTGAAAAGCTCACAATTTTTATGTTTCCTGCCATCTGTTCTTTTAATTATTTCCAGTTCCTCCAAGCTATTTAATTAAATAAATCGTCTCTGCTCTTGACCACCGTTTACTGCGTGTTGCCATCTTGAAATTTTGTTTCGAAAACAAGCCCAGCGCGGAATAATAATCATCGCGACAGACGGGCAAGGAACGAGCATGCGCAGAAAGCACTTCGGAATTAAGTTTAATTCGGAATGGACATTTTCATTCGGAATTAGGTGTTTACATGGTAATTTTTAATCATTTTAAATCATATTTAATTTGAATTCTGAATTAAAGAGGAATTAAACTTCCCATGTAAAAGCACTAAATGAGGCCACAATTTCTTCTCCGGAGTTTCTTTCTTTGAAGCGGGGGTTAGTTAAGAAACCAAACAGGGGAAAAAAAAGTGTAAACTATGTGATTTGAAGCTGTCATGTATGTTGCTGTTTCATTTTGTTAACCCTTTGCCAGGCGTAGAAATGGAAACCAGAAAAGTTAGCTGAAATAAACAGCAGGACATGTGTCAGTTGTGGGGCGGGCTCGTAAAACACCTGTTTGCTGTACGAGGCCTGAAAGCAGGAGTTGTTAATAGCCAGTCATAAATCGCTCACTCCATTGTTCTGTCACCAAGTTGCAGGCCTGCATTTCTCCGTGGGATTCATGAGGTAGAACTTTGTTGAAAATATAACACCCGCCCTCCCCTCCCTCCCCCCCTTCACCACTTCAGCATCAAACAATTTAGCTTATCAATCACCAGGCTCTCCATATGAACCCGTGAACCCGGAAAAATGAACTCCGGAGCTGAGATCTTAGGGAAACATGTAAGTTGCCCTTTGGATTTAAAGATTTTTGCAAGTAACTTGGCTCTTTTAAAATAAAAGATGAAAAAAAATTCATAAAGTTGAATAAAAGATTGCTGGTCTCTCTTGTTCACACACTTTGACTGGGCTGTAAATTAGTCACAGTCTTTAATAGACGCTTTTTGGTGGAATGTTGATATTGTAAGCAGAAAAATGGTACTTTATCAGAATTTAGCTGCTGTTGACCTTTTGTTAAGACTTGAGAGAGCCAGCAGAGAAGTTGTTTTTTTTTTTTCCTAATCAGTCTTTTAACAACAAACACAAGCTGTTTGGGGCACAGAAAGCATTGTTGTGTGTGTGTGTGTGGTGTGAATGTGTGTTAAAAGTCCATTCATTTTTTGTCTATATGTCACCTGGAGAGCCTGGGAACCCCCACTGCCCACTTTGATTTTCAAACTAGACATGTGGATGTCTCCACTGCTTCATTGTGGAGCAGTCAGATCAGGCAAGTCTGAACGGGACCAGAGGAAGACCTCTGGCCTTCTGCTTTCCGTCCCCCAGAGTGTCCATCCACTGTAAGGAAGACAGCAGGAGGAGCAGAGGGAGCACCCGACATCGGCCCTGCTGATTGCCTGTGTCTGATCTGAAAAAAAGGTATGGTGATTTTTTTGACACATTATTTTCAACTGTAATTAGTTTTAGAAACAAATCAGAGTTTTATCCTTCGTTCTTTTTTTCCACTTTTGAATCGCTTAAATAAGAGTTTATGTGCACTGACTATATGAGGAATTCTAATGTCTGGAGCATTGTATTTTGGTTTAAATTGGGGGGGAGGGGGGTAAAACAGAAAAGATAAGAGCCACACCAGCTTTTCTACATTCTCAGTCTAGTTAATGTTGGGAGCTCTAATAAAAAGCCACCATGTGCCAATTGAGCGCCTACAATTAACAGATTAGAGTGATAAAGAGGTTGCATGGCTGCAAGGCACAGGGCCGCCTCCCCAGGCCCTAAGGGCTCCATGATGGGCAGGAGCAGGAGGAGGAGGAGGAGGAGGGAGGCTGAACCACTGATGAAGGGCCCAGATAATCTCTTCCTCCCTTTTTTCCCCCCCCCCCCCCCCCCCCTCCTTTTCCTCCTCTCTCACTTCACCTCCCTTCTTCCCAGCCACCCCACCCAATCCCTCGCACTCTGTGCCCTGGAGCACCTTTTGCAAATACCTGCTCAATATTCTAGTTGGGGGGTGCAGCAGCAGCGGTGGCGGTGGTGGTGGTGGTGTGGTGGGGCATGTGGTGTATCTGCAGAGGGGAGATACAACACACAAAAAAGCTGCTTGAAACAAAAAGCGGAACATCTGCTAAAGCGATTGCGGGGTAAATATGTTTGACAATTGTTGTTTACAGTGACAGTGGTAACAGTTTCGACGCCGAAATCAAAACCCCACCATTTCTCTATTTGCAGTGAAACAGATGGGCCTAAAGCGATCCATTAGCAACCTGTCAAAAGCTTCATTCTCAACTTACTTTTATGTCTTTACTTCTTCACAGTGTGACTGAGGAGAAGCTCTATTTGGGACTAATGAATATTATCTATTTACCCATCATTAATCAGATACCTACTGTTCATTGTGTATTTGATTTTTGTCTTGCTCATTCTTTACATTCTACTCCTGCCAGTGTTTATTATCCGAGGAGAGTTGCTTGAATCCTCCTCTCTCTCATATTATTGTATTATTGATAGAGATGCTCTCTATGCTGTACTTGAAAGAATCTAAAAGAGGTAATGATTTTTTGGGCTTTTTCTTTTTTTTTTTTTCTACAGTGAGCATTTGGGGCATTTTTATTTATGAGTGAGATTATTCAACAATGCACATTAACAACTTGCTTCTTTCATCGCACATTCTCTGTTCTCACACTTTCTCACGCTACCTTGAGACATAAGCGTGAGCCGTTATGAGGTGGAGCGTGTAAAGCAAGGATTCTGAATCACTCCGCTACGAGGCTCCTGATCAAATCCATTGGCGGCTGTTTTCTAACAAGAGCAGAGCAAAATGAGGCCTTTTCAAGAATGCAAATTGAGCCCCAGAATGTAAATCTATTTATTTTATGACAGGTTAGTATGAGGGTTTTAGTCAATATTCTGTCCCCAAATACATGTTCATGCGTGTTCGTGCACATGCATTCATATCAGCTTGTTCGTGCCTGTCTCCGTCTGCCTGTGAGTGTGAGTGCACATCGACAAAGACGAAGGCATTATCTAACACTCACCCAGTCGCTGCTCCTCCACAGCACTGTACTGCTCTGAATATGCCCAATCAAATTACGTGTTTGGAATAATTAACCCCAGAGCCCCCCATTGGTTCTAATTGGCACCTATTAGAAGGCTGTATGATTTCTTGATAAACACTGAGTGGAGAGCGCTGCTCTGGCAGCAGAGGTGGGTGTAGGTTTGATTGGTAAGCAAAGTGTGGGAGTGATGCGTACCGGGGGTAACCAACATTTAATTATCAATGAGGTTTTCGCAACACTTTACAGAGGCCCCGGGCATCGTTTCCTTCAGTAGTAGTAATGGGCTCTTTTTAATGGAACTTGTGTTAAACACGGTGCAGCCACTGCAAAGCTTTGGCGTTGAGCCCCAGCCCTTAGTTGTGGCTGCTTTAATTTAGGCGACTGCAGAAAGAAGACGGAGCACATTTGGGTTACACATTTTGAAAGTGTGTAACAGGGCGATGGAAGGAGATAAAGGCAATGCCCGTTCTGTATTCACAGAAGCTGCTTTTTTTTTTTTTTTTTTTTTTTTTGGCATCTGCTGTGGCACTTCTTTTGGCAAATTATTTGATTATTCAGGCTGCATTCAAGCTAATTAGTAGTCTACACTTAATGTGACTGTATGAAAGAAAATAAAGCTGTACAAATTATCATTTAACTACTTCCACATTTCACAATTTTAAGCCACAGAAATGGAGCCAGACTGTTTTAAATGGCTTGTGGTTGAATGTCACTCGAATGTCAAACTCCACCAGTTGTCGCCACAGTCATTAATGTGGTTTCCCAGTAAGACCAGTGTGAACTTTATATGATCTATCACTTGATGTTTTCACCAAACATAGCCCTTTCTATTTTACATTTGACTCATTCGTTAACCCCCCAGTTTCAAATGTCTATTTTTTTTTTTTTTTCATTTCTCTTTGACTGTGCTCTCTGTGAATATTTTGACAGGTCAACTCTTTCTCGTGAAGGCTCCTCATGTTGCCAAACTTTTTGTGTTGAACTCTCAACTCAGCTACACGTTGTTACTTTTTTTCCCCCTTTTAGTTCTTTATGCTGCATATTTTCATCCTACCATGAAGTTTTACCCTGTACCTAATGATTTTATGTATCATTTAATGCCTTAAAGTGACACAAGGAAAGGAATGAAGAGAATAGCAAAGTGGCCATCTATTTGTACTCAGCGCCACGAGAGTTGTTCTCAATTTAACATCCCATAATATGGTCTGTTCCTTTTCTCCTCAAATTTATCTTGCACAGTTTCAGAGTGTCTGTTTCGGGCTGTAAAGTGCACTCCCTACTACTGAATTACTTTAGTTATTCAACCAATAAACACAATAAAAGTGTGATATTTTATTCTTTTATGATTTGTTATAAAATGCATTGGAAATGGAGATAAAAAGGTTGAAGAAATATACAAAGCTCTTCCACGTGTATTCAGTTATCACTTACTCTTCTTAAAACTCCATTTTAACACAAAACATAAGGGAAAGATGGTGTATATGTGTCTTCTGGAATCAGTGCTTTAAGGAGACTTTGGCCTTCCATCCGAGGCCTGAGGCTTCATCCTTCTCTTCCACTAGCACTTGCACTGGGACCAGCAATGGGGCAAAGGTGCTGGAGGCAGAGCCAAGCCGGAGTCTGACCCAGTTTTCAAGGCGTTTCTGATAGGAAACGGCTGGGAGTCCCGGGGTAACCCTCCATCAACACCAGCTCCTGTAATCTGGCCGAGCATGTGCCAATCAAGCCGACCATGATGACAAGCTCGTGATGACATGGCCATCGTCTGCTCTCCTCTCTTTGCTGCCTGGACGTCTCAAAAGCAAGAAAACATCACAGTGATTATGGCATTTCAGTGTCAAGTGTCATGTGTTTCGTTTGGCTAAGACCTTGAGATTGACAAAGGGGAGACAAGATGTTTGTGAGCAAGGTTTATTGGGAAATATGGAGGTTTTCATGCACAACAGTTCACAACAGGATTTAAAAAAAAAAAACACCAACAATATAAATACGACATCAATATAATTAAAACATATAATTTCCAGTATATTTCCCTTATATCACACAAAGTGAAAATTATCAAAGATTCATATATTAAAGAACAAAATATCTTTATTTTTCTCTCCTTTAATTTCTCTTCCACATTTTGCAGCTGTCAGGAAGGATTTCTTTTTTTTTTTTTTTTTTTTTTTGGACACTTACATACATGTGCAATGGCAGCGAGAGACAGAGATACTCAGTGAGAGAAAAGGGGGTGAGAGCAGCACATCTGACAATCCACTGGCATGAAAGTGAGCCCCTCAAGCTAACAAATTCAGAGAGAAAATTACGGTTTTGTGCGTTTGTGTCAATATGCATGTCAAAAGGTAATTGGGAAATTGTTCTGCAATGTCAAGTCCTGTTGGCAGTGTTTAGCCTGTGGTGAGATCAAAACCATTTCTTCACAGGCGCAGAGAGGCCAGACCAAGCTCCTCTAACTCTCTCTGCCATGCAAGACTCCGCTTTAAGCTAATAACATAGCTCTTTATTGTAAAGATATTAACAACACCACGCAGTATCTGCTGGAGATGATAGAAAACTTAACTGTTACTCGTCACTGTCATGAACAATTTTCGTGTGGGCACAATTTTGTGTCCATGTGCTCAGTTCCTCACATCATCCACAGCAGCATGCGAAGCAAAAAGATGCTCACAAAATGAGGACCAACCCATCGACAAGTTTGTCTTACCGTTAAAGGTAATGACACTTTTTTCATGCAAAACATTGTAAAATAACAAAGAAAAGAAAGAAAAAAAGATGGTCTTATGTCACATGGAATGACCCGACCAAAGCGGGAAAAAAGTTACACTGGCATAAAAAAAACCACGCACAGCCTGCAGTCCTAACATTCTGAAAACATTTTGCTCTTAATCATCTTATTTGAAAATATTAATTTCTTCATAATCTTTGTTAAAGATTTCCTCTGACCTGAGAGCGTGTTTAAAGGTCAGTGTGCTATAAGGGTGCTGTTAAACTGGGAGAACTGGGAATTCTCCACTCTGTTATGTGTGAAATTATACACTAAAGGAGCCTTGTGACTGTCCAGCAATACACCAAGTCCAATGTCAATATCAATACATAGATATCACTAATATTGCTCTAGTTATATTTTTTTCTCCAAAAGGGACTTTTGTAAACTTCATAAATATCTATAAGTATTTTTGTATTTTTTTATTTATTGGTCCCATTTATTTTTCTCACTTCACTTCAATAAAGTACCTTGCAACTGGTTGAGCAGCAGTCAGAGGACACCTGTCACCTGTAGTATCAGAACTGAAAGTTTAGACTCAAATAAAAAAAAAAAACTAAACGTGAACTGTTTGATTTATTAATACATTTGAAGAAAACGTGACAACAATTCAATTCGTCATAAAAGGGACATGATGAGCAAAACAGGCTTCGGATATTTGAAAGAAAAGCACCTGCATGCCAAAAGTTTTTGCAGTTTGTCTCAAAGCTTAAAATTGTATTTAAGGAACTTTAGAGTTTTGTTTTATTTTAAAACTGACCCCAAGAATTTTTCACCAGCTATATAATTATTATGATATTGATTTATTTTGGTTGTCCTATAGCTGTAAACTCATACTTGCTGTATCTTTCATAATCGTCTTTCTGTTTGTACATGTATATCACATTATTATTATTATTATTGTTGTTGTTGTTGCTGCTGTCTTTAGGAAAGAGTGCGCAAGCCCAAAATATTCGACAAAATAAGCAGTAACAAAGAAGAAAAAAAAAGAGGAAGAAAAAGCAACAGAGAAAGGGGAAAGGAGGGATGGCAAAAGAGAGAGAGAGAAACGGAGGCAGGGGGTGTATACCAATCGTTAAAGGGCCGAGCCAGTGAGTTGATTAGGTTCGGGTGAGAGAGAAGCTGCTGCGGCTTTCTTTGCGCACAGACAGAGTATAAGTCCTTTATCATGGGGAGGCACCGGCGTGGCCCCGAGCTATTGCTGGCCTGGAGCAAAGTACCACGGAGAAGGGAAAAAAGACGGAGAGAGGGGAAGAGAAAGAAGGGGAGGAGGGGGGTCTATCATCAAACTTCATAATAACGCTTGGGGTTTGCCACAGCTGCGCAGTGACCCTTTTATTTTGCTGTGATGGAACAGATAGCTCACTATGAAATAGTGTGAAATTATCATGTCTATTAATTCAGTCAGACATCCACGGCTCTCCGCTGCCTACCCCCCCAACCCCACCACCCCACCTCTCTCTCGGTCTTATTCCATCCCTTATCCGTGAAAATATGTGATTTCCTAGCAAATGCTCCATTTTACCAGAGTGATTTTTCATCGTTGATTCGCAGAAAATAAGGCAAACGATGGCGTGGTGCGTTCAGGCTCCTGGTGTTTCCTGGTGTTTGTGTGGCTGTGTGTGTGCAGGGCATCACGATGCTCGGTGTGCAGTTTGATTCACTTTCTCAACTTACACCGACAAAGTGTGTTTTTATCCAAAAGGAGGAAAATTGTTCTCTACGTCGAATCATCTTTTGTAATTTATCCAACAATAAAATCAGACCGGAAATATACTGTCAATGTGGTGAGAGTAGTCCTTTTACCTATCTGCCGAACCTCTCACTTGTCCTTTTTCTAAAAATGTTCCATTATTATTATTATTATTATTATTATTATTATTATTATTATTATTATTATTATTAGTAGGAGGAGGAGGAGGAGTAACGAATGGTAAATTACAGAGACTACTTTAAATTAGCCTAAAGCATTTCCAAAACTTTAACCTTGATATATTCTCCTCATTGATTTTCTTTCTGTTTATCGTCTTTGTTTGTTTGTATTTGTTGGTTTCTGCTCCTGAACTGATCCAATGGACCACCTTCACTTTCTGCTTGGATGGATAAGGTGTTTCTACCTGAGTGAATAGTGCTCGGAGCTTATAAAAAATGAATACAAGAGTCGGAGGGAGCTGGAGAAAGTCACCAAAAAGTGATCATCATTATTAGTCAGTGCTCACGCGACCGTTTTTGCCAGTGAAGGCTGCCAATGTGTCAATATTGATCAGAAATATGATGACTTGACAACCACAGCATCACAGGAGCGCTTTTTGAAAGCTCTGTGTTTAAGGAGCGTGAGGGTCTGGTTTGATAAAAGGTCCGGGGGTTGATACAGACGCGCAGGCAGAGAGAGGGGAGAGTTGATTGAAATGGCGTGTGCCTGGCTGACGGGAGCCAGTGAGGGACAAAGCCCCTGCGAAGCCACGGCCACTCGAGCAATTATTCCTCCACGCTGCATTTGGATTAGTGCAATGGAAAGAAGCATATGTTTGGCCCGGGGCGACACTCCCCCCCCCACCACCACCACCACCCCCCCACCCAACACCCCCCCCCCCCGGCTGACTGCAGAGGATGCAGGAGAGAGATGGAAGGAGAAAGACAGAGGGAGAGAAAACGACTACAACTAGAATGCAAACTGCATTAAACAAGTGAGAAAACATGAATCTGGTCATTTTTCATAGATTTGGCCACAATATCAGCGGACTGTGGTGAAAAGAAAAGAACAAATGAAACGCAAAACCTGTTAAAAGTTAAATATATAAAAGTTACCAAATATATAGTGCGCATATGCGTGGGCGCAAAATCCCACACGTATTTTTTTGTTTTGTTTTTCATTATTATTTTTGGGTGACTGGACCACATTGCAGTCGAACTATTGAACTGTAATGCCTATCAGGAGTCCATTTGTTTATTCAAAGTCACTTAATGTTTTCTAATCGATTACCTAATGTCTCAAGTAATCAGGGGCGATTTGGTGGAGTCATTGACCTCTCATGGTTTCAGAGCCCTGGCTCGCAGAGTGGGCAAGGGGCCCATAGAGGGTCAGCGCCAGGAGAGGTCGGGAGGGGGGGGCAAATGACAGCTGATGTCAGAGTTGAGGACAATTAACCATTTTGCGCTTCACTGCAAACTTTAAAGTCACATAATTCGATTGCACCAATAACCGTATCAAATGTCATTTGAAGGAACCCTGCATTTTGTTCACGCCACTTATTGTTAAGCAGTCACTTTAAAACGCACTTCTAATTAAAAAAAAAAAAAAAAAAAAAAGGAAAATCGAGGCATGAATTTATGTCGATGAAATTACCATCTGTTCACTATTATTAGACTAAGATCTAGTCTTTTCCCCCATCTTAGTATTTCTAAAACATCAACATATTTAGTCCACCAAAAGCCTCTGTCAAAACATCTCTGTTCCATTAATAACTGAGAGACTTTGCAACACTAATCCTCTGCAAAGCAGCCTTTTCTCTCTCTTTTATTTTTTCTTTCCCGCGCAATAGAAGTCATCCAACAATCCCTTCAATCTCCGTCTGTCAGATCGCTCTGTTCAAATGTCAAGAAGACATCTAAGCTTGAATCAAATTCCACTCATACCAGTATGAGGTCTCTGTCAGAGCACTGGGAGCATCCGGGCCTTATAGACTCTTCCCATGCAGCTCCAAAGCAGTGCCTCCGAGCGTCGTGATGCTGCTACGGGCTAATCAGGCCACGCAGTCGGCCCCCTCGCACCCAGCAATGATCTCAGCATTATCAACTCAATCCTTCCTGACCACAAGAATTCCTCCTTTCGTGGAAAACGGATGGGACACATTTGTACTGGGCTGATGAGCGCACCAGTGACGCGCAGCATGGTCGCGGATGAAAAGTTGGGAGGCTGTGCCCGACAGACAGGGATCAATAGAAGGCGACTGGCGTGAGAGAATAAATATGTGTGGATATATATCCGTTAAATTAATTATCCGCACGCACGGCATCGTTTCAGACTGAGAGCAAATCCAAAGCTTTTGTGTTAAAGAAAAGGCTCGTGCGCACGCAGTCAGATGTGGCCGCAGAGGCGGTTTAACTTGTTCTGTCTGTGTTTGTCCTCCATCACAGTAAATATCAACTGAAAAACAGCTCACAGGATCAGCCTTTACCAGCAGAGAGATAAAATAAAGATAAACTGTACATCTAAACATGAGCATCATCGCGAAGTCCCCACAGAAGACTCGTCATCACGACATTTATCAATGTAACCACTTAGTAGCTATATTTCGTTTCACACTTTCTCCACAATAGTTGATAACAACTCGCCTCGCACTTATTAATGACTCTACGGGAATGGGTTTAGTTTAAATTGGTTTAAAATTGTCCAAATTCAGCTGCTGACTGGCTCTTCAAATGATTTTGAAGAGCCAGTCAGCAAATGATTTTATTTGCTGTGAGGCAGTTGGAAAAACCAGTCCTACCTGTTCCAAATTAAATTAGGGTAAAATTACAATTTAGCATTTTAAAAAAAAAAGTGTGTAAATTGTAAGCTGGTATAAGTACAAACAAACGGCAAAAAAAAAAAAAAACAATGGGATTTTGAAGTTTCCTTAACGTTCCAGTTCCATAAAGACACACAATTACAGGCCCTGTTCCACTAATAACGCGCACAAATATCCACTATTGTCACAGATGCAACTATTTCTAATGCGTTCGTTTCACCCTCAAAACCCTGTTTTCTTTCAACCCAACCCAGATAAATTTATTAAATAACATTAGCATTAATGGTTTCCTTCTCGGCTAATACCAGTGAATGCTGTTTTAATACGATTGTTTTACCTTAAACTGACTATTTATGCTATACCCCCCCCCCCCCCCCCCCTCACATCCCCACCGTAGCAGCAGCAGCCGCGCAGTCTCTCCCCTTTATGAGTGAGCTATTGTGCCTTAGGACAGGATCCCACACACAATCTGAGGACCGAGCCAACAAAAACAGGCCCTGACAGACAATGCTTCGCTTCACCTGCTCCAGCACTGTGCATCGCAATTATGCCAAGGACATGTACAGTTAGGCTTCGTTCACTCTCCTGCAAAACAACCGCCTCGGAATTAAAGTAGAAAAAAAAAATCGTATGATAATAAACGAGGCTGTTGAAGAGGTGGGAGAAAGAAGAAAGAGGTGGAGGGAGCGGCTGTGTCGCCCAGACTTACAATATATATATATTTTTTTTTTGAGCTGCATGGTTACCAGACAGTGAAATAAGGAAAGCAAGAAACAATACCAAGATGCATATATCAGTCACCACGCTGATTCCGTGCTGCAGACGAGATTGATTCTGAGCCATATAGGTGCCACGCCATCAATACACAATCAAACTCAACTCAAATGTTACGCAATGGCCCCGCTCCTCTGTGCGTAAAAATGAAGCAAAGGCCAGCATCAGATTTGCCATTACAACCAGCAACACTTATAGATTCAGTGAAATAAGACCAAAAAAAAAGCAATTCCAGGAGGATATTCCTTATAAAAGTGTGATTTTATCACGGCATCTACATAAAAAACCCTGCGTACTGAGCGCTGATTGTTCATTGATTACACCGAGAGGCAACATAACAAATATTTGACGCATGTCTTTTAATAAGACTCCAGCACAGAATAAACAGGGAGAGAGCCGAATATAGCCCGTAACAACCAAACACTGCACACCAGGCCTATATACATCTCAGAGGGTTTTAGCTGGAGGGGTGGCGCTGCGCACTTCAAACGCGCACATATCCATCGTTGTGCAGCCATTTGGCCCGCATAAGATTCTGCGCTCTGAACTGGAGAGTTTAAAGTAAGAATTTTTTTATTATACTTGAGGGAAACAATGAGTTCAGCTGCTTATTGCAGGGGAGCAATCGTCAGGGGAGACTTAAACTCAATTACAGTAGCCGTTCAGAATGGAAGAAAAAATACCAAGACCAAAAAAAAAAAGACAAAGAAAAACCCCCGGTTGTATCAATCAGCGAATAAAAAAATAAGCGATATAATAAAAATCAACATGAAGCGTATCAAATATTTATTTTTTTTCTGGGCAACAAAGGACTATAATACATTGACAGGCATAGGAACTATTGCCAGCACATGTCTATACAATACAGCTAAAACCGCCTCCAATTTCGGACATTATCGGACATGACAAGATATCAGGTGGTCCCAAAAAATGTTTTTGAATGTCTTCAGACATTTGAAAAAAAGACAATATTCCATTTATTGCTTTTATGGTGCTTCAAGGAAAGAACAAGAGGTGAAACGTATTCTGATTGGCACAACACATATAAGCTTGTATAAAAACGAAAAAAGACACACTAAAAAAAAAAAAAAAAAAAAAAAATCTCCTCGGGGTCTCACTTATGCTCCGTCTCATCTGAGAAAAAAAACTGAATAGGATGATATATAGAGAGAGAAATTGAAGTTTATTTCTATTAAATTTGTTCACTTGCTTCAGTGTCGCCTCAACATGCTACAAGAGGGCTGAATTGAAATATCCCAGAGAAATAAAATACCCCAAACTTCAGTTTTTCTAGAACCATAAAATCACATGAAGAACTAACCGAATATTCAAAACCCACTAAAACAGGAGGCACCAGATAAATAAAAAAAGAAGTTTCAACAGACGCACCATATTTACAATTCCCATTAAATTACACATAAATAAATATATACATACATGAACACTGATTCCCTTATATAACCGCGAATCGTGTTGAAATTCAAAAAAGTTCAAGTTGGTCGCTTGGAGAGAGAGAAAGAGAGAGAGAGGATGAGTCTACAACTGAAGTCATGGCATGGATATCTGTGGAATTTCTCTTTGTTTGTTTGTTTGTTTTTTCAAGTTTATTATTCACAATACTGATAAGAATTAGTCCTTTTTAGCTTCGCTTTTGTCACAATCGCAAAATTGAGATATAGAAGGGGGGTCGCTGGGTTTCAGTCCATTCGTTGCAGCTCATAAAAAATAAGGGGGGGGGGTGAATAAAAAGTCCTTTGGGTGAGGCGGTACACCTTTACCTCGCCCCGGAAGCTGTTCCTCTGCAGCTTTTTTTTTTTTTTTTCGTTCGTTCTTTCTTTTCTTTTTTTTTTTTTTTTTTTTTGTATGGGTTCAGGTGTTGGAAGAAGAAGATTCTTGCGTCCTCCTTGACTCCGAAGTGGGATGTAAAAACAAATCACGCAAAAAACCGCGCAAGATCAGGAAGTGGCACGTTTAACTTTATCAATAATATTTATAAGGTATTTATAATATTTATAGTGGATGAGTAGGGGCCGGGGTGAGGCGGGGGGGGGCATGGGTCGGTGCAGAAGAAGGGCCCGCGGGGTTTGACCCCCCGGTGAAGGTGGGGGGGGGGAGGGGGGAAGTCACTTTCTGTGCTTCTCGTCTTTGTCTCCGCCTTTAGTGCCGTTATCTGAGTGACTGTTGGGGTTGTTGTTGAGGTACATTTTGTCCATGGCTTTGATAGCCTCCGTCAGATAGTTCTGGAGGGCCGTGATGGCCGCGCACAGCGCAGGGGTCCCGAAACCGTGCGAGATTAGACTGAAGTGGGTCAAGCAGCTTTGGATTCCCGGTTCGAGGATGGGCTGCGGCCGCGAGTTCCCCAGCGGCGAGCGGTCCTGGGACAGCAGGTCCGTGAACTCTTTGCAGACTTGCCTAAACAGCAGGGAGAGCAGGGTGTTAATGCCTGAGCCACATTCATTTTTAATGTCCTTAAAAATAAATAAAAAAATAAATAAATCACACTGCGAGAACAACAAGCCCTGCGGTTGTAAATGAGGCTTTTGCTTGAGGCAAGTGAAAAGTATCCTGCCACCGAGGTGAGATACGTGTCCCTGTTTATTTATTTCAGCATATTCCTCCATAAATTGCCACATATTCGTTTACTGATATTATTATAAGAAAAAAAAAAGAGACAACTTTTGGCGATGTCATGAAGAAAAAAAAAAACAACGAAAATAATGTTTTATCACATCAGCACGTGAATCGAATTCAATATATATATTTTATACGTGCAAAATATGTATTCTGCTTTATTAAAATATATGTCAACTTTCCATGGTAGCTTATCTTACTTTAAAAGTCAGTTTCAAGCGCTTATGGCAGACAGATGTTTGATCACAGCAGCCCCATCATCGAAAGTAAATGCTGGCCTCTGTCTCTTTATGTCTTATATTGAATCCCTGAGTTTTATTTAATGCATTGAAAAAAAAAAAAAAATGGATGATAATGAGTCTCAGTGTCTCTGAAATAAAACAAAAGGCTGCCCTGCGAACTTGATGAGAGAAAGGCCAAGTCAACATGACACACTTATCTGACTCTGCTTTAAGAATTGTAATAATAATCTATAATATGCAAAGGAAACACCAGCTTAAATAAAACGAAACATTAAAAAAAAACATTCGCTCAATAATTACTAGCTTACAGGTGGATCGACACCATGATCACGTGATACATTTTAGAAACCAGCAAATTAAACGACCAAAACAGCAAATTTGCAAGTGGAGTGAAACCTGGCCTGCAAAAAAGTTGTGTGTGTGAGAGAGAGAGAGAGAGAGGGGAGTGAGAGAGAGAGAGAGAGAGAGAGAGAGAGAGGAGAGAGAGAGAGGCGGGGGGAGGAGGGGGGGGGGGGGCAGACATACACACATTGGCACAGACTGGGCTGCATTTGGTGTGGCACAGTGAAACGTGATAATAACACTTACTTTGTGGCCAATAGCATGTTTTTTCTTTGGACTTGTTCGTTTGGGTCGGAATGCTGACGGTTTACATATTCAGCTACCGCCTTGGCTGGAAACTCGGTCTCACACACATAACCAAAGTCCCTGGCAAGATGCACCGCCTCGCCTGAAAAAAGAGAGAGAGAGAGAGAGAGAGAGAGAGAGAGAGACGTGAGGATGAATGTGTTTTCTTATTTAATGACACCGAGAAGTTCACGCTCCCTGCTTGGACGAGCACGTGATCAATCTGATCTAACCGGCTCATGGCACCTGCGCGTCCCCAACCACGCTGATGAGGATGGCGACGGTAATAACGACAATAATAACAATAAAAGTTCCTGTCACACCTCCGGAATGCGTCAGCACGCAGGAGAAAAGTGAGTATGAAATATAGACGGAGGGTAATGCTAGCACCTATGTCATTGATTACCAATCACTGATCATTAATTAAAGTCCAGCAGATCACAAAGGCATAGAGAAGAAATGTTTCAGTGTTATAGATCAAATCCCATGTTTGCAGTCTGATCTTGTCTGTCCTGCTTCTGTTCGTCTTTTGTTTTAATTTCCTTAAGCAGCAGAGTTTTTTACTGCAGGGCTTCCTGCCCATAAGCCTCTGCTCCGGAAGAACGCGCGCGCCAAAAGTTTCAGTCCAGTAAACTGTTTTTCCATAGATGACCATAAACAGTAGCGGATGAACAGCTACCTCCTCACCCCCTCCCGGACCTCTCTGTCATCTTCTTCCCCACGTGCCACGACCCCTCTTATTACCCACAATCAAACATTTCTTCAGGCTCATTACAATACAGGAGCGGGTTTCAACGAAACACGATGAATATTGCATTTGGGCCCAGTCTGCAATAATGATTAACGGAGACCAATGAAGCATCGCGGGCTTTCACCTTTGGAAACCAGCAGCTCACCAAATACCACTGCGCTGAATAATAAGGCTCAACTCAGCGAGCGAAATGGATTTATCCAGTCGCGTAAAAGGCATCCTTTCTGCGCACAATAATTGCCTAATTTATTCTTTAATAGGCCCAAAACATATAGCTCCCAATAGGTCAGCGCAGCGCCATTTGCATGCAGTACAAATCTTGGGTGAAACCGAAAGCATGGGAAGCCATTAACGGAAGAATTAAGTCGCTATTAAAAATCTGCCCTGCGCGGCTTTATTCTGCGCGGTGTATTAATGTTTGAAACAATGCAGGGTTAATAAATCAATCGACTTCTCGTCCGTGAGGTGAAACAGCTCAGCTGTGCCCAATAAACAAGCAACACTCAATAATTAACTGGACTTCAACACAAATTAATCCAGTGCGCAAACTGGGACAGGCGTGGACCTGCGAGTGCGCTCCTGCGAACCAGGGCCAAACGCTGCAGACCCAACAGAATTACCAGCACCGCTCTCCTCTTTGTGTGTGTGTGTGTGTGTGGACCTCCTCTCTCCAGACACACACTCAGAGACACACACTCTCTCCCTCACACACACACATCCTTCATGCTTTATTACTTGCGAGGCAAAGTCGGTCCACATTACACGGATGAGCGCATATGCTGATTTCCAACACAGAGAAGGAAAAGAGGGAGAGAGAAAAGAGAAGAAAAAAAATATACTTTTTTGAAAGTACCTGGTATCGCGGGAGCGGCGAGAGTGAGAACGGGGTTTTATGGCTTACCTTCCACTAGTGACGTCAGTAAGGTGACGTTGGCTGCCTTGCGCCTGCCTGCAGGTAGATTCAAGCCGATTTTATCCAACTTTTCCCGTAAGGATCTTCCTCCGTTCTTAGACTTGGCCCTTTGACAGGAAAACAAAGAAGAAATTCTCAGTCAGTGTTGCTCACGCGCAGGAATGTGTGTGATGGGGCTAATCAGGAATATGTTGAAACGGACATAGAGATGCTGCATGGCAGATATAGCTCGGGGGGATCTAGGGAGATAGGAGTGGCTTGCCAGTGATTGAAGAAAAAAAAAAGAAGGGGGGGGGCAAGAATTATGCATTTTGTTTACATGATGTACATCCTCATGTTTAAGTTATGACATAAACAAACGTGACCCAATAAAGAGGTTCAGCTCATCTTTGTTGTTTTTAATTTGGGAATAAACCTAACCCTTGTCCACATCTCTTAACACAAACAGTAAATAATAACTTACAAAAAAAGATCCCGAGCTTTATCACCAGAAGACAAATACTGTACAAAGGGAATAAATAAAGTGCTACTTAATAGGCAGCGCTATTACCGGCTGCGCGTCTAGCGCGCTCCACTAGACAGTTCACTGGAGACCAATGTTTTCATGCGTAATGCCTTCACTGGGCCTATAGAGCGGGGCTTGAAACAGACTAGGCCTACATTCATTTGAGAGACTGAGTGAGGGAGCTCCAATGCGCGAGGGAAGTTAATATGGAATTTAACAGAGCCCTCCTGCTTTAAATGCAGGAGCTAGGTGTCATGGTTGGTCGATTTTAATTATTCTTGGTACAGAGGAGGGAGAGAGAGTGGAGAGAGAGAGATGCGCGATCACAGAGAGATGATTGGAGCAGGGGTAGAGCGTTCATACGCGCACACACGCAGGTGGAGATGGAGTAAAGAGGAGTTTTTTTTTTTCAGTTTTTTTTTTTTTTTTTATCACTGCCTTTTCCAGTCAAACTCACCTCCTCAGCACCCCGCCCAGCAGAGAGGCGTTGAGGCACTCCGGCGGCGAGAGGCGTCTCTGCACCTCAGCCACCGTGACCTTGTATTTGGATGTGGAGCTGAGGAGGGACAGGCGACCCGGAACCGAGCAGAACACCTCGTTGGGGTTAACCACCCCTCCGAAAAGACCGTCCTTATTTACGGGGATGGCGGAGACGTTGTTGCTCTTGGATAAAGACACTGGACCTATAGCCGGGGAGAGGAGGGGGTGAGGGGGAGGAGGGGAGGAGAGAAAAAGAGAGAGACCGTGCTCAGTGAATTTCATGCAATGCAGAGCCTTAACTAAATGAGAAGGAGGACTTTAGGCCCCGTATTTAGAGTTTAGTACCACATTTGCGCATGACAAAATAGAGGCAGCATTAACAACAATACTACTAATAATGTCATAATAGTCATAATAATAACAATAAATGTCCCCAGTTGTGCTTAAGTTCCGTTATAAGGCATAATTCTCCCTCATGTATAGCCTTCATCAGTAAACTAGGTCAATTTATATTTTATGATTCCATGTTTGCAGCGTTTCCACCTGACAATACTAGCGGAGATTTGATAGAGACGACTGATTGTGACATGGCTATCCTCGGTATCCAGCAAAAGACCGTCGCTCGCGTGTGATTTCACGCCCGGGGTGGGGAGGCAGGGAGTGGCTGAAGGGGAAGAGGGAGGCTCAGCCCAGCCGGGCTTTACGTCCTTTTGGTGCGGATAAGCGGAGACAAAGAGTGACTGTGCGCCTTTGGATAGATCACTTGTGACATTAATGGCTCAAGGGAGCCTAATAGAGACAATAGGAGTTAAACGAACTCTTGAGATTACTAATATAAGAAGCCAATTATCATGTTGATGTACAGATCGACAGACTCAAAAAAGGGAAAAGGTGAGAAAAAGAAAATAGAAAGGAAGAAAAATCGCTCCATCTCTTATCCAGCAAGGACTAATTTGACCTGACAAACTGCTGAAACGTGCCCATGAACAGGCCTCTTTATGTTGTATCATCAACAGTATAGATCGCATAATATCTCAACAACAATTAAAAAAAAACTCAAGGAGGCTAGTCCAACAAGCTTTACCAAAGCACTCTAAAAACGAAAATTACATTTCGAGATATTAAATCCCCGCCAGTGATTTTCTTATGCCCAGCTTTGATTCCCTCCCTAAATAACATATTATCATCGTGCGCACACTTGCTCTGCGCTCCATCCGCCAGTAGCAGCTTCCATTTTAGATTTGGCCATGCTGCGTGATTGCAGCTATTGGCTCCTAAGTGCCAGGATCGTCTATATAGGCCTGGATCTCTGACCATCAATAGCACGGGGGCCCACAAAGCCCCACCAGCCCCACTCATCTCCCCGCTGCGCCGAAACGCTGACAGTAAATTCCATCAGCGGGAAAAAGGTGCAGTCGGTTTGATGCACTTGGAAACCATGTAATGAAAAATAGGCAATTGCGTATTAGGATCAGTCAGGCATTACCGCGTTGCACTGGGCTCTCTCCAGCAGAATGGTGGAAGGAGCGTGCGCGTAAGTGTGTGTGTGTGCGCGCGTATGTGCAGCTTGAAGAAACATGCATGATATCTCAGAGGAAATTGCTTACCTTTTTTAATTACAGTCTGGTCTGGAATGTGAATTCCTTGATCTTCAACAGCCTATGACACAAATGCAAAAAAAAAAAAAAAAAAAAAAAAAAAAAAGGAAGAAAAAAAAACTATTTTAGCACAAAGGCGCAGAAATGTCAGCCTCACTCTTGTGTAAGTAAATGCATCTCAGGATTCTGTGCACGAACAAAGCCTGACACAAATAGGAGCCACCGTCGCCCTGCACGGAGGCTCGCGAGGCCCATATCTGTTATTATTGTCCGCGGGTGCTTTGAGCGGGTTACACCGATGGAAGAACAAAAACTCAGTCTTAAATAACGGAGCTGTGTCGCCCCATAATCCTGACCTAATTTCGGCCTCAGATTGGCTCTACTCACAAGGAAACTTCTAATCTAGATTGGATAGTAATTACGGCAGCACAGCCTATTAAAGGCCTATGAACTAATTAGAGAATTATTGGTGTTTGTTTCTCATTAAAAACTGGGAGGAATACTCTCAATAAGAAAAAGGGGGTTATTGGCAATTTTAGAGCTCGTTCATCACGCATGTTTAGTAATCGCAGCTTCCTAAACTCAATACAGCAAACTCAATTTTCTTGTTAGTTGCATGCAGTGGATTATGGCGTTATTGTTCTCTGGTTCTCTCTATCTTTTTTCCCTTCAAAATAGAATGTAATAAAAGTCATAAGATATCAAGAAAATCTTGCTGTAATGCACATGTACAAATTTACACTCATTTATCAAGTATTTAATTAGAATTATGTCTAACAAAAAGAAGAAAAAGAAATAAGCAGAGGATTTTTACAAATAAAAAAACGGAAGCCTTTAAAAATCTAATTAAAAAAAATATAATATGAAACAAATTAGGCCAAATCCTTATGCTTGATCGTCGGCAATTAAGAAAACAACCCACATCCGATTTTATAATAAGAAGAAATAAGAAAAAAATATTTCTGAAGCCACAAAGCAACCTGAACCTTGTTAGATGCGTGTCATCAATCTGAATTTTATCCAGTATCACTTTAAGTAATACACTAACAGCATTAGTATAAATATTCATTATGTCAATGGAGTGAGTGAACAATAGAGAATCCTTTTTGAATAATAAAATTAAAAAACAACACCAACTGACTTCTTTTATCCAAAATATTAATTCATAAATTGTAGTTTAACCCAGACCGACCGATTATTAATGGAAATGTTAGTTTTATTCTTTTACACCGGGCGACAGGAGGAAGGAAAGGGGAACGCGCCGCCTCACCTGAACGTCTTCTAAAGAGTGAGGTATTCCATGGATGGGGATAGAGTCCGACAGTCCCGTGTCGAGGCCGTGGCCGGACGGTAGCAGAACTTCCCTGCGGTACTCCCGGCACAGCTGGTGCGGCAGGCTGCGGTGCTGGTGCAGCAGGCCGCTCTCCTGGCCCTGCCTCTGGCCCGGCCAGCCCGGGTGCTGGGACTGGGGCTGGGCGTGCAGGGAGTTCAGGGAGTACGGGTCGTTGACGTGCGAGTAGGGGTCCTGAGACTGCGGGTAGATGGGCTGGTAGGGCGGGGGGAAGTACGGGGGCTGGAAGTCTGAGTTGGGTGTGTGGGAGAGCGGCGGGGCGCTCGTGTAGGGACTCTGGCCCACGCTGCCCAGCTGAGGTAGCCTGGCTGTCCCGTTGCTGGTGCCGTCGTGACGGTCCTGACAGGGGGGGGGGGACAGAGAAAGGATGTTTTTTAGCTTGAACGACACAGAGGGAAGTGATGAAATGCCCATCTGTATTTTAGCCACTGGATGCTCTGCGGGCATGAGCTGAGGCGTTATGGCCTCAGCGGAGGGAGTGAATTATCATTGATTTTCACGAAGGGAAATTTTAAACAACACATCATTTCTTTTTGTTTTTCAAAAAGTTTTTAAAGAAAAAAATTGAAACATCATCACAGCAAATTGATAAAACCAAACATCAAAATTCTAAAAGGAAAAATGCCCATAAATATGTAACCGAGCTCTGTCATTGTTTCATCATTTGTGCAAAATTCAGCACGGGCATTTACGCATGCATTTAACAGAGGAAGACAAGCAAAAAAAGAAAGAAATAGGATATCTAATACGGCGAGGCTCCAGTAACTTACCATCGCGGAAAAACTGTGCACTAACATCTGTACGGAATTTAAGGTGCGACTCAAGGATGAAAAAAAAAGCCAAACAGTTCAGAAACACTGTTATTATTTGTGGGCGAGCAAAATGTGAATCAGCCAGCAAAAGAAGAAGAAGAAGAAAAAAAAAAAGCCCCCCGAAAAGATTCGTCTCTCCTGCACGATCACGATGCCCCTGCGATCAGATGTGTGCCTCAGCAGCGGGACGATAATCCATCAGAAACACACGGTAAGATCCGAGCTGCCCTTCATCTGGCTCTAAAAATGCAGATACTCGGCGGCTGCTGGTGGATATTCGGGGCTGGAAAGTTTCTCTTGGCGACCCCCTCTGTCTCCCTGCGTCCCCCGGCTTCTATCACAGCGCTGCCGCTCCCTCGCTCGAGCTCATATTAGCAAAAGAGCCGCTTCTTCGTCTCCCTCTCGGACTCCTATTAGAACACATTCATGACTATTAATATTACAGGAATCCTGAATAATAAGGAAATAATAGCCGGGAATCTGGCGTGAAGCGGAGGACGCAACTCAAAGGCAGGAGTCTACGCGTAAATGACGTCCATTGAAAGGAGGAATCAGTATATCTAATCAGAGATGGGGAGGGAGAGAGAAAGAGGGGAGTGAGAGAGTGTGGAGGGAGTGGAGAGGGAGACAAAAAGAGGGACATTCACTCCGTCTGACGAATCAGAGAGAGACGGAGGGGAGGGGGTGAGGGAGGGAGGAGGGGGGCATTTGAAAAGAGTCCCAGGGCCAAAGCGCAAAAGTGAAAGAAAGACATAGGAATGGAGGGAGGTGGACCGCAGACAGAAGAAGCCAGGGAAGGGAATAATGTGCACCTCTGAACTGGCTGAAAATCCAGCAGGCGACGCTCCGACCGGCTCGTTCCCGCCGTCCGTCCCTTTGTTTTCTACCTCAGACTCCGACAGCGAGCTCTCCTCCATGGCTCTCCTTTTTACGTTCTTTTTTTTTTTTTTCCCGACTCCGACCACAGGGCCACGCCGGCTTAACGTTAACTTTGACCCGGGAAAGATGAAGGAAAAATAAAGCCCCCCCCCACACACACACACTCTTTAAGATCGGGCCGCTGGATCCGGCGCTCCAACCAACTTTTACGCGCGGTTCAAACTGCTTCACTCCCCTTCCTGCCCGCGCGACACATTACGAAACACCGAGCCACAACTGGGATTTGAATAGAAATAATACACATCCTCTTTTGTTGCCGTCGATACCAGCGGAGAACATTTGCCTGTAAATTAAAATAATTAACATGACATGAACGAGGAGCTAGCCAGTTTTCTTTCTTTCTTTTCTTTTCCTTCTAGTCCGTCCCTGTCTCTACAGGACTCGGGTGAAAACACGTCCGACTGGCTTCTCCACCTCCCGGGCAAGCCAGCGACCTTACTGCCAAACTTTTGTCTATGTCCAAAACAACAATCACTCACTACGCACTACTCCACAGGCGCAAAAAAAAAAAAAAAAAAATTAACGGCATAAACCGAAGAGACGTGAAAGAGAAATGAAGGGCGCATGTGCGTGTCTTTTAATCATTAAATAAAGCAGAGTGTGACAGCGCTTGCAAATGGTCAGAAAAAAAAAATCAGTTCAATGAAAATGCACGGTAAGTGCATTTTATGGTTTTAATTTCTCTACATCTCTTGTAAAATTGAGAAATATTTTAATGTAGATTTAAAAATTGGACAATAAATCACAGCTGTCGTTGTATTAATTATTATTATTATTATTGCTGCAAAAAATAATAATACAGGTGGAAACAATTAAAGCTATAAGATAATCTGTTCTTTTCAGTTAAAAATCTTTACTAATAGCTGTCAAAAGGATGTCATACCTGGATTCAAAAAGTAAAGCACACCCTGAAAAATGATTGTTTTTATCACATAAGGGGGAAAAAAAATTAAATTGCCTATATAAAATGCAAAAAAAAAAAAAAAAAAAAAAAAAAAAGTATCTTACCTCGCAGTCTTCATACTTAATGTTATCTGTTAATTTCCAGAGCATTTTCATGGGTTGTTGAGGTGGCTTTAGTGCAGGTATCACGTTAGTCTTGTTTTCAGTCAGTGAATTGTGCTCTCCGCTCAGAAAAAAAAACTACTTTTATTGAAGCTGTGGCTGCTGTCTATCCTGCGCTCTGAGGTCTCCCTCTAATGGTGGAAGTGGAGGGCTGGAGCAGCTCTGTAATAACACTGGCACAGGGCCTCATTAGCATATCAACAGCCGTTTTGATTCCCCCCCCCCCCCCCCCCCCCCCCCATCTGCTCGCACAACACCAGTGGACAGCGCGCAGGTAAAAACCACCGCAGCAAGACGCTACACATGTTTATTATTTCTGCCGTTCAGTGAAGCGTGTTTGCTGATGTGGAGGGGGGGGGGGGAGCATAGTCATGCATGGGGACCTTTACGCACCTGGGACAGTTTCGGGTACAGTCTCCTCGTCTTTCTGAGACTGGAGTAAGAGCGTGCTCTTTCAACAAAGATGTTTAAAAAAAAAAAAAAAAAGAAGAAGTGAGCAGATGCGTTTGCTGCTGAAACTTTTGTGGTTTTTTTTAACCGTGCCCCGTCCTGTTGAAACCAGTGTATCTTTTATTAGTTTTCCAGGATTTGATGTGAAAACAGCATGCCTATGCAAATACCACTTTACCACACACTTTATTGCCAAAGCTTCACTTAAAAAAAAAAAAGAAAAGAAAAACTCTAAGTGTTATTTTAATCCCATTGAGAGTGTGGATCTTCAGAAGCTATTCTTGCAATGTTATGTTAAAAAGGTGAGCTATTCGGAGCGGCGCTACAGGTCCATTGAGTACCTGTAAGGTAGCAGGGTTTGGGGCGGAATGTAAATGATTAACACAACAACACGGCCCTGTTTCATGTGAATGGGTCCGGCTCGGTCCTGTCGCCGGCCGAGCCTTCACCTCAGCAGGTCGCGGGTCAGCAGACAGGTCGCCAGCTCTTTGAGGCGTTGCCCCCTTTTGCTTAAAACCTGGATTACCATTTTTGGTGGAGCACCCCCCCCCCCCCCTTTTTTTTTTTTTTTTTTTTTTCTTCTTTTTTTTCCCAGGCAGTTGTTATTAATGAATTTTTAGAGACGAAAGTGTCTGAGAGCGCGAGCCTCTTTCTGGAGCTTTGGCCTGGTTGTCTGTCGAGGCGATCGCCTTTTAACGGTTGAAACCCACGTGTTTTGTTGCAGCAAAGATCTCAGGTCTTCTTTTAAATCCTCCATCTCCACACCCTCCCCAAAACAAGGCCAGATTTTTCAGAGGAGCCCAGACAATCTGCGGAATAAGACTACAGATTATGGGGATTCTCTGTGCGCAATCTGAATGTGGAACAGCTGCTGTGGATAAGAGATGGCACTTTTATGAAAAGTCCAATTTTTACCTTAAACAACCAACGACGCGGTTTAGATGAAGGGCTGCATTTTCTCAGAACTCCACTTTGACACACACACACGCACGCAGCGTCTCAATTCTGTGACCACACTTTTTACTAATTTAGGATAAAGCAAATATAGCACCGCAGCGTCTGAAATGAGCTTACAGTTTTGAGCAAACATTATATAAACAATGTGACATGTGAGGTTATTTAAGCCAAAAGGCTCTAAAATAAAATATCTTAAATATATTTTTTGTGATTGTTCTTTTTCCTAAATATATATACATGTGTATATATCTAACATACTTTAGGAGATATCTAACATATGCACAGTTTGTGCAAAAAAAAAAAAAAAAAAAAACTTTACAGTGCAGCTCCAGGCTACAAGTCAACACTTTGAGTGTTTCGTGTTTTTTTTTTTTTTTTTTTTTTTTTTACAGGGATCTCTTTGTCTTAAAAAGCAGCACATACCTGCCAATCCCCTATTTTGCCCATAACGGACATTCTTTGTCTTCTCCTGCCTTTTGGTGGTTTGTTTTCAGCTGCTCCGATACTTTGTCTATCTCATTAAGCCTTCGGTTCCAGAGTACACCTTTACTTTTCCCTAGACCGGATCACCTCACCTGGCCATAAAAAAAAAAAAAAAAAAAAAAAAAAAAAAACCGTGCTAGGGCCACCTGGTGACGCATGCGCACTGCTCCGGGTGTGGACAAGAACGCCTGCGGTCGTTGGGAAAAGTGAAAAGCCTGGCTGTTAGAGTGCTGGATAAGTCTGAGCTGTCTTTGGTTTCTATATTGGAATTCTTTAATGTAAAAAAAAACGAATAAATTAAAACATATTTAAATTGCTTATGAAAATCTGAGGGGAAAAACACTTCAATACAGCTTTAAATTAGAAATATCCACATTGCGTTCGCAGAAGAGAATGTTCATCACTTGTAATGCTTATTGTATGAGTGGTAACATGTGGTTTACTTTTATTTATTTGTATAATTTATTAATAACGATTATTCATTGCAGAATAGGTTTCAACTTCCAGACTGCTAAAGAACAGGAAAGCAAAACAAATATATGTTAAATTATGTAGGTTTCACTTGTGTCTTCAATTGAGATAAAACTGAAACAGGTTATTAATTCTAGGAGTCAATTAACCTCATGGTTTTCCTCTTCTTCTCTGTGTTGGTGTAAAACATGAATATTCACAGCAAATAAAACTGAGTGGAATTAAAAACTTGAAGGTTAACTGCCAGCACCGTTACTTCTACACAGAAAGCTACCCCGCTTTTGTGAGGGTCATTATTTATTTATCAACTGTTTATTTCTAATACATATTTACCTCGGGCCAAGAGCGAATGAGCTCTCTCTCTCTCTCTCTTTCTCAGTCGTTCAAACACACAGACACACACCCTCAATCACACACACACAGACACAGAGAGAGAGAGAGAGAGAGAGAGAGAGAGAGAGGGAGGGAGAGAGAGAGAGAGTAGAGCAACACGTGCGCTCACGTAGGTGATAATGGTGAGAGTTTTTCAGCCCGAAACCCCCCTTTTTATCTTCCTCATATCCCCTTTTCTCCTCGGTGAAGTTTCTGAAGAAACACAAGCAGATTCGCTCCCACACACGCACACACACGCACATAGGTGTGTGTGAGATGCGGTCCTTGACGCTGACGTTCCTGTCACTGCATTAGCCACAAAAATGAAACATACTCATGCATTGTCATTATTGGACAAACTTTTCACAGAAAAAAAAGAAGGAGAAAGAGAACAAAAACTACAATTCTTCAATTAATTTTCTCCAAGTTATATATATCTCACTTATTTATTTACACATTTCTTTTTTTTTTTTTTTTTTCTCAATTTGCAGTTGCAATTGCATAATTCCTCGCGGAATCAATAGATTCTTTGTGGCGTTAATATTTAAAACAAGCCATCATGTCTTGACTTCAAAGGTGAATACGTTGTAACTGCACACACACACACACAATACCTGGAGCTATCTAGACCTGGACAAAGGAGGGTGGTGGAGGTGGAGGGGGGGGGGGGGGGGGGGGGGGGTCAGAGATATTGTTTGGGGCTCTGCGCAGGGGAGTAGTAAGTTTTGAAGCAGAGCTGTCTGAGAGTTGGTTACTCTCAGAGCAGAGTTGGATCCCTTTTAAATATCTTGCCTGTCTGGGGCTTGGTTTCAACCGCTCTCACCGGCGCTCGAGGCCTCCGGCAACCGTCTGAAACCGCGCTGTGTTTAATAGGCGTGGGCAACGGCTGCGCCCCAGGCAAACTGTACACGTCCAGCCTATAATAATAATAACAATAATAATAAAATACACATTTGAATACACCCTTCTATTGTCAGAAATGACAATATTGTTTTAGAAAATCAATGCTGGTATGATAATGTCTTGGTCTTTGTCTTATGAAGGTGGCAGCTCTTCCTTCCAGCCAGAGAAGCACCACAGCTGACTGGTCCATGAAGACACTAACCATCCTGTCACCAGCTCTCCAGGTAGAAGAGGCTCGTGCACATTAAAACTAAGTGAAAGAGTGTCCTGATCCGCCGTGTTTCAGCGCAGCTCTCCAAGTAAGATAAATGGTGTTCTTGCGCCACCTTGCTTCGGAGAAGGGACTGCAGTTAATTGAAACCAAATGAGAATGTGCGCAAGGAGACTTCCAGTAAGTAAAGCTGCCAAAGGGGGGAAAAAAAAGTGGTCAAGAGAAACACGTGTAGTTCAAGTGGAACGGAACAGAAATGCTTAAGGGTAGAAATTAAATTCTGGAAAATGTTGTAACAAACGTTATATTTTGATATTTGTGCCGCTTATTTCTATTTCTTAGGTGCTTATTGCTTATTTTATCCACCTGTCATTCTTAATACTTTCATCTAACTATCGAGACTGAAACTGCTCATTTTCATGACCAGTTTCAGCAGGGACACTGGAAAATGGACCGTGGTAACATGTAACTTACTCGTTTTTTCCTTTTTTAGTTTTATTTTTTTTATTTTTTTTTTTAAATAAATACAGATTAAAATATCAGCTCTTTGGAAAAACAGGATGCAGATTTATCTAGTCCACTTTAAGCATGGAGGGTTAACTCAACGTAATGTAGTCCTGTGATGCCATCTTGTGGTTGTAAAAAAAATAAAGAAAAAAATAAAGAAAAAAGAAAGAAAGAAAGAAAGAAAGAAAGAAAGAAAGAAAGAAAGAAAGAAAGAAAGAAAGAAAAGAAAGAAAGAAAGAAAGAAAGAAAGAAAGAAAGAAAGAAAGAAAGAAAGAAAGAAAGAAAGAAAGAAAGAAAGAAAAAGGATTTTTCAACACATTCTGACTAATTAAACATCCTTGAGATTGTCCATGAGGCTTTCAGCAAATTGATTTTCAACATAGTTTAATTTCAGTGAGATGGCAGGATAGTCTTTAGCATAGAGTTGTAATAATAATAATAATAATAATAATAATAATAATAATAAATATAATAATAATAATAATAATAATGAATTTGCGATTTCAAGGGCTATGGGGGGGGGGGGGTCATCGGCTGAACAGTGGACAGGTCCCATCTACATTACTACATTGTATCTGCAAATCACGCAATCCTTGAAGAAACCTTTTAGAGCAAACAATAAATAAATAGAAAAGGCTCAGCTGCGTATACTACAGGATGTGGATTCGTTTTAAATAAATTCGACTATTTTCTCTATGTAACCACAGAGTCCAACAACTCCAATTTTACTTTATAATACTATATAAAAAGTAATGTAAAATTAATGAAGGTTATAGGCTTCCTGAAAACTTAGACCATATATTAGCTTGGCTACAGGCTTGTGTGGAGGTCAACCTGCGACGTTCAGGAAGGCTACGATACGAATGTCAACAAAGACAACTTTAAGTGCTCATGTAAAGAACAAGTTATTGGAAAATAAATGCTCACATTAAAATGTTAAAAAGTTATGTCCATAATGTATTAGCAGTTGTAGATGTGAACTAGAGCCGGAGCATAGTCTACAGGTTGGATATTTCGCACCATGAACACACCACCTTGCTATAATGCAGTCCAGCCTACATTTCCCATCAGCCACCAAACAGGGTAGAACGTGTATCATTCATTTGTGCTCGGTGGAGAACAGACTGCGGTCAGAAGGGACAGAGGACAAACAAAAAGATTAAGGTTGTATTTCGCTTTATTCGCTCTTTTCAATCTTTGTTGTGTGTTATTTTACTTAAAAACATCTAATTTAGATTACAACAATGCGTCATGTGCAGAGTGTTAATCTCAGTGGGTTCCCAAAATCGTGTAAGGTTGTCTGCGTTTGTGCTGTAACTGAGTCTTGTGAAAGCTCTCGTGCTAATGAGCTCTTTACAGCAGTTTGTCTTATCTTATAAGTCAGGCACAGGCGCGCGCCTCTGTGTGTGACGAATGTAGATCAAACACGCCGCCAATGTGTGTCGATGGAAACATTTCTCAGATGCTGCAATGCTGTCATATTATCTGTTTGTGCAGCTTCTGTGCTGTAACAGCTCGTTTTCACAGGAGTCAGACAGCCTGTTTAATAGCTCTGTATTTGTAAGTAGGTCTAAAGTTAGCTTCGAATCATGACGTCAGCGATTGAATTGAATTGGGGCTCTGAATTGTTGTATGATGGTTTTGTCAGCTGACTGATTTATTGAACCCTGCTGTAACCATTACAGGTATCCAACATGTCTGTGGACTGGGTAGGATATGGATATGCCACACTTATCGCATCCGGGGGAGTTATGGGTTATGTGAAAGCAGGTGAGCTGTTGTTGTAGCTGTATTTTGTCAAGTTTCTTTAAATTTCTTTAAATTTTCCCTCTTTCCGTATAGGATTCAAAAATGTTTAGAAATGATAAATTTTCAAAGAGTAATCCCTAATAGATTATCCTCAAATTATCTTGTGCACTCAACATTGACCCTTAACTGTCTTTCCATATTTTATGACATATAACATGATGTACATGAACAGACACTGTGGGTAAAGCAAGAACAGAAGTTAAATAATTTTTTTAAAAAGATTTAAATTGAGCAAGATAATATCAGTTGTAGCTTCTGAATGTAAATTTCCATTAATTGCTCATCTTTTCAGGCCACATTTTGCCATATTAACTCACTTTTGGTCTTGAATCCTAACAGATAATGGAAGCATCTTGCTACATAGTAAAAGAAAAAACATTAGCTTGATAGTTTTTGAACAGTGGGTTTTTGAAAATGATTTTTGAAAAAACAACTTTCACAGTATGTTGTGGTTCACTTTTGGGTGATCTCCACAGAAGTCCTTAAAGTGGTGGCAAACTGGTTTAATCCTTGTTGATAAATATCCTAGTATGAAAGACTATTTACACAAAACCTTTCCAAGGAACCTCTTGAGTCCCTAAATTTGCAACAACAATGTAAGTGTGGCTCCGACCCATCCTGCATAGAAAGGGGTTGTCAGATAAATAATGTCAACCATGGCTCTAAAATTTGACATTTCTCCATGCTTAAGAGTCTGACAAGTTACTCTGAAACCATTCTAGTCATCTTAATGCTGTACTATACGCATCTTTTATTTCAGGCAGTGTACCCTCTCTGGCTGCCGGTCTTCTGTTTGGAGGTCTTGCAGGTTTTGGTGCCTACCAGATCTCCAATGACCCTAATAATATTTGGGTGTCCCTAGGTTGGTAAACATACAATGTTGATAAAGTGTTGTCAATATTAGTAAAGGGAAGATTAAGTGTGATGTACAGTTATGTTCAAAATAATAGCAGTGTGTTTTTTTTTAAAAAAAAAAGTGAGTGAAGTTCAAAATGTTGATAATAGCTTTTATTTCCATATATGTAAATGCCTGGAAACACTGCACTTTCTCTTCCAAAACAAAACATGAACAACATGCTTATAAAGAGGTGTAATTACAGAAAGTGAAGATAAAGGAATATTGGACTGTTAAAAAATCGCAGTATGGAGTTCAGTTAGTGAGGTCATTGATTCTGTCGAAAGACAGGTGTCAAACCGGTGACCCTTATTTAAGGGTGAAGACAGCAAATGTTGTACATGCTGGCTATAGTGCACTTCTCTGAAAACCTGAGCAAAATGGGTTGTTTCAGACATTGTTCAGAAGAACAGTGTATTTCGATTTAAAAAGGCTGAGGAGGAGTAAACGTAGTGAGTGCAGAAAATGATAGGCTGCTCGGCTAAAATAATCTCAAATGCCTTAAAATGGCAACCAAAACCAGAAAAACGTGGAAGAAAATGGAAAACTCCCATTCAGATTGATGGAAGAATAGCCTAAATGCCAAAGACTCATGATCAACCAATGATCAGCTCCAGGGTGATCAAAGATGACCAGTTTGAATGCATACAAAATACTTGTCTCATGTTGAAGAGGAAATGTCCTTGAAATGGGTGTTTTAACAAGACGACCCCAAACACACCAGTAAGCACAGTGAACACAGCTGTGAAGCAGTTCTCTTACACAACTAAATATTACTTTAGCGATTCACAGGAAAGCTATATTTTTAAGCGTTTCTCAGTTTATACAGTGAATGTTTGAGTTTTTAAAGATAAATGTACACTGATACTTTTTGAACAGCCTAATATCCCCTTTACTTCGCTTTCTGTAAAATAATACATTTTCTTCATGTTTTAATTGAGAACAGGAGGTGCAGTGTTCCCAGTGCATTTGTGTGTTTGGAAATAAAAGCTGTTATAAGGATTCTGACTTTTATCGCTTTTTCAAACACACTATTAGTTTGAACACAACTGTAGCTGTGTTACAGAAAGTCCAGCAAGTCAGGAGAAAAGGCATTTGTTATATCATATGTGGCATATATTTAAACAAATACAAGTATCTAAGACTTCATCTGAAATCTCTGGAAGCATAAAGCCTTACCTCCTCACCTGTAATCATGATTTTGATGACAGCTTTGTTAATTCATGTGTATAGAGACTTCATATAAATCTTTCTTGTAACTTTCCTCACTTGTCCTGTGTTTCAGCTACGTCAGGAGCTCTGTCTGGCGTCATGGGAAAGAGGTTTTATGGGTCGAGGAAATTCATGCCAGCTGGTTTGATGGCTGGAGCAAGGTCTAGTATCCACCACATCCATGTTATACAATGAAGAGAACAAAATATATTATGTAAGAAGTACTAAATCCACTGCTCAAAAAAAGAAAGGGAACACTAAAGTAACATGTTGTAGATCTGAATGAATGAATGAATGAAATTTTTGTTAAATACTTTCTTTTCATAGTTGAATGTGCTGACAACAAAATCACAAAAATTATCAATGAAAATCAAATGTATCAACCCATGGAGGGTTATACTCAAAATTAAAGTGGAAAAACACACTACAGGCTGATCGAACTTTGATGTAATGTCCTTTCAACGAGTTAAAATGAGGTCTAGCAATGTCTTGCATTAGGAGGAACCCGGGGCCAACCGCACCAGCATATGGTCTCACAAGGGCTCTGAGGATCTCATCTTGGTACCTAATGGCAGTCAGGCTACCTCTGGCGAGCACATGGAGGGCTGTACGACCCCCCAAAAAAAATGTCACCCCACACCATTACTGACCCACTGCCAAGCTGGTCATGCTGGAGGATGTTGCAGGCAGCAGAACGTTCTCCACGGCGTCTCCAGACTCTGTCACGTGCTCGGTGTGAACCTGCTTTCATCTGTGAAGAGCACAGGCCGCCAGTGGTGAATTTGCCAATCTTGGTGTTCTCTGGCAAATGCCAAACATCCTGCATGGTGTTGGGCTGTAAGCACAACCCCCACCTGTGGATGTTGGGCCTTCATACCACGCTCATGGAGTCTGTTTTTGACTGAGCAGACACATGCACATCTGTGGTCTGCTGGAGGTCATTTTTCAGGGCTCTGGCAGAACTCCTCCTGTTCCTCCTTGCACAGAGAATGAGGTAGCGGTCCTGCTGCTGGGTTGTTGCCCTCCCACAGCCTCCTCTACGTTTCCTGATGTACTGGCCTGTCTCCTGGTAGCGCCTCCATGCTCTGGTCCAGCTGTGGACCTTCTTGCCACAGCTCGCATTGATGTGCCAACCTGGATGAGCTGCACTCCTTGACTTGTGTGGGTTGTAGACTCTGTCTCATGCTACCACTGGAGTGAAACCACCACCAGCATCCAAAAGTGACAAAAACATCAGCCAGAAAGCATCGGAACTGAGAAGTTGTATGTTGTCACCACCTGCAGAACCACTCCTTTATTGGGTGTGTCTTGGCAATTCCCTAAAATTTCCACCTGTTGTCTATTCCATTTGCACAACAGCATGTGAAATTGATTGTCAATCAGTGTTGCTTCCTTAAGTGGACAGTTTGATTTCACAGAAGTAAAGGTTGACTTGGAGTTGCATTGTGTTAAGTGTTCCTTTTGTTTTTTTGAGCAGTGTATATTTGTGCTAATGCTGTCAGAATGACCAAATCTCCCTGTATATTGTGATGATAAATTAGTCATTTGTAAAAGCTCCTTTGATATTAAGTAGTTGTATAATCAATCAGATTTTTTTTTTTGATTCTGTTCGGTTAAACACTTGCTCTGGGAAAATAACATAATTTATTTTTCTCTCTCTAGTCTTCTGATGGTGGGGAAGCTTAGTTTGGCATTGCTCCAGAAACCTGCACAGTCCTCATGAGGCCAAGGTGTTGAAAGTTTTCAGTTTTTGAGTGTTCCAACATAGCTCTTCTGTCCCAGAAGCAGCCCCTCAGCGGCTGCCTTCTGCTGTTGTTCTTGTTAAGAAAAAAAAATATGTATTTGATCATGAAATAGAGATTGTTTATAATTAAATGATTGCCTTGTCATTTCTGAATGAATACCCCTTGAATTTGTATTCATATTTATTTGTATAAAATGATTACAAAATGTGCATTCATTGCATAACACAAAGAACAGCCTCACAATATGCAGAGTTAAAGTTCTTGTATGACTCTGACAAATTATTTTTCTAGAATAAGAGTAATAAAACTGGGAATTTTGCATTGCAGAATCACATGGCATAAGACTATTTACATTTTGTCATTTAAAGTGAAACACTACACCAGAGTTTAAAAAAAAAAAAGGTAATGTTTTGCTACATTCAAATCCTACTCAGAATATCAAAGCACTAACCAGAAGAGTTGGCTCGCCCTGGATTCCTCAAAATAAAATGGTGTGATAGTCTTGCAGACAGTACCGGCTGGTAACCATCATCTACAAAACAAACATGGAAAATGCCTTCACTAAAATGTGCTCTGCACATCCTAGGAAACTGCATTAATCCTGTGTGGTTCCTGGATAAGGTCAAGGAACTGCTCAGGATTTATGAGTCAAAGATGTGAACGCAAAGCCCAACACTCAGTAGAAAATGGTTGTGCCTCTTCCCTGAACTACCGATTTCCACCATACTTGGATGTCCAGTCCACCCTGCCATGGACAGGCTGCACAGCCGGAGCTCTGCTGAGGAGATTTCCTGACGTTTTCCCCAATGCTGCATAGCTGCTCCCCTTCAATTGAGTCCGATCTGTCCGCCTCCTCCAGCCTTCATAATCTAGAAGAACATGCCAATCAGTTAACTTTGCTCTCTCCAGTGTGTAGGTACACAGCAAGTCCATTTGCATGAGCTAGTTAACAGCATCTGCAGTGTACAACCTTTTCTTAACTGAAAATGAAGTCATTTAGGTTAAAAAGTGGAGAATGAGTATGTAAAATGATAAAAAATAGAAGCCATAACCAATGAATAAATCATCAGCGGTGAGAAAATAGTACCTTCACCAGTTTCACTCAGTGATGAGTTGGATAAGGGCTTGAGTTTTCCAGATTTTGTCTTGTCTTTTTTATTTTCAGGAGAAGAAGAAAGATTGACTGAAAGTAAGGAAAGTAGAAAAATATAGTTGCAACCGATAGAAATGTGAGTGAAAATCATGGAAACAGAAAAAAGAACGACCATGTTTCCAGACAACATGAAGAGTTAAGGAGAATAGCATATTTTTGAATGCCTGAGGTGTTTTCTCGCTCTCTGTCTCTCTCAGGCCACAACGTGAAAAATTATTTTGTCCACTCCACAAAGTCAAAGTCCTTACTTGTGTGCTGACCTCCTAATGGGGCAAGCTGAATTCTCTGTCCCACTGAGCCAACTTCTTTCTTCTGGAAAGAAGGGATGTAACCACCAGAAAGGTTGTATTTGGTGCTTATAAAGTTTCCTTTAAGAGAAGAAAAAAAGACATGTCAGGTTGTGCTTCTTTAAATTGCACCTTACAACAGCTAAAACCGGTGTGAAACCATAAAAGCAAATCATATAGAACATTATACTAAACATAAATGTTCTAACACATGACATCACTGAGAATTATCTGTGAAAATGTGAGGCAGCTACTGCTCATACAAAAACTAAAGAGCTTAATAAGACAAAGTGATAATCGTCATTCAAATTTTCAGGCAGGACCACAAAGCTGTCAAAAAGCAGTCACAGATAACAGTCATCGCAATTATTAACAGTCTTTGTTGTTCCTTGACAGTGATGTTGTGTCTGTAGTGTCATTTCTTTTACCCTTAGCAAGTTAAGGTGTTACTTCAGAGGTTGAAGTCTACATCTGTCTCCTGCAAAGCCTTCAAGCAGCCGTACTCATTAATGTTCTGAGTCACTATGGGAATGCCTGAAGCATTTTGCAGCAGCATTTGGACTGATTGTTGGTCCAACTTGCCTTCAAACTATTTGATGCACAGCAGCTAATGTTTGAACTCAAAGCAGCCTTAGTACCAAATGACTAATATTATAGCCAGTGATGTTTGTACAGCAACAAACCCAATGAGAAGTCATCATTCTGAAATACCTTTGGAGAGGTCAATTTTCTCCACTATTCTTTCTTTGACAACAGTTTTCTCCGGTGTGCCATTCACAGATTTATTATCAGTTTCTTCTAATCTCACAGTCAGAAAGTAGAGTTGAAAGAGATGTGCATGCAGAGAAAAAGGAAAAAAGACAGTGACTGAAAAGAAAAGACCAAATAGCAAAACAGAAATAGGGGAGGTACATTTTTTCAGTTCTTTATGAAACAGTATATTTATAAGAGATAAGATGAACGGAATAAAAGCAAACAGTGCCTAGGAAGTGCTGGAAGGTAGAACAAATAAGCAGGCAGGGATAGCTGAGGCATTTAAGGAACACTTGATCTTCAAAAGACCCATGAATAAATACTGAAAGGGAGAGACGAGGTGAAAGACACAGAGAAAGGGCACATGCGAATCTTCAACAAGACAAATGATTAATAGACGTCTCATTATCACTATGGCTGCACACATTTTGGCTCACTTCTAACATGTTTGTCCATGGATCCATGACTACTGATGAGGAGGCATTAGCTGCATCATTAGCACTTGGTGCCACTGGGTCACAAAGAGGGCAATGTCATATTATTTTTTTACCTCCGCCAAGGACATTATGTTTTTGCCGGCGTTTATCTGTCTGTCTGTGCACAAGATAACTCAAAAAGTTATGGATGGATTTTGATGAAATTTTCAGGAGTTGTCAGAAATGTGAAAAGGAAGAACTGGATTTCATTTTGGGTGTGATCCGGAAGAAATCCTGGATTCTGGATCACTTTCAAATTTTCGATTAACATTGCAGTCAATGGAGCCAAAGATTTTGTTTTCTTAATATCTCCAGTTAATTATTGCCCAAAACTCATGAAATTTGACTCAGGGATTGACAATGGGAACCTCTATCAAATTTCAAAGGCTGATCTGGATCTGATCCAGAACGCGGATTTTTTCGCAATCTGTAAATTCGCTATATAGGGGAACTGTTGCACTTGGCGGAGGTCTGCGCTCTCCGAGTGCTTTTCTAGTTATTTATTTATACAATAGACAGTTGCCAACTATTCATTTCAAATCTCAACTAAGTCCATCCAAGTCTTTGGATGGAGTTAGTTAAGTTTTCATATTTCTATGAGATTGTTCCAAACTGAGTATCCAAATGGGACCCAAGTTGTCTAATTCCTATCTAAATTTTCATTCATTAAAAATATTTATCAACACATCATGCTGTACTGAAGAATACCACTTTAAACATAGGAAAAAGCTCCTAACAAAGGCCAAAACATTCAATAAATTGTGATGTTGAAGATCTCTGTGACACTGCACATCAGACACAAGGCTTTAGGAAGCAGGTTAGATATCTTTTCTTCAGTGTGTTAGTGAAATCTAGAATTCAAGGCTCTGTACCCTAAGCCAAACACCTCGCCCTTAGCAACTCTGCAGTGCACATCAGCAGCCATTACCTGCGTTGGCTCTGGTGACAGATAATCCTCTTCCAACAGGACCTAGTGGTTTATTTAGAGTATTTGAAGTTCTCCCACAGGTCCCGTAGTGTCAGACTACTCAACTCTTTATCTCCTGGGGAAGTTTGATTCTTGCTAATTAAGCCTGAAAACAACAAATACCATGTTAGTCAAAGTGGAGTTAATAAGTAATAAAATCTGTTTTTATTAAGCACATTAAAATATCAGGAGACAAATAATTCCCTATTATCATCAGAAAAAGCTTTTAAATACATTTTCCTGGGAATGTGAGAGTGAAACAACTTAATACTTAAAAGATGCGAATAGCTGAGTATTACCTGGCAAGTAACGTGACTGGCTGAGATAGTGCTGCCGTGCTGCAGAGCCTGGAACACTGGACTCCATTTGGCCAACTTTTATATTGTTAGGTAGTTTGGTAACTGTGCTGAAGGAATATAGAGGTTTCTGCTCCATGGTCCTGATAACAAAATCCAAACACTTTGAGTGAATCACATTGTCTCTTGTTCAGTATTTTTATCTCTATCCAAATTTTGAAAAAAAAATCTAAAATATTACCTATACACATAAAATTCTATCAATGATATGATAATGATGAAAAGGCTCTCTGCTTATATTTGCCACTCTGGTGAAGACACTACAGTGCTTACTGAGAGCAGTGCTCTTTGGAGCTCCTCTCCTCAGCAGTCCCCAGACTGGGTTTCTTGGAGTTAGAGGCGGCGGTTTCTGATTGGTCAGATTCCTCCCAGCTATCTGAGGTCTTGGCAACTGCCTGTCCCCAGCGACGACGGCCACTCTTCACCACCCCCACTGGTGTACCCCCAACACTGTTCTCACTGCCTGATGGTTCTGCCTTCTGCACAAGACAACAGGGTCACGTCTGCACTGATAACGCATGTTAATAACTTAACTCTCACTCTCTACAACAACTGATGATCTACAACTGCTTAGAAGAGGAAACTATCAGTCTGGAAGAACCACTATTAAGTTACCCAACAAATCAGTACAATATTTGAAGTGAACTTCAAAAATAAGTAAGGTTCTGATTTTGTGAAGCTACTCATTGCAGGACTGAGGTTTCCTGGTTTACTGTCAACCTGTGGCAGGGGGATCTGCTGAAGCGGCTGATGCTGCTGATGGTTTCTGGAGGAGATTGTGGAAGCTTTGGACTCAGAGGAAGACTGTAGGGTATCTGGCTTTGACTCAGAGACCTGTTTCTGGACAAGTGGCCTGGTCTGGACCTTTTTGACCTCCTGGCTCTGAGGACGTGGGCCCAAGATCTGGCCAACATGGAAGTAAGGGTAACGCAGAGCCTAGCCAGGGAGAGAAAGAGTACAGATTGTTGTTATACTGAATCTTTTCTAAATATTATTTTGGCTCAGTGAAGATGCCTTTTATATTCTATTTAAGATTTTTTTTTTTAATACACAGGCATGATAAACAAAACCAGATGGCAAGAGAGGAGTGACAAACACAATAATCAAACAGAACCCATAGGTGGAGAGTATCATCCAGTACAAGATAATACAGTTTGTACAGTGAAAAGAAAGATATGACCTAGCAGCAGAATTCAATTTTACTGTTAGATCTCCTCCAGTAACATCAAAAACTGTGCCCACAACTTTTGAAGGTGGGACGACACGTTACCTCTGTCCACACAACTCTTCTCCATCTTAGCAATGGAAATAATTTCATGAAGCCACCTACTGAAATATATATATACATATATATATATATATATATATATATATATATATATATATATATATATATATACACAGTCATGGAAAAAATTATTAGACCACCATTTTTTTCTTCACTTTTTTGTTCATTTTAATACCTGGTACCACTAAATTCATCATGTGACTAAAACAGACAGAAAAGAAAACACTGAATGCATAAAAGCAGTGTTTTTGGCAGTACAACGCCATAGCTATTGATGTAAAAACTTAAGTGATTTAGGTTGTAATCAAGAAAACCATGGAAAATGGGACGATATTGGCTCTTAAATAAAACTCTTATGAGCAATCTTTGTGGTTATCGTTATGTTTGTCCAAACAAATGTACCGTTAGTTGTACCAGGCATTAAAATGAACAAGAAACTGAAGAAAACAAGGGTGGTCTAATAATTTTTTCCATGACTGTGTATACATATATATATATATATATATAGATATATATATATATAGGATATATATATATATATATATATATATATATATATATATATATATATAAGATATACATATATATATATATATATACATATATAGATATACATATATATATATATATATATATATATATATATATATATATATATATATATATATATATATATATATATATATATATATATATATATATATAATATATATATATATATATATATATATATATATATATATATATATATATATATATATATATATATATATATATATATCTATATATATATATATATATATATTTGGCTTTTTCATTCTGTATATCATAGTGTATATTCTGTATATACTGCACTTTCGGCTCTTGCACTTCCGATTAGATACAAAACTGCATTTCGTTACCCTGTATTTATACATGTAATGACAATAAAGTTGAATCTAATCTAATCTAATCTTTTTAGGTGCAAAAAATACCTTTTTTAAGAGCCTGCTTTTGATGACGGGGAAGGGACTACAGCCCTGTTAGAGGAGCTAAATATGGCAAAAATGCAATCAAGCTTTATGTATGTCTTGTATTGGGCAGAAAACCTATTTAGTATTTTACAACAAAAATTATTAAGTTCTGAACAAAGCCAAAATAAATGTGAACATGAACCTACAGCATTGCCACATGCCACACAAAGGAGACACAAAATGATACATTTTACTAACCTTGATTTTTGATTATATAGTTTACGTGTAAAGTTATACTGAATGAGCTTATATCTAGAATTAACTGAACAGTCCCCATAAAGCCATCTAAGGAACCCCTTATTCTTCAGCCCACTTCTAAGAGCAGTGTCAGTGATGTTGTCTTTAACGTGATTTACAGCATTAATAAGGAATTCTACGCAACCTCTACATAGAAAAAGGGTATATCAGATAATTTTGTAATGGACTTGATCAAATAATACATTTATTATTCTGTATATATAGAAAACGCAGAACATTGCCTGGATCAAAACTGGATTTTTCGAATGGGATAAAATTACTATTGATGTGTATCCTGCAAAAAACAAAATAAGTAAAAGCTTCGTAGGCAGAAAATTCAAAAGCAGTGGGGCTCCCTCTGGAAAGACATTTCCTCTTCAAGGTCCACAGAGTAATCAGACATCTCACTGGAGTATGATTCGGCTATGTATAAGGATGTAACAACCATGCGTTGTGTATAATACACTTGAGCACAAATGCACTGGTAAAATATTTTGCAGAGGGAATGACTAATGGTTTAGCAGTACTTAAAACAATAGGGATTAGAGTGCTAATGAAGTCTCCATAGTGGTGATATACCAACTCCAATTCCAAAAAAGCTGAGATGCTGTGTAAAACAAAATAAAAACACGATGCAGATGTTGAAACTGACATTTTACTATTTAATGAAAAAAATATCAACTCATTTTGACTTTGATGGCAGAAACACAACTTGAAACAGCTGGAACAGGGTGATGTTTATCATTGTGTAGCATCCCCTGTTCTTTTAACAACTGTCTGTAAACGTCCGAGAACTGAGGAGACCAGCTGCTGGAGTTTTAGGAGAGGAATATTGTTCGCACTCTTGTCTGATGTAGGATTTTAGCTGCTCAAGAGTCCTGGGACTTCGCTACTGGATATTTCATTTTATGATGCACCAAATGTCTTTTGATGAAATCCACAAGCCCTTCTCTGATAGAGACCTCTGGATGGGAGCAGATGTTGCTCTAAAACCTCTATGTACTCTTCAGCATTGATGGTGCCTTTCCAGATGTGTAAACTGACCGACCCCACCATAGACACTAATAAAAACCCCACACCATCAGAGATGCAGGCTTTGGAACTGTCTGCTGATAACAAGCTAGATGTTCCCTCTCCGTCTTTAGTCTGCAGGACACGACATCCATGGTTTCCAAAACCAATATAAATTTTTGATTCATCTGACCACAGAAGAGTTTTGCATTTTGCCTCACATCATTTTAGATGAGCTTTGGAGATGGTGGTGTTTCTGGATTGTGTTCTCATATGGCTTCTTTTTTCCTTGATCCAGCTTTAACTTGGATGGTGTATTGCACGGTGAACTGTGTTCTCAGACAGCGATTTCTGGAATTGTTCCTGAGTCCACATGCAGTGATGTCCAGTAGAGAATCTTGTCTCTTTTTAACTGCAGTACCGCCTTGAGGGACTGAAGATCATGATCATTCAATTTTGACCATCAGCCTTATCCATTGCACACAGACACTCCTCCTGATTCTCTGAATCTGTTGATGATGATGCTCCTCAGTTTGTTTTTGATTTTCACCAATTACCTTTCCAAACTTTTGTTGCCCTGTTCCAATTTTTTTGAGATGTGTTGGCTACCATCAAAGTCAAAATGAGTTAAAATTTTCTCTGAATTGGTAAAATGTCTCAGTTTCAACATCTGATATGTTCTATTGGGAATAAAATATGGGTTTAGGAGATTTTTCAAATCTATGCATAGTGTTTTTATTTCATTTTACACAGTGTTACAACTTTTTTGGAATGGGGTTGTAGATAATCTGCTACAGAAATTTATTTTCAGGGTATAAACAGATCTTCTGGGGTAGAAACTAACCACATTTAGAAACAAGCCTTTTGATGCTTCACTCTGGAAAAGAAAAGCCAAATAACTCTTAGTGATGCTCAAGTTAAATAAAATCTGTGGATTCAGCTTGACATTCAGCCATGCTAATTTACAAATATTTAACTGTTGTTCCCAATAAATACCACATAACTGGTCATGAGTGACAAATAAAACCTGTCAATTCTAACTCAACCACAGGACTTCGTTTTTAGACAGCTTAGCTTGCCTACCTGTATGGCTGTAGGCCTTTTTTTAGGGTCCCACTGCAGCAGGTCCTTCATCAGTGCAATTGCTTCGTTGCTGGCATTTGGGATAAGGGTCTTCAGGTAGGTCGGCACACATTGGGGGAAGCGAAAGTTCATTGCAGATGCTAGTTGGTAGCCCTCTGGCCAATCCATCTAATTGTGGAGACAATCAAATGATTACGCATTTGTATGAATCTATGATTGTGATAAAGCAGGTTTTAAAAAGGACACGTATCATTTTTGTGGCTATATAAATACAACAGCCCTGATGTGCAAGGATTTTGTCTATCAAAACCAAAGAAAGTAGTATTCAACGAAGATGGAATTGTTATTATCCCGTTCAGTATGAGACACAAGAAGATGCTTTCTCACCACATTGAGACAAACAGTGCTCCTGGTCTTTGAACATAATATTTCATTTATTAGGGCACAAGCACTGAGGGTGCAAGGACCCTATTGTGTTTTGAATGTTTATTATTATCATTATTATATGTTAAATCTTGGAACTACGCTCTAAGTCACACAGGAAATCTGCCATTTTGAATAGAATATGTAATTTTTCCAGTATTTTGGTTGTACTTTAACCAGATTGACTAAACTATTTTTGGAACAATCTAGACACATGGCCAATGCTAAATTGTAAAGTTTATAACTTTTTGTCAAAGGACGTGACCGTAGTGACGAGCAAAGTTTGGTATTATTTTGAAGACATAAAAGAGAAATGGGCTGTAACTCAGCCATACATTGTTTAATATGGTCCAAAATTGGTGAGTATGATTGTAGTCTGAGCCTGAACACACAAAACCTGTAATATTCAGAAATGGTTGTAGCACCACCTGTTGGCAAGAAGAAATGTCATGTTTCGTATTATGAACCTCTGCTCCAAGTGGGATGAGCCGATACACTTTTAAACCTCGTCAATGAGTGTTGAAGATGACTGACAGTGAAACTGGAACTTTCTATCAAAGGGATGTTGCTGTGAGAGTACAGCAAAGTTCCATGTCTCACCTTGAATGGAAAAGTAGGGCCCAATCAATCTTGCTTGCAGCTTTTATTTTATTTATTTATTTATTTTTAATTTTTAACATATGAACTGACTTCTTTAAGTACTCACTGAATTAATGATGAACACCTCTTTCTACTCTCACCCTTTCAAATGTGTTCTCTCACCTTTTTGACAGTGCCCAGGACTTGGCAGATCTTAAAGATCTCATCCACTTCACTGTTTCCAGGAAAAAGAGGTCTGAGTGTGTAGAGTTCAGCCATGATGCAGCCCACCGCCCACAGGTCAATAGGAGAGCTGTAGGTTGATGACCTGAGCAGGACCTCAGGAGCACGGTACCTTGATACAGAAAAATAGAAAGGCCAATGATGTAAAAATGGATGGGTGTATGGCTCAATGGAAAAAAAAAAACAAACATCAAAAGTCCATTACAAGCATAAAGTTCTTTGTCTTGGCTTAACACACTATAAATTGTGCTTTGGCACTGTTTTGCATTTTAGATGAGTACAAAGTTCAGAAAATTCTCTCACCATCTAGTTGATACATAATCTGTATAAGGAGGTTTGGAACGGATCTCTCTGGCCAGTCCAAAATCTGCTATTTTGACCAGTTCTGGACCCATACACAATAGATTCTCTGGCTTCATGTCACGATGGAAAAACCTGGACAAATGATTAGATAAAACTTTTATCAAACTTATCCAGATTTTTAAATGGGCTATACTTCTTCAAGTTAAATGTGCACCTGTGAGTGAAATCAATAAGATAAACTGGTGAGTTAATTCTTTTTTTAAATTACTAAAAAAAAAAAAAAAAAAAAAAATCAGTTCAAATCAATAATACTTCATTTGTGACTTGTTAAACAAAAGATAAACCAAGTCACTGAATAAACAAACAAACAAATAAATACATAGATAAATAAAATTGTAAATGCAGTTGCAAAATCTCATAATACAAATTCTGTGCTCCTGAGAGAAATATAAGTTCAAGAGCTTGCATCATACTGAAAAACTCTTGCTCATTTTAAGTAAAACATAAGTGCGTGTCTCACGATTAATCAAATGTAGCCCAAAGGGATACAGTGTTTGATGTCAAGAACAAATATATTTTGGGCCAGTTCTCTATAGAGTATATTTGAGAAAACACATGACCATACCTAGTGGCTATACAGAACAATACAAGTATAATTGTATATGCAATAACCCCAACAGGTCACAAAGACAAGATTTTGTTTACACACAATAACTTTAAACTAAGAGAATAAAAGTTATGCTACTTTTTGTAAAAGCAAAAATAGTGACAAAGGCTTCTTACCATGCTTATGTACAAAAGCCAAACCAGATACCACTTGAAACATGATGTTCCTAATTTCATTCTCTGAGAACATCTTATTCTCTCTAACAGAATACCAAAGAAGCAAAAAAGAAAGGAAGGGGAAAAGAGAAATTAAAGAAAAGTGTTAAGATGAAGAGAAATCTGGGAAAGTACATGCACTTTGGATGTGTGGAAGCATGGCACGTACAGTACTGAACATGTGTGTTTGCGTTTACGCTTGAACAAATTTGTACAGACAGTTTTTTTCTTCTTCTTCTGTGATGTTTTTAATCAAAGATGATTGCAACCATTCCAGATTAAAATAAATCTTGTCAGATGCTTTGAGGTTCTTTTTAGAAAGGCTTACAGTAGGTAGCAACAAGGCTTCCACACACACACACACTCACCCATAACACAGAAATAATGCAGACCAGAGAGTTAGAAAGTGTTTACAAGACATTTTCGGAGGGTTCACATACTACAAGAATTTGAATATTCGACCAGTTTGGCCATTCTGATCTTTGACTGAACTCTTTAACACAACATAGGTTTATGGAATAGTTTTCTTGTAAAAATGTACTTTTTAATTACTAAATTACTTTCATGTTTTAAATATCCAGTGAATCTTGCAGAATGAAACCACTCACACTTGTAGGCATGAAGGAAGCACGGTACACCTACCATATTTGTGAATAAATGACAAGCCTTGTAAAATCTGAAAGCTTATGTTTCTTATCTCTGATTCAGGAAACAATTTTTTTCTGTAAACATAAAATCAATATAATTCTCATCAGCAAGCTAATGAAATCATCATGGCCTAGACAGCATTTTTGTGACTCGACTAGTTTTGACTAGTCACGCGAGGACTAGTCAAAACTAGTCAAAGCCAATTTGACTAGTTACGCGAGGAGTTTCCTTCGTTTCTCCTGACTTTTTGCCTTTGATAATGAAACCCATGTGCACTTTGCAAAGATGTACATCAGTGGGTTTCCAAAATAGTAAAAACAGCAAGGCCCCTCCCAGAGATGGTGGATGCAGCTGTTATGAGAGGTAGGAACCTTTGTCTACATGGTGTGGTGACAGACATACTTAATATTCCACTGGAAATCATTCAAAACACAAACAAACTATTACTAGTATTCATACATATACCTCTGAAGGCACGATAGCTACAACAGGTTGATGGTATAGTTGATTGTACCCTTGGTATGACATAACACAAAATAACAGTGGTAACCTTTTGCTCTTCTCACCTGTCCTTCATAAGCTGGTACAGGTTCTCCTTCATGTACTCAAAGACGAAATAGAGTTGATCATTCTCTCTGATAACTTCCTTTAGTTTCACCACATTTGCATGGTTCAGTTTCTTCAGTGACTGTAGAGACAAATTATGTGGCACATGAGAAAAATGTCATGTTGTCTGTGACAACATGCTTATGTGTATTTAATACCAAGTTTATTCAGTGACATATCAGGACAGTTGTTGTGGAAATCTATAAATTATTGAAGTAGAGATTTTAGTTGACTGAAGAAATCCAAATTTCACTGTGCTGCATTTGAAAACTGACAAGCATGCAGATAACCCTTTTGTGACAACCATTTCTGCCAACAGCTATTGAACATTTTAGGCAAAAATCAAAGAGCAACATTATTTCATCTAATGGCTTTCACAAATACTGGCTAGTGGGAGTGCTGCTCCTAGGAGCTGGAGTGGGAGGTAAGAGCTGCACCTACCTTCACTTCTCTAAGGTTCATACATTCTTCCCATGAATAGAACTTCCTCTTCATCCTGTGAAAGACATACAGATGCAGACATTAAAGGAAAACACTGGTATGCATCAGATTATATCCAGCCGAGAGAGAGGAAGCCATAATTACAGGCCACATACCATATATTAAATAAAAAACGCAGCAGAGCACTACCAATTTCTTCCAAAAATCCCTTTATATGACTCCATCAATAATTCAATTCTTTTCAGTTGTTTCCAATTTTAACATATACCATTATGTGAGGTAACCCACAAAGACAATTCCAGCTGTTGTCATAAACTCCATTGAACCACCATCTTTTTTTTTCTGTTAAATTACATCAAGGACATATGTTGACTTGATCAATGTATTAATTTGCCACCTTTATCATACCATGTGATGCCATGCACATGAAAATGAACACACCTGCTAGCATTCGTTTATCCTCTCTAATCAATACTACCTTACCCTCCCTCTGGGATTACGTAAGAGCTACAGAAGGAACAGATATCCTTTTCTTCTCGTCTCCTCCACAATGTCAGCAACCTGACACGCCCCCTCTACTTTCACTGCCTTTCACCGTCACAGCATGTATTTTCTTGCACGGTAACCAAATGATCAACAAGTGGATGCATCTCCCCAGTTTTCTCATCCATTATTGAACACTGCGGCTGTGTTGCAGAAACAAAGCAATGCAAGCTGGTTTGTTTCTCATGCTAATAAGAGGGAACTTGACAAATTATCCAGGGCTCAACCTTCTAGTATTAACTGAATTTAAAAGAAAAAAAAAAACACCTCAGAATCATAGAATAGAATAGCATGAGGTTTGGTGACATAATCCATAATTACATCCATAACTACAGATTTAGAAGTTAATGTCTAATTGAATCATTGCAACATATACATATATTTTAATTCAACTGCATCTATTTTAGTAAACAATGTGACTCTTCTTGTGAATTATTAATGCTGAGCTCCGCTAAAATCAATCAGTGTTGAATAAAAGCTGCTTGACACGCTCACAGTAGATTGTTCATAATATCAAGTTGATTGCAATGATTTTAACCACACAATATTGGCATAATGTCAGTAACTTGTACAGGTGTAACAGAGAAAACACATTTTTAAAAAAAAACCTCACCTTTTTATAGCTACAAGTTCTCCAGATTCATTGCTTCTCCCCATGAGCACACTGCCATAGGTACCATCGCCCAACTGTTTTAAGGTGGTGTAGCGATTCATCATTTCTCAAAATGGTTTCATCTGCTTCTTAACGATCCCGGTGGGTGACATGAGCTGAAGAAACACAGTACGGATTCATCAACACATGTATTTCTTGTTCTCTTCAGCCAGTAAAATGTTCAGCCCCATTTCTCCAGCATCGTACCAAGACGTCCAGAAACCTTCAGCTGACAAATATGTCATGTGAAAATCCACAGTCTGGACTTCAAAACTTAATTTCCAGTAACTGATCCATTGGTGAGCTGCTAGTCAAGGAACAGCTAAAAATAAAAGAAGAAGGAGAAAAACATGAGCAATGGATGCATTTATGTCATTTACAAAGACAAAAAACTGGCCACAAGCTGATGCTTGGATCATTTCCTGCTTTCCCCTAAGTGATAACTGAGAAGGATTATGTGCATGACACATTAGTGCTGTAGGAGCCAACATGAACACCCAAGGGAGATGACACAGCAAGCTCTAGTCAGATTAGGCTAACATGATGTAAATAGGATGTTACATCACCAACATGCTTACGACGACAGCTTTCCCAATGCACCCTGTCTGGCAAGAGGATTTAAGTGATGCCATAGGACGCAGTGATCAAACTGTTATGCTCTTTGGTCAACCAAATATATTATACAATTAGTACTTCAACATGTTGAATAATGTTCAATACTAGCACAAAATGCCATACTTCATACCCTTATACCTGTGTACCTACTGTTCTGTTTTAGTTTGCAACCTAGTGTTGTGAATCTTTCCCTTACCTAGCTGCAGCTGCATGTCTACACATGTATATAGACAAATGACTTGTTAATACTCTGTGGAGTACTCAAGCTAAATTCATCATTTGCATGGTTCATACAGTATTTACCTGACATCAAATGGAGTCTGAAACTGATGAAAATGTATATCTGAATTCAGTTAAAGAAAGAAAGTGATGAGAAATCACAAGCTAATACAATCAGGCGTGCTCTGGGATGACACACAGAGATTTTCAAAAGGAGCTGTGGCTGTGAGACTGTACACTTGTCAAGAGATGTGCAGTTTGATCCCCAAAACGAATATATCACGTTTTAGTGTCTTTGCTCAAGAAACTTCTGATGTGATACAATGTGCATTGGATGAAAGCAATAAAAAGCATTCTCAGTAAACATAGCTAAGTGCTTTGAGTTGCAAAGAAGACTAGAAAAAATTTGGCCTAAAAGCACAGTTAATTTCCTCAATGTATCTGCGGCCATTGTATAGGCTACATCAGTTGTACGTTGTGAATAAAGAAAAGGTTCTGAGATATATGTGCATGAATCATCATGGTACATTTTGCTAACCCATAATAAAGGTAGAGGTATGCCATAAAAAATATGTTTTTTCTTTGATAACTAATTGTTGTTACATACATGCATATGTTTAAGCTGCATCCATCCATACCCACTTCTTCCTATTCAGGGTCTCTTTTGCACACTTCCTTTACAAATATCGTTTTTCTAATTAGGAAATTTGTCATTGGGATAAAAATATTTCTCCAAACAAATACCAGCTTGATATCCAAGCCTGACAACAGACAAACAGAAAAATAACAGGCCTGCTGCTGTGGAGGGATTTAAAGGGGATTAAAATGCACCAAGGCCACATGACATTAGGAAGCTAATCAAGGTCAGTTTTACTGAAACCGTACGTTAACGAGTCCTACCAGAGTAAAATAAAATAAGTATATTACATAAGTTAAAGGCCTCAAAATATGATTTGATCAAATAATAGGCTATTATATTCTCTTAAACAAACAAACAAACTTATTCACCTGCTATAAATTCAACTCCAGCAAGGTGAACAACTGAGAACTGACCATAGCCTAGCCAGGCAATCTTGGACTGTAATACGTACACACTTTGCCTGACAAAAATAGTTTAGTTGTTTACATGTCAGTTTTTTTACTGTTGAGTTTCTCAGCCATCTTCTAAGCTCAGCCATCTGTCTCGACTTTTTCTCTCGCAGTTTTAAACCTACCAGTTTAGGGCGTTTTTCCTTTCCTCGGCCGTTGGCTGGTCCAGGTGATAGCTGCAGATAAAAGGCACGTATTGTCCAACCCCAGCTCTTCAGATAGGCTGCGTCCGCGTGTGCTAGTCCTCTCCCCATGGAAACGTACACACAACCGCGACGCTTTGTTTTTAGCAGCCAGATGACAAATGGCGCCTGCAGCCGCAATGCTTTATGGGGATTGTTGTCCGTGGAGGAGATCGCGGTCACTGAGGAGGGTTTTCTGAAATAAATTGTGATTTGAAATTAGAATTTATGGCAACATTCCATCTGTATTTTTATAAAAAAAAATCTGCCTAGACTACGATAGTGTTTCAGTTACCAACAATCAGCCGATATAAGATTTTATTATTATTTTTTTTAGAATTCGATGATATATATGTATGTATTTTCTATTTGCTGCAAAAATTTTGAACCAACACAGCCGCTAAACTGACAGGTGTCAGCTTAGCAAGGTTACTAGTTCCGTAAGGAATTTAGAAAGCGATTTTCTGGGGCAAAAGAAGTCTTCGTCAGATCATTTCCGTGGCAGACCTTGCTGTTCACCAGTAGATGGCGCTAAAGGTTTTTGCTTGCATTTGCGATCAGTTCAGGACTCTGCTGTGACCAGATACTTTGACTTACATACTGTGGGAACGTGAGTTGAATTGGCATTTTGTTAATGTTTTATCATACCTTGTATCACACATTGTAACACATTCACTTCTAGTTCACGGGCTACTGCTAATGTCTTTTAATATTGATTCAACACACACCCAAATGCTCTTTGCTCAAACTTCCAAAACATCTAATTATATACAGTTTTGCCCACTTTCTATTGATAATTTCATCGTGGGGTGATGAATATTAGCATCTTATTACAATTTACCATTTACCTTAAATTCTATAGAAGCGTTAAGGAGGTATTAAGTGATTTTCCCCCCTCCCCTCTGTCTTAAATTTTGTTAAATATATGTATAATGGCATGGTGAAAAAAGAAAGTTTGTATTTGCTTAAAACTAAGACCCTCAACAAGCAGATTATTTTTTATTTAACTATGTTTTTACACACATACAGTACATATAAAATGAGTGGGAACCTATCTATACCCTGATGACTTCAATAACTACTGTGTATGTTCATGTAGCAGTACAAAAAAAAAAAAAACAATAAAAAAGATTCTTGATGCGCGTCTGGACTATGCTTGTGCTGTGAAAGGAACTTTATAACAACTCATAAATATACTATCCAAAACGGTCTGGTCACGGTTATGTGTCTGGACTATTCTGTCTGTGAGGTCTAGAGCTCAGAATGCAGACGACAGATCTTTAACTGGAACAAAGGATAGAAGCGCAGGATTGGTTTTAAAAAAAGCATTTTCCTTAGCCAAAGTGTCTCATTAGAATAAGATAAAATAGCAGAATAAACCGGAATCATCTACACCTGAGACTTCAGAGACTAAATACAAAGTTAGCTGTGTCATTCTACATCATCTCTGTGTCCACAGATGAGATGATCCATAAAAGCTGATTAGTGCTTTATGCGCAGTCATCCCACCAATCCGCGCGTCAGGATTCGCTGATTTTGGACAACGATTTAATCCAAGAAAACGTTTCTAATCTGTCACTTTTCCGCGTGTTTGGGGTTGTTTGTTTATCAAGAGGATGATTCCAGCTCGCATGCTGAGCGGGATGAGTCCAGAACTCGTAGAAAGGGCGGGGGAGACTAGCGCAGCAAGTGGAAATTCAGTAGCCCATAAGAGGATTACTGAGCTCGTTAGCTCCTCGTCGGTCTCGTCAAGGATGCCCAGTTTGACGCGACGCAGTAGCCAAGCGAAAATCGGACGCCATTCTCAGTGCGCCTTGTAGATGCCGAATGTGTATTAACATTAACTGTCAGCTTCCAGGATGACTTGTGCTGGTTTTTGCCCGTCGGCAGCGCACGGGAATCCGCCACCGGGCGCGCGTCTGTGCCAGAGAGCGGTGTCCTGACGGGGTTTTTGGCTGCCCTTGACATGAAGACGAGACCTGCAGGGATCGGCAATGTCAATGCCGACTGGATGGGCTCACTCCCCTCCAAGCTGAGCGGCATGCCACTCAAACACCTGGCCGTACCAGGTAAGTCCGAGGGCCAAAAAATGCCCGGTTTTCTCAGCAGATTTTGTAGAGATGGACGTCACCTGGGAGGAAACTATTCCGAATATTAATATTAATATTAATATTAATATTAATATTAATATTAATATTAATATTAATATTTCCGGAATATTGTCATGCTGTGGGTCATAAAAAAATTAACTCTAATTGAGAATTGAGACTGAACACTCTGAACACTCTGTTCAATTAAGATCTGGCTCTTTCCTCCAGGTTCTCATGATTCTTTCACTTTCTGGGTGGATGTGCATGCACCCGTGGGCCCAGATCAGAAGATATACGTGAAGTACCTGGCCACCATGTTCAGTGTCTTGGCCAAAAAGTTTATGGTGAAGTGGTCCATGACACAGGTACTGGTCTGAAGAAATAAAATAATTTAAAAACATTCTGGATGATTGCACACAGTCCACATGTGTATGGTTTTGAAGCCAGTCAAAACATATTTAATATGATCTTTATCCCTAGAATCTGACATTTAGAGAGCAACTAGATGCAGGAATTCGTTACTTTGATCTCAGAGTGTCCTCTAAACCCGGTGAACCTGGACATGAGATCTACTTCATCCATGGCCTCTTTGGACACAAGGTTAGTGGAGAAATAATCACTTACTGACATTAAGATAGTTGTCGTTGCTGTTTGAAGTGGGATTGTTTTTGCCTTCACACATGGACAGCTGCAGAATATCAAAATTACAATACATAATAATACAGCTAGATTTGCTAATTATATTGTATTTTGTTTTGTGTGAATTATTAAATGTCTTCTTCAGTCATTGTGTTCTTTTTCACACTGATAAGGAGAGGGACAGAGGTAGCACAGAACAGGGATCAAATGTGTACTTAGCTTTAAACATCCCTCCTCTGAAATGGGTCATTCTAACATGCCTGTTCTCAATCTGGCTCTTGTTGCGAGGACTGCATCATGTGAAGGGTTTGTGACTATAAAGTTTAACGAAAAAATAATAATACAGGCTTGCCTGGTAGCAGCTGTTAAGAGTCTCTGAAACTGAAATTTAGTCTTCATTAACATTTATTTCATGAGGTAACATGGAGGTATTTTGCATTTAAGGGTAGCTTCAGAAGGGTTGTGAACAAGTGACCAAACAAGCTCTGGCGTGTTTCAGTAACTGTATGAGTGACAGAACTTAAGTTTTCACTGACATCTAACCCTTCTGCTTTTCCCCCAAAGGTGAGAGATGGCTTGTTTGAAATCAATTCCTTCCTCAGCAGACACAAGAAGGAGGTGAGAGGCTCACTTAAAGTTTTGTAAAATCAAAATTTCAAAAATGCTTCTATAGTTTGATAAGTCTGATTTCATCCATGTGTTAGGTAGTGTTTTTGGACTTCAATCACTATTATGCGATGGAGGAAGATCACCATGTGTACCTCATCAACATGCTCCAGGAAGTGTTTGGCAGCAAACTGTGCAACAACTGTGTTGTGGAGAGCATCACTCTGGACTATCTCTGGGAGAAGAAATACCAGGTGAGGATAAGGTGCAGCAGTGAAACATTTCAATCTACTCATGTGCTGTAATTGTTCAAGACAGGGGCTGCAACAAAGATATTACATTTAAAATTGAGTAAAAGAAATAACTGTGGCATAAGTGCGTTTGAATTTGAAGTAAAACAAGTATGCATGTGTGGTCGATGGCTCAGTGAGTATCGGGTAATCCCTGCCAACTGAGACTTTCCTCGGCAAGAATTAGTGGTTAGGATCATCCACTTAACACTTGTTCCACAATCCAACCTTGCCTTTCCCTTTTCTTTTAATTTAACCCTTAGCATTTCCATCTGCGTCCTGTCTCCACTGGAAGCCCTCCTCTCTGACATGTTTTACATTTCTTATCATTTAATAACTTTTTCATCTCAGTCTCTTGGACGCGCAACTAATTTTGTCCTTTCCTCACCTGACTTTTGTGATATTTTTACAACACAACAATGTAAATACCTGAAGATGAGACCCCAGAAGTTCATTCATGTGCCCGCACACACACGCATCTGTATCTGAATCTGTTTGAGAGGGCTTGTTATTTAGATGTGCGTCATGCTGGTAAGTCATCGTTACTACTGTACAGTGTGTAAGACTTTGTTTCATTCAGACAGCTACTATCACTCCTGTTCCTATGACCCTAATCTGGGACAAGCTTACTTGGCAGAGAAGATGGAGAGGGTGCAGTAGATAGGGAAGGAAGAGAGTGGAGAGTGCAGCGGAGGACATTCATAGTACGCAGCTGCAGAGGGCAGCCTTTCTCCTTCTTCTGCTTGTTAGCTTAAAGACACTTTGGATGACTTGTGGTCTTTGCAGATGTGTGTTTTATGAATAAAGGTGTGATTAAGACATGCATCATAGAGTGAAAATGAGAATATATTACTGTAAATACAAGGTTATGCTCAAACATACTGTAGTATGGAGCTCAGGGGTCTGTTACGCAAAGTGTGTAAAGAAAAGTTGGGATTTAAACTCAACACTTGACTCAACAATGAAATTACAATAAAAACTGATCCATTAATGTCAGTTTAACTTCACACGATCAAACTATTATTAAACAGATTTAAGATAAGTGCATGTGCACGCTTTCTTTATTTTCTTCATCTCTTTTTACTTTCCACAGTAAAGACTTATTACTGTTTGGTATCACATACCATATAATTGAATACATGTATGTCTGTATCTTATCATTTATCACTGTCATATTTAAACTTTATTTTAGTAGATTTTTTTTTTGTGTACTTTTTTAAAAGCGTTGGACTGATAGTGTTTTAAAAAGGCAAAATTCAGAGGATTGATGGTTAAAAACATTCTTTTCAGCTTGGGTCAGTATTAAAGAAACTCTGGAAACAAATTACACTTATGCTGACAGTTAAGGCTAAGTCAGCTTGTTTGGCCCTATTTGGAAACTTTACTTCATCGCTCGTTTTGTTAACTGCTGGTTATTTCATACCCTTCTCGTAAATTTGAGCTCCACCTCAGCTCGGCTGTTGTTTCAGACTCTTTCATCTTTCATTTTCTTCTCCCTGTAGGTCATTGTGTTTTATCATCATCCTTCAGCACAGGGTATTCCTGTCATGTGGCCGGGCACCAAGATCCCTGCTCCATGGGCAAACACCACTGAGCCCAACAAGCTTATACTGGTACAAAGAAAACACTAAACCCCTCTGAGCTCAGTGCTTTCTAAAACAAAATCCCCATACAAACAGTTCCAAAAAAGAAAAAAAAAATTGAGATGGAAATTGTGAGGAAATCAGTCATATTTATTCTTTTTTTTTTTTTTAATCTAATTATGTTTTATGCAAAATTACAGGAAATTCTAAATAACTCACCAACTTTATGGTTAGCAACTTTGTGTTTTAAAATCCTCTATGGGGGGTAATTCAAATATAAGAGTTCTGTAATTTTATAACATTTGATGTCAAAACCACAACAAGTTAATCTCTTCTTTCCATTTTCTCCTCCAATCCTGACATTTCTTCCTTCCTGTGTATGTGCCTTTATCCTTTCATGTCCAACTCAACTGACTTTAAGGAAAAAAGTGTTTCCTCCCTACACAATATCCTTACAAAACCTTCTTAACCAGATTTCTTACATTGCTCTTTCAGTAGGATTTTCCTTTTTCAACACTTTCTCTCTCTCCTCCAGTTCCTTGAAACTACTCTGAAGGAACGAGCCAAGCAGGGGTCCTTCCATGTGACCCAGGCCATCCTCACTCCAACAGTCAACACTGTGGCTAAGGGCCTTGTCTGGGGGCTGCGCAGCTACCTGGTAGAGAGGTCAGTGACTAGGTTTGTGTGGGTGCAGAACTGAAGGATGAGGCAGAGTGGTCCATGGAAAAACACTTCGTACCCAATTTCTGTGCAGGGATTGCAGCCTTTGTCATTTGTATCCAGTACAGCAAATGCTGCTAATGCCACATATGGAACAAAGAGGATTGCTCTTGCAGCCCTCAGTAGACTGGAGGATGGTGAAGTGATGACAATATTAAGGGTTACAGTTTAAGAAATTCAGCAGTTATAGTATAAATAGGGTTTTTTGTAAGACGTGATAAAACAATAGCATCATGGAAGTGGTGTTTTATCTGTCTAATCTGACACTGACATTGCACAGCATGTATTTTACTGCCAAGACTGCTCTCTTTTGTAAGCGATGTCTATGTTAAACAAATAATTTGAGCCCAGCATGGTGTGATGTGCCAGGAAGGAGCTAAAGGCAATGGTGGCACAGACAGAAGCCAGTTTAATGTATATGCCATCAAAATCCACTTAAACTGCCCACAATCCCTTGTAACACACATCTAGAGAATGTAGCAACACAATCTGACATAGGGTCATAATGGTTACAAGATCAGACGTAATCCAAGCCTAAACTACGTAGCATCAAACTTGAACTCGTGACTAAAATCAGATAAGAAATTTAATTTTTTTACTAATCAAGTGCTGAATGATACAGTGATCCAATCACTGAACTTAGATTTAAATTGAAATTAGAAAATCTGAGAGGACAGGCCACTGATGCTGAGGTGTAAAATTCCCAAACGGATGCTCCAGCGACACAGGAGGTGGTCTGACTCTGCACTTCCATGAAAGTTGGATTGTTTACCACTAGTGGATAAACATTCTAACTTCCTGGTTTTGTTCTGCTGGTGGCTGACCCGTAGCAGAATTGTTTGAGGTGACACAGCCACAGTGTCTGTGTGTGTGTGTGTGTGTGTGTGTGTGTGCTAGAAACCAAAGCAGAAAGGGTCTGAATGCAAAGGAGAGATTCTGAGACAATAGTGGAAAAGTCTTCCCAATCTGACAGACAGACTACCTTTAACTTTTTTTTTTAACCTTTAGGTTCGTATTATTCCACATTGCAACACATCTCAAAAACACAGTAACCCTTTTAATTAATTCAAATTGGACAGTAAAAACTTTAGAGTAAAGTCTAATCTGATGGTAATGTAGCCATGACTCTGTTGTGTAGATATTTTGAGCATATTTGAAAGGCAGGGCTGCGTTGGACTGGCAACCATCCAGGATGTGCCCTTCAGATAGGCTCCAGCATCATCCTGTGTTCCTGAATAGGAATAAGTGGGTATAGATAATAGATGAATGGACGGGAAATTAGTCAGGATTAAGATTCTAATTTTAAAAAAAGTAATGAAAAAATTTGTGTAACTGTTATACTTCTGGCACTAACTATTATTCTTTTGTGGCTCTAGAAATCTGCCCACTATCATGTCTTGGGTTGAGACTCAGAAGCCTGGGGTGGATGGAGTCAACATAATCACCTCTGACTTTGTGGATCTCACTGACTTTGCCAACATTGTCATCAAACTCAATAACCTGCTGCTGACTGAGCAGGACCGAAAACCAAGATGACACATTGTGGTGTGGTGAAGTTTTTTTTCTGTATGTTTTTTTCATGTTGTATGAATGAATTAATTATATACTGTATTACATTTATGAGTTTGATCAGGTTTTTTTGGGGGCATTTTTCACAGGCAACTTTTACATTGCTGACAGATTACTATTTTCTTACTTAAGGGCAATCAAATTAACACCCAAGCTCCTCTAATTTCATGAAGCCTTTAAATCTCCCAGGAACTCATCCATTTTAGTTGTATTAGTCTCCCTGAGCTTGAATGTTATGAACAAAGTCCAGAAAGCTCAAAGAAGCAAGAGCTCAGATCAGAGAAAACCAGGAATGCATGGCAGTGGGTTTTTTTTTTTTTCAATCTTTCTCATAAGGCAGATCCCGTCATACCAAAGCTCTAGCTGGATTTGCTCTTTCCTACTGGAAACAAGTCTTATTGCTACTATGAAATGTAATTTAAACACAGGCCTGTTTGGCTATTTCTTGTATTATGATTTTCCTGAAAGACAGGAGCGCACAGGAAACAAAACACATTCAGGAGTTCTTTGTTTACAGTCTCCAAATATATTTTATTCCAAAACCAGCGAGTATATGACAGAAAACTGGCCAACATAATGACAATAGGACTGGAGACTCTGTAGTAATTGTTTGCAGTTGGCCCGTAACCTAAAGTAGAGTTTTTATCTGTTCACTGTTTTCCCCAGTAATGAAATAAAATGAGAGAGGGAAAAGTGCATACTGTAGTCTTCTGGTTATTTTTGATGACATAACTAAGTCATGTGTTGTGAGTGAGGAGCCCCTTGTTGCCAGTGCTGTCTCATCACTCTTGGCATTTAACTGGAGCTGCAGACAGTGACAATTTCAGGTGTGTGTGTGTGGTGTGTGTGTGTGTGTGTGTGTGTGTGTGTGAGGGGGGGGGGGGGGTGTTCTGAGAAAGGCCAAATACGTGTGGAACCTGTGCCACATATCTAATTAAACATATGCACATGTGAAAATAAACAGCCATAAATGTTTATGCTTATAGCTTGTTTTTTGGATCCAGAAATAGAAAATGACTCCATTTAGTGGAATGTTCAGAAAACATTGTAGAGCCAAAAAATATGACCATGTACAGTGGATTTCAGGCTCTATAAGAAACAACATGCATGTGTTTTGTGTTTATTTGCATCAGCATGTGCTACCGTGTGAGTGTGTGTGTGTGTGATTGTGTGTGCCCTGCAGGCTCTGTGAGTATCATGCATGACATAGTAGTGTCGTGACAGTCGCAGTGTATTCTTGCGGTCAGGATAAGGAAAGAGATGAGGAGAGCCAGACAGCAGATGAAAAGAGATTTAGAGAGCACAGAGGCAAAGGGAAGTGAAAAGCAGAGAGAAGAAAATAACTGACTCCAGTTGTGTTGTTGCTGCAGAACAACTATAACGACGGAAAGGGAAGAAATCTGTCAGAGGCGATCATACGATCAGCTGGATAAGGTATTTTGTTTCAGCAGCTTTTAAAACAAAATGTTTTCTTTATATAAAAGCATTGCCTCTCCTTTTTTCCACTCTGTGAGTCACAAGTGTGAAATTGCCTGCTCTGTCCAGGACTCATTGTTGACAGGAGTGAATGTGGTCACCAAGCACTGTGAGGTCCACACACACACACACTGACACAAGCAAAGGCACTTTAATTGAGGAGTAATTACACATACCATGTCAGGCAAGTGGGAGAGCAGAGAGTGGCAGATTGGACTCAGAGCATTCCTCTGTTGTTTGGATTGGTCCTCTCCTTCTCTCCCTGAGCCCCACTCCTACTGTATCCCAACTGGCTTCCCAGGTTTCAAAGGAGAAGACACCAACTCAAGTAAGAGTTCCAGATCCTAATAAAGTCCAAAAGTAATAAAACTGCTTTTGTGTGCATGTGTTCTGTCAGTCAAGATTCAGTTATTCTTCAAATAATATTGACATACAGACCTATGCACCTATGTGCACTGGTTTGTCACATTATTTCAAATCTGTTATTTCTCTCTTAACAAACTCAACACTTATGTGCCCTCGCCATCAGTTGCAAACATTTTGCCACATTAGCAGAGTTTATCTGAGACTGGGTTTCAGTTTATTTCAACTAAAAAGTATCCAGAACTGATCACAAGGATCCTATAACACAGACATTTGTTCCTCTTCAGACTGTGTTGACTATCGTGTTAAACAGCTGTAAAAGCATCTGAAACTGTATCTCATGACTGTCCATCCCATGAGTGAATTAGAGATGAATAAAGAAAGAGGAAGGATGAACAAAAGATGTAAAGAGGCACTGCAGCAGGCCACTGTAAACTGGTGCAAATTTACCCCACTTTACCCACAAACCACAATCAATTAAAAGTCAGTTACATTCAATTATGTGCCATTACATTTTTATCTAAAGCATGTGAACTGAATAGACAAGCCTCGCATCAAAGATGACACCAGGGATTCCACTGAGATCAAATGAGCCGTCGAGTAATGAAAAAAAATTCAATTTGTGGTGGTTTCAGTTTAAACTACTGGGGATAAGTGGTGTTCTAAGTCTTTCTTTTGCTCTCTCTTTTTTACGGGGAAGAGACAACCTGTCCTTTTAACCTGAAAAATTATACATGTTAAAAAAAAATGCATGGACACGATAGTTTTTTTAAAAAACATAGTAAAAATTTCCTGCTCAGCCCTCTGGGGTCACATGGGAATAGTGGAATTCTTATGGGAATGTTGTCAGACGTTGTGCAGCCCCTTTCGAACCCACGGGACCTGGGATGATGTCATGGGGAAAGCTTAGCAGCTCCCATCGCTTGCAAGCACCCGTGGAGACATAATAGTGTAATAGCTTCTGGAAACACTCAAAAGAAAGAAAGTTAAAAGGAACTGGTGGCAGGAAGTATTGTCCTGATAGCATTTCGCTTTGTATCTTTGCCTTTATAAAAGTTTCCAAGCATGCTTCAGTAAATACCATCAAGACTGTAAATGGGCATAAAGCCCCCATTGACATGTCACTATTAACACTGACAGTGTAGGCATCTGGTTTTATTAAATTCAAGTAATTTGAAGTGTCTTTCCTTGACTGAGATGAGTTAACCAAATGGGTTTAGTTCTGTGGGTCTGAAATTTTTGTTCAGACTTTCTTTTGGCCAATTAATGCACCCACATATGCTGTACCAGGTATCATGGTGTGCTAAGGAGCAGTGGAGACAGTAGAGTAGGGCAGAGTGAAATGCTTTCTGCCTGTTTACCCATAGAGGGATCTATTTGGTGTTACAGAGATAAGATAACACTTGTCAAATGGAATTATATATATATATATTAGGGCTGGACAAGTTAACGCGTTATTATCGCGTTAACGCATTAATTTATTAACGCCAACATTAACGCATGTTGGTCACGTGCTTTTGTTTTGAAAAATCTGTTACGGGCTGCTGCGGAACCGGAAATAATTGGCAGGCAAAACTAAAACAGACAAAAAGTGGTCAAAATTAGTCTACTTTACAGTTCGGGTAGCAAATTAGGTAGCAATATTAACAATTCTGTCTGGAAAAAAACTTTCAAACCCCTTTGTTCAAGACGATCGCGTCATTCCTCCATTTATCATCAGATCTGCTCCATGTGTTGACTGTCCTGCTATTCTCTAGCTGGTTACTTCAGTGCGGCTCCATCTAGTGGCACAGGATGTGTAACGACAACAGAAAGTCTGTCCCTTGATAATAAAACAAAGCCATTTCTGGGTCATGTAAACCAGACAATAAAACATTAAAAACAAATTCAGTCCTGTGGCCTGTTTGCTAAAATTGAAATATGAAAAAAACAGGCATTTTTTTTTGTGTGTGTTAGATTAAAAAACGGGGAAAAAAAGTCACTTTTTTTTTAATTTTTTTAATTTTTGATTGACAATTCGAAAATGGAAAAAAAAACAAAACAAATGATACACAGATAATTATGGTATTGATAAAGTTACAGAAGCTTTTAACATGGACATTTTCAATTTTAAAGTTTCACCCAGACGGAGGAATTCGACAGAAACAAAGTTATTTGAAACAACTGACAAGTTAAACTCCCCGTTAAAAGTCTCTGCTGTTACCTCAGAAATAACCTGTTTTAAATGTTCTGATTGTGGCCCCTAGATTGTTAGGATTTTGTTGGTAGACTCTTTTTATTTTTCCTTAAAAAAAAAACAGGATGACATTGAATGCCCTGGCAGTGGCAATAAGCTTTATTTTATTTTACATTTTTTAAGATGAGATTTACACTAAATATGTGTTACTGGCAATTGCTGATGTTAAGTGTCTAAACAACAAATGTTACGGTACTTTAGTTCATATGGCAGCAGAACATTTAAATAAAAGTGACCTTTACACTACTTTTGAATTCATTATTTGATTTTTCATACAATGCGATTAGTCGTGATTAATCAGGGAAATAATGCGATTAATCGCAATTATAGTGTTTTTATATATATATATATCTAATATATATATATATATAGATATATATATATATATATATATATATATATAGATATATATATATATATATATATATATATATATATATATATATATATATATATATACATATATATATATATATATATATATATATATATATAAAAGATTAATTTGACAAGTGTTTTATATATGTATATATATATATGTGTCTACATTTGTGCGTACGTTTGCAGCCAGGCCTTTTTTGACCTCAGGCCCAAACCAGAGAACCAATTTTTAGACTATATTTATGTTTTATCGACCATAAGACCACCCCACGTATTAGGCTTTGTATAAATCATCTTGGCTGCTTTATGTAACAGCTGTCATTAAAATATGGAGGAACATAGAAAGTTTTTCCAAATAAAATGATCTGATACAGGATTGATGGCATTCGCTCGTGCTTCACGGAGTCTTTAGAACGAGGCATGGCTGGACATGTAGTAGAGATTTTTCAGATGTTGCGCATAACTTATGTAAAGGCCAGCCTCGCACTGCTGACAGATCCCCATGTGGAGCACTACACTGAGGAGAAACAAATGTAGTGTATTTGTGAACATGCTGATGAAACCTGGCTCATTAGCTGCATGATCTTCTCAGTTGATGTGTCGTGTCACAAGGGTCACTCATTTTAGGCCTGTCTTACACCTGCAACCCTGGGGTGGTAAAGAGTGGTGAGCCAAAATGGAAGTGCTCTTGCAACAGCTTCATTTTGCTGAAGAAACTCTCCCTGTCAAACTTATTCTTGAATTGAAATGCTGGATGACAATGAGGTCCATACAGTTACAAATATTCCTTTGAAATTAAATTGTATTTTAAAGAAAATCTTGATACTTAATATTGATAAATAGAGGCCTTTTTAAGGCAATTAAAGTGCTCGCTGTTTAATCCAAGGTGTAATCGGTTTGCATATAAAAATAAGGGGTTGAAAACAAGATCAAATATAATGAGAGGGAAGTTAAGGCATATGCTTTTTATCTCACAAATTTCCCAGAAAATCCATTAACTCTTCCAAAGTCCACCCTTTCTTTCCAAGCAGGTTATTCCTTTTTTAATATGATAAAAAGAGCAGGGCCTTAAAGTCAATGGCTCATGAAATGAATGCTTACAACAAGAATGAGGTAATGAAAGTTCCATACTCCCTGTTTAATCCCAGTTTAACCTTCAACATGGCTGCTCTTTCTTCGAGTGTGCCCAAAGGCTTTTTAATCAGTCACAAGCACTTTTGGTTCATCCCAACAGCAACCATATGTTACTTTGTGAGCAGAAAGATAAGGGCAATCACCTGTCCCTTTGAGTTTGCTCAGTTAAGTGATGCAACATTGTTTCAGTGAAGATAAAGAAGTTAATTCTTTTTTGTCAACCTAGGACAAAGACATGTTTTGGAAAGTTTATCCAAATTATAACAGGGCTGCTTCTCAGATCTACTTAGATGAATGTAATTCAAATGATTGTTCTCAGTCCATCTCCTCTATATACTTTACAGCTGTTGCTTTTCATTGCTGATAGCATCCTGTTCCTATCACTGTTTCAGTGCAAAGCAGAGTTGAGTTATACCATGCAAATAGACTCCAGATATCCTAAATAAGTGTAGATATGTGGTGGTACAGTGATTACAGCGGACCATAAGATGAACTATATATATATTTGCTGTAAAAAAAAAAAATATTCTGGCGTAGTATCAAGCCAGCTTTAGCAACCGAGAGCCTGGTTGGACGAGAGAAGCAGATATTCTTTTGATGAAGAGGGAAACATACCACTGGATCCACCAACCAATGTGCTAACATTTGACAAAGTAGATCTATTATAGCATATATATAATATATATATATATATATATATAATAATATATATATATATATATATATATATATATATATATATATATGATATATATATATATATATCATACTGGCTTAGGAAAATATGCTTTCAAACAGCACACCAGGAGTTTTCCCATCTGGTCAGAACAAGATGTTCCTGATTGGCCTCTGGACTATGATAAGCAAGGAGTCTTTAAGTATTCTTAACTTGAATGGGATCTAAAATTTTAACGTGACTCTCAAACTTCTCGATGCTTCAGCCCAGCCGTGCATCTGACTAATTTTTTTACAGGTATACATAACTTCATCTATTATAACAATGTTAGTAAAGTTGCTGCAGGGGTAACATGCTTACATTTTGTGAACTTTTCAACATTCTTTTTTCCTGCTGATGGATCAGATATCTCTCTGAATTTCTCTCCAACCTCTGTAACATACTTCTCAGTGTGTATTCCAGGAGGACTGGACTGCGTCCTGGGAAGGCTGCGTCTCTGTTGTAAAATCACAGGCCTAACTGTCTTCTTATCGTGGTCTCTTATCTTCATCTGCCCACTAAGTCTGCAGGAATGCTCATCTCCCTCCTCCAGCCTTGTGTCCCTCTCTTTGCAAGTCTAAAGGCTTTTGTCTCTGAACCTTTTATGATGAGAGGTCAAGTGTAGGTCTGTTAACACCTGCATATTATGCCGTGCGTGTTTGTGGTGTGCGTTGGAGTGAGTGAGAGAGCGAGGAGGAAAGAGAGAGAGACTCCCTCCCCTTGTTCCCTGTCTAGCTCTGCTTCCAGCTGTTGCTGCATTCCTCCACAAGTTGCAATTGGCTGAAGCCGCCGGCTTTTTTCCTCCCTACGTTTGTGTATGTTTTTTTTTTTTTTTTTTTCCTTGCTGGCGTGTGCGTAAAAGTGCCAGAGGATTATAAGTTTTATTTTGACATCCACAGGCTGTTCGCGCTGCATGGGGAATGTATCCGCTGCCAAGACTGTAATCACCGCAAAAAGGGGAAGGTAACGCAGCATTTGGGAGAGTTTTGTGAGGGGACATTCACGATCTCGGACTGGGGTCCTTTCCTGCACCATGACAGAGGTGGCCGGTCCCGCGTCAGCAATGGTGAGCGCGTATGGAGATGGAGGGCGCAGCACTCTGAACAGTTCGTTCATAAAATGACCATTACAGTAGAAGTTTTTGCTGAAATCCTCTCACTGCATTCATGCCGTTTAATCCAAAGCTCAGGGAACTCTTGGACTGCTACTTTCAGCTGTAACATTGTTCTCCCTTGAGTCTGTGATCTTGTTCTCGGCTAATTAAACACACAGAACATTTGGTCTGCTTCTGGACCTCAGATTGAGGCTGGAAATGTACCATGTAATTGTACCTTCTGTGAATAAACAACAGATAATGTTTAGAAATGACTGTTAAAACCTTCTAAATTTAGTCTGGAATACCATTCAGCTTAAGCTATAGTTTTGACTGATAGTGGGTAGATACTGTGTGATACTGCAGGCTGAAAAAGAGCACCCTTCATCTGGTAAATGTAAATCTATCCTTCTCTGTTGTTTTAGTTCGAGCGCAGGATGACATGACTCAGAGGGCACTGAGTAATGCTGTTTCCTTGGCATCACTTGAAAGTCTGGAAATGCATTTCAGAAAGACATTTGTCCAAGTCTCAAAGAGTTAAATGCTTTAGTATGAATGGTATTTATTGTGTGAATGTGTAGAAGGCCACTAAGTAAGCTCATGTGCATCCAAATTGACCTGTCACATGATTTAGGCTTCCTTTGATTTCCCATTGTGGAACTAAAACCCAGTGTTTCACTTGTTTATGTGAGGTTTCCACTGTCACTCACATGTGAAAACATGTTATATGCTACTTCTACAACAGTGGGTTCTTATGTAACGGGCATAATTTGTAAGATTCAAACTTGTGGCTTCGTAGCGGCAGCGCAAGGAAGTTGAGACGAAGTATGAGCTCGGCTCTCGTTCTAATGCGGAAAGCGGCCGCATGTAGATGATTTCAGGTGTGTTGACACTTGACATGCTTGGTTCAGTTAAAGCGAACACTGGTGTGTTTGTCCTGTTGGTGTGGCTCACTTGAACGTGTTTGAACGCTGCCACTCGAACCTTGGTGTGAGCCAAACAAACCGACTGGGAGCCCTTTTTCATGGAAAGGTGTGTTTCTGTCCTCTGAAGACTCGTTAGAAGAAGTCTCTTTAGTAAAGAGACTTCCAAACAAACCAAACCATCTGTCCAATCAGGTTGCAACCTTTTCCTTCTGGTCTTCCCCCACACAGTCAAGATTGGGACATTTGTTAATTTCAAAGTCCATCTCTTTTGTTTCCTTTTTCTGTCCGGCAGTCACAGTTCTGTTCACCTCATGAGCTGCATTTCATTAGCAACGAGGGTTATATTCCAGTATGCCCCTTTACCAGATCGCTGCCCTTCCTTGTCTTTTGGTCATATCCGGTCTCCAGGAAACCAAACATCAGTTGATCCCCTGCATGAGACAGTTGAAGCAACCCGGGCTTTTCCACAGGCGCACACACCTTCAGCAGTAATTCAAATAAGATTTCCTCCACTTTTGAGTCAGCTGGAATAACAAAGGACTTTCTTTCCCGTTAGGGTCTTGCACCTTACTAAATGAAAAAACATTAATAGGCTCATGAGAGAGTTTGAATGTAGTGGGTATTTGTTGTTTTTTAGGAGGGGATCAAGGTCAGGGCACACTAATCAGCTTTCAGTGTCTTTACCAAAACAGACACGCAGACTCTGGTGTGGAAATGCAAAGCCAAGGACATACATACACTCAGGGACAGTTTATTGTGCGAACTAATCAAAGACATGCACAGTGTTTTGAAGGCTGAGTATGCGTAAGGACTGTATTCCAAAAAAACTTTGTTCAAAACAGGATTGCAGTCACAGAGGCGGTTATGAAGAGAGGGGAGGAAGATAACCCTATTTAACACTATGTGTTGCGCCATATGAGGGACACTGAGAGAGGGACTCCATGTTAAACAGCATCTGCAACACAATGCTGGCTTTGTCAGGTGGGAGGGGGAGAAGAGGGTAATGCTGGAATGTAAGGGGAGGGGATGGTAGTGAGTGACAGAGAGATGGAGAAACAGATAAAGACAGCAATAAGAAAGTATGGAGGAAGGATTTTCAATCAAAGAAAATGCAAGTAGCTAATGTGAGGTATTAAATAACAGAAATAAGAGTAATAAAAAAATGAATTATGAGCTCCACACTCATCTATGTTGTCATCACAAGGAGCTACTTATCTCTAATTTCTAAATTCTAATTTTTTAGTAAAACACAGATACAGGCAAAGAAAGACTAGAGGACATAAAACATTAAAAAAAAAAAAAAAGGTGTGCTTTCTGTAGCTAATGATGTTTGCCTGTGAAGAATATCTTCATCTCAATAGCCAAACCCAGTTTATAACTTCAAGATGCTTACTAAAATTTTACACAAATCAGTTTTTAAAGAAGCAATTTTAAAACCAAACCTATGGGAGTCAAAAATAAAACTAAACTGTGCGGTTTACGTTTTTTTTTTTTGTTTCAGTTAGGATATTTAACTATTGCTACTTATGCAAAAGCACAGAGCCATTAACAACAGTTTTGTCTAGAGATGTGGTCTTGAGAGTCCAGGCTACTGTAGATGGAGACTTGAACGAACAGAAGACCAGACAGACGTAAAGGAAAAACAAGAGGAGGTACTTGACAGAGGGATGAAAGAAGAAGCAGAAGAAATTAAAACCGTCTGAAAATGCTGTCCTGTCCTTTCACTTTTATGAGCTCTCTGTCTCTCTTTCCACTTTTTTTTTCCATCGCTTTACATTTCCTCTCTCTTTGTCTTCAATTCTGGCTCCAGATGCAGGACAAACGCAACATTTCTGACAGACTCAGCTGCTCTACAGATGGCTTCAAAGAGTGCTAGTGTGTTGAGACTTTTTGCTTTTCTTGAATCTTTGTGATTCTACAGTGCCTTGCGAAAGTATATTCACTTTTTGCCACATTTCAGGCTTCAAACATAAAGATATAAAGTTTCATTTTTTTGTCAAGAATCAACAACAAGTGGGACACAATCGTTAAGTGGAACCAAATGTATTGAATATTTTAAACTTTTTTAACAAATAAAAAACTGAAAAGTGGAGCATGCAATATTATTCGGCCCCCTTGCGTTAATACTTTGCTCCACCTTTTGCTGCAGTTACAGCTGCCAGTCTCTTGGGGTTTGTCTCTATCAGTTTAACACATCCAGAGACTAAATTCTTGTCCATTCTTGCTGTAAAACAGCTGGAGCTCAGTGAGGTTGGATGGAGAGCGTTTGTGAACAGCAGTCTTCAGCTCTTTCCACAGATTCTGGACTGGATTCAGGTCTGGACTTTGACTTGGCCGTTCTAACACCTGGATATATATTTATTTTTTAACCATTCCATTGTAGATTTGGCTTCATGTTTTGGATCATTGTCCTGTTGGAAGATAAATCTCCGTCCCAGTCTCAGGTCTTCTGCAGACTCCAACAGGTTTTCTTCCAGAATGCTTCTGTATTTGGCTCCATCCATCTTCCCATCAATTTTAACCATCTTCCCTGTCCCTGCTGAAGAAAAGCAGGCCCAGACCATGATGCTGCCACCACCATGTTTGACAGTGGGGATGGTGTGTTCAGGGTGATGAGCTGTGTTGCTTTTACTCCAAACATATCGTTTTGCATTGTGGCCAAAAAGTTTGATTTTGGTTTCATCTGACCAGAGCTCCTTCTTCCACGTGTTTGGTGTGTCTCCCAGGTGGCTTGTGGCAAACTTTAAACAAGACTTTTTATGGATATCTTTGAGAAATGGCTTTCTTCTTGCCACTCTTCCATAAAGGCCAGATTTGTTTAGACTGATTGTTGTCCTATGAACAGACTCTCCCACCTCAGCTGTAGATCTCTGCAGTTCATCCAGAGTGATCATGGGCCTCTTGGCTGCATCTCTGATCAGTCTTCTCCTTGTTCCAGATGAAAGTTTAGAGGGACGGCCGGGTCTTGGTAGGTTTGCAGTGGTCTGATACTCCTTCCATTTCAATATGATTGCTTATACAGTCCTCCTTGAGATGTTTAAAGCTTGGGAAATCTTTTTGGATCCACATCCAGCTTTAAACTTCTTCACAACAGTATCTGGGACCTGCCTGGTGTGTTCCTTGGTCTTCATGATGCTCTCTGAGCTTTAACCAGAACCCTTAGACTGTCACAGAGCAGTGCATTTATACAGAGACTTGATTACACACAGGTGGATTCTATTGATCATCATCAGTCATTCAGGACAACATTGGATCATTCAGAGATCCTCACTGAGCTTCTGGAGTCAGTTTGCTGCACTGAAAGTAAAGGGGCCCAATAATATTGCACGCCCCACTTTTTAGTTTTTCATTTTTAAAAAAGTTTAACATATCCAATAAATCTCGTTCCACTTCACGATAGTGTCCCACTTGTTGTTGATTCTTGACAAAAAAATAAAAATTTTATATCTTTATGTTTGAAGCCTGAAATGTGGCCAAAGGTTAAAAAGTTCAAGGCGGCTGACTACTTTCACCAGCCACTGTATATATAAATCTGTTGTGGTTCAAAATCAGGCTATTCAGTTTTCCATGTATTTGGTATACTTTCCTCATTATTCAGCTTTTCTGTAAAAGAAAGAAAGAAAACACCTACCTATTTTTTCTTGCACTGTTTGTACACCAAAGGCACTGAATTTACTTTATTTTTCACAAAGGGTACACCTACTAAAATAAGATGATTACATTCTTTCCAATTGTTAGTAGCACCAGTGTTTACCATCAGTCCAGTAACCACCACTACCACATGGCACAAGGCTCTGGAGCTATGACAACGTGACAACATGACAGAACGGCTGTCCACTATAATCTGTAGGCTGTGGGGGACAATATTTTGTAACCATCACAAATTTCACAAAGATAATCATGTTAGTTTACTACTGAACCACAGATGGAAACTGCCCACGCAATAGGACTGAGAACGAGCTACCGGCTGTCTGGAAAATAAGTGAAATAGATCCGTTTTGTTTTTGCTGTTGCGTTCAGAGGTCGCATGTACGACATGACAATCATTACATGTGCCTCTGTGAAGAAAAAGCAACTTGATCCCACTTTTGCATCACCCCGTGTCATATCCCTTACAAAAACTGTGATGTTTTCATCATTGCTGGCTGGTGGCAGAACTGATAAATACCCGCAACTAATGCAGTTATTTAATGGAGGACTGGATGCTGATTAAACATGGGCCCATCGCTCTCAAAAGCCAGATATTTGCAGGTGTTGGAAGTTTTCTTGACCCTTTAGTTGTGTTTATAAAATTAAACTAAGATAAACCAATGGGTATTTTATCCTGAATAAAGTTGCACACAGGTTAAAGTGCTGTGATATTCTTTTGTAATTTAATCAGAATGTGATATGTTGTTAAGGTAATGTTGGACCAGAGACACAACACAATTCAGTCATTTTAAAGTGTTTAAAGTTGGAGCTTTCTTATTTCAAACTGCATTCAATATATTTGCTTCTGTCATGTGTGTTTGAATTGAATTTGAAGACTATTGTGCACAATAAGCATTACTTTGGAAATGTGCATTTCACACACTCCAAAAATGCAGTGTTTTTGTTAAGTTTTATTTTTTCACAACTTAATTTGCACAACTTTATTTGTTTTCTGTGCGTTGGCACACCCTTGTTTAATGGCAACTGTGCCAGAGTCGTTTTTTGCATGATTCCTGAAGAATATAAGCATCTGTTTGGAGTCTTTTCTTTGGCCACCATATACATTTAAATCTGTTCTGATCTTCATCCACATGTAAAAAAAAAAAAAAAAAAAGTGGATTTTCAGCTGCAAGGTGTAGTAAGGCATTAACCGGATATTTCCTAACTTTATTGGTACCATGTTGTCGCTGGCCAGATAACTTAAAATTTGATCATTTTTACTACTTTGCCACGATCATTGAAAATGAGGATGCAGAGGGTAGTGAGATTAAACCACAATTTTTAAGTAACCTTGCAACCAAAGGTATTAAAAGTCATGCTTATTATGTGTTTGCAAGTTCTAACCCTCATATACAGACAAATACCTAGACCAAATCTGATTCCTCAGCGTATCTTTCCAGGTCGGGTTTGATGTTTTTATCTAGACTGTGAGAATACAAAGATAAAAAGGTGAGATGTGGATATTAAAAACAGGGCTTGACACACCTTCGTGCTCTGCTTTAACTGGAGCAAACAAGGCCACCGACTTGCTGTGACCTGCCTAGACAGGCGCTCACCTGGAGAAAGGAGGTGAGTGGGGGGGGGGGGGGTGCAGAGAGAAAATGAGCAGCGATGGAATAAAGAGAAGCTGTGAGAGAAAGAGCGATGGGGTCAAGAAAGCAGAGGAGTAACACGGGGGTAAGACAAACAGAGGAGGGAAAAGGCAGGTCACTTTATTCTAAAACGTCTTCCTTAAGCTTCAAAATTTGATTGGCTGGTATTTTTTAGCGGGAGTATAAGATTTATCCTGAGGTGTTGCCATCATGCTGGCTATGTCTGTTTTGTCTACACAAAACAGATGCTGCTTGGAAAAAAGTCAGTGGAATGTGGATCCCATATCTTCTTTCAAGAGGATAAAGGGCTGATTTGGGACTTTATTTGTGGTTGTTTGAGTGTGTATAGGGGATATAAAGGTGGCTCAGTTGCGCGTGTGCATGTGTATGGTGGTGGTGGTGGGACTGTTAAAGGCAATAAGGGTGTCAAAGCAGCAAAGGAAGTATCCTCAGGAGGGAAACTGCTGCTGAATTAGAGGAAGTCGTGCAGGGCTGAGTTAGATTTGTGTTTCCCTTTTCTAAAGCTGGAGGAAAGAAGGAAGGGTGAGATTATAAAAGGCAGGGAGAGGACATGGAAAGGAGAATTGCGGACAAGACAAATGAAACGAAATCTAAAGTAAAAAGAATCTTAAAAAAAACTCCTGAAAATAGTTACTCATTGTGACAACTGTTTTAGGTGACTGGTTTAGATTGTTAAAGGATTATTACAGGAAGAAGACAATGTAATGACGAGTAGAAAAGTGGAATAAAGGAAGGAAAAGGCTGGAGGTGCAAAATGTGATGTGGTTTGGCGGCTTCCCGCATGCTGTAATCAACTCTGCTTTGGTGAGAGACATTTCACTCATCCTTCTGGGTGTGTGTGGATACTGTACGCTCACATCTTTGACTGCGTGTGGACACACAAATAGTAGCAAGTCTGAGTTTGCTCTGTTGAATTGCAGGGTACCGCAGGGGCTGTCCTTGGCATAGGATCTGAGTGTGTTTACAAAAACATATGCACTTGCATTTTGATTTAGTCTCTTTTCATCTTGCTGAACTTTTGTTCGTCTGTGTAGTTTTACAGTCCTCTCCTTTGATGTCAGACTAATCCAAGGTTTTCTCACTTCCTCCTTACATGTTCTCACCCATCATCAAATATTTTGGCTTAGTTGTGTCTTTATTTTGGACTTTACTGTTGATTAAAGTGAGAACAATTATAGCTGAAATTAAGCCAAGCTTGTGCAGACTCGTTCTGAGCTGGAATATTGAGGATATAGTCCCAAATCCTGTGTACGTCTTTGTATGTGCTCAACATAGTCTGCTATACCTCAGGTTCTATCTTGATATTTGACTTGTGAAAGCCAATGAGATGTAAAAAGTGGCAAACCTAATACTGAGAGGTGGAGAATTGTTCTTAGTCATAGATAGATCTTCATTCATTTTATATGTCCACTTCATCCTGTTAACTCCTCGCTCTCATGTATACACTCCCAGCGCCAACACTGTTGCCATCTGTTGGCTTTAAATGGGGTGACATCAAGTGTTGCTTAACTGAATTATAGGTCTATTAAGTCACATTGGAAGTGACAGAAGTTGAGGGGGGCAGTCCTGGTTGTCCTGGTTGCTGCCTCCACCATCTAAAACTAGCTGCTATTTACAACACTGTCAAGAGTAAAGAGATGGTCCATTTGTACTGTATCTCTGGTATTTTGATGGAATTTTGGTATTTTCACAGAGATTTCATCAAGGTATCAGGAAATGGCGTCAAATTTTGTAAAGAGGGAATAATATGTCTCATAATACAGAAGCTGCCAAATGTAGTGGAACTACAGACAGCAATACCTCACAACACTAAATATTTTAAATTCTTGTAAAATGTGACTTGCAGTCCTTATCACCGTCAGCTCACAGAAAGATGGCCCTATATTTGAACCTACGGGTCAGCTGAGGCCTTTCCGTGAGGAAGCCAAGCCTGCATGGAATTTGTTTCGCCCACAGTCCAGAGACAGGAATGTTAGGTAAACTGTTGCTCCTTGAGTGGCCGTGGCTGTGACTCTGAGCATGCACGGTTGTTTCCATAACAAGCCTGTGATGGATGGCCGACCTGTCCCAAGTTGTACCCCTCCTCACTTCTGGTGATGCCTTGAAGAGGCTCTAGCTCCCTCAGATGGATGTAACTTTACGTATGCCCTGTTCCACATAAACCACGTGATGGTTTACACAAACACATTTATCTCATAGATGTTCTCACACTCCTACTCTTACTCTCTTCAGTGCATCCAGTGTGTGCTGTCAACAGGTCTGCTTTCATGGATCACTTGTTCTTGTTGATCTCAGTGCAATAAAGACTCTGTGCATGTGTGTACGAGTGTATTATTACTCTCAAGTGGTGTTTCCTCCTTGGAACACTTTCATAAGGGGAGTTTCTTACCACTAGAAATGCCTGAAGCAGTTTGTGTATGCTTTTCTGCATGTACTTGTGCACTCATTCTTGTTTGAACCGCTATTTATTGCATCTACTTGTTTTTTTCCTCTTTTTGTGTGTGCATTCAGGAATCTGAGATGATGTTTCAGCCAGAGTCAGATCAGATTTCTCCGGTGGAACCTAAGGTAAAAGAATGGGCTCACATCCATCAAGTCACATAGGGATGCACGATAACTGTTTTTTTAAACCGATACCGATAACCGATAACTTTCAGCTCCTAAAGGCCAATACCAATACCGATAACCGATAACACACACATATACCTAAGATCATTACATCAATACTATGAACAAAACCAAAAACAGTTGTGACTCTTTAAATGAACAGATATTTATTTTTTACAATGAAAAACTATTGGCAAGCCTCTCAGACATTTTTGTAAAGCTATCAAACAAACCTATTTGATATCTCACATCAACTTAAATAAGCTGCATTACTTACTGATATAAAAAATAAAGGCTCCTTGAACTGATGGAAATACATGCATCAGAATTACAAACTGAAAAAATGCATTCCTAAATGACAATAAAAAATAATGCACAGTGCATAATGTACTCACACAAGTTAGACTTGTCTGTGTAAATAAACTAAAAAAGTGCACTCCATAGTAACAAAGAAATTACGTTTAAAGGATTTTGGCTTGTGGTTCCATTCAAATGATTGCCTTTAATTAAAGTAAATGAGGTTTAGTAGTTTTTATTTTTCTTATCTCATGGAAGCTTTAGGTGAGAGAGATGATGGCGATGAGCAGAGAGGAGAGGATAGGAGAGGGGAGCGGAGGGGCTGCTGGTTTGCTCACGTTAGCTCACGTTAGCGCAATTTCAAAACTCCATGGAAGCGACGGTTATGTTTCAGGTGGCTGATCGGGTTTGACATATTAAAGCTTGTGCTATTTATCCCTCCTTCACTTGGAGCATTTGTCGAACTATCTTCCTCTAAAACTTTAACGAAGTTCTACACCATCGCCGCCATGTTTTTTTTTTTTCAGCGCACTGTTCCAGCAATGCTGCATTCAAGGTGTAACGTAATATTCCTCCGTTCCCTCGTTTGCTCGTCGTTCTTTCAGCCTTATCTATTTTTTTCTATTTTTTACGTGTAACATGTGGGAAAATACTGCGAATATCAATTAAAGTCAGCAACTACCAAAATGATGACCGAGTTAACAAGTTGTTTTCTGGCATTTTCCTTACTGAGAAATGGTTTTTCTGATTATGACGACGTCACTTGAACATAACATTCACTGCTGGTCATTCAAGGCTCCGAGGAAGTGAGGCACTGCTGTGTTAAAAACATATTATATTATATATATATAATATATATATATATATATATATATATATATATATATATATATATATATATATATATATATGTTATCGGGGCTATTCGTCGTGATATCAGACTTATCGGGATGACGTCATAATTTCCTGTTATCGGCCCAACAGTTATCGGCCCGATAGTTATCGTGCATCCCTAAAGTCACATATGCTCTGCAGATTCACAAATACAATTTGATTCAAGACTTAATGAATGGATTGATTGTTTTCCATTTCCAATGTGGTTGATGCTTGCAGTCCCCACCCCTGGACCTGATTGACACAGGGAAAGGGCTGAAAGTCCAGACTGCTACACCTCATCTGGTTAGCCTGGGCAGTGGCAGGCTCAGTGTGGCTATCACCCTGCTGCCCCTGAAAGAGGGTAACACAGACACAAACACACACACATTCTCACCTACATCCCTGATCTACAGTATGTCCACCATTACATCGTCAAAAGTAAATTTCCATCAGTCATGCACAGTGGAGAAACAGTCAATTATTTGTTTTACCCGACTGCCTTTCCCAGCTGTACTCGTGCCTTTTTTCTGTCTGTCCAATAATTTAATTTCTGCGATCACTGGAAAGATGGAGATGAACAGGGTAGCAGAAAGTAATCATCTATGTTGGGCGGTATTAAAGTCAAGACAAAGAGCTGGCATTACTCCTTTTATCAGACTGAAAACAGATATTTAGATGAGCTACTGTGGTCATTTGTTTTTATTGCCCTTGAGGATGAAACTGATCCCACTTCTTGTTGACTGCACTGCCTGAAGACGATGACTAACTCCATCCAGCAGTTATTGGATTATGTAATTTATTGTTTGTGTGCACACGTACACACACTCGGGGTGGAGTGTCCTGTTTATGTCGAATGGCTGTAAATTTGAATCAGGATTACTTTATTGATCCCTGAGGGGAAATTGTCTTTTATTACAGCTCCTCTTACACAAATGTTTAAGATATAAGAATGAGAACAACAATGGCTAACATGAAATAAAACCACAGAATTTACATAAAATATACAAATTAAATATGTATAATAGATCATATAAATAAATAATGTTTAAAAATATATTTGAAAATATGCATATATGAACAACTATAGAATATATATATAAAAATAAAACATATACAAATGTAGAAACATTAATTATTGCACAGGAGTAACTACTGCTCACAAACGTAAATATTTACATATTTACAGCCATACATAGTTTCTTTATCATCAACCAGCCGCTGATGTCTTGCAGTCTTTATCCATTTGTCATTCTTATAACCTGCAAATACTCTTCAGCTCTGCAAATGCCAAGCGTTTCATTATTATTCTCCTTAACTGCCAAACACACGACAGTGAAGCAGTTGAAGCAAAGATAAGAAGGTCTACAACATGATTTCGTTAAAGGCATCCATGTAAAAGTAATTAGCATTTATTAGCTTCTAGCAGGCACGTGAAGTTTTAACATGTCTTGCATGGATTACATTTGCCAGTCTATTCCTGTTTTAGCAGGACAGAGTCTAATGCTTTATTTACCCTGATTTAAGAGTGAATTATACAACTACTTCTGATTATTGTTATTATTATTGTAGAGCGCCATGTACTCTACAAAATTGTGAAAAAAGGACACCCCATACAAGCGTGCTCCTTCTTTAATACTGGTGCATTTGATCTTCATTTGATCCTCCTTTTAACACTGAGATATTAAGGTAATATAACGAAACAAATACAAATGTTGAAGTTTAATTTAAAAAAGTCTGTGTAATTGATTTTCATCGAAAACACAAACTCTTTTGAGGAGAAAAAACTACTGCTACTTAAAATACCTAGAGCATGGTTATAGCTTACTTAAATTGTCTTAAGTCTGAGGCGCTTAGTTTGATGTTTTTCTAAATTTAACTACTTGTGATTTGTCTTGGTCAAATTTTCTGGCAGTGTTGCAAGTGTTGATTCACATTGTTTCTTGTGTAAAGTGAACTGATATCTTATAGACTGTAAAGAGCTTTATTGGCATAAAAGTCTGCTAAATCACTAAAACCCAAATTTTGCTGTATGTTGGCCCTGGCCCAACTTGACCAGCTTATATAACTTCATCAGTCCAATGATCAGCACAGGGGTAATTGTTAACAAGTACAAGTCAGCTGAAACCACTCTACCACTCAGACTGAATTAAAAAGAGCAAACTGATTACTACAAAAGGAAGACAGTCCAGAAAGCATTGTTTTCTGGTGGTAGAGATGGTTACTTCCAGAAGAAACACATGCAATAGTCACATATGTGAAGTCCTAGTTCGTTTTGCTGCTAAAAATGTTGCTCCTGAATGATATTTTTATAAATGTTTTTCAGTACACATGTGAATAGCATGATATAGGAACACTGAAACAATGATGTTTCAGTGTTCAGTGTTCACCATCCAAAAACCACCATTTGTATGGTCGTGAAAATGTTTTTTTTTTTTCCACATCTGTACTCACCATCACCGTATCACCATGATGAAATCCAAAGAGCTCTCTGAGGCGTCTGGAAAGAGGACTGTACCTGCAGATGAGTCTGGGCAGGGATGAAAAATATCTTAAAAGAATTTCCAACCACACATTCCACATGTGTGGAGAAAAATTTACAGCCAGAGGACAATAAAAATGTGGCCAGGTCAGACTGTTCTATCAAATTTACCCCAAGCTCAGACATGAGAATGATTATAGACGTCACTAACAATCCTAGAATATCTTCAATAAACTGCATGAAGCTCTTTACAGAGATGATATCGACGCGTATGCATCTAGTATCAGAAAAAGACTCCACAAGTGTGATATTCATGGAAGGAGGAAGCAATTGCTGTTAAAAAAATGTATAAAAACAAAACAAAACCATCTGGTTAACACTATGTTAGAGTATAACTAGGCACAAAGGACTTCTGCAGCAATGTGCTTGGGACAGATTCATTTAAAATTGAATTATCTGGGTACAGTAATAGCAGTGGACGTCTTTGCCATAATCCAAAGACAATTTGTGCAGAAGAACAATATCCCACTTTTAATCACTGGGTTGGTAAATGTCATAGTAGGCCTTTGCCCACTACTCATCACGCTTTGTATTTTTCATCACCTGCTTGAGGAAAAATTTCAGATCACCTATGCAAATTTTAAGATGAAGCAGAGGTAATGACAATAATCCAAAATCATTCCAGTAAATACACCAGTGGCTCAAAGTCTGGCTCTGAATCCTGTTGAGATGATATGGTGTGATCTAAAACAGGGCGTACATGCAAGAAACCCCTCAAACATCAGACATCACACAGTCATCACACAGTCGACAGAACTCTGCACTGAGAAATGGGGAAATCTGTCTGCCAAGATGATATTAGAGTCTGGAAGACATTTCTGGAAATAACTTATTGAGCTTGTTTTTGCTGGAGGGGGGAAAAACTATTCAGGCTTTACTCCTTCTTCTCCTCTTTTTTTGCTACATAAATGATGCATTTACATCACTTATTCTTCTTAATAAGTTGTCCTATATTTTTTCACATGACCATAAAGGCAGCTCTTTTATCAATTTTAATTTCACTTGCAAAGTTGCTGTACAAAAGGACTGCAAACTTAACTAAATCTAAACAATGTGCACTTTCAGGCCAATGTAATTATATTATATCCATATTTTTATTCAAACTAGTTATCCAAGTTTAATATCTCAATCTTCCAGGAGTGACACGTATAGGCAGAGAAGATGCCCCCATACCTCAAGATATCACAGTCCAGGGGCCTGGTATTGCAGCAGAGCACTGCCTCATCATCAATGAAGGTTTGTGTCAGTTTATTTTCCATGCTGTATCATGACTTCATATTAATGGCCATCCAAAGTAAAGTAAAAATGGTCTCTGAAAAAGAACAGATAGCATCTGCTGAAAACAGTAATCATTTTTTTCAAACACATAAAAAGATGTACCACTGCATATAGATATAGATATGTATACATATACATAAACTTTTTGGTTTCTTACTGAGAAGATTTTTGACATTTTACATATTACACAAACATTAAACAAGTCCTCCAAGGGCAGGGTATCTGTCAGTAAAAAGCATACTGGGTGCTTGAATAAATACAATTCTTGATGAGAAAGGGGGAGATGTGGTACTTCTTCTGTGGCTCATTTTTGTATAATTATTACCCTTAGCTTTCAAAGGCTTTGTGGAATATGGAAAATGCATGGTTTCATGTGGATGTTATGATTAGAAGGATAAAGAAATAAAAGAACTATCTTACAATAGAGCAAAGCATTTTTATTTCCTATGCTATGAACAGAAAGAATACCTAACACAGACTGTCATCTCATAATAAAAAAAAAAAAACAAAAAACAGGAGGGGTGGTGACCCTGGACCCCTGTGGTCACCTCTGCAGCCTAGATGGAGTCCAGGTGACTGTACCTACACCACTTACACAGGGTAAGATGAACGCATGCATGCACACCTATACTGCTCCATCTGCTCTCAGAAAAACTCCTTACACTTCATAATATGTATTTCTTTTGATTGCATACACAAAATCAGACAAATATAGTACATAAGACATTGCCACCTACTGGTTAGGCAGTAGTATAGTTTGAATGAAAGTTGATTTTATTGCTTACAGCATGCTGCATACTTTTAGTGCTTCATAACTCATGTGTGGAAAAAATAGCGTGGATAGCTTGTGGTTTGGTGAGCTTCCACTGCCTTTTCTTAGTGCAGGAGTCACGTGGGGAACTTTCTGCTAATTTTCTGCAATGAAACAACAGGGTGCACAGTATGTTTGCATGTGAGTGTGCACAAACTTCCCAGTGCTTGTGTACGCGTAGTAAATAATGTATGTGTGTGTGCGTATGTAGCTCTGGCTTGGTTTAATTCATGGTGGTTTGGAACAGCTCGCTGTTATAATGACTCACAGCTTCCAGCTAGCCCAGACCATACATAACCCTTCAGATGCTGTCATTGCAGGGTGCAGAAAACTCTTAGGAAATCACAAACACAGTCCTTCAGTTTCAATTGTATTTCTGCTCTTGTCTTACTGTTCACTCTGGTCCATGAGCATATGCCTTTTTTTTTTTTGCTTGTTAATATCTTGATAAGTTTATCTGTTCATTTCTTTCTTTTTTTTAATCTCTTCACCACCTTTTTGTCTCAATTGCGCTGGATTTCTTTCAGTTGTAGGGCTCTCTCTGTTTTCCAGTTTTTGCCCTCTGTTACAAATTTTCCCTCTGGTTTCTTTCCTTTCCCATTTTCCGCTTTTATTTCATAGAAGCTCCACACCCAGACTCGTCCTTTCCATTGACTTTTTAGTCTTTCTCTTTGTGCCCTGTGTGACCTGACTATTTTAAGTTGAACATTGACAGGCCTATTTATTTTTGCACTGTGCCTGGCTGATTCAAATATTGACATCTTTGTGTATCCACACACACACAAGGCCAGCGCTTTTGAGAAATAGAGGGGGTGGTGCAAAAGATTGAAAAAAAGAAAAGGTTAGGAAAGTCAAAAGGGCATGGTTTGGAAAGTTATGGAAAGAAGAAAAGGGGAGCATATTTCAGGAACATCCTCAGGATGTTCACATGTGCTGGGTTAAGATAGTCTTACCACACACATAATTGACACTTAGATGAACACTGTAAGAAAGTCTGGAGACGAGTAACTATGTTTTGGAACTGATCTGTTCTGTATAAGGGAATTTAGATCTTGAGCTGGAATCATGTCTGCTTCATTGATAATTCACCATATCACCTGGAAGACGTTTGTAGAGCATATAGCCTTATTATTGCAAACTAATAACAATAAAAATGATGACAGTCAAGATTATTAATGAAAAGATTTGACAAATGAGTAGTTTAACTTCAAGCATTGTTAATTCATTTATTGTCTATACCTGTTTCATCATGCATGTTCCACCCATGGTTGTACAGATTTTTTCCAGGCACTGTGGTTTACTCCCACAGTCCAAAAACATGTACGCCAGGTTAATTGATATAACTGGTCTAATTTGCCCGTAGGTGTGAATGTGACTGTATATGGGCCTGTGATGGACTGGCAACCCGTCCAGGGTGTACCCCTGCCTTTCACCCTAAAACAGCTGGGATAGACTCCAACAAACCCCCCCTGATCCCAAATTAGGAATGAGTGGGTTTAGATAATGGATGTTCCATTCTGTTCAGGGTCACTGGAGGCTATACCAGCTGTTGGGTGAGAGCATCCACTGTATAGGATGAAAGGTGGGGCACGCTGTGGTGTGGATAGGTTACCAACCACACAGTCACACAGATGTAAATGTGACAATCATTTCCAGCTCACACCTGTGGTCATTAAATAAAACAAAAAAACAATCAACTGTTCACAACTATTTATCTATTGTTATTTTGAAAATACAAAGCAGCTGGAAAAAGCTGCATAACCTTTGAGTAGGGGAGCAAAGTCCTCCTTAAAGAAGTTAGTCTCTGAAGATTAGCTGGTTTTGAGTAAATCTTGTCCAAGCGGATAATGAAGAAGAAAAAAGAGGGAGACAGAAGGAAAAAAGGTACCGCGACAGAAGAAAGAACGAGGGGCGTCCTCCACATACCTCCCTGTCTAACTCTCTTGGGACCTACCAATGAGGAGTAATGTCTAACTACGCTGTTACTTAACATGGGGTTTCTAATTTGTTACACACATATCTCTTCTAATCCCAATCGTGACCTAGACATCCCATTCTCGTTTTTGACTACATTTGAATAGCTCCTTCATGTCAACTCTCGGTTCTCAATTCCCCCCTTTTCTTTGTGGAAACTTGGTACAGTCCCATAGTCAGACTCGTGGATGGTAAATCACTGAACTTTCTCCGGCACGGAGACGAAACGGCTGGAGAGGAGAGACGGTACCGACACGGAGCCTTTACACATACTGTTCCAGCTTTACCTCTACGGGAGACTTTATAAGCAAAAATTTAAATACAGAAGCATTTACACATATTCCTGTGCTCAGTGCTCACTGAATGGGACCCACAAGGTTAGTAACAGATTGATTAGCTTTTACAAACTAATGTTATATTTACTCTTTGTTTGAACTCTCTTCCATTTCACTGGCTGTAATTATTTATTTTACGTTTGTATTGCAGCACTATTTTCAAAATAGATTTTTTTTTTTTTTTTTGTATGTTTTGTGTTTGCCTACCAATTTACACGTCAGGGATAGTTTAACGTGAAAAACAAAGAGCAAGAGTTTAACTGGGACACAAACTGTCTCCAGTTATGGTGCTTAAAAAATATTATTCACATCCTCCATAAACTCAACAACGGGTGAGTTTAATAAGATTTCGCTTTTACTTTGATAACCATTCATTTACTTTCCCTGATCCATGTAATGATGGACCAGTATCATTCATACGTCAGTATGAAGTTCTTTGAAATCAGCCATTTATGATGTTGATATTGGCTGGTCAGTGCTCAAGATAAGGTCAGTCTGCTTACTTTATGACAAAAAAGCTTATGTAAGCAACATATGCCACTATTATCAGCCAGGATAAACATTTGTTCCAGAGTTGAGATCAAAATCACAAGCTCATTGAAGTATCAGTTTTGTCCATCTGGAGCACAGATCAATGAAATGATCAATCAGCAAGGCTGAAATTTAGTATTCTCAAAGTTTGGTTTGTGGAAAGGTTTGAATCACAGCTGCTTCACAGTTCGATCCAAGAATCTGAATGTAGGAAGTTAGATTTCTTATTTGCAGTCTGAGTTTTGCAGTATTCTGTCACAGTCTGTTGCTCTATGCTACCACCGCCTTGTCATGGGCACAACATCCGTGTGCAAGCCCTCAGGTTATAAATTAGTTTGCCCATTTAGAGACTCCTGCAAGTGCACATGAGGAGAACTATCCCGTGGTAATGAAAGCATGCCCAGTGGTCAGGATACCTGACACCTGAAAGCTAAACCTGCCTCATTGTCCTGATTGTGATTGTTTTCACGGGTCTCTCTTCTTCCAGCTGTTGCCACGTCTGGGCTATTTTTGCACAGGTATTCACTAAATAAAACTTATATAAAGGAAACTTAACCATTTTGTTCGCATTGGCTGGAGTCTGAACTGAGCTTTTCTGACTTTTTATGTCCAATTAAGGATGGATTAGAGGAATCTGGCTTGCTTCCCTAGCCTGAGGAAAGTGTTTTACCAAGGCTGTTTGCATAACATTTGAGATAGAGCATAGAGGTAATAGCTCTTGAGCACGTTGAGTGGCTGGAGTGATTGAACTAATCTGCACCAACTCTACGGAGAAAGGCCAGTCTTTTTTTTTTTTTTTTTTTTTAAATAAAGTAACTGTTGGACCCTTGTGCCTTAGAGAGGGTTAATTTGTGGTTTTGAGGCCAATTTACGCTCTCACTGGGACTCTCAATGTTTGTATGCATTAGTTTATGAATAAATAAATCCTGTTTTATCTTCAGACATCATCCTATGCAGATTGAAGGAATCATAGTAGCTTTCTGACCACAACTGTCTTTTCATTTAGACTCAAACTGGTAACAATTTTTCAGACTGGACTTTAAAGTGTTTGAATGTGATTACTTAATGTCAAACTTGACCAACTAACAGCCAACTTAAGCTCAGTCCAGGCACACGCTGAACACGGGATGTTTGCAATTGGTTTATTTTTCATTCTACCCTAATGGTCTCAATTTGGCAATTCCTCCTCTTATGTTAACCAAATAGAGGAACAGTTTTCCCTCCCATAACATTGTGGGAAGTGGATCTGCATGGGAAAAGAAATTGGCTCCAGACATCATGCAGCCCCTACATCTGTGTCCTCAAAGACTCTGAGGTCTGACTTTGTAGATAGCAAACTTTAAATTAGCCTATAACTGTATATACAGAGTCATTTCAAGAGATTTTTTTTTGTTGTTGGAGGGGGTTTTTTTTTATGCAGTGCCTGTGTATTTGGAGGCGCATTCTCTGACATGGGAAGCGAACTCAATTTGGTGGTAAACAAGCAAGCGTGAATGAGATTAAATGAGTTTCATTGTGTTTCAATGTGTCTTAGTGTGGGTAGAGGCTGATGTGTGTGTGTGTGTTTTAAGTTCAGCAGACTTCATTTGAGTTATTGTGAGGAGTTGAGATGGATTTTAGCTAAAAAGTTTAGAAATGTGTTTTTTTTTTTTTTTTTACGTGTATATTCATTTACTGATCCTGAATGTGCCTTTTCCTGTAAAACATCATCAAACATCTGGTCATAAATGTATGCAAAAGGCTACAAAAGGAGGAGAGGATTAGCTAGTAGACATTTGTTGGCCAATGAGTTGAGAGGAAATTAAAAAAGAGGGGAGAGTTAGGGGGGCTGTGAACAAATTAGGGTATCACAGTTTGTTCTCCACTTTAAGAAGTGGCACATGGCGAGGTTATTGAGGGTAGGAAATTAGATTTTCACAAGAGTTAACTGCTAGCTGACTGTGTGTTTGTTTGTGTGTGTGTGTGTGCTGTCCTGTTAAATCCTGAGAGGAACTGTGATTCATTAGGTAAACACTGTTACAAGATATAATACTGTAGACACACACAGAGAGAGAGAGAGAGAGAGAGAGAGAGAGAGAGAGAGAGAGCATGCAAAACAACCTGTAGACTTTTATCATTCACGTCTGGCACAGAAACACATATTAAAGCTTAACGCACCCACGCAGAGAGGAAGGCTTTTGCGTTTGTGTGCATGTCTGCATTTGCACTTTTCTTCATAGAGGTGCTTCTTTTGATCTTTTAGTCTTGATGTCACTTCCTCCCAGTTTGAGCCTAAATCGGCAAATTTCTGTTTATACAAGTATGGATTTGAAAAGTTCACAGTCCAGCTGTGTAGACTAAACACGTCCCATCTGTTTTTACGTGTGTGTGGTGCTCTCTCTTACCTCAACACTGCAATCAGCTCTTTCCCCCGCGCTGAGAATCACAGCTTTGAAGGCAAAAAAGAAAAAGAAGAAGAAGAATGCTGCTGAGGCACTCTAAGGAAGATGTGATCTATTTTCTATAAACTGTAATGTTAAATTAGGTTATTAATACATCCTGTTTCTTTTAGGATGGACATGAGGTTGTGAGTGAGAAAGGAGGAAAAGTATGAGAAAGTAAAAGTAAGAAAGGCTGTTTAAATATTTTTCTATTGAGTCTTTTTCCATTCGTTCTCATGTTGCCCCCCCCCCCACACACAGCCCTTACCTCAGTGGTTGTGTCTGACTTCAGGTCCAAGGAATCTGATGTAACTGTAACAGAGCTAGTAAGGAGGGGCCTTTTCAGCCCTTTAAGCACACGTATGCTAACTTTGTGGGGGTTTTATAGCGGGGCTTACCTGAACCTTTTATTCTCAACAAAGATGCCTGAAAGAATAAAGAGAGAAAAGACTGAGGAAGCAGACAAGTAAGAGTTAGTTTGTGAGTGTCTTTACTTGTTGTTCATCAGTGTTGAGTTTTCTTTATCATCTGTTTATTATTGGGTGTCCACAAGACCTCTGTTAGCATTACTGTCACCGTCTGAACTATTTGGACAGCTGTGGCCGGCTCTGTGTATTGCAGAGGTTGTGACCCCAACATCTTGTTTAATACCTGGCCCTCTCGGCCTAATTGACGGCCAGAGAAAACACTGTGGTCTGGGACAGCTAGCTGCGCACAAGCTGTGTGAGAGCGGGCCTTTCGGTGAAAAAATACTCAAAGCTTATGATAGCTTAAAGCAGTACTGAATGTCTCCTTCTTCATACACTGTTGAAATATATTCTATATGTGCATGCACTTTACTTTTTAATGTACATTTCCAATACTCTCAAAGGATACTCTGTCAGTTAAAGGTTATCTGTCATTTCTTCTGCCATAAAGCTTTCAAGATCATGAAACTTTAGTTAATGAAAAATCTGACACATTGCCTCTAAATTTCATTCTCCAACTTGTTGCTGGCTTCGGTGAGTTATTGGCTTGTGATGTCATTACCAATAAATTCTTATTGAAATGCAGCTTTTTTCATATACTAGAATTAAAATGCTCAAAGAATTGGTTCCACTAGACGATACTGGAAGCAATATGAACCAGAGCTGGAATATGACATGGAAATGATGGTGGAAATATAGTAATTCTCTTTTAAGAATGGAAAAGATTCTACTGATTCTGCAAAATTATCATGGTCATCTCAAAATGCAACAATGTGATAACTGTGACAGACTTTCTTGAGTTGTATCTCAAATGATACCTCATATCTTGTTTTTTTTTTTTCTTCCAGGATATTCCCTTTGTCTGGGTAAATCTTATTTTTTCCGGTTCAACCACCCTGAAGAGGCCAGCAGAATGAAGAGCATGCTTCCACAAAAGAGTCCAGTGTCAGCTTTGGCCTACAGTACAGGTACGGATGCAGGTGATTGCTGCTAGGGTGATCTGATCTCTGGCCTTTATCTCTCCTTGCTATCCTTTCCTCTCTGTCTTTATTTTGCTGGCTGAGAGTCTCCTTGTCACCCTCGTCCAGTTTCATCCTTGCTTACTTATTTCACCTTTCCTATCATTAAGAAAAGTGGTGTTCAAACTCTTTCATATGCCCTTCCCAAACACACAGACACTCTGTACATGTAGAATCATATTAATGCCCTAAATTTTAGGTTTATCCAGCTTTTGATCCTGTTTGGGATCTTGTGTTTATAGGGAATGTGAGAATTTATATGCCATATTTCCTGGTTTCTATCTGAATGCTCCAGGTAGCTTACCCAGTTTTCTCAAAACAAGAATAAAACCTTAGCAGATTAAGATGTGTACCAATGCAACACATTATAATCCCAGTAACCACGCTCATATATTCATCCTGCTTTCCATTTTAGGATATCCATGAAATCTTTAGTGTGCATTTAAACACATGCACCAAAAAAACTTTCATGCTGCAGCTTAAAATTCAAAACATATTGGAATGTTTTTGTCATATGGCAACCCTCTATCGCCATGGTGATACAGCAGGACTCTGGTGTCTTCTCAGTGATTGATCGGACTGTGAACAAGGTGTGTGTACGTCGAGGGTGTGAGCCGTTTTCAGTGGAATTCTCGCTCTTTAAATCATGCAAGGAATGCACTTTTCTCCCCCTCAGCTTCACACACATTAGTTAAACCGTTACAGCGTGCAACTGCTGTCTTTGTCTTTGAGACTGTAAAGACTCACATCCTTACATGTGCACCGTAATGAAAAGACTCCCACACCAATCAAGAATAGCTGGGCACAGAAGAGAATTATTATGATAGAAGAGAGTTGATGCACACCAGGCCTCCAGTCTAAATCTGCCCATGTATGGACTCAAACACCCTGTGAGAGAGAGAGAGTGTGTGTGTGTGTGTGTGTAGATCTTATGATGTTCGTTATTTTCTGCCCAATTTCTCTCTAACATGTAAGGTATGGCATTTTCTCACACAACCACACCGCACATTTAGTTATGTCTCACCTTTTTTTTTGTGTGTGTGTGTGTGTGTGTTCGGTTTCTGTTCCAAAATAACTCAACTTAGCTAAAGCGTAAACACATTTGTACGCTCTTGGAATTTGTACACATGGAACAAACACAGTTGTGTTTCTTTCAGGTGGAACCACAGTTCTCAGCTGAACGCGCGTGTGCGCACACACATATGTGTGTCTTGGTCAGCGTGGCAGTTAAATGCTGGGTGGTCTACGCATGAATGTTGTAATAGCTTTTTTTTTTACATAAAACCAGAGATTACAGAAAAAAAACGGGCAGGTCCCTCACGCATGCCTTACCTGCATGTTTAATGATGAGAAATCTTCACTCACAATTAAAGTGGGGCTTTAAATCAAGCATACTTCTCTCTTATTGGGCAAAATATATTTTTGGCTGATGTTCCTTCGTTAAATTTAGGAGGATTGGAGTCATTTGAAATCTGAAGAAAGACTTGACTGCTGAAGCTGTTTTTGAAAAGGACTTCAGGAAGGGGTGGGGGGGTTTAAAATGTTTTGTGGTCTTTTTCATTTACCCAAAATCCTGCTCTAAAGAGATCAGCTCAAGTTAAACTGTTTATTTTGGATCAAATGGATAGTTTGACTCCTATTTTTGGAGAATTGTTGCCAGTTCTAGATTGTTTTTGCTGAATTTGTTCTGTTGAGGGCTCCATTTATGAACAGCCACAGCTTAAGGTGCACATTCAAGCTCTTTTGGTCTGTTCTCTTTTTTTATGACCATTTCCCCTCCCTCTTTTCACCTTTTTTTCTGTTCCTTTTCTTACTTATTTTTGTGTAATCATTAAAAATAGAGAGATGGGGAATTGCTCTCCAACTCCTCGTACATTTGAAACTTTTCACGTGTTTTGACTCATATTTGATTTCTCTCTCCTTCCAGATTATCTGAAGTTTAGCAGTGACTATAGTCATGCAGTGGTGGGGGGCACCAGTAGTGCTCGAGGCATGCGGTCAGCCTCTGAGCTTCGGGACTTGATGGACACTCTGCAAAGGAAGAAGATTGCCTTAGAAAACAGCCTGAGAGCCAATGGAAATGCTAACCCCTCCTACTTCAGTGTGACACAGGTCAGCCATCATTTAGTTCCGCTACAGGCTTTATTATCTGTCTACATTATGTTCCCACAGGGCTTGTGAAGTATGTGTAGTTAGCCTGGATGTCCCTTTTGGGTTAAACAGAACTAACCTTTATTCATTGCCTACAATAGCAAACAGGGCTAATAAGTGTTTTGCCTGTTATCCTGGGCTCTGTTTTACCATATTATTCTCCTCAGTTAATTTGGTTGTATTGCAACAGTGCAGTATGTTCACATATAATACAACAAAGCATTTTGTTATAGGGATGCACATGGTTAACCGTTTAACCGTTAACCGATAACAGTAACTATAACCGATTAATACTAACGGTTTTTGTTTTTAAGCTACATAATTCAATTGACTCATGGGGGCGTGTCGACAGGTGCAACAGGCCTCTGATTGGTCAACTCTACATCCGCGTAGAAAAGAGCGCATCATCAAAAAATGAGGAAGTACCCACATCTGTACGATTCTCGTTCTCCACACTACAAAGACACATATTCTAGTAATTCGTGGAGGGAGATAGCGATGAATGTGGGTCTGGATACGGCCGAGACGGTGAGGAAGTGGAAAAACGCAAGAGATAAGTTTAGTAAGTTTAGCTAGTTCGTGATTGTCGCTCTTGCGTTGTGGCGTGGAATAACATAGCGGAGACCACGCTAGTATAAATCAAAAGTGACGGCGACACATTGCTGCGAGAGTATACACGGGGAAGTGTCCGCATGCGTCCACCACAATGCGCGCAACTGCGCGGCAGCCAACCCTCCTGGACTTATCGGTTAACGGTTATTAATCGTTAAAGGGCGTCGGTTAACGGTTATAAAAAAAATCCAAAATGTGCATCCCTATTTTGTTAGTATTTCTTATTTTGTAATATTTCTTTTTTTCGTCCTCAGTCTCCTCCCACCACACCTGTCTCGAGTCCTACCATATCTTCATCGGCCTATCAGGAGCAGGCAAGGCGTTACTATGGCTCCGATCGGCCACCCATTGCTTTGAAATCTGTCCCTGCTTTTACTCCTGGACGACGATCCGACCCATCCTCGCGCACGTCCGTTGGCCGCAGTCAGGACAACTGTAGCGTCAGCGATAGCCGACGACTGCACAACCCAGGTTCCTCTCCTCTGCTGTCCACATGGAATGGTGGAGGTTCTTCCTCTTCTGTTGCTGGTAGTGATAGCTTCCTGCTCTCCGCTCCTCCCCCATCCTCTTCATCTCGCGCTCCATCAACAGGGGGTGCAGTCAGCATGCCTTCAAGTCCTCGTCTCGGCCGTCGTAGCTTTGGGAATCAAGAGGCATCGTCCAGTACTCGAACCAGGAAATACTCAGCTGGTTCACTGAGCGGTATGATGACAGGAGGGCATAGCCGGTCGCTGCCACGCCTTTGCCCCTCACCATCTCCTCGTGGTGACAGTAATGGAGCACTGACCTTGTCAACTCTTCCTCCAAGACGGTCTGATCATGGCGGTGGATATAAATTTAGCAAAGACTCTTTCAGCAACAGTCATAATACCAGCCCTGAACTCAACCACAACTCTAGTAATTCCTGCCAGCAAACCTTTAACAGGAATCAAATCCAGACCACAGCTCAGGGTGAAGGTGTCGTGTCTATCTCCCTCTCCACCCCCAAGAGCTCCTCCTCAACCACTCAGTTAATCTCTGCCACTACTACCCCACCAGATGTGACCATCCCATCCAAAACAGGAGGCTCCTCTTCTCCTCGTGTTGCCAAAAAACTCAGTCTGACCTCTACTAGCTCTTTGGGATCAGTTAGCTCCACTGGTTCCAACAATCCAGAAACAGAACCTCTGGCCAACCACGGAGTCTCATCAGGGCAAGAGCTGTGTTTGAGAGAAAGACGAGGGGCTACAGATCTGACGTGCAGCCCTGGTCTGGGACTTGGAGAGAGGAGATCTTCATTTGGGAGAGGAGGTCTTGAACCTGGTATTGGTCTAGGTGAAAGGAGGCAGTCCTTTGGAAAGGCAGGGGTCGTTCCACAAGGAGGTTTTAGGGAAAGAAGGGGGAGTATCAGCTCATTGAGTGGGAAAGAGGAATTAACAGATTACCATCAATGGCAAAAAGAAGAGAGACTTCGTGAGCAGGAGGTAGAAAGACTGGTAAGTTTCTTTACATTTAGTTTCTGTGTCTAAACCGCAATATTTATTTATTTTTTCACATTGTCTTACTGTATTATTCCCACTGCTTTATTTGATTTAAGGCAGATTATTTGTGTGATTTAGCAAAGCTTACAGTGGGGTACAAGACTCTTAACCAGAGGTGAACATTTGGTTGCTCTAAAGATAAGTGTAAAGACACAGCCTCACATGTCTTTGCAAGCTGCAGGAGATTATAATAATATTTTACACATTTATACAAGCGTAAATAAGATATGAAATGAGTATAGGAATGACTGCCATCAGAGAAGCATTCTCTTTGGCCTCTCATACATATTCTCCCAGGGAGTTTATCACACACACACACACACATACAATGAGGTTTACCACTCAACAGATGCTTATGGCAGCCAGCCCATACTAACAGGACTATTCTTAACACTGTACTTGGATTATATGTGTGTGTGAATTTGGGGTGCTTGTTTGTGTCAGTCATCTGGAGGTCCGCCCAGCGTGGTTTTTACCGCTGAGGAGCCACAGAACACATCAGTCACGTATGGGTCAGAGAAACCAAGATTACAGAGTCACAGTGTAGCAGGTGGATAAACACAAAAAAATGCCCTGCACATAACAAGTGGACTCATGAACTTACTATCATTCTATCTTTGTATTTCTGTCTTCCACATTGCCAAATTCCGGAAAGTGTTTAGAAATCATTTTCTGAATCTTGAACATAAAAAACAAACAAAAAAGGTTTGCAAGCATCCAGATATTTTTTATGGTGTTATGAGTAAGAGTTTTTAATTAATGCCAATTTACACTTTGCCCAGTATTTAGATGGAATATCTGTGTAAACACTTTAGTCTTGATATGGTTTGAATTACAACAGCTTGCTTTTGGGTTGTACTCTAATGTAGGAAACCTTAAAGTTCGCTCAATAAAATGGTGTGTGGAGTTGCAGTAATATTTTTTTCATCACTTCTTATTTTTTGTTCTAACTAACAGGTATTAAAATATTAGCTGTTTTCAGCAGTTCTGATCAGGTATGGCTCATACTTGGTGGGCTTTCATCCAAGTAGGCCTCAAGGTTGATTCCAACCCATAAAAGCACTTCTCATTGTCTGAGCGTTGTCTGCCCTCTAGTGGTAGTTTCATGCATATCTATATGTTATTTGATCATCTATTAAGTTACAAACATTAAATGGAAAGCACATGCAGGAATACTGCTAGATTACCTGGTGTACCAGTTAGTTTGGACTCTATTGAGGTATTTGGTGTGGTTTAGTTAACTTTCTATTCAACATCAGTAAAAAGAGTTTGCATTATTATCACGTGTACTTGTTTTTTACATGTAAAAAAGAAGAGAGAAAGCAGAACCAAACTCAATGCCACTGAGAATGCTCATGAGTAATCTCAAGCAATATGGGAAGACTGAGAAAAGAAATGAAGAGGTCTAATAATGAAGTGAAAGAATGTCTAGATTTACCCGAGGCAAGAATTTTTATTTGGCATTTGAAAAGGCTTAATGCTTTTTTTATTTTACCCAAAATGCATTACATGATAGAGGATGCCAGTGGTAATCTTTTTCTCCTCTGCCTCTGTGGGTCAGCTCATATTTCTCCACCAGTTTTCTCTATTTTCTGCATCTGCTTTTTCTTTGCTTTTCCTGTAATTAGATTTTTCTTTTCTTTTCTTTTTTTATTACAGTTTATATCCTTTCACGGTGTCCCAGTGTTTACCTCTTAGTCTCTTTTAAGTTGACAGTTGATCTTGGAGCTCCACAGAGACTTGTGTCCATTAGAATAGAACAAGGTGACAAACTGACACAGGCTTGTTTTATATCAGCTCATGGTTCATATTACACATTATAAATGGCCCATGTGCTTGCACACTTGCATAAGAACATTGTTTCTTTTTACTGTAACTATTGATCCATTTAATGTACAATAATTTTAATTAAAATCCTTTTCAATATTTTGTTTAAATAAAAAAAGTTAAATCACAGTCCAAACTTCCCCCGTTTCACATTCCTAACGAGAGCAACAGTTCCCTGGAGTGTGTCTAGTTTCCTTGGTAGCGTTATGCACAGCGGTATCACTGTTTGGAGTCATGGCTTGTTCTCAACACATACATTTCAATCGTAGTTGACAGCTGTCTCATTAGCTCGCTCTCTCTCTCTCTCTCTCTCTCTCTCTGTCACTCACATACACACAAGTGCTGTATGTCTCCCCCGTCTGCTTCTAATGTTACCTACGCAGGCTTGCTTGTGATTTGTATACCTCTCACTCCATAGATGTTACAGCGAGGGGTCCTTTTGACCCTCTTCAGCTTCCGTAATTCCCGCATATAGCTATGCTCGGGCATCCAGACCCGTGGGACGGGGACTCTTGCTGTAGCCGTTCTTAGTGGAAGGAAAGTCCTAGTAATTAATAATATACATAAAGGGATTATTCTTGGTTCAAAACTAAATACTGGTGTGTTTAGGAGTATACAAGGTGGTTTTAGCTGGAGTTATCGATTTCTACAATGCTTCCACAGGTAATCTTAAATTACTCAAGCAAAGTTCCTTCTTTTGTATTTGACTTATCAAAATCTGAGTCAATTAGAGACCAACTTAGATTTAGTGATTTACAGAAATGATTATGCTGTTCTTGTATTGTGCTTAAAATGAAGAGACTGAGACTGATCTGACCAACAACATTAGATCATTATTAATGTCATGATAAAGAAAATTGAACCCCACTGTATGCACTCGTACTGTAACTTATCCACATCTATGTCTATATTCTGTGCTCATCTTAGGAGAGGCAGCGGCTAGAAACCATCCTGTCTCTTTGCTCTGAGCTTGGCCGGGCTGAAAGGGATGGAGGTGGAGCTGCTCCAAGTTCTACCTCAGCTGTTGCAGACCTTCATAAGATCAACCAGGAACTTGAGAAGCTCCAGCTAAATGACGACGATGATGACGTGCCATCTGTGTTTTCAGACTCTTCAGGTTTTAATGGAACAGCAGGGAACGGTCACATGACCTCCCCTGGATCAGAGAACGGTTACTATGATGAAGATGTGCAGGTACGACGGAGGCGCACCAGTGGACACAGAGACTGCAGGGCTGAGTCACCTGCTGTCAGCCTGCGAAGCTTTGCTCCCTCACCCTCTCCACGTGCACACATGACAAACGAGGTATAACTCATCAGACAGTCATTTGGGTTCTCTTTAGAGAACTTTATGCTAATATAGATTTTTTTTTTTTCTTCATATTTACACTATGGCAATATTGGACAGTCTTCAGATTATTCTCTTCCATCAGCTACTTTGTAGTATATTAATGTTTCATCATCTACTGCATGAAAGTAAACCTTTGACTTCCCTGAGCCCCATCATGAAGGATTATTGTGTAAAGTGTTTATACTTCCCATTCTCCTCGTGAAATCCAAGAGTAACAAGGATTGCTTGTCTAAATACATGGAAAGTATTGATATCCTTCACATGCACAGATGGAAGATATTTACGGCTCATTTATTAGATCAGATCAGGCCATGTGTTACCGTTTAGAACTGACAGCTGGTGCTTGTATATGTGGGTGTATGTGTGCTTGTGTCTACCCATGTTTGTTGCAGAACAGTAATTCGTTATATTCATAAAAAGTAGCTTGTGACATTGCAAATATTGGCAAATATTACTTAACTATTTTCCAAGATGTTAATCCTTTTATATATCCTGCACCATCTGAGTAATAAAGATGTAGGGATTGCATAAATAATATTAACATGATACATACCCTTACTTCCATTTCATTATATAATATATATAATTTCATTATACCCCATGATTGAATTTTTAATGAATTCTATGAAGACTGCTTCTAATCACCACGAGTACTCACTGCTGGACAGTGTAAAGTTGTCCCTCAAACTTAGTCTTTACAGTGGTTAATTGAAGTTGATGATTTTGTCACCAGGCTCTAGAGGATGCAGCCCGAAGCCGAGGACAAGACTTTATACCTTCAGAAGAGGAGGTGAGACGTGTGGAGGAGGAGAGAATTCAGGTGCTGAACAACATGGAAGAACTGGAGCAAAAAATCAAAGAGCTGGACAACCAAATAGAGGAATCTGCCCGAGAGGTAAAAGAACAGGATGCTTGGTACAATGGGTCATAACAATTCAAAGAGTTTATTTTGTAAATCTAGGAGTCCTTTTTGAGAAAAAAGTCAAACTTCTACTTCAGGGACATTGTTTTCTATGTAAAACCTGCATATTAATTTACTGCAACATGTAAACATTTTATTAAAACAGAAATGATTCCAAAAAATAGTTCAATTCCTCATACATGAGAAAATGCTTATTTCTTAAAGGTGGAAGTGGAGCGAGCATTAGTTGAAGCTGAGCAGGAGTCAGAAGTAGCTGCTCTGCAGCGGGAAAAAGATGCTTTGGAAACACTTCACAGCAAGATGGAGGACCTAGAGACCAAGTCCAAGCAGGAAAAAGAAAAGGTATTTATGATTTTTTTTTTTATTTATTATTATTTATTTGTTTTAATCTTGAATAAGATTTGAAGAGGTTTAAAATATTTCCACAGAGACAGTGGTCATACCCAAACTAAGGAATTTCTACCTCGAGTTATCAGTAAGTGACATGAACATTAATTTAAAAGCCAGAAACGTAAGTAATGGAAACATTTTTGTGGCGTTTTAAAACCCGTCTTTGAACGTGCAGCTCTAAATAGAATTGTACATGTTATTGAAAACATAAAGGCGGCCCAGAGACTCTGATACATTGAGGGGTCATGTGACTAACCAGGAGGTGTTAATCCTTCTCATGCTCTCTCTGGTCCAAATATATATCTGCTAATACTACCGGGGGGGGTGCACCAGTCACCAAGTATTCCTATCTGACACACAGTACTCCAGGACAACCACTGATGTATGCACGCAAGAGAGCGCGCATCTTTCTGAGTTGATACTCTCACTTGGTAAAATGGAGGAAGTGGGAAGAATCAGTGGAAATTTGGATATATACATTCATATGTATGTGTGTGTGTGTGTGTGTGTGTGTGCATATACTTAGGTTTGGCTCACAGACATTTCCCTTTTTTGGGTTAAGTCCTGGCCCAAATCTCCCTTTTTACATGCAGCCACAGACAGTAGATGAGGTTGATAATAAAACCCCATTGTGGTACTGATTCAAAGAAAGGGAAAGACAGACGAGATGACGAGATAATGAGATGAGTCTTACCCTGAGTGTTCGAAACTGCAGTTACGGAGCTGGAGTTAAAGTTGTGTGCTTCCACAGATTTGGGGTGCCTGTGTATGTTGTGTTGTCAATAGAACAGACCATTACTGTAATAGTTTAATCCTCTGTTGCATCATTCCACATGCCCCCCTCCTCCTTCATCCCCACCCATTCCTCTAATCATTTGCCTTCTGAAAGAAAGGCAGGAAACAAAGTCTGTTGCACAAGATATACCACCTCCATATATCACCTCCTCAATTCCCATTACCAGTTTTCCATTGCTCTGGCATATTATTTTTCCTACAGCCCCCCCCCTTCCCCCCCCCTCAAGGCTAGCCTAACTGACCTGGTCGCCATAGCAACTAACTGTGGCTCCTCAGTCCTCACTAACTCAGCCATCCTCTCTCTGTTCTCTGTGTGTGCGTGCTTGTCTTTGCGTTTATACGTACACATAAACAAATGTGTACATGATGGGTGGGAATGTGTGTACATCTGTGTGCACGTACATGTGTGTGTCAGGCGTGTGAGTTGCTGCAGGCAGAAAGGGACAGGGTAGAGAGGTTGGCTCAAATTGTGTGTGAGCAGCGCTCCCAGCTGGACAGCTGCCCTGAAGCCACCAAGGAGCCCCTCCAGGAGCAGCTAGCCAGGGTCAGTACACACACACACACACACACACACATATATATACTGCCATGTTTAAGCCAGCTCATTCATTTGGGAGAAACATGACAAACATGCAGGAAAGTGTTCAACATGACGGGTTGAAATGTAACCAGGAAACAGTAAATGTGGAAAGGTACGTGCATGTTGCACTCATACGGGAAAAAGGCACAGGGTGGTTGCATACCTGAACATGCATGTGAAAATGCACGTGACTCCCAGCCCCCAACCTTCCGCCATGGCAACCTTCTTTTTCACCTTATTTTCATGATCCGTCTTCTCATTCCTTCACTCTGTTGCTCTCTGTGTTTCCACATCTCAGTCTTTGTCAGGGAAGTTGAGCCTGTAGGAGAGTGTACAGTGTCTCATGAGTAAGGCTCTAAATATCTTTGGTACTTCTTCTGAGATTTCTCCAGATTGATCTGGGATTTAATAAGACTTGTTCAAGAAATTGCTTTTTTATCCCATTTATATTTTGTGTGAATGCTTATGTTATGAAAAGTAGTGCATGTTAACTCAAGCAGTGGTTGTCCTTTGGTGTCTGCATGACCTTTTAATGTTCGTGAAACATCAGAAATGTCTTGTTTGATTTGTCTCATGTCAGTTTGCATATTGTTTGTGGAATTTTGTTTTCATCAAAAGAACCTCAAAGAGTTATATAATGAATATAATAAAATTACTACATCAATTTAGTCAGAGGAAATTATCACTATGCTCTTTTTTAAATTTGTCACAGAAAACATTTGTGAAAAGTAATTGCAGATTTTTCAGTGACCCATTAAGGTTAGAGAAACCCTTTTGATTTCTTTTTTAATATAAATAATGTTATGGGAAAGAAAGAAAGAAGCAAAAAACTTTACATGTTAAACCATTTTTAAGGATAAATATATATCGGTACATATATATATATTTTTTTTTTACCAATATTTGTTTCAGACATTGTATTTGTGCATCCTGAAAGATCTGGTCACAAGTGGCCAGCAGTTAGCACATGTGCTCCTGCCTTTCAATAAAATGTGTACCTCAGTGCCCCTGAATGATCTGATATGACTTCCCGCTATTAAAGATCATTTGGACAAACCACAAGGAACTTGGAAATTTTATGTGTGAAGTGCTGAAACCAAAGTTGAACTCCGTTTAACATGTTATCCTGGTAGAAATTAAAAATACTCTTTATGGGGAAAATATCTTTTTCCATTTCTGAAACATGGAGAGAGTAGTATCATCAAGCAGGTTTGGTCTTGGTTTTGTTTCATCTGGTTTCTGATGTAACACTGTAACAGGAATGATGTGACAATGAATTTGAAATTATAACAGCAGGTTATAGTGTCAATTCAGAGCAAAAGATGTTGCAAAACAAAACCCAGACTCTGTAACCAAGACATTAAAATCTGTTACCAGGAGCACAATTAACTCTTAGTTACATTTTTTTCCCCCACCTTCAGTTCTAAAACCATCTCCGTCTTTCTCAGTTGCGCTTTTTCTTTTCACAGTTGCAATTCTGAAATGCAACTCCCCTGCTGTCAGTCTGCAGCCGAGGGGGCGGGACATACCCGAGATCGAGCAGCTAATTGGCTGCTGAATGACTCTGCACTTTACCATCAGAGCGCCAAACTTCTGCTGTTAGCGACTTTTATCGCCATATGTATCGAGTATTCGGTCCTCTCTAGTGACTCTTTCTGAGTTTCTGAGGTGTTAGTCACTGGTGGAGCTAAACTTTCCTGATTTATTGATCATCTTCAAAAAGCACGAGAGAAAAGGAAGAATGTCCTACTTTTAGTAGCACATGCTCTCGTAGAGGGGGATTCATTTCATGGCATAACACCTGTTGTCAATGACCAACAGGTAAGTGTGATAAAAGGAAAATGAGGTCAGTGTTCTGGAATGGTAGGTCAAAGTCCAGGGCTTCATCAAACAGAGTTAATGTGGAGAGATCTGAAGTGATCAGTTCATAAGGAAACCCAAGGTTCAGAGGAATTCACAAACTGCTAAACACCACTGTACCTCTTACTTTGTTTTGCAATTACGCTTAGTTTTCCCTCTCATATGTGTTTACTATATAAGCATGTGTGGTTCCATTTGTCCATCATAAGCACGTTTCTTTGTTTTACTGATTCTTACCCGTCCATGTATTTTTCACTGTGTGTATTAGGACTGTGAAGTGCTGGAGGCAGAGACGAAGCGTTTTGAGGACCTAGAGTTTCCAGCAGCTGGAAAAGGAGAGTCGGCAGGATGAGGAGAAGGAGATCCACACGCAAGATCTTCTCAGGGAAATAGCAGACTACCAGCGCAGCACTGTCACTCGCAAAGTAAGAGCTCACATTTTGTGCTTTGATAAGTGAGAAATTTTATTTAGCACAATATAACGTTTAACAATTTCCTTTAAAAAAAAAAATCAAATTGCTCAAAAAAAATAACTGAACTAAGCCTTTTCCCCCCCTTAAATTTAATCTGAAAATGTAATTGATTTTTGTGATGCTCTTAGAAAGGGTACACTCTATAAGTTGTCTCGAAACATGAAAGGAGCTTTTTTTTAATTCTTCATTCAGGAGCGACTGTTAATACTGAAGAAGCAGGCAGTGCAGATTACCCAGCAGGCCCAGCGAGAGAAGGAGAGCTTCTTGAAGGAGAGGAGCAACCTCGAATCAATGCTGCAAAGAGTAAGAAGGATATCCATGTTTTAATGTGTATGCATGTCGCCTCAGTGTATGAATGACAGAAAAACGTTTAGTTTCGTTTTTGTTTTATATACTGATTTTGATTTCCATTGTAACTAATTCTGTCTGTTAGGAAAAAGAAAATCTTGCCTTGCTTGAAAGAAAATACGCTGACCTCACCGGTGGCCGAAGTTTTACTCTAAGAGAGGTAGGTCTGACTGACGGCTTGTGGACAGGACGAGAACACTTTTCTTATTTGAACCCCTGACAGATCAAAATGTGAGAAGAATCCTTGGGATTTAACCTAAGGGATTTCCTTATCTGCTTGTTAGGATACTGCCTGTTTGGCTGATGTGTGTCAGTTCTTCCTTTCCACTATTTTTCACAAGAATGCAGAGGTATTTTTGTCTCATTGGGCTCATATATGCCTCTGTGTTTTTTATGTTTGTGCAGATAGACATTTGTGGTTTAGTTCATATTCCCCTCCTCTGCTTAATTTCTTCTGCTTGCCCCCTTTTTGGTTTGTTTTTGTAGTCACCAGTTCCCATAATTCAGAAAGTCACAACACTTTGAGTGCAGCTTGCACTTACACTCTTTATGTGAATACTGACTTGAATGTCTTGTCCTGTGTATCTTAACAGTACTATATGGAAATAATTTATTGCAATCACATTCTGCATCATTCTAACAACTAATTCTCATGTTTGACATTTTAATTTGCCTGACTCACTTCATGCTTTATGCACCTTCACCTTTCTCCCCTATTTCTCCTCCTGATACCCTCCAGGGCTATGTCACTGTCAGTGAAATCAATGAGCTTTACTCACAGCTTGGGCAGGACCCTAAACCTGCCCCTGCCCCCTCTCTGGCCAAAGCCTCTCCTGACTCTGAGGCAAACCCTTCCCCTGACGAGGACACTCCCAAATCGGCGGAGGATGAGGTGTGTGTCGTGGTATAAAGGGTTTTTTTTTTTTATTTCATCTGTAGTTTAACATAAAAAGGAACGTGATGACAGTATCTCCCTCCACAGTTTCTTCTGCAGTGCCTCCATCTTTTCGCGCTATTTTATTTTTCTCACAACATTTCTTTCTGTTTTCAAAGCTTTATCATTCTTCTTCACCAGCCGACTGTCACTCCTCTTCCTCCTCTTCTTCTTCCTCCCATATAAATTTTCGTCCTCTTCCCAAAACGCCCTCTGTGCACTGGCCAGAGAACATGGTGACCTATCGAGACCCTTCCCCTCTCCCTGATTCTCCCCCACCTCCCCTCCCTGTCAAAAAGCATCAACGACACAGGCAGGTAATGTGTGTGTGCAGTCGTTTATATTCTATATCAGCAACTGTGTTTGTGTCCACTACCGCTAGATGGCACAGAAATAAAAGAAATTTTAAAGAGATTAAGTCATTACACCCTCTTTAAAAGAGAAAAAATTATTGTTTGTTAGCTATAATTAATTTTAAACCCCATTGGGAATAATTAGAATCCCTGTACATCTGTTCCTTTCCTGTGTTTTAAATTAGCATTTCCGTTTGCTGGAGGAGAGAAAGCGGTCTGAGAAAGAAGGTGGGTCGCATCTAAGTGATACTTTACCTCGGAAGAAATCTGCTCCCACTTTGAACCCTCAGTTTACGTGCGCAACACTTGGACGCAGCTTCCCAACCAAGGTATATACACAGATAAATACCAATAATAGAGTTAATACCAGAGTTTCAACCTTTATTTTGGTCTGTGCATATTTTCTTAGCCTTTATGTCCAGTTGCTTTATGAAGTATTTTGCAGTAAAACCTTTTTGGTCCTTTGCAGTCCCATCAACCTCTAGTTCAGAGTACAAGTTGTGGCAGCATTCTTCCAAGAATTCTCTCCTTATCCAACAAGGAAAGTGAATCCCGGCGATTGCATAAAGGTACACACTCAAATGAACATACTTATATATCTTATCAATAAAAAAGGGAATACAGGTGTGTATGTTATAAGCGTGTGAATGTTTGGACTACTCAGACTATATCTCTTGATTTTTTTTTTTTTTTTCTTGAGGAGTTGCATGTGCAAACACAGACGTCTACTTTAAATGATTTGGACTTTTGGGGGAATCCAAACCTAGCCTGCTGCTAGTATTGAGTAGATCTGGTAGTGCTCTGGAAAACTCACAGCAGGTTTGAGGGTTGCTTCTCTCTTTTTCCTGGTTGCCAAAATATTTGAATCGCACTTTCCATCGATGTTGCTGACACGTCCATTCAAGTACAGGATGGGCGTCTACACAAAAATCACCCCGACGGATGAGTAGGGAGTCTTATCCACGGTTTTCAGTGGGCTGTAGGCAAACGACTGATTTCCATATTGCATTGCATCTCATTTGGAGAATTTACAGCTGTCAGGAACATGTGTGAGCGAACAAATGAGGACAAAGTCAGTGCTTCGTTCTCTAGACATTCTGTGGTTTTCATGTGTGAAAAGAGCTTTATGGGGTCTTACTTTTTTTTTTAATAACTTTTGTGCTACACAAATACATAAACACCCTCAACTCTGGGTTTTAGCTGGAGATACACCTTATAAGGTGATAGCATCCATGTCAGAGGTTTTGTTTGTGGGTGGCTACTTCATTATACTTTAGGAAATTACACTGCCGCTCATTTGTTTATCTGTGGGTTAAGATAGTGGAGGAATGTAAGTATACATTGGAGGGCTGATCCGCAGTTCTTCACTCAGCTAATAAAAAATGTTTGTGAAAAATTGAGTCATTTTTCCAGTAGACAGTAGCTTTCCTCCAGTTCAGTCATCCACATCAGCTTCAGCTGACCATTTCACATCCTTATAAACATTTTCTGTTCATTCATCTCTGAGTAAAATCCTTTGAAGTAATTTCTACAGCAAGCATCAACCACTTTGATTGTTCATGTAGTTTTTGCTGTTTTCACATGGTGTACAGATATTAGAATTTTTCAGCATCTTCTGCCTTGTGTTCTAAAACTACAATTTTTTTTTTTTTTTTGTGTGTGTGTGTGTGTGAAGTGGCACGTGTATCATGTCCCTCAGTCCCTTTGGTCCCTTGATGTTGCTCATCTAATGGGTGGGTCTCCTGCATGGGTCTGATGGTATCAGATTTTTGTGTTTGTGCCCTTTCCTGTACCCAGAGGCCAAGTTAGTCTCTCTTCAAAGTATCTGCACGGTCATTTTCTCATCATTCCTCTGTCTGAGAAGATCTCATTTTCTCTCCAGACGTATTTGGACTGCTTCAACCTACTTTTAGGGCTTCTATTTCACACCCTAGTGGGCTTTTTTTCTGCTTGTTTTTTCCCGTTTGTTTTCTTTTGCTTGTATGAGCTGTTAGTTGAGATCCATTCTGTCTTTAGTAACTGTACGACTGAGGAGTTCTTATATTTTTCTTGGGGACGTGTAGTAACACGTGTCACAGTGGCGGGGCATTGTGATGAAAATATGAAGCCCTCTGGGCAAACTGGCCCAGAAGGGGTCCCAGAGACAGGTACGACAAACAGGTGGGTACCACATTAGAAGAGGTAGTGATGTTCATAGCTGCTAAAACTTTTTCTTTTCTTTTTCTCCATGTTTGTGTGGATGTGTTTAGGCCAGCCGGGCTCCCGAGCAGCTTCCCAGACTAATGTCTACCTTGATACCTTTGGGTACCGTGACAACCAGGCTTTTGATACTATGAGTGTGGATAGCAGTGACTCCATTGAAACCAGCATCTCTGCTTGCTCGCCTGACAATGTCTCCAGGTACGTGCTGCTAGTATGTTTCATTTTTTGTGTACACAGAAGCCCGTCATTGGTGCGTGTACATGTCTATGTCACTGTATCGACTGACGAACACAGTTCAGTTATTCCTCCTTTAAAATATTTAGAAGGAATGGCTGTGAGGAAATAACACGTAAACACAGAGGAGCAGAAAGGCTGAACATTTACAAGAAAAACACAAAGTGGAGAACTTGAACTGAGAAATGTCAGTTTACGTTCTGTGCTCATAGTATGGAACATTGGCTTTGGGGTGGGAGATGTCAAGCAGAAAAGAAAATAGGCAGTGAGTTAATGTAAGGAGTGCGTGGAGAAGTTTCCCGCTTTTCATGCTCCCGCCTTGTAGAATGGGATATGCAGAAGTGTGTGTGTTACATGAGTCAGGGCGACTCTTGATTAGTGCTCCAGGCATCAGGTTACAGAAGACAGAAAACATAAAAGGTGTGTGTGTGTGCGTGTGTTCGTGTGTGTGTGTGTGGTAATAGTCAACCCCCTCAAGTTCAAATGAACTAAATGAATCAGCATGAGTGTGGAGGTACATTTGGGGGTTCAGCCCCCCTCTGGACTAAAACCATGTGTGTTGTGTTCACCTCCCTCCCTTGCACCGATTGTATTTATCTTTTTCTCCCCTCGTCTTGTTTCTCTGAATGGTTTCGTCTTGTTTCAGCACATTTGAAACCGCTTGCAGAAGGACCTCTCTGCATTGTAGTTTTCAGTTGTGCAGCTCAGTTCCTGTTGAATTGCGTCGTACCAGCTTGGATTTGATTGGGAGACATGTTGAAGAATGTGGACCTGTGTTGGACTTATGTTGGTTTTGTGATGTAGCTTTTGTCATCTTGCTTGTGATCAGTTTCATTTTTGGAAATATTTTACTGGAGCAACACAAATGAAGTTGTTCTGTAATGACACAGACATTTTGAAGACTTTTCTATAAATTCTATAAGTGACTATGAGTGCAGTTTCATCTCATCGATTAAGGTAAGACAATGGAAAGGGCTAAGCTAAAGATAAGCGAAAAGAATAAATATCACTGTGAGAGTGGGCGTAGGAATGAAGATAATCATAACACCAATGGCAGCGTATGTTTTAAAATTTTCCATAGTTTTGATACAAATGCTCAATGCTGCATGGACACTGATTTAACTTTATTCATGCGTTAGTTTTTCATTGTTGTGTTATGATGTTCATCTCTAAAAAAGTACTTTTTATATTTACACTTCACTATAAACATGCAGAAGTCTGGAAAGTGTGATATCTAAGTGTCTGTGGCAGAATATTAAATGAGAGCTTTTTCAGTAGCTTTGACATCAAACTGGACATAAGATGATCTTTACAAAAAAGTGAGGAAAAAGCATTTATTTTTCTGCAAGCTTTTTTCCTTTGTATAGCATTCCCTCCATCGTAGTCCTCTTTGATGTTTTCTGTTCCTGCTTTTTCCTGATTTGTGTACTTGAGCCTAATGTGTACCATTCTTCTGAACAATGTTTTGACATGAACATCGGGTGTCCAGTTCCTTCTGCACCACATTAGAAAGAACTCTTGTGTTTGTGCTTGTGCTTGTCTTACTTATGTTACGGGGACACAAATCTGTTTAGACACATTTTCATTGTGGCAGGGGTTTGAATCCTTTTTTGGACAGAGAAGCAAGTCCCTTTCAGGTTAAGGTTTAGGTTGGTTTTGGTGTTTAGGTTTTTTTTGAAAGCTTCCATAAAATAAATGTAAATCCATGTATTGTCCTCAGATGGGATGAAAAGACGTGTGTGTGTGTGTGTGTGTGTGTGTGTGTGTCAGAGGCAGGGGAAGCAGAACTGAATAAGAAAATTGAAGAGAGGGAGAGAAATTATGTTACAAAGCCTCATGCATACAAATATATGCACAAATCTTTTCACTTTGATGTCTGTCAGGAATGAATGTCATGTGTGCACCATCTGCAGTCTGAAAAATCCCGGGCTGGACAAGGCCCTGTGTTCTCAACTGATCCTTGAAGCCGGTGCAGCACAGAATAACAAAGACCGACAGAGAGACAGAAAGAGAACTGAAATAATCCAATTTCAAAATTTCTTTTGACATCCTGGCTTTTTTCACCAGTGGATTTTCTCATTCATTAACACACACACATGCACAGACCCTCACATTCACAGTCTTGCAAAGCAAGCAGGACGCTGCTTTGACTCTGTGGGAAACCTCTAAAATAAACCCAAATAGATCCAAACTAAATGACCAACACTTGCTGCTGTAATACTCACTCATTAAAGTGTTTTTGCACTTTTTTTCTGATGCATATCCTATTTGTCGCTGCAGTGCCAGTACATCAAATATGGTCAAACTGGAGGAGATGGAGCGGCTGCTGAGAGAAGCACAGGCCGAGAAACACCGCCTCCTGGAGCACAAGGTTTATAATCGCATGAATTACATTTGTTCACCTCACCGTTAACAGCCAGTGCCATTTTGCTGAGTGTTTTTCTTGCAAAAGTATATTTTCCTGCCTGGTGTTGTGAGAACAACAAGAATGTTTTTTTTTTTTCTTCAGTGCATCTGTGTGAAAACTTTATGGCAAATTGCATTGTTTTTCAGGAGCGAGAAATGGACATGCGAAAGCAGGCCCTGGAGGAAGAGAGGAGGAGAAGGGAAGAACTGGAGAAAAGGTTGCAGGAGGAAACAAGCAGACGCCAGAAACTCATTGACCGTGAAGTGAAACTGCGGGAAAAACAAAGAGCACAGGTGAGGAAGAAAGAGAGAGAGAGAGAGAGAGAAAAACCGTGTCAGACACTTACAGTCATTTTGACTTTCTCTTATGGCCTGAGTGCTAAACAGATACGTGTGGAGGAATTATATGCCAGTGCTCTTCCTTTTTAAATTGCTGTCTAAATACTGCATTATTAATCACGGTGTCATGGAAGTGTTATTTGCATCATTTGACTATACTTAAGTTTTGGGTGGCGATGCTGACACTCTTCTCCAGTCCTTTATTCAACGGCTCCTCTTAAACAAACCCTGGTTGCTCACAACAAGTGTGGTCTTTGTTACGTTTTAGTTGAAGTATACTTAATTTTAGGAAAAAACTGATCAAAAGGAGTTTGAGCATTGGTATAATTCAAATCATGTCTGGGCGTGGGCTATAGTTAGTCCTGCAGCTCTGACACTGCTGCAAGGAGAGACTTTGTTTTATATTTGAATAGACTTTGTTTGCCTAAACCTCTCTATACTTTAGAAAACCTGCATTTGAAGAAAACCTTCTGAAAAGAGTCTCTGGTTATGTCTTTGCTTTTGGTGAAAATCTGGAGCATTATGCGAATACATCTTGTGCACTGCCAGTGCTAACCCAGAGGTTAGCTGCTGTTAAAATGCTTTTGTTAGCAGTAGTGTCTTTTGATATGTGATTGCTGTTTGTTGAGCACAGACTCATCTGCCAAGGGCTGTGGAGAAGTGAAAGGTTACTTTCTTGGAACCAACTTTTTCCTTTATTTTTGACCGTTCACAGTTCATCTTGTTTCTGATGCTTACTTTGTAAGTTCCGGACACATTTAGCCTTTTTCTGTGAAGTTTCAATCATTAACATCATCTATCGCATTCAACTCTTTTCTCTGGACCATCAACTGCTGGCAGCAGAATAAAGACTCATGCATTTCAATATTTCCAAATATATGATATACATCTGTGTGATTTAGAAGGATCATATTAAACCAAATAGATTCTTAATACATGGTTGTCGTAACTTTAATGACTACTTTTTCCATTGAGCTGTTCACTCCTCTCCCTCCAGTCCCGGCCACTAACTCGCTACCTGCCAGTGAGAAAGGATGATTTTGACTTGCGGGCTCACATTGAGTCAGCGGGCCACAGCACAGACACGTGTTTCCACTTGTCCATCTCTGACAAGACCTGCCGAGGCTACCTGGTCAAGATGGGAGGCAAGATCAAAACCTGGAAGAAACGCTGGTTTGTCTTTGACCGCAACCGACGAACACTCTCCTATTATGGAGGTATGTGCAAGCCTGCACACTTTCTATCTTTTAAAAAACGCCGCTGCTTTAAAATTTAAAAAAAAGAAAACTGGTACTTTTGTGCTCAAGATCTCACATACTTTGTTGGTTTTTTTTGTACTTTTTCTATTTCAAGTTAATTTAAAATGTTCAAATATAACTTAACTTATATTGGACCTATGATGAACAGTTATTTTACATATTGAAATATTTCATTCAGCATATGTGTCTGTTGCATCTTCCACAGACAAGCATGAAGCCAAGTTGAAAGGAGTGATTTACTTCCAAGCGATTGAAGAAGTATATTACGATCATTTGAAGAGTGCACATAAAGTAAGAGTGCATGCATGTCACCTCTGCTATGACGTATTCATTAATTTAATGTCCTTATTGATGAATTCATCTTTTTCACTGCGCATCATCATTTCCAACTTCACCACTTAACGCTCCATCTCCCTCTTCTTTTCCTTTTTTTCCCCCTTTAGAGTCCAAACCCCTCCTTAACCTTCAGTGTGAAGACTCATGACAGAGTCTACTACATGGTCGCTCCCTCTCCTGAGGCCATGAGGATCTGGATGGATGTGATCGTCACGGGTGCAGAAGGATACACCCAGTTCATGGTGTAGCGAAGGGATGATGGTGACTGTGTAGGGTTTAACATATTAGGGAGTATCCATCGAGTGTTTTTCCATGCTAGAGAAGTGCTGTGGAGTGCAAACATCACCACAAAACAACATTCAGTGGGCTTCTCTGTCTTTGTCGTGATTATTTCTGAGTGTGTTACCATGAGATTGGGGTTAATCATGCTCAGACATGGACAGAAATGCTTCTTGTCCATTTTATTGATTTGTAGGGGTCAAACGTGTTGCCCATACAAATGGTTGACTTTATTGAATAAAGGTACAATGATGTCACCATTTTCTGTAGACAGCTACATTTGCTCTCTCCTCATTGGGAACAATATAAAAGTAAAACAATTACTGAAATAACATGCTGAACCTTTGGGACTTCAACAGATCAATTCTTCTTGCCTTTTTAAAATCTTTATATATTTATATATGAATAGATATCGTTCTTATCAATGTTGAAGTACATGTTCTGTCTTGCTAAGACAAACCCTCCAGATAACTTTGTAACAGACATGTTATTTGCAACGTGGCAGGGTTGCATTTGTGTGGCTCATTCATGTGAAACTGTAGCCACATACAGAATGAAAAACTCACAGTTTTATGTCATTTTCAGTTCAGTCCCACAGGAGTAATTAACTGAAGAAAGTCTGAGATGTGCTGATACACCACTCTGCCTTCGGATAAACCTAAAGTGTACTTTACAATTTTGCCAAAGTATTAAATTGGTACATCCATGCAAGAAAAATTGTTACATCATAGATTTTTTCATGTTCCAGTCTTAAATCAGTTTCTCTGGATGGTTTTTAGTTAGTTCGTTTTTTAACAATATTCATATTTTTAGGGCTATTAATGGTATTTTACATTTCCTTTGATTAATTTATCCCACTTTAATTTCATGTATTATTACTGTGGCATTCTCAGGTCTGAACTGTGTGCATGGACACGCACGCAACGCATCGTGTGATTTTGTGTAAAGCAAGTGCCTGTTTCGAGTGTATGTTCATATACACCTTTATTTACTGTCGTAGCTCTGAGGTGCTGCTGTTTCCAAGACAACCCTCAGGTAATATTCTAAACAGAGGAGGAATTAGACCCTCAAAAATGAGTCTCACACAAAATTCAACAACTCTTTCAATATCAACATCAAAAGTATTTTCAGTATCAATAACATAAGCTTCAGAGCCACAAGGTTGTAATAATTGGACATTTTGTCAAGAGTCAACATCCATTATCAACTCAGAAGGTATATTTATGCCCTTCTAGATGATATTTTATGTGGCAGTAATTCTAGTTTATTATATTGTATATTTTTGAGAGCGATAGTTATCTACATATGTTTTCTTGTAAGACATCCAGCAGACATATCTATGGTACATTTATATGTCAGTCATCAAAACTGATTTGTTATTATTGTGCTGCTTTTTACCCAGTAGCCTTCATTGCATGGCATTTATTACCACTTAATAAGTATGTTGGGCTAAATTCTTATTCCACCATGATCACTTAAGCTACTTTTATATTATGTATGTAAGTGCTCCATACTAAGTTAGAATAGTTAAGTTCACTAAGAGCATATATATATATATATATATATATATATATATATATATATATATATATATATTTTTTTTTTTTTTTTTTTTTTTTTTTGCCTCTTTGCATCATGTCTTGTTGTTTTGTTGACCAAAGTATCTGTCCAAATATTATGTATATGTGGTTTCTTTGCTTAGTCTTCTTTTTAAATACAGTAAGATCAAAAGTATGTTGTCTATTTTAACATGAGATAACTAGTGGAGCTGTTACATGCTTCCCAGAGTTTTTTCATCTTCAAGTTTTGTTTTGTTTTGAATAATTGATTTTCTATGCTGATCCTACTGTATTTATGCTGTGTTCAGTGCATGCATCCTAATTTTGTATTTCCATATAAATAATAAATGATTTATCTTGCCTTTTTTATTTTTAATGTCTTAAGAAGTCAGATTTCTTGAGAGCCTGCTAAAACAACACAATCCAAAAGAACCACAATGCTGCTACAGCAAAGACACTGAACCATCCATCAGGGTAAACCCTAAAGGTTGAAATTACAGGACTGATATGGGAGTTTCTGAAAAAGCCACTCTATTTGTGCACTCTTTTATCAAACATCTACAGTTGTTTGAAATGTACACATTTTGCCAGTTGTGTCATGTTTTAAAGAAGAAAACTGGAAACCAGGCACATGACTACAGTGATTAAAACATCACATGTTCAAAATAGTTCTCTTAGGAAGCAGAAGTCATGAAATAAATGTCATTACTTTTATTAAGCTGTTTTTCAACTGTGCTGTCTCCAATTCAATTCAAAAAGACTTTATTAATCCCTGCAGGGAAATTAAATTGTTACAATACCTGTCATGATTATTAAAAGTACTGTTTTAGTCTTCTTTTAATTTCTGTCCAGTTTATTTTCATATTGCTTTTTTTTCTTTTTTATTGTCTTGATGTCTCTTTTCTTTCTTGATGATTTGCTGTAATAGTTTTGTTGTGTTTTATAAATTATAACATAATAGCATAATTACGGTGTTTGATTTCTCCCCAACTAAACACTTGGATTGCAGCGGATCTAAGATATGCATCTTGATATTTTTAGGGCCACTTGGTTTAACCAGAGTGACCCTTAAATTCGGTTTTGCAACATGGAAGTGGAGCTCCCTCATCTGGCGGTACTCGGTACTGTCAGAGCTGTCCTGCCCAGCATGGACTAGCACGTGGACGGTGAAAATGTTACAATAATCCAAATTCATTAGTGGCTTTGACTATAATTTAACATACTGTCCTGAACTGAACAGACTTTTGTCTGTGTTTTCCTTTTTTTTTTTTTTTTTTTTTTTTTTTTTTGGCGATACAAGGAACAAAAACTCATTATGCCTAGTACAAAAATACATACTGATGTAAATCAATTCTGAAACAAGAAATAAAACATTAACCAGGCAAAGAGACTTCTCAGTGTGCACAGACCATGTTGAATAAATGATCATGGCGTCACAGCATGCGACCTGATGAATTGCGTTATGGTTGGTTTGCAAAAGTACCCACAATTCATTGCGTGGGTAAGAACGGCAAAATCGACTACATAATTGTTAATCTAACACTGTTAAACGTAAATTAATCTGTAAAAGGTAAAGACTGAAATTGTCTGGGTCCCATGTGGAGAGGCCGGATACGAATCCACGTTTCAAAGCCGTCAATTAACAAGAAGCAACAACTTTAGCATTAATATTGTCTGTTATTTATTCATTTTTGGGGTTAGTCCGATGCAGCGGAGTCTCATTGGCTTGTTTTAGACAGAAACAGTTTCTCCTTTCTCTCTCACTGCCGCCCTCGATCAACCTTTACTTTACTACACTTTTTGAAAGAACATTAGGAATATTTACCACCTGACATAATGAAATCATAACTCTTATACTATTTTATTTAACACCTGAAGATTCTAGTTTTGTAAAACATCTTAAAAAACATAAATATATATGTCATTAGCAGGAAACAACAAAACATAAACCACAACCAATCCACTTTGGTTGTTAGTATGCTTGGTCTGTGAGCAAAGGTCATCCGTTCTACACTGTCACCCACTTGGTAATATAAATCCACAATAAATAACAAAACATTAACACACCAGTTGTCTCATAGAAATGAATCTTATGCACTGATATCTTTATGCTCCATTTCTAAATCAAGTATAACTATCAGGCCATCTGAAATTCAAAACTGCCGTGATATAGTCCTTTAATCCCATGCTGGACAGGCTCTGCTTTGACCATCTTGCACTGGTGCCCAGCGCTGACTCACTGCACGACTGGCTGCCACTTTCTACACCAATTCAATTCAGTATATGGAATTTTTATTTATAATATTTTGCTTTTAATCTAAGTCTAGACATGAGGTATTTATGTTCACATTTTACAAAGAAGCTCTGAAATCACAGATTTTGTTCCCAATGGTCTTTCTGAACCCTGTTAAACCTAAAAGTAAGCTTCTGTGTTTATACACTGGATGCAGTATTCAGATTCTTTAGATAGAACTTCGTCACAATACCTGACAATACCTGGTATTTTCAGTTCATATGAAAGGGTTTACATCAGCGGGTTGAGTTATTGGAACCACAAATCTGCTTGTTGCAAACAACAGTCAACAAATGCCTGTTTTTTGAAGAAGCTGTTTGTGCTGTCTATACGCTCAGCCATTCAGTTGTTTATCATGTTACTAATGCTACTAATACTAATACTAATGCAAAACTTTTGAGTAAACTCAACTCAAAATTTTTGAGTAAACTGAACTCAAAAGTTTTGAGTAAACTCAACTAAAAACTGTGACTTTCCCTAATGCTAAGCACACTTCTGTGGAGAGTATACATCTTTCTTAAATGTCTGTTGCCTATTGAAATTTGATAGGGGGGTGCAGTGGAAGTGTGTTGGGCCCATAATCCCGAGGCTGATGGATCAAAACTAGCCTTTGCCAGGTACTGTATTTTTTTTAAACTGAAAGTAAATTTTTTAAGTTCAATCAACTCATAAAATTTGAGTTCAGTCAACTCAAAACATTTGAGTAAACTAAACTCATAAAATTTGAGTAAACTAAACTCATGATTTGTATCCACAGAAACCAGAGACGTCCAACTGAGTGGAGCAGCAGAAGCGTGCTGGGCCCAAAATCCAGAGGCTGATGAATCGAAACCATCCACTGTAAACTTTTTAACTCAATTTGTCCCGTATTTTCATTAACGCCCCATACACACATCTGTCACACACACATCAACACTAAATTTAACAATAATGAACAAAATAAAATACAGGAAACATTAAGGCCAGCAAATTCTTTGTGGCGGGACAACAGGACCTGCTGCGCTCTGTGCACATATCTTTATATGTGTGTGCCAATCATCTTGTCACCCTCAGTGCCTGCCGAGAATTGTCCTTTATTTTCATGTCTGGAAGGTGGCACCCTATGTCTTACTCATCAAGCTTATTAAAGATATGATTTTATATTGCACCTGCTGGTTATTTAGTCAGTCGTAAGCTCTCTTGTCGTGTATGTGAGTGGACCGTATATTACAGTTGACATCTGAACCGAACAAGAGATGCAGATGATTTTAATATGATGCTGGAATTACTGTTGAATGTTTTATAAAACTCATCATGGATAAATTATGAGACAAACCCTTAAGACTTTTAAATGGTCTCTGACACATTCAGGCTTGAGACACCAAGGCTGAAGGAGACACAAAACAACCAAAAACCACGCACATACTGTGTGAGTCATGGTTGTGTGTCACTAACTAGGTATCCTCCAGAGATTTAGCATCTTGAAAAAAATGTTTTGCATTTCCTCGTGGTTATTTATTGTTCCATTGGATCTGTTTGTGGCCAAACGGTTTCAATGCATCATATTATGTGTTTCTCATTTCAGTATTTTTTTATATATATATCTCAAGCCCAATTTTGCTTCTTTCATAATTATTTTTATTCTATAATTTAGTTGTGTTTGGTGTGCCTATTAAGTAATCTGTCAATGCATCTGATCATGGGTGTAGGCTTTGTGTGAATATAGGTGAATACATATAGATAGTGGGAGGACTGAGGATACTGGCGTTACACTTATTTTGTCCCAATCTTCCTGCTGGTACATTTTAGACCACGTGTGTCAAACACAAGGCCTGGTGGCCAAATGTGGCCCACCACGTCATTTTATGTGGCCCTCGAGAGCTTGTGCATTATTGGCTTACATTTTAAACCAATATTTAAAGGCTTAAAATAAGCTTACGCCGCTTTAAAGCGCATATTGACCATACACTACATCCCCCATAATGCATTTCGTCGTTACCCACAAGACGATTTTTAGAACTGACGAATTTAAGAAAAACCTCTACAAATTAACCCCAATATGTCCAAGAAAAGAAAATTTGATACTCGGGGAAGGCATTTTCATGAACGATGGGAAAACGAATACAAGTTTGTACCTCAAGGTGAAAAAAACAGTAGGCCTGTCTTTTGTGTAATGAGGCGGTGTCAGTCGTGAAAGTTTAATCTACGTCGGCGTTTTGACAGCAAACACGGAGCTAAGTATGTTAAATTTAGCCTGCAAGATTAACAAAAAAAATCGCTTCTAACCATTATCTGTGCAAGAGCAGTTTTACAACCACAAACCCTGAGTTAAATATAATAACGAGTTAAATATTTGACACTTGAAAATAAATACAGAAACCGTTATCTAACAAGGTGTAGTTTAATTTATTTTGATTTATATTGCATTTTGTTACATTCATGCTGTCAGTCTGGCCCTTGGTGGGCAACCATAATGCTGATGTGGCCCTCAGTGAAAATGACTCTGACACCCCTGTTTTAGACAGTACAGGCTTGTCGTAGTCACAGTTTTCAATTCCAAATTCTCCATCCCTCTCCTGAGGATGCAGCTCAGGACTGCGGGCAGGCCAGTCCAGTAACCTCTTATTCAGCCATGCCTTTACAATGTGTGAAGAATGTGGTTTCACACTGAAAAATGCATGTACAGCCCTGGAAAAGATGTCATCCTACTGAATTTTGTTTTTTTTGTTCCTGGTAACAGTCGGAATGGTCCTTTTCATCTTTGGCATGGAGCACAAAGCACGTACTTCTTTCAAAAACCGATCTTGAACGCTGACTCAACTAACCACAGCAACGATCTGTATCAGACGCCTCAGAGCCCAGGGATGTCAGCGCTGCCTCTGGAGGCTCACACAAGGTAATCTTTTTTTGCACAGTACAGTTTTAAGTGGCATTTGGGATTTGTTGCAGTGGTGAACAAAAGTTTCCTAAAGTAATCCCTTGCTTATGTGGTTATATCAGCTACTGATGAATGATGGGTCTTGGTGCAGAGTCATCTGAGGGATCAGGGATCATGGATTTATGGTTTAGGCTGGCACCACCCTTTATGTACTGAAATTCTTCCAAATCCCTTGAATTGTTTAATGATATTATGCACAGTAGGAGAATTAGGCAAATCTCTTCTAATCTTTCTTTGAGCAACGTTGCTTTTAAAAATTTAAATGTTTTTGTGGGGGCTGTTCTTAACAAAGTGCATATCTTTTGTCCTTGATTGCTCCTCAAGGACTGTTTTTTAACCAAATAATTATTACACTCATCAGGGAGATGGATAAGTGGCTGATTTCCAGAAATGTTTGTGACATCAGAATGTTCTAGGACATATCAACCTAAAAGATACCAGATAGGGGTAACATCGTGGCACCGGAAAGTCTGACACAGAAGGTTCTGAATAGTCAGCCCGATAGGGAGAAATGACGCAGGTTATGGGGTGTGTTGTATTCTATATAATGGTGTGACTTCAATAAACTGGAGTCAAAGCCTGTTGAGTTCTTTCAGACACAACATATTTGACGAAGCCAGCCAGGAGCCACAGGAGAGGAAAAGCCAGCTGTCAGGTATTTCCAGGCTGCGAGACACCCCAAGCAGAGCCGGCTCTTTAAAAAGGTAAAGAAAAAAAAAAAAAGAATTTTTTTGCTGTAGTTTCTTGCTCTCTTGCTGTAGTCTTGCGGCGTGGCAGGAAAACGAGCTGTAGAATAATGTATATTTTATAGGCTGAAAGAACGGGAAGGAACACTCGTACAAAAAACAGGCAGTTTTTGTACGTCTGAAACAAATTACACCCGTTAGGGTTGGTGAGTATTGTGTTGTTAGTCTGTGAATTGGAAACTGAATCTGCTTGGAAGTGTGACACTGTCCTGCTCGTGACAGTTGTGTGTAGCGCAGTTTGATGCTGGAAAAAAGTTGTGAGCGCAGTTTGACCCTGGTTTTTATATGCAAAAGTGACATGTCAAGAAATGTTTTATTGGGTATGTAACACTGGGGGTTAAAAAGCCAAAATTATCTTGTAAGGGAAAATCTTTACAGGGTATATCCTGTTACAACTGTTCTGTTCTGTTCAATTGTGGTTGTGTGTGCATTCTGTGTAAACATTGCGCTAGCGTAATCTGAGTGACAGAACTGTGTGTTTGTGTGTGAAGGAGCCACCTGTGAGCGGTGATGCGCGTAGCGTTGGGACGTCTTCACTCCCTCCCTTTAGGAGGGATTCAAAAAAAAAAAAGGGGGAAAAAGGCAAACGGACCAGCAGCAGGATTAGGAGAGACGCTAGAAAGCATACAGATTTAATTTGCATTCAACTAAATGTTAAGGTTAAATCCATTTTAATTTAGACTCAGTCTCAAGGATAGACAAATAAAATAGCAATAACAAAGATAACAGCTGCAACGGTAGAGCACTAAGTTTACATACACTGTTCAAAACCAAAGGTGAAGGTACAGAAAGGCAGTAAGGAAGTTTAATTAAAAAAAGCAGAGGAAAATAATTCCAATAAGGATAAAATGTAAATCCACCTAACTCTGGCCTAAAAATCAGACAAACACGAATAGACAGTGGTCATGGGTCGGCCCATGATTAAAGCAGAAACTAAATCACGTGTCCTAAGTCTGAGTACTGTAAAGTCTGATGAATTGTTGAGACTCAGAAGGTTGTTAAAAGATAAGTAATCTTTAAAAGGTAAAGAATAGTAAAAATGACGTGTAGATGAGTACACGGTTCAAAAACCCTGGGAAAATAAAAAAGCACGTTTGCAAAATTGAGGATTAAAGAAGTAATTATTACTGGTAAAATATAATAGTAATAATAATAATGATAACAATGGAATGAGTTCTACAATATAATGTGTTACGTGCGATCCAGTAAGTACACTGTGCGTGTGTGTATTTACATACTGAGGAGAGGTCGTTTTGCTGTGTGTCTTTGAGCTGACGCGGCTCAAAGCCACTCCCAAACTTCAGAATACCAAGGCCCAATTTGAAATGTGAAAAATCCCTGTGGTTCATTCAAACCTTTAAACACCATTTTGCTCAACATACAAGACCAAAAGTGGAATTCCAGTATGAATTTAAGGGGTCAACAGATAAGGTGATACTTGTTGTGTTAAGATTACAGTTGAATAACTCAATTGGGTTGTTTTTATTATTTCTAAATAGTTTTCAAATTACGTAATAAATATTTTACGGTAATTAAAAACATGTTTAAATAGAATCAAGGTTTTAAAAACATATTTGTTTATTTTGATGACCTCTCATGGCCCACCTGCAGTACCATGAAGGCCCCCACTTTGGGAATCATTGCTTTTATCTATTACGGTGAATAGAAATGTGAATCCTATGGATTATATTGGATTTGATTTATAACTCTTAAATAATATGACAAGAGATGTTATAGTTGGTTTTCGTAAACCACTGGCAGCAACCTCTATTATGATTTCTTAAAAATTATGGCATTTGAATTTGGCTTGTAGAGATGAATGAAGCAAATGATCTTTTGTTCTTTAATTCATTTCATGTGCAGGATAGTTTTATATTTGAAACTTTAGGAAATTAGGTTTTTAGTGGTTATGCGTAGTAAGATATAGGTCAGTAGAAGTATTTAGTTTCGAGCATTGATATGTAGTATAGTGGTGGTGTAGTAGAGTGGTGAGGGACTTGGTGACCCAGAGGGACTGGTAGAAGGTGTGCATGTGGATGTGGGCGGAGCCTTGTGCTGCGATTTCCCTCTTTGATGGCTGCATTGGCTTCCATGGGGCCTGGACTTAGCGGTAACCCCCTGGTTCATATGACCTCCTCCAGAGAAAGCATCATTGAAGCTACCTAATGGATAAGATGCTGCTTGGTTCCCTAACGTGGTCAGACACAACACTGACTGGACAAACTGATAAATCCAGGTGTGTCCGAGTAGCTACAATGGTCAGACACACCTGGATTAATCAGTTTGTCCAATAATAATAGATATTGATGCTCACAAAATGAATGTAGAGTAGCATAGCAAACATAGACTACTTAACAAAAACAGAATAGCTTTTAACTACTTGTTTGTTTTTTTGGTTTTTGCACTTCCTGCTAGAGCGCCCCCTGAGGGCTGAAGAAAAATTCATAGAAAAGCCGCATCTCTGTATAAGCCTCATGGTTTAAAGCGTGGGACAAAAGTAGCGGCTTATAGTCCGGAAAATCCAGTAGATCAGTGGTGTGCAAACTGTGGTACGTGGGGGAACATCATGACTTTCCACATTTTTTCCACATTTTCACTTTTTTTTTTTTTAAACATACAATGCATTATAAATACAACGTTTCGAACGAAATTCAGGTAACAATAAATAACAACAATAAGGAATAAACCTATTTCCTGTGTGTAAAGTTAATTGAGAAGGCATATATGGCTATATTTTAAAGTTGGTCATCACAGTGGTACTCAGAGAGCTGAATAGTTTCTCAGGTGGTACGCAGTATTAAAAGTTTGAGAACCACTGGATAGTGCTGGGCGATATGCAAAAAAAAGTCATATATCACAATATGGACTATTTTATATCACGATAACGATATATATCACGATATACCATAATAAAGTATGTTTTCAGTTATTCTCTGAAAAGTTTGACAAAAATTTAATTGCTTACTTTTCAACTTTATTTTAAAAAGGACATTTAGCTGAACTGTCACAAACATACATTTTAGTGCAGCAAAAACAGGTAGATACAGAGGTACAGTAGCTTTCATATTTTTTTTTTTAAGTGCACAACAGTTTCTGAGAGGAAAAACACATTTTTGCACTGAAGTTCAGCTATAAAAAAATAAACACAAATAATTTTTCAACTTTCTGAAATCTGTAACCTTGTAGTGCAAAGTTTGCAAACCAATATAAAGTGTATAAAGTAAACATCAGGGTTGAAGAGAACTCTGTTTAAGGCATTAACCATGAATAAAAGTGCAAACATAAAAGGCTACTTTGTAGAAGTAGATATGATTTCCACAAATTTATTGTTGCAGGTTATTTAATTACATATTAGAAACGATAGAAGAGAATTGGCACGATACACACTTTTATATCGTCCCCACGATATGTATCGTCATATTGCCCAGCACTACTGTGTTGTAAACACTTGCATTCTGGTATGTATCTTTAAGAACTGAGCTGTAATTTGGCCCCATAGTGAGAGACCCCCCCCCCCCCCCTCCTCCTCCCCCCTCCTCCCCCACTCATCATCACTTTGGTAATCGAGCGTCGAGCTGAACGATCCGCACCTCTGCAGCAGTTATGCACGGGTCTGGTCGGCCGGGATCGTCGGTGAACGCAGCGAAACCCGCCGCAGGCGCCGAGCCGCAGCCCCGCCGGATCCCCCACAGCTCGTCGGTAACGCGCGCGGAGCAGGAGGCGGGCGGTCTTGTTTATCAAAAATGACTCGACACGGCTTCGACTCATCCTACGCGGTTTTGCGAGCGAGCCGAGGAGCCGCGGCCGAGCGTGCGAGCGAGACGCAAATCATCTGAATGAAATTCACGGGGTGAGTCCTCCTGCTGCTGCCTTTCTGGGTCTGGGCCGTCATGTCTGCAGCCGAGACGCGACCGGGCCGCTCTTATTTCTCCTCCTCGCGCAAACAGCAGCCGGACAGCCAATGCGGCGTCCGCCGGCCTTACATGCACCATGTTCTCTGCTCCGGAGACCATCTCGATGCCTTCATGTTATGGCTGGTGCGTGTTTTCGGGCCACCAGCGTGTCCAACCGTAGGTTATTTTCGTGTGGGGATATCATTTCCTCCTTTTGAAAAACAGAAGGGAGAAAAAAAGAGGTCTGCCCGTGTTACGCAAGCGCATTTGACAGTCGTTATGAGAACGTCTAAGCTGATAAAAAACAATATTTCCGGCAAAAAAAAAAAAATCATGGCAATCGGTCGTGCACGATGGAGGCGCACACATCAGTTTCATTTCACAGAAAAATTGGACCAGGGATATAAAGAGATGTTGAAAATGACATAAATTATTCCCATAGTTGATTAGTTGATGCAGTAGTGAAGCCTGGATCAATTTAATTCATATAAATTCATTCTGTCATCATTGATTTTGACTGCTGTTTGCTCCAAAAGCAAAGATGAGTGTTTTTTTTTTTTAAATTCATTTCAATAACATGGTTTTGACACTGTTTGGATATGGTTGACACTTGACAGCAGCTGATGGTTTCACTCCCCTCACTGTCTCTTCATGTTGACTGGGTGGCAGTAAGAGAGAAGATTCTCACAGGTCTCACAGCAAATGTTTAAGAATTCCCTCCTTGGTTTTTGCACCGATTTCCATTTAGTTTTCATTAACCTGAAGCCTTAATCACTTCCAGGGATTTATAGCCTTGGCTGCCTCAGCTGTTTCCTCTCATGTGTCCTATGTCGACCTTTGTCACCATTTGCCCTTGGCAACAGTGTCATATGTAGCACTTGTAGGCCTCAAACATGCATGTGTGGATGTAAAACAATCCGTCTTCCCCTCTCTGCCGGCAAGCCAGAGCGATATCTCAGATATCCAGGATAAACATTATGGTCTCTAGAAGTGTCCCTCTATCATTCAAAACTCTGTATACTTTATCTTTAATGTCATACACATATTCAGAAATAGTTTGCATTACAGCTTTGGTGACCTTTTTTCGTGGCTCTGATGTTTTGAAGTATTTCTTTGAATCGCCATGGCCAGAGCTCCAGGGACTGAGTGATGTGTTTTTGTTTGCCTGCGTTAGGGGACGGCCTACTTGTCTCTGTTCCACAGGAGATGTAAATGCACCTCCTGTGAAAAGTGCAAAGTGCATAATTTTGGATCCATGTGGTCTTACTGTAGACACTCCTCACCCACATTTGGATGTGAACATTGGTAGGTCATAGTTCAAGGTTTTAAACTGTGGCCTACAACCAGTGTTATTGCGGCTTTATTCAGTTATTAAACAGTGAAATTATTTTTTTCAGTAGAACAGTTGCAAGAAGTAGGAGGTGGAAGTTGAGTGAGAACTGCTCAGACCCTGAATTTCCAGTACCTCCCATTCAGAACACTACTAGTTAAAGTTTATATTGTATTACTCTCCATATTAGTTTCAGTTTGCTGTTTGGTTAGATTTGGACCCTCATGAACTTGGGTAGGGTTTAAGCATTATAAAACTGTTAGGTTTAGTCAAATAAAAGCCACTTGGCTGGGTTTGTGGGATTAGTGACTGCTTAGTTAGTGTTAGGAAACCATAGTGCCTTGATGCCAGTTGCCATTAATTGCCTTAACAGAAAGAACTAGAAAAAAGTAGCTCATAGATGAGCTTATCTCAACTGAAATAAGAGGTTTGAACTTTATAGAACCGTGCATGTTCTTGCCACTTTCTTGGGGCATTGTTGCATTCAGGACCACGACATCAGGAGTAAGAATATGTGATGAGAAGAAAATCTGATGGTGAATTCAACTTTTGCGGTCACATCAGATGTTTTTTTCCCCCTTGCTGTATAAGATGTCCAGGTGAAAACAAATTGGGGCAACACTGATTAAGCTGTGTAAGCGGTATAAGTGCATAAAAACAACTGATTTTCTTCTTTAAAAACAGACAAAAAACACATGTCCATGCTTCTAACATGACTTAATTATATCAGTGCCGCATATACTGATGCACAAGTACAAAACAGCATACAGGTCATGAAGCAAAAAGTCTCAGTCAACTTGCAAGCTCCAAGTAAATGCTCTGGAAGCTTGGCCATGATGTATGAACATTGTCACAATCACTGATTTTTTTGTAGACTTTGCTAAAAAAAAAAAACAAAAAAGAAAAAACTGAATGGAAATTATCTCCAAGAATTCTGACAATAACCCTGCAGACAACTGCATTCTCACAAGCCACAATATTTCAAGAACGTAGTGCTTCTGTGAAAACGGCCTGCACGTCCCTTTAAGGGTGTTAATTTATTAACTGAGCAGTATGGCAAGTTTGAATTTAAATCAGTCCAATACTATTTGATATTACACATTCTCATCAGCCTTGTTAACCCTTTGTGCTTTGTGATAATTATGCAATTTTAGCATGCAGCCTCACGAAGCTAACATAATGAACATTGCAAATGAAGCTGCAATAATTTCAAACTTCACTGAATTGCCAGTTTACTGTTTGGATACATGTGTCAGATAGCAGCACTGTCTGTAAGCTGTGGATTTTTATTCTACAGTCATTCAGTGGCAGCAGTTTCAAGTACAAAATTGACTTGCACATGAAATAGCTTTTGAGCCCTACATCCAGTTGAGCCCTTGCCCGTAGACATGTCCCGCTTTCTCTTTCAGCTGAGTGCATTAGTCATAATGTCGGTGTCTGATTCTGACTTCCATTCATAAACTCACAGGAAACGTACCCACATTCCTGGATATTCAGAAGCAGCTCCATCTTTGGCTATCGGAGCATTTTGGTGACATGTCATGTGCAGTTCATGAACTGAACTGTTTTGTTTTTCTGTGCATACGTAAGTCCGTTTCCTTTCACACCACTGGGCCAGCTGCAGCCACTGTTGAAGTGTTGTTACAGCCACCAAAACAGGCTCATATATGATGAAATGTTAATAATATATCCGAGTGACACACAAAAGTAGGCATTGCTGTTGTAGAGAAGAATAGAGAAGAAGCAAAAGGCATACATTTGAACAAATGTTCACCAAAGTTCCCCTCACAAGTTCCAGAAAATCATACTCTTTATATTCAGACCAACTCTGTGTGTGTGTGGTTATCATTACCATAGTAATATTGATTACTCACACTCACCATTTATATGTGCAGGGTTTGATGAAAAGAGATCAGTAAATGCATCCTCTGTTCTTTTTTTTAAATTTTATATGAGATAGACTTTGCCATGTGATAAGCTTCTGGGACTCTGTGCTTTGTGGTTCATTTAATTTGCTTTGTGGTTCATTTAATTTTGCTGCATTACATATCTTGGTGCTTCAAGTTGTAAAATAATACAGATTAAAATCGTCATTGCGATAATAGGTCACCACCCACAGTGGTGACCTGAATTTTTTTAGGTTTATAGTAAACAATACAAAGTCTAAGATGAGCTGATAGCTGAAGTTATTGGCTACCAGGTTCCCAGTCTCTGCTCATCAGCATGTATATAGTGGATTCACTTGTGGATGACACAGGTGTGTTCAGTTTTTCTCAATCAAAGTTGATCCCTGCTGTAGTTTGGCTAGTCTATGTGTCAACCAGCATCAAAAGAAAGGATAGTCACAAGTACTTAATGATTTTAGTTGACTTGTCATTTAGTGGATCGTCATGATGAAATGCATGATGAAATTTTGCTGCTTTTTTTTGCCTTTTTTTTTTCTAACCTTGACCATTTTTCTCCATGCCCTCCTGCAGTGAGGTTGGGTGGCCATGGACCCATTCAGCCAGCTTATTCTCACCATCTCGGTGACCAGCTTCCTCACCTTCCAGTGGCTCTTTCACAGAGTCAGCCCCTGGATGTCCATGCGCATCAGCCCTGGCTTCCTAGGCCTCAGTGACAAGCAGAAGGTGGAGTGGAACTCAAGGTGATTAGGCATTATTTCATATCAATAATGGCTGAATATTTGTACAGAAGAGATTGGGACACTGCTCTTAGCTCACACTGTGTGTTTAAGAAAAACATGCAGCCCACATATTTCCTCAAGCATGTTTGCTGTTATATGTGTATCTGACTCCCACATATAAAAAAACCCCTGTTTTCACATGTTGAGTAAGACTGATAAGCTGCTGCGGTTTCTAGGCTCTGTCACAATGGTGCAAGCAGTGAATTTTGATGCTGTGTGATGTCCAGCAGGGAAGAACATTCAGAGTGATCCAACATCGGTCTCACATTTTCATTTTCTTTCATAATCAGTTTATTATTCTGGAGAGCACTTCTGAAATTGGAATGGTCACAAGGGCTATGAGCACATAAAATGTAATGATTAGTAGTGATGGATCCTTGCTACTGGAGATCCCAGTAGAGATCTGTGACTTTACAGATTCGATTTAAACTGTAGTCAGTGTTTCTGTCTTTCTGTCTCACTGAGTGACTTGCTGAGAGCTGGTGGACTGTCTTGCTGTTTGAATGACTGGCTGGGACTCTGTGCTGCTCTGTCTGACCCCTCAGCAGTATTTAATGTCTAAGTCTAATTGGTCTGAATCTGTGTGCAAGCATGACAAGCAATTAGCTGATCAGCTCTGAGGGCTAAATGTTTCTGCCTCCAAATCACAGTGTAGCTCCAAGGAGTCATTTGATGAATTAAGAAAAAAAAAAAAGTATGATTTTTGTTTTTGTTGTTGTATTTTTCCCTTTGTAAATCTGCCTTCATCAAGAAGATCACCATGGGAATTTATATTATGGTTTCCATTTCAGGACGGTGTCAACGTTCCACGCACTTTTGGTGGGAATATTTTGTCTCTGCATCTTGTTCTTTGATGATGCTGTCAATGAAGACCCAGTATGGTGAGAACTTTGCTGTTCAACTTCCTAACATCTGTCTGATTTGTTTTTTACCCAACTGTGTACTCATGGTAGGACTGGGTGATATGACCTCAAATCAAAGAGTTTGGAGATCAGTGCCTCTTATTTTGTAATTTGAAATTTCCAAGTGCTCTATGTGCAAAGAAAGCAGAAATAACCTTGAGAGCAGAGCAGAGTGTGCGTCTAGGAAGACATATTGTGTACATGAACCGACTTGTTATCTGTAGAAGCATGGCGGAGGAACATCCTAACCTAACCCCTATCCTGGAAAGAGGTTTTCTTAAATGCTGCCTGGCCAGAAAAGGCACGTTAAAATGTTTTTGGGCCACCAGGCTAGTCTATTTGAGAAAATAATGTTTCGTGCTCCTTGGCACAATCACCTTGGAATATGGCTGTGCCATCTGGGAGGAAGATCTATTGATGTAAAACCTGGTTATTCAATATAATAAGGTAGCCAGCTGACCTTTGAATTGACCATCTAAACCAGTTACAGATAATAGCTCTGCCCCCAAAGCCTTGCGAAGTAAGCACTATGCATGGTGAGTGCATCACTTCATCTGCTGTTCTTCTTTCCCCAGATAAACGCATGACTCTGGAACAAATGGGGTAAAATTGGACTTGGACTCCCATTGTTTCAGACTCCAGTCTTAATTCTCCATAGCAAACTGAAGCCTTTTTTCTTTAGATTAGCCTCACTGATAAGTGGTTTTCTTAAGGCCACACAGCTGTTTAGTACTAATACCTTAAGTTCTTCTACAATTTCCATTACCACTACTCTTCCATCCATCCATCCATCCATCCATTAATTTCAGCCTATCTGTCATTGTGTCATGGGAGCAGCAGCTTAAGCAGAGAGGCCCAGACCTTCCCTCTCCTCATCTGCCTCACCCAGCTCCTCTGGGAGGACACCAAGGTGTTCCCAGGCCAGCTGAGAGAGGTAGCCTCTCCAGCGTGTCCTGGGTCTGCCTTGTGGTCTTGTCCCGGTTAAACATGCCTGAAACACCTCCCCCAGGAGGTGTCCAGGGGGCATCCCGACCAGATGCCCGATGCTAATGAGTCTCTTCCTGATGACTGAACTTCTCATTTTATCCCCAAGGGAGAGTCAGGCCACCCTACAGAGGAAACTGCCGCTTGTATCCACTATTTCATTCTCTCAGTCACTATCTGCAGTTTGTGGCCATAGCTGAGGCCTGGAACAAAGGTCAGCTGGTAAACAGAGAGTCTTGCCTTTTGGTTCAGCTCTCTCTTCACCATAACAGACCACAGCAGACACTGCACCGATCTGTATCTTGATCTCCCGCTCCATTCTTCCATCACTCATGAACAAGACCCTGAGATACTTAAACTCCACTTCTAGACTGCATTCTAGACTGAGAACCATGGTTTCTTCCAAGTTTTAATAATGTGTTTGATTGTATTTAACCAAATTTTAGTAGTTTCAGGAATTTCCATAGTTGTTTTGTTTGGTTGATGCAGATCAATAAATTTACCCTTATGAAAGACATTGGGATCTTTGTCACAATCACAGCATGTCTTCCATTACAGTACACCCTTGTCCATTCGCGGTTCACCATTTGTGGTCCCGCATACTCATGGATTTTACTCTCAAAGTCTTTTATTCATAATGTATTTGAATTTATGGTAGTCCCGGCAATTTCATGAATTTCTTAAGGCAATTTTTAGCAGGAAAACACTCACATTCACCCTAACTGGTAAATGTTTTTACAATAACAATTTCAGTTAATATAAAATAAAAAGTTAGCGAAGCGAGGGATGATACAGAACCTAATTTCTTTAATTACCTCAAACGTTTTTAATTTACCATTCATCAATTATTACTGTATTAATGAGTAAGAATGTCTTCAAAATGTGTTTGGGAAGCATTTTAGCATATATAATTTCATACATAGGCCTTTTGAAACTGCATCAATAATTCACAGATTTTTGGGATTATTCGGGGGGAGGAAGGAACGTAACCCCCGAATAATAAGGGTGTACTGCATGACTCTTTAAGGAAAGGAAAGATACTCACGCAGCATTCAGAATAAAATACCTTGGTATCAACTGAAACATATTAATTACAGCAGTTCCTTTTGCAAGTGTTTCATATGTAAGCTATTTTTACTTGGTTTTTGAACAATAACGTGTGTTCATATTTGGTTCACAGTCATCTCACGGAGTATTGTTGTACCGTCTAGCTTGAGCTGTGGCTAGGCACAACTGTCTGTTTTTATTAGGGCTGTCAAAATAATACAAAATAATTTTAACACAACTAATTTTTTTAACGCGCGATTAACGTGAGCCGGCCGTTGATGTACAACAGTAGAAGGGGGAGTAGGTGTTGCCTCCAGGCTTCATGAGCCCCTCCGTAGTTTGTTAAAACAGGAAGTCATGCACTGACGTCGACGGCCATGCCGCAGACAGACAGACGTAAACAAACCTCCGTGAGCAGTAGCTGGGATAAAATGGATACAAAAGATACTATTTTGAATGGTAAGTTCAGCTTCAAAACTTTGCCTGATGGCTAACTCCAAAGGACTAATGTCGTTTGTGTTTACTGTCGACGTGAATTTAGTTACCACCGGAGTCCGACTACTGAAATATCACTTGTCGGCTAATCAGAGCGCAGATGCAGATAGCCCCCCCCCCCCCCCCCCCCCCCCCCCCCCCCCGTTTGACGAAAACCACGAAAATATTTTGTATGAAGAACATAAGAGAAAATATTGAGTGTATATATATATATATATATATATATATATATATATATATATATATATATATATATAATGGATTTGGCATTGTAGCAATAAATAAACATGCATTTTTTTTGCATAAGGCTAGCATTTGTGTACTCTCATATTAGGCAAGGCAACTTTATTTGTAGAGCACAATTCGTACACAAGGCAATTCAATGTGCTTTACAGATGCATAAAATCACAAGAAGGCAAATAGAATCATTCCATACAAGCATAAAAATAATCAATAATAAATAAAATTAATTAATAAAAAAAATTATTAATTAAATTAAAAATGAAGAGTGCAGATAAAATCCTTCCAGTCATCATCTCCACATCTAAACAGAACTGTTTTCAGCCTGGATCTGAACATTGTCAGAGTTCAGGTCTGTCTCACATCTGCTGGAAGACTGTTCCAGATTTTAGGAGCATAAAACTGAAATGCAGCTTCACCTTGTTTAGTCCTGACTCTGGACACCAGCAGGAGACCACTACCTGAGGTTCTCAGAGTCCAGGTTGGTTCATATGGATCTAACATGTCAGAGATGGACTTTGGGGCCATGAAGAGACTTGAACACAAGTAGAGCTGTTTTAAGTCTATTCTCTGAGTGACAGGAAGCCAGAGACCTCAGGACTGGACTAATATGGTCATATTTCCTGGTTCTAGTCAGGACTCGTATTAATAAGAGTAATACAACTTGAAAAAGATCTGTATAAGGTAGATTTAGAACGGATAAAAATATGCGATTAATTTGAGATTAATCATGATTAACTATTGACAGTCATGCGATTAATCTGATTAATTATTTTGAGAAATTGACAGCCCTAGTTTTTATATAAACTGGCTGTATTTTTTTCAATAGGGGAGATCCTTCACTGGTGAAGACCAATGTTGCAATCACAACAGGCTACCTCATATCTGGTAAGAGAAACAGAATTTACCCAGGTAATGTCACCTGCTATTCTTTAGAACTGAAGTGTACTGTATATATTTTTTTTTTTTGTATCAGTTGTGCAAACTTTTATTATCGTGATTACACTAATGACATGCTTTCTCTGTTTCCACTGTGCTTCTTTTTTCCAGATCTGCTGCTTATATTTTACTATTGGAAGGCGATAGGCGACAAGTTTTTTGTAATTCATCATCTGGCAGCATTGTATGCTTACTACTATGTACTGGTGAGTGCCCTATTGTCCAATAGCAGAACGTGCAGGCAAGATGGGAAGGAGACAACCAAGGGTGAACAGCTGTGTCCTCTTTATCTGGGTGCTTTGACTCATTTAGACACCACTCATCAAGTATCCATGTCTGTCCCCAGGTAGGCTGGTCAGTTGTATCCTGGAAAGTTTCCTGAAAGTAGCGCACCATTCAGGTATTGCATACTGCATTTTGGTAAAATCAGTATACACTAGTAGTCTAGTATGCGGCTAAGAATAAATTACTGATATGTCTTGTTTTCCTGCCCAGTCGGCACCATTGAAGTGTATATACTGGTCAGGCATAACATTATGACTACCTACTTAATAATGAGTAAATCCACCTTGTGCTCTCAAAAGAGCTCTGACCAGTCAGGGTCTGGACAAAGAATATCTGAGGGTCCCTGGAGTGGCTGGTACTGGGATGTTATCAGTAGATCTTTCAGGCCCTGTGGGCCCTGTGGGTCTCTATGGAAGGGGATTGCTTCCCACAGATATACCATCAAGTCCAATTAATTTGCTGTCTGTGGAGTTTGGAGACCAAATGAACACCTCAAACTACTTGCTGTGTTCTTTGAGCGCTTTTTAAAAAAAAAAAAAAAGGAAAAAAAGGTTGAGGGGCCCTCTGGTGACCTGCTGGAGGAGGAGGCTCTTGTAGGGGAAAGATGTTTCAATGTTAAGCCGTGTAATTGGTCTGCAGAAATGTTTTGGTAGGTGCCAAGTGCCAAAATAGGATTAACGTGAATGCCAGGATACAGATTTTCCCAGCAGAACGTTGCACTGGAACAGGATGAGTACCGTTTACTTACATCACCTGTCAGTGGTCATGCTTGATTGGTGTAAAGTAGGAATGTTTTCATCACTTCTGTGGCTTGCTCACTTGGAAATTTAAAGTCACTGTTGATTTAGAAGAGGTCACTTTAATTAATTTTGCAAAGATAATTGGGGGGAAAAAATGACATCTTCAATGGTTTTGTTTGCTGTGAGTTTAGTAGTTGTTAGAGCTGAACTGCAAAGCCTTCTTACCAAATACGATTTTGTTTCATATTGTTGAGAGTGATTAATGTCAGGATTTATCACTTCATCAAACAGCCTCCTATTAGCCTGATTTTAGCCTGATGACGATGAAGCAATAATCAGCCTTGCTGGCTTTTGCTACATAACACAAAAGCAGATGGGTCTTGTGACTGTAGTTGAGGCTATCCAGCATTTCTGGGCAGCACTGTTCACTCTTGGTTCAATCTTACACCCTCTAGGTCGCCAGGATCTCTTGCATAATTACAAGAATTGAATGACTATGGTAATTTTTGCATGGAATGCTCAGTGATGGTACTGGCTGAAGACCTCCCTCCCCACTCACCTTGCCCTGACAATAGCTTTGCTTTCAGTTTGTTTTACTGATCCCTTTCGATGTCGTATTCTGACGTCAGCTGAAGTCTTCTGAGCCTAGCACAGATGAATGCTTTACTGTAACCACTGTGTGCATGCCAGTATCTCTGAAGCGTTAGGTAGGGTTCCTTTCTTGTTCCTGTGCATGCCAACAAACAATAATTAACTTTCTTAACTTCTGACCTGCTTATCTACAGAACCTTACACCTGTCTGTTTATTGTGTCAGAGCCTAGTTCTGCCTCTTTCTTTCTCTAACAATCCTCTTGGTAGACAGGGCTCTTTTGCTGAAGAGCATATTACTAGTTACTAATGCAGATATATAGAATATGATATACTGTGATGCAATCTGTCAGGTTTTCTCTCTGAATATGAAACAATTAAAAACTGTTTTAATGTTCCTAAAAGTCAGTATTTTTCCTTGTATTAATTTAATTTTAGTTAAGCACAGTTGCCGTGAATTCACTTTGTTCCAACATAGTAAATGTATTTGTTTCGTAGGAAATAAGTGCTGAAGAACATACAGCGTGCATTGCTCTGCCTCTGAAACAATTCTGTCAGTTTTTGAATAAGAGCAAATGTGTTACATTGCTTTGTATGACATTTCCAGCTCAAACTTAACATAACAAATTCTTATGAAGTCTTGATAAGCATCAGCATAATCCCAATTAAATGTGGATTTAATGTTAACATTGCAGTCGAGAGCTGTATTTCAGTTATTTGCCGCTTTTTCACAGTTTTGTTTTTCATCTTCAATACGGAAAACATCATCACTCATCATCTTTTGGATCTTTTTTCTAAAATATTTTTTTCCAAACACTAATAAAAGTCATAATCATAATTGAGCAGTAATGTGTTTGGGATATAATTGTCTATAAATCTAGAGAAACAGAGCAAGCACCTGTATCTAAAAAAAAAAGTTAGAGAAATGAGATTAAGTAGGCCATACTGTTACTGGACACTCATGACTGTTTCCTCAGACTATATCTGAAGTTTATGTGGGATAGCAGAATGAATGCTACATAATAGTCATCTGTAGCAGCAATTAGCCGCAAACTTTTCGAGCCACACTGTGCAGTCCTATTACACTTCCTGGAAATATTACAGGAAAATTGTCTACTCTTTGATGTCATTTTCATTTTATTTAGTTTTGTGCCCAGTGAGATTTTTCGTATGTTGTTAAGATCTTATCAACCTATTGAATGTGTTTATGTTTAACTGTTTATGTCAAATGGTCAGTTAACTTTACCAACAAATAAAAGTATAAAACCCAAGAACACATGGCCAAAACAAAGTCTAATGTTTACATGTAGTTAGGGTTGAGAAATATTCTATTGCATAAGTACTAATCATCTTAATTTCATGATCTTGTTGGTATGCTTTTATTGTTGATCAGTCACAAATGGCTTCATCAGAATGCTATTGAAGTCAGTCAGTGTGTGTGTTTAACTGTCAAGTATATTAAAACTATTAATCAAAACGATGTAGATATTAGATGCATGTTTCCTTTTCAGTCTTGTAAATGTTGCTTCTTATTTGCTTCTAGTTCATTGTGACATTTTGTTTTCTTCTAATATGTCTGTCTCTGTGTTCTTCGCTGACTTTAACACGAAAAGCCCCTTTTCAAACCCCACATGCAAAAACTACCAAAATCTAGTTGGGTTGTGTCATCCCCATTCATGCAAAAACTACCAGAAAGGTTATGGTACATGTAGAACAGGTCTTGATCTAGATGGGGACTTCTATATTCCTGTCTTGTCTGCTGTTATTGCTGTTGTGTTGTACTGAGCAGATATGATGCCCAGTCACAGTATGGACTTACCAGTTCCTAGAGGTACTAGCATGCTCATGCTAGGATGGAAGGTTGACATTAAGTGGTTCATAAACTGCAATGCAGATGTACGCTGTTTGTAACACATAGTGAGTATGCTTCAATGACCACCTTCTATTTCAGTGCTGATGGTAAGTATTCTTTTTCAGGCTGTTTGCACAATTACACTGAATTATGTGCTCTTTATGGGTGTTTTGGTGAAATTGAATAATGTGATTTTTATGTCCATTCAGTTTGTTGATTAGTTCTGAACTGCATGGCCAGGTTCGGCTCCCAGGAGCACAGGAGTTCACTTTTGGAACAACTGAGTCAAACTCAAATATTAATGTCACAAAACTCAATCTCACTAATGCACTTTCCAGTCAGAATTCATAATTCAAAATAATGTGACTTATGGTACAGTTTTAGTACCATAGTTCAGAACCCGTTCTTTTACTGTAAACAATGACGTGTTTGGCTCTTAAAGTTTTGCTTTTTACTCTGCATGGCTTCTGATTGCTCCCTCAACTGGTGGCTGGCTGGATGTTTGTATGGTTACACATTACTTGTCATGTGAAGTGCTGATGTTTTCTCAATATCTTCTCACTGTTGTTGTTAAACAAATGAATTGCTTTGTGTGTTGCAGTGTTTTTTTTGTTTTGTTTTTTTTGGTTGAACTAAAAAATATGAACTAGCACAGAGGAAATTTTGATTGTTACCTCAATAAGTGTAACAAAAAAAAAGGATTATTTTTTTTAATGTGGGCTTTTTTCATATTACCTTTTGTGTTTTTTAAAACCTATATAGTTGTTACAGCTGATTAAGTGTGACATTAAAGCAACACAGAGGAACTTCTGCAATGTTTAGCTCAGTGGATCCCCAATGGCTATTGAGGTTAGGTTGCTTTCTTGACACCGTCTTAAGATTTATTTGTTTGCTCTCTTGAATGAAAATACTCATTTTCTTTTCTTTCATTATTTTCTTGTGTTTCTCATTTGCCTTTGCCATGATGTCAACTGAAGCTTTAAGAGCTAGTTTGTTGCTGATTTGTGAAATAGTGCTGAAAAGCAATACGCTGTTGTTGCAAAAGAAGATGGGGATGAGAGTCCCAAGTTGCTTTGGCTGGTTTTTGGCCAATAGTAAAGATGAAAGACCGTGGGAACTAGACAACGCTTCATAATAGTAATTGATACTCCTTCAAAAGAACTTAACTGCTGTACAGTGTACTGAGTAGCCTCTTAAAGAGAAATTTGATGAAAGACTTTGTTGTGAACAAATTATTTTCAGTTCAGTTCCCTCTTTGTGAGGAATCACAAAGAGGGAATCCTTCATCCTTTGTCCTCACAAAGGATAAAGATGATAATTTATTAAGGTGAATAAAACTGAAGTAAGAATCTTGTTTCTTGTTGACGAAGCTTCCCGTTAGATTGGCCAGATTGATCTATAGGGGTACATGAAGTTTTAGGAGTTTCCTTTCCCTTTGTGTTGTTGCTTACATTATTGAAATGTCACATGGTTATGTTTTGTTCAAATCTGTGATTTCTTATGTGATGTATTTGCTGCTGCTCTGAGATTCTGCTGAAAAGTGGCGTTTGTATGGAGCATGTGATGCATCAATTTGATGCAGAGTGATCCAAATGACTAGATGTCTTGTTTTTGTCCCTTCATGTTTTGTTGTCTCCTTGTGCTTACCTTGTTTTTCTAGGGCCAAGGAACGTTGCCTTATTTTGCTAACTTCCGTCTGCTTGCTGAGTTTTCTACACCGTGTGTGAACCAGCGGTATGTACATGTTTACTTCGGACCTGCTCAAGTCATTTAATTTCAGGTCATTGAACAGAGGTTGGACCTCCTTATGAGGTTATATTTCTTGACCAATTTCTTAGCACAGCAATATGCTAAAGTGGGTGGAGATAAAGATGAGATTAGATTATTCTACTCTGATCTGGGTCTATAAAGTCACAGTACACTGCAAATTAACCATACACTGAATTATATATTTCAAAACTTAAGTGGCCCCAAATGAACTGGCTAGGTTGTGTTATCTGATTTGGTTGTACCTTCAGACACCCCCACATATTCTCTGAAGTGCATATGAAGTGCATCCCCCTTAAGTGATGGATACTTGCTAAATGCTAAATTGCTAATGCTAAATTATCAATCCCCCCTTAACCTCAGTGGGTTTACATTAATATACACTAGGCCTATATGTATATCCCTGGTAGAAAAAGAAATGTAGTGCCCCCCCCCCTTTTTTTTTTTTTTTTTTTTTTTTTTTACATCTCCTGGGCCTTACTATCGCCCTCTTCTTCATTTGCATTTTTTCAACATATCCTATCCAACCTTTAAAATCCGGACTGTATTTCCAGTTCATGTAAGCTCACAAAAAGTTGTAAAATGTAAAACTGTCCTAGATGTTTTTATATTAATATCTTTAACTTGCTGGAACTGCTCTCTTAAAAATTGTGTTTTGTTTCAGTTGGTTCTTTGAGGTACTCGGTTATCCCAAATCCTCCCGACCCAACATGGCGAATGGTGTTGCCATGGCCGTAGTCTTCTTTATGGTCCGTATCGCCGTAATGCCAGTCTACTACAGTCGCATGTATGCTGTCTATGGCACCGAGGCCTTTTACCTGTTGCCCTGGGGAGGCCGTGTAGCCTGGATCTGCTCCAGTATCTGCTTGGACATCATGAACATTATGTGGATGCATAAAATTGCGCGCGGCTGCTACAGGGTGCTGCGAACAGCACGGCGAAGCAAAGTTGGAACGCCTCACGAGAATGGGAAGATGGATTAAGGGAACCCAGGTGTCAGTGGTGTGGGGGGGAAAAGAGCCCCAACAGAAACATAGTGACAATGCTCTTAGTGCAATGAAGATAGCAGTTTGGACCTTTCCACATCAGACTGCTTTAGCGGCAGCAAACCTCGGACTTGACGCTGCAGGACCGAATGTAATGAGAAGTTGTTTTTCTTTTCTTTTTTCTGGGGAAGCAGGCATAGTCACTGAGTTGTACTGATGGACCAATTAAATGGTCACCTGTAAGCCATGACATGACCTCCAAGCAATACTTTGTGTGCATGGCCATTTATTTTCCTCTTAAATAATTTACAAATAATAAAAAAAAAGAGGTTATTCTGGGACAACCGGACTGTTAGTCCACCCACAAATTGTCAAAAAGTTTACCGTCCTTTGCATACTTATTGCTTAACCGAAGACTTTGTTTCTTTTTTGTATTAATACTGCTGACTGTGTCTCAGTGTGAGAACTGTCTAATTAGAAGTTTATGAAGATTTGAGGGAACTCCCAAAGCATTGAGTGACTTCACAGTGATGGTCAGTGCCATAAAACCTTGTCAGATATGCAGTGAAGAAGACTTGATTGAGACATAATCGGATCAAATCAGTTGCATTCACATAGAAAGTCTGAATTTTATCACTCACCCACTGTCATTCAGTGAAGCCAGCTTTTTAGTTTATTTGAATTTCATAAGTCATGGTTGCCTTTGCATGTTTATCATAAAAGAAGTTGGTTGATTAGACTTCATGACTTCAGTAATCCCTGTTTTTTATTATTTGATCACATTTTTCTTTTTTGCTGGGGCAAATGGATTTTAACTATTTTTAATGACAGGAGATTGATTTATAGAAGGTTTCTAGAAATGCTGAAATGGAAACTTAATGTCGGTATTTATGTTTGCACCCTGATATAAAGCAAAGATTATTAAGGTTATTGATTAAAATACTGATGCCATACAGATCTATAAAACCATACAAAATGCCCCATAAACCTGATATTTTACAGAATGGGGCAAACGTGAGATAAACAAAACTATGTCTTTGAATTTTTTTTTTTCTGCATTATTTTTATTTCACCTTGTGCAATCCACATTGAGGGATGGTACTGACCTGATGAAGATTTGGTCATAGATTAATTTAAAATAAAATTACATTTACAATAAGATCACTTATTTTATTAAGTACCCAACAAAAAGAGTTAAAAGATATTTGTTTGGGGATGTTTGACACTCTTCTACTCTCTCTTTCTATTTAATATATATTTTTAGGCTCAATCTGTTGATTTTATCTTTTGGCAACATTTATAATAAGTACCCATTTATCTTTTCCTGAAGGAATTTGAGATTATATTTTAGAGAATAAAATTGACACATGATCTAAGCAGCTGCCACAGCAGATTTTCTTGAGATTTAAAAGAAAATAAAAGATAAAACAAAACAGTTATCAGTGTTTCAGACAGCAGGCGTTTTAATGTCTAATGGTTTTTGTGGATTGTAATACAAATAGGTTCTGCCTCATGATATGTATCATTTCTACTTGCTCTAGAAAATGTTTTCATCCTTATTTATTCTTTTCAGTCATACAAGGATAGTGTTCGTAGTGGACAACAATATATGGAAACGTGAAGATTGATGTCACAATGTTTTCCTTATCATTGGAGGAAGTGGATTCATGTTAAAGCAACACTGCTGTTTTTCTTTTTTTGCTTTGTTCTTAAGAGTCCCCAATAGTTCGGATATGGTCCAGCACTGCCATAAATACAAGTTGGGAATTATTCATAGTAAGCAGTGCATGGAGATTTTTTTACCAGCTGAAGCCCAGTATAAGACAAAGCATTTCAGTGTACACCAGCAACAACTGGTCAAATCCCAGCTTTTAATGCAACAATGTAGTTCACTGTATTGTAGCCTGCCTGCCGTAAAAATAATCATGCATCCTCTGAAAGGTTTTGGCCATTCTGTGGTCAGAATATGCAAAACCACTACAAATGATGCGTAATAGCATCCCAAAACAACACCTGGATTACAAATATAAGTACATTTATTAAGTGGTGCACTTACAGACACATATACATCTGCACTGCTAACACAGAATAGCTAGTCAATTAAATATATTTGACAAAAGTTAGAATCACTAGAAACAAAGTAAAACTTGCTTGGCACATTATAGCCTACACAGAGCAAATGGAACCAATGGTAGGAGAAGCACTTGAGTTTACAACAACTGGTGATGAAATCCCAGCTTTCAACGTAGCACTGTATTTAGCTGTAATGTAGCCTGTGCTCCAAATCTTTACAAATAAAAATGCATCCCTTGCCAATTTTTTTTTCTGTCATGCTGCAGTTCCTACACCAAAGCAGTGCACGCGTCTCATATCCGCATCCTAATGAAATGAAAGCTGAGCAAAAAGCAAGCTAACAGGTGGCTAGCAAATACAAGTACGGAGACACTTCTACATCCGCAGTGCTAACAGAAAAAGGACAACTAGTTAATTAAATTTAAATTCAGATATCAGTTCGGTCATTTGTCTTAGTGTGATATAGAATGCTTGCAACGATGTCCAATAATCAATGAAACCGGGAAACAAAAAAAAAAAAAGAGGACTTTGTAAACCAAAACCAGAAACCTCAGTGGCTACACACAAGTCAGTTACTGCCATTAAGATGATACTTCATCCAGCAACAAGAAGGCACATTCAGCACCAGTCTTTCATCCAAGTTTCTTACTATAATTTTTGCCGGAAAGGAAACAACAGTCAAAGATTTATCTTTGTTGAGTCACTCTTTTTCACTTCCTCCCAGTTTCTTCAGCACCTCCGCCTACAGTGAGCGAATGGAGAATAGGAAGACGGTTAGCTTCTTACAGTGATGCAGAACCTCTGATATTGGTGTTGGATGTGTTGACGTAATGCAATCCATGTTCCATCAGCAGGATTTTGAAACTATAATTTCAAGGTGAAAAGTAATCACACAGTGTTGCTTTAATCATCATTCAACAGTGAACAGAGGAACAATTGAATACACAGGTTTTATGACAAATGTGTAATTTGTTCAGATTAAACATCACAATCCACTGATGATATAGGATTCATACTTGAATTTTCATTGTTCGGTGTATCTTTACATGAGCTGTACATCAAAAGCTTTTGTCGACATTTAGTGATGCAGAAATGGGTTTGTTTTTTTCTTAAGTATGCCTTGCTATGCTCAGCATTTGATTTTTGTTGCCTTTGTAGAACAACTTATGATTGCACAGTGAATATTTTGTTGCACCCTCCTCCTTGCAACACTGAACATTTCATGTTGTTTTTGAGTGATCTACATGTGTCTTTCCAAGTCTGATGCCCATCTAATGTGATTGTTTGGCCTTTTGTAAACGCAAACGTAAAACTGAGAGGCTTGTTAAAGCCAGTTGCTTCAGTGCTTTTGTTTTATTATGCTTTTGGAAATCTGTATGCCACTGCTTTTTCATGTTAAGTACATACAATGTCGCCATTGAGAGATGCTGTTTCTTTTTTTTTTTTGTTTTCCTCAGAATTAATTTTCTCTTCATGTGGTTTGGCATGTTTTAAAAGTGTGAAAGACTTTCACTTGCAACACTCATTACGAGCAAAGTGTTTTTGGATGGATTTGATTTGTGAGAGGGTGTGTCATCTTCAAGTGAATTTCACTTATTTCATCATTGAAAAATAAACAGGACATGCCGTCTGTCGATATTTCACTGGAAATAAATGAAAATCATCTGTGTGCAAGCTCATGCATGATCAATATGATTGTTGTTATGCACCTTCTATAACTGCATGTGGTATTGCATGGGGATTGCACTGTAAACAAAATAGCATATACATTTGCAAGACCGGCTTTTTTTTTCTTAGTACATGTACATAATGTTTACTTAAACGTTATTCTTGTACTGTGCCACATGATGTAATCCACAGATGATAACATGATAAAGCTGATATCTAGTATAATATCCAGCACAGAAATAGTCATTAAGGGAATACTTGAAAGCTAATCAGCACAATTTATAACAATCTGGGAAGTGCAAATAAACATTAATCTTACAAGCATCTTGCATATTATGTGTTCCATTGTCTTTAATTTGCAAATCCAACAGAAACTGACAGAGCAGATGCCATAATAAGAGAGAACCCAGTGCTGCAAAGCAGCTACACAAATTGTTGATCATGTTTCTGTTTATAATACTGTTTGAAAGAAGTGTATTAATAGTTGGAGTGTTTAGTGACATTCTATGAATGTACTGGAGATGAGAAAATATTTGTCATTTTCATTTACTCTTGACAATAAATACCAAATTAACTGTTGTGAAGAGTCTCATTTGGTAAAAATATTTTTTAACGAGTTGGATACACATTGACAGATGCAGTGATGGCCTCTCTTAGGTGCCTATATAAGTTCACAGCCTGATAGGGATCTCTTGGTAGAGTCAGATGGGACTCTGCCATTAAGATGTTGCATAGTTCATAGTTCACGCCCAGGGAAAGACACATTCATCTTTGCACAGCTGAAGATATTCATCTTCAACAGGAGAAAGGAAGTCTCTGGTCCCATAGAGCTGAGGCAATGCATACATCACACTGGGCCGACCACTGATGTTTTTCCATGGTCTGATGGTGTGTGTATTCCAAACCTGTGCAGTGTCATCCAACTCATCCTGTTAAAAAGATTATATAAATACAATTAGGAAGAACTGTACATACATATACTGTACACTTAAATAGTGCAAAAAAGATGATGTATCCACAATTCTCCAATCCGAGATCAGTTTCAAAGCAGTACGGCAAGACTGATCCACTTTGTAATGAATTTAAAAGTTTACTTTCCATATTTATGTACACTTTGGGATCTTTTGGGGTGCCCCCTAGTGTTGTTTTGTTTTTTGTTATGTTTTTTTTTACTTGGATTGAGTGCATGTAAGTCATGGTGAGGACTGACATGAAAGTAGGTTTAAAGGAAATGTATCTATTGTTGGACCCTGTACAAAGCACAGATATAATTAATCTGTTAACATTTTTATGAATTTTTCCCCTTTTTTTTGTAATAATCATGTTGCAGTATTTCAGGTCCTGATTAGAGAGTGAGTCCTGATTCATGCTTCTTCCTGTCTGCCCATAACACAGTACTCATAACAGGTATGATCACAACTAGCTACTTTAATTACTGTGAATTGAGTTGCCAGTATTCCTCGTATGTGTAAAATTGTACTTGGCAATAAAGTTGATTCTGATTCTGATTTTATTTTAAGAAACATTTATCAGGTGACAGATGTATTCTCTTGCTCGCGTTCTGAATATGTTTTTATTTTTTAGATTTCTAGTTATCTTTAAAACAAGTAATGAACTACATTAATACAGTGGAGGAAATAAGTATTTGATCCCCCGCTGATTTTGTAGTTGTCATACTAAGAAATAAATGAACAGTCTCAGATTTTTATGGCAGCTTTATTTTAACAGTTATAGAAAGAATATTGAAAAAAATTTGAGCAAATTACACGAAATGAAAAATAAAAATTAATTTGCAAGTCATTGCAATAAGTATTTGATCCCCGACCAACCTTGACCAGTGTTGGCTCCCACAGACCACTGGCATACTCCTAATCTCACTGAAGTAATTACCTGCATGAGAGACACCTGTTCCAATTTGTCACCTGTATAAAAAGCCATCTGCCCACAGACTCAGTAATACTCCACAATCTCCACCATGGGCAAGACTAAAGAGCTGTCAAAAGATGTCAGAGACAAAGTTGTTGAACTCCACAAGGCTGGAATGGGCTACAAAGCCATAAGTAAGAAGCTGAATGAGAAGGTGACAACTGATGGTGCAATTATTCAGAAGTGGAAGAAGTACAACATGACTGGTAATCGACCTAGGCTGGGGGCTCCATGGAAGATGTCACCTCGTGGGGTCTCATTGATCATGAGAAAGGTTAGAGATCAGCCGAGAACTACACGAAGAGCTCAAAATTGAGCTCTTTGGCCTCAACTCAACTCGATGTGTTTGGAGGAAGAGAAATGCTGAATATGACCCCAATAACACCATCCCTACTGTCAAGCATCCTGATCTAAATGGTTGTTAAATGAATCAGATTGATTGGCTTGACTAATTTTCCCATGTCTTCACTTATAACTTGATAACCTTTACTTTCTAAAATTCACATTTGAATTGAAGGTCATCTTGTACATTACCAAGCACAGTGCCAAAAAGTTGTTTGCCAAATTGCCTAAAATGTGTATGCGTTGGATCCACTGCACCCCTGGAAAAAAGTTCAGGCTCACGATTTTTTTTTTACTTTAAGCCCTGCATTGACTATAATGCTTTGTAGAGAGTTATCCTCATCCTTAATCCATTATAAACCATCAGTTTTGTTTTTGGAAAACATGATTTCTTTAGAAGACTTTGCTCACTTGCTGTACATCTTTAGTGGAAGAAGGGCATGATTGAGTACATGTAGTTCTTAAAAATTACATTGAAAGGGCTTCCATTAAAATATTTTTCCCTAAAATGTATATGGTTAAAAATGTCTGCCCCCTAGTTGTAAAACGGGAAGAAGCAATACAAAATAATATTCATGTTTGTAACATGACAGGAAAAGTCTTTTCTTGGCATAAAGTCTCCTGTTCTGGGACAGTCTGTTCAGTCACAGCAGACAATGGCATAAAGAAAACAGTAGAGGGCAGTGTTGTAATGCAGTCCAAATGCACTGTGAAGCGCTTTGAAATGCTATTGAAATAAATTGTTTTAATTTAGAAAGCAAAATGTTTTCCAGTTTCTGCTTGATACAGACTCACTGCTATTTTATTCGGGGGCCCTTTTTTGACATATTCTTGTGTTTATAATGACAGATCTGGACTGTAAGGTGGATCAGTTTAGGGTTTTCAGTGGACTATCTTGTTGAAAGACAAGATATCCTAGAAGATAACTTCCCATTTCAATGGATAGTTTGCTATAAATTGAGATAATTTGGTAAATGCAATTGGAAACTAGAAAAGCACTCAGAGAGCGCAGACCTCCGCCAAGCACAACAGTTCTCCCATATAGCGATTTACAGATTGCGATATAATCTGCGTTCTGGATCAGATCCGGATCAACCTTTGAAATTTGATAGAGGTTCCCATTGTCAATCCCTGAGTCAAATTTCATGAGTTTTGGGAAATTAACGGAGATATTGAGAAACCAAATTTTCGGCCCCATTGACCGCAATGTTATCGAAAATTTGAAAGTGATCCAGAATCCAGGATTTCTTCCGGATCACACCCAAAATGAAATCAGTTCTTCCTTTTCACAGTTCTGACAACTCCTGAAAATTTCATCAAAATCCATCCATAACTTTTTGAGTTATCTTGTACACAGACAGACAGGCAAAGGCCGGTGAAAACATAACCTCCTTGGCAGAGGTAACAATGTCATGATCTCCATTTAAATCCCTTTTCTGAGAGCCTGAGTGTTCTACCTAGGATCTTAACTGTTCCTAGTGATGCTCTCTTCTGGACAGAGATTTTAGAGGTTGTTCCTGGTATCTGCTGGAGCCACCAATCCAGCTTGGGGGTTACAGCTCCCAGTGCTCCGATCACTATTGGCACCACTGCTGCCTTCACACACAACAACTTTTCCTGCTCTTCCTCCAGCCCTTGGTATTTCTCAAACTTCTTGTGTTTCTTTCTGATGTTGCCGTCGTTTGGGATCCACCACGACTGCTCTCCTCTGATGTTTATCCACCACCACTATCTCAGGCTTTCCGTTTGGATCTGGAAGTCTTGGATCTTGACCCACTCTTTCTCGATTACCTTTGGAGGTGTCTCCCATCTTGACCCTGGGACCTCTAGTCCATACTCAGCACAGATGTTTCTGTGTATTTTGCCTGCTACCTGGTTGTGGCGTTCCATGTATGCTTTACCTGCCAGCATCCTACTCCCTGTTGTGATGTGCTGCACTGTTTCAGGGGCATCATTGCACAGCCTACATCTCAGGTCGATGTGTCTGACGTGGTAGACCCCAGTCGCTGTAGATCTTGTGTTTAGGGCCTGTTCTGGTGCAGCCATGATCAGAGCCTCTGTGCTGTCTTTCAGTCCAGCCTTTTTCAGCCACTGGTATGTTTTTACGATGTCTGCCACCTCTTCAATTTTGCGGTGGTACATGCCATGCAAGAGCTTATCCATCCACGAAAACCCCTTGGGTTCCTCTTTCATGCTGGGTTTCAGTTGCCTTAGCCATTCATTTGATTTGATGTATTCCTAGAGGGTAGGCTCCAGCAGATCCCTGTGACCCTGCACAGGATTAAACGGGCATAGATAATGAACGGATGGATGGGTATTCCTGGAGGCCTGCTGTTTCCTCCTGGATAGTCGCTCTGATGCTCACTAGTCCTCAGCCTCCTTCCTTTCACTTAGCGTACATCCTCAGGATGCTGGACTTAGGGTGTAATCCTCTGCGCATTGTAAGGAATTTACTTGTCTTAACATCTGCAGATTGCATCTCTTCCAATGGCCAGGATATTATGCCAGCAGGGAATCTGACTACTGGTAGGGCATAGGTGTTGATAGCCTGGACCTTGTTTTTCCCATTCAGCTGACTCTTCAGAACTTGCCTCACCCTCTGTAGGTATTTGGCTGTGGCAGACCACCAAGCTGCCTCCTTGTGATTGCCATTTGCCCGTGGGATCCCCCAGGTATCTGTCCTGAACATCTACTATGTTGCCTTCTGGTAGGTCAACCTCTTCAGTTCTGATCATCTTTATTCTCTTAGATACCATCTAGTCTGAATGACATCCTGATATCATTGCTGTAGATCCTGGTGAAGTGAATCAGAGAGTTGGTGTCACGCTTGTTCTTGGCGTACAGCTTGATGACATCGTCACACGGACAGCCACTGAGCGGTTAGATGAAGCAAGGATGACGCAGACAGGAGTACAGTCTAAATCAATCTTCCATTTATTTTAACAAAAAACATAAAAATAAGGCAAACACCCATTAGAATGAACGGCAGTACCTCAGCCCTCTAGCAGCCTTCACTAAATGCCCACAGTCAGCCTTTTATCCCTGCTGCCATTACTGGGCCTAAACCATTCATTATCACGAGGAACATTCCTTCTTGGCAACACCTTTAAAAACAATACTACACTTCTATCATATTTAACATTTACACATATCAAAACAAATACCAAAAAATGATAGGTACCACACTGATTAAAACACAACCCAGCTACAAAAAGACCTTCAACCACACCCAGTTCCCCCCATCCTTCTCATCCCTTGGTCTCTCCCGGAACCTTTAAAATGGTGCTCAGGGTCCCAGGGAAACTTTTGCCTGAACACCCCGGAGAAACCAAGAGAAGGACAGGTTAGTAAATTAAACATACATGCCCTCAAATCAAAGTGCAAAGTGATATATATATATATATACCACATTTGATATATACCACATTTGATGCTAACCTGTGCCACTGGCTTCAAGTTGACCTCCAGAGTTGTCTTCCACAGCCTCATTGAGTCCTGGATGAAGGCAGTCAGTGTCCTGTTGATCCTATACAGCTTCAAGCTCTTGCAGGTGACTGCCCTGACAACCAGTAGCTGATGCTTGACCCCTCTGGTGTTACTGCCAATTCCTTTCTGCTCATGCATTGACCCATGTGCATATTCACCTTAGTAAAAGTAAGTAAAATTTATTTATAGAGCACCCTTCACAGTAAGAGTACACAGAGTGCTTTACAGAAGATAAAAACAATATAACAATCAGCACTCAACAAGACAAAAAAAAAAAAAAAACACACCTTAGCTGCTATAATGCCTGATAGGAGCTTCCATGTGGTGCTGAGGCAGGTTATAGGCCGGTAGTTGGATGGTATCATTCCCCTCTGGGGGACCTCCATCATGAGAACTGTCTAGCCTTGGGTTAGCCACTCTGGGTGGGTCCCTTACTGTAGCAGCTGGTTCATTGATTCAACTGAACAATTTCTTAAATGCAAACTTTTAGGCAGATTTCAGTATAGCTTCAGGAAAAAAAAATCACAGCACTGGAACAGCACAAACCAAGTTTTTAAATGACATTTATCTGAACACTGATTCAGGTAAAATATCTATTCTTGAGTTCAATTGTTGATACTGTGGGACATGTAATCCTTGACAGACTGTAACAATGTATTGCCATAGGCCCAACATAGTTCTCACATTTAAAGGTGAGAGGATTTCAGAAATCTGTGATTTTGAAAAGAAATAAAAATATTAGTGAACGTGTAGGTATTTTTAAAAGAGGACTGTCGCACCAGCCTCTTTTCAAGTGAAGGATTTGGCGGAAAAATGTTTCATTGTCTTTAATCCCTCTGCACCTTTTCATGTAACTACACCGTCACCTTTGTGTACCTTGAAAACATAATCTTACTGTGTATGTAGGATTAACATGGACACACAAATTCTTGAAGAAAGGTTAGACCTTTACTGGACACACTGATCCAGAACACAGTCATTTTAGAGACAGTGAAATGATGTCTGAAGTTTTAAAATGACAAACAAATACTTTACAACGTGATAAGCATATGAAAGAATCAGGGTGATAGAGAATAAAATGAATCAAATAAAAACAATCTGGGGTATGTCACTGGTGCCAACGTCTATAATAGAGTGGTGAAATGCATATCTGCACTCAGCAAACTCAGCTTTGTATGCACATCACGTTGAAAAACTGTAGATACAACTCTAAAAAATAATTAACAAAAGAAAAAACATACGCTCCTTTAATCATACTCTTTGATTGTCTCAGGGGACTTTGAATCCATTGTCTGGTTAGTTTAGATATATGTCCTTGAAAAACTTTTCAGTGTGAGAGAAACTAAGCAGCTGGCACCAACAACTGACCAAAGTGCAACATTACTATCAAACATCTGCAACCACGTAGAGTTGAGCTAATCATTTTTTGTCTGAAGGATATTTTTGTACTCAAGGACAAGGACAAGGATCTTCCCATTATGCAGACATAAATGCAAACATGTAGAATGTGGAGGAAGGATCATAAAATGATATGAAGTCCATGTTGTCTCATTGGAATCTCATTGCTCAACAACTCTTACAGTAAATCTTTAAATAAAAATACAAAACATGTGACTCTTTTCTTTTTGTCTTTACCTCTCACCAAAACCTTCTGATGGTATGCATACCTTGTCTTTTTTGTGTGTGTGTTTTTCCCCTGCAGTTAAAGTAATGGGATGACATTGTAGGAGAGGTACAGGTAGTCAAAGTGCTCCAGTGATGATTGAATTTTGGAACAGTTCAGCTCTTCTCACTGATAAGGTTTTGCAGAAAAAAACAATAAATGCATATATTAGACATAAATATATAAGATACATCAAAAGTAAAACCTCATAAACTCTCAAAATGCTCCAAAACTTTCAGCTCCACTACAATTGATCATGTTGTCACTATTTTATGCATAACTTTTTCACCTTAAATTTGTTTTGGAACTGAACTAGTAGTTTTATCTTCAACTGATGAGCATGACGATGTCAAGCTGTAGGCTATTTCAATGGTAATGCTGAGTGAGCTTTTTTCACACTTATCCCAGTATTTACCTATCTGTCTATCTTATTGTCTTAGATATCATCTAATTTGCTGAGTCTGATCCTCTAGCCAACTCAGTGTTGCTGTTTATATAGTCATCTTTGTAGTTCATGTACTGACAATGTACCAGTCATAATAAAAGTACATGGAATTTGTAGTTCTCCAGCTTATGGATAATTACTACAATTATCTTTTGTCCTATATAATATTGGCAAGATATCAATGACTCCTATATTCCTCCTCTTTTCTTCCTTTACCCAGCTGGCCTTTGGCAGGAAGGTCCCCCTTATGATCCAGGTCCTGCTTGAGGTTTCTTTCCTCATAAAGGGGAGTTTTTCCTTGAAACTGTTTGGCTTAAAGGTTTTTCTCCCTCTAGGGAAGTTTACTTGCCTTTGTTTCTTTAATTAAGATTTAATAATATTACTTATAGTTAATAATATTTGCTCGGGGGGTCATGTTCTGGGTCTGAAAAACTAGAGACAGTTTGTATTGTAATAGATGATATACAGATAAAGTCGAATTGAATAGTCTTCTTCATTTTGTTAAAAGCTTTTCTTCTTCTTGTTTGACTTTGTTTCTTGTTTAATTTAGCAGAAGTTGCTTCTTTCTGCAGTCTGTTTAGTTTTGTTTCCTGTTACGTGCCTCTGCAGCACCCTGAGTTGGTTTTTGTTAGGAAGTTAATAAAGCTAATTTTAGTTTTTCTCTCAGTCCTGGACCTTAACTCGTAATATGAGTAATAACTCAGTGACACACAGATAGATCTGGTGATTATGTGGTCATGGTTCAGTCTATATCTATAAGGTACTTCATTCTAAGAATCAATTAACAGAGAAAACACATAAAGTTAAGTTCATGACTGCTATTTACATAACGTACACAGAACAAATAAGATTAAGTTGAACCTGATTGCATTCCAAGTAATATAAGACCATAAAGCAATTTTATGATAATGGTCACCAGAACAAATAAGTGGGCTTACATAAGAGCCAAGATCACATTACACTGATTTTATGATGCAGTGCAAAAATATTGGTGTCAAAAAATCCAGGATATGGTTTAATAAGTCATCACAACTTTGCCAGTCTTTAAAGTGCAGATCATGCAAGATAAAAGTGGTGATATTAGAAAACACTTACTGGGTTTAAAAAAAAAGGAGGGGCATAAGATTTTATGACATATGGAAAGTAAAGGGCAATTCAATTACATGATAAATGTTAAGTAATCCTTAATAATAATCTGGTGATCAAATTTGATTATGTTTCATATTTGATGGATATTAAAATGACCATTAACTAATTATTGAGTAGTTAATACCAGATATAAATAAATAAAGTAATAATAAAGTATTTTTTTCATAAAGTTAATTAAAAGGGTTTATTAAGTAATTAGTCCCAAGTAGCCTACAAATTAGTCCCATTTAACTAAACACACATTTGTAGTTGTCAAATGTTTCCAAACAAATGCCGGCCAATAAAAATGGAAATACTGTATTATAAGTATGCAGCAGGATAAATAAACGTTCATATCTAACCGTGTATAAATTATAAGTAACAGTTTATAATTAATTGAAAACAGGTTACAGTAAACTAGTCCTGTGAGGGGAAAGCATGGGGATTGTTTGTGTGTTTGTTAGTTTTAATCCAAGAAAAAGGAAAAAAAGAAAAAAAAAAAAAGAAAGAAAAGGACCAGCAGCAGTTCTTGGAAATCTCCTCGGAGGTCGGTGATCACTTTACCGGTAGATAAGATAATGGCTCTTTGGCCAAGCCCACATGCAGGAGCAGAGCTTTAAAGGGAGTGGTTTGAGCTTGCTGCTGTAGTCTCTCAGACACAGTCTCTCAGGCCTGCTGTCCATCAGCCCTTCAGCCAACATGTCCATAGACTTCTCCAAGAACGCGACGGAGAGGCCAGAGCCTCATCAGGCAGAAGTTAAGGGTAAATGACGCTGTTATTAAGTTACCAGCATTGCGAGTGCATGACCTTAGACTTACTGGTGAAATGTTTTCTGATTTGCTTTTCATTCAGGGTGCATTCCCAGCTGGCTGCAGGGCACGCTGTTGCGAAATGGCCCGGGGATCTTCTCTGTGGGGGACACCAGCTATGACCACTGGTTTGACGGGATGTCCATCATGAACAGCTTCTCTTTCAAAGATGGTTCGTGGAGTCCTAACTAACCTGATTGACCCACTTTGATTGGGATGCTTCTTGAACTGTGTTGTGTTCATATCTTTTTTCTTCCCCCTGTCACAGGTGAAATGACCCACAGAAGCAGATTTCTCAGAAGTGACACCTACAACTCGAACATGGCTGCAAACAGAATAGTTGTGTCTGAAATGGGGACGATGGCCTATCCAGACCCAAGCAAGAACTTCATCGTCAAGTAAGCATAATCATATTAATGAAGAAAAATCTGTTTTCTAATGATTCATACTTTACATGTAATCATCTTGATTTTTTTAAATTCATTGGCAGTTGTAATTGTTATTGTTTCCATTGCCTCCTCTATATTGTAGTTCTAGCCGTCCATCTGTCTATAAAAGCATTCTAATTATGATTTAAATTCCTTTAAAACTTTTTATCACCCCTTTACGCCTGCATTTGTGCATCTGCTTTTACCAAGCAATCACTAATACGACCCCTTAGTGTTGGAAAGGAGTTCTTGTAATTTATCTCTTTTTTTTTCTCACCCCTCAAACATAATGATTCCTCTTTCTTTTTTAGGGCGATTACTTTTCTCAACCATACTGTGCCAGATTTCACTGACAATGGTGCGAGCAATTTCATTAAATATGGGAATGACTACTACGCTACCTCTGAAACCAACTACATCCGCAAGATTGATCCTGTTACCCTTGAAACTCAAGACAAGGTAACACTTTGTGCAGATCACTGTCAACACACAACGAAGAGACCTTTCTTTTCAGTGCTCACGATTACCTAAACCGTGTCACACAGGTGGACTACTTGAAATACCTGCCTGTAAACTTGGCTTCGTCCCATCCACACTACGACAGGAGGGCAACGCCTACAACATCGGCACTTCAATTGCAGAGAAGGGCAAGACGAAATACACACTGTTCAAAGTCCCAGCTGCTTCAGAGAAAAGTAGGTTATGCAAATCCAGTGTTTCACTCAGCTGACACACTCTGATTCAGCTTAATGAACTCTCTTCAACCTCTCAAAAGATAATGTTAGCACGACTGGAGAAAAGAAGAGAAGTCATTTTGGATATGCATTTTCTGTTACTGCTTACTCGTTAGCCTGTGAATGTATAGCAGACCTCGCTTTCTTGTAGAATCATGTTGAATTTCATTGTCTGCATTCACAAGGATCACATATAAGTTGATTTCAAATGCAAATCTCAACTTTTCTGAAATTATAGTATGATGCCAAGTTGAATGAATAAGAGCATATAGCATATTAAAATAAAACTAAAATAATAAATGCTCATTTTGAATTTAATTCAATCACTATGCTGCAAAAATAGTTGGGAAAGTTGTGTAAGAAAACAGCAGGTGGAACCGGTCACTGGTTATTAGGTTGACTGGGAAAAGTTTTATTATACAATTAAAAGAAAAGCAGAAGGGTTAAGATGTTCAGGAGTAAAACAGAAAGTTTTCTACTCTGTGAATAACTGTGTAGCTGTTGTCCAGCAATTTAAAGATAACATTTATAACCATTAAACTACAAATTCTAACTGTGGTTTTGTTATCTCCTGCACATAGTATCATAAATAGATCTATTGAGAAATCTGGAGAATCAATCAAAGGACCCTAAACAGTAATCTTTAAAACATTGATTTAGATAAGCTATCAAACTTATGCCTCCTGGAAGACTGTTCCACAGGTGAGGAGCATAATACTGGAACAGCTGCCTCACGTTTCTTAGTTCTGGTCCTGAGGACGCTGACTAAAGTTGCTCCAGATGACATTGCAGGCGTGGGTGCTGATGTACAAATCAACAAGGGATTCATCCAGATCTGAGGCAATTTATAACTTTATAGACTAGAAAAACGTTAAAACCAGACATTGGACACCCAGGAAGGAACTGCAGAGATTTAAGGACTGTTGTAATACCCTCTACTTTGTTAGTGACGGTGAAGGCTGCGTCAGCAGCATTCTGGAGTAACTGCAAATGTCCATAATTAACATTTAGTTCACATGAGAACATTTCCTGCAACTCACACTGATATTTGCACACTGAAATTTCACACTGATATTTGCTTAACATAGGTCACTAATAGTAATATTTCTTTGTTTTTTAGGGAAGCAATTATGCATCCTACACTTTTCCTTTACACATTTTTCAACATAACAGATTTCTGAAGTTCTCTCACCACCTCGCCTGTTATTTCCAATGTGTTATACAAAACAAAGACTGAATTAACCATGCAATTCTAAGATGGCATTAAGTTGTAAGTCAGATTTATGACATCAACGTAAAGAGTAATCTTTGCTCTAGAAGCTGCTTGTGTATGTCAGTAACAACTTAGAAAGATCCAGTTGAATAAATGTAACATGTAGGTGTTTGAAGACAAACTCATTTTTCACTTATTTCCATTTTCACTGCATCCAGGTATTAAGAGATTAGTTTTCTAAAGTTATAACTTCAGATAGAACAATGCATGATGACACCATTAATGCTGATCAATATACTGTCTAGGTTTATGGGTTTTGTAGCAACTACTGTATTTCAGCTAGACAGTGACAAGCTGGATTCTGTACCTACTAGACCTGTATGGGTCAGGGTGCTAAACTGGGTTGTGGTCCAGATTTATATCTCTCTGACGACAAAGAGAAGCTGAGAGGCTGAAACCCCATATCAAAACAAGGATGAAAAACTTTCCAAACTGCAGTTTGTCTCCTTACTTCCTGGACACTTCAGAGTAAGCTTTTTATTGTTTCCTTTCCAGACAAAGGCAAGAATGTCCCTGCACTGAAGAACGTGGAGGTGATCTGCACCGTTCCCTGCCGCTCTCTCCTCACACCCAGCTACTACCACAGCTTTGGTATTACAGACAACTACATCGTCTTCATCGAGCAGCCTTTCAAGCTGGACATCATCAAGATGGCCACTGCTTACATGAGAGGAGTGAACTGGGCAAGCTGCATGAAGTTCTCCCCTGAGGAAAATGTAACGAGTCTTTTCATTTCCTTTCTTATTTAGTCTTTTTTTTTTTCATACCAAGAACACAGGAGGGAAAAAGGTTTAGTGTCTGCCTATGTAGAAAATCTAGGTAGAGTGAGATGGACTACATATAAAGGAGCACTCTATGTTGTCTCTAAATGTTTTGTTTTTTTTATTCTTTAGACTTTGATCCACCTGATTGACAGAAAAACAGGAAAAGAGGTTGAGACAAAGTACTACACTGGTCCAATAGTCGTCTATCATCACGTGAATGCTTTTGAGGATGAAGGTCACGTCGTCTTTGATGTCATCGCCTACAATGATAACAACCTTTATGACATGTTCTACCTAAGCAAGCTGAAGGAAGATCTCAGTTTCCAAGGCCATGGCTACTCCAAGCCAAGTTACAAAAGATTTGCACTTCCTCTTCAGTCTGACAAGGTGAAAAAAAAAAAAAAAAATCAAGCTATAATTTCAAGAAGATGTTCTTGCATATTTAGTATTACTGATATGACTCTAATTTGCAGGGCATTGCAGTTGGAAGTGAGATGGTGAAACTTAAGTACACAACAGCCAGTGCGGTGAAAGAGAAAGAAGGCAAACTCACCTGCAATGCAGAGGTGCTCTGTGAAGGTAAAATCAGTGCTAAATGGGTACCGTTTACCTCATCTCCTTTTGTAAAGTTTGAGAGTTTTGTCATTGCTTCACTTAGTCATTTATCCAGTGCAGCTGTTCCCACAATCCATTCTCATGTTATCTTCAGACAAGTCACCCTCTCCTTTCCCATGTGTGGAATTTTCCAGTCTTTTTCTTGCTTTCTTTCAACTAATCACCACACCCACTATTAGTGCTGGGCAATATGGAAAAAATCATATATCACGATATGGACTATTTTATATCACGATAACGATATATATCACGATATACCATAATAAAGTATGTTTTCAGTTATTCTCTGAAAAGTTTGACAAAAATTTCATTGCTTACTTTTCAACTTTATTTTTAAAGGACATTTAGCTGAACTGTCACAAACATACATTTTAGCAAACCTGTTCAGCAAAAACAGGTAGGTACAGAGGTACAGTAGCTTTCACATTTTTTTTAAAGTGCACAACAGTTTCTGAGAGGAAAAACACATTTTTGCACTGAAGTTCAGCTATAAAAAATAAACACAAATTATTTTTCAACTTTCTGAAACCTTGTAGTGCAAAGTTTGCAAACCAATATAAAGTGTCTAAAGTAAACATCAGGGTTGAGGAGAACTCTGTTTAAGGCATTAACCATGAATAAAAGTGAAAATATAAAAGGCTACTTTGTAGAAGTAGATATGATTCTATCAAATTTATCATTGCAGGTTATTTAATTACATATTTGCTGAAATAATTGATAAAATTAGGTTAGAAACGATAGAAACGATAGAAACGATAGAAGAGAAATGGCACGATATACACTTTTATATTGTCCTCACGATATATATATCGTCATATTGCCCAGCACTACCCACTATATTTATATAGATTTCTAGGATGCCACTACTCATTTTCCCTAATTATATTTATTTTTTTTACATTTGCTTTTACTTTGGATTCTCTCTCAGCTTGCATCTGCTTGTCTCTTTCTTTTCCTTTCTTTCCTTCAACCTACAGCGCCTTGCGAACAATCATAAAGTGGAACAACATTTATTGAATATTTAAAACTTTTTTAACAAATAAAAAACTGAAAAGTGAGACGTGCAATATTATTTGGGCCCCTTGTGTTAATACTTTTTAGCGCCACCTTTTGCTGCAGTTACAGCTGCCAGTCTCTTGGGGTTTGTCTCTATCAGTTTTGCACATCGAGAGTACAGTTAAGCTCAGTTTCTTTTGCTCTACCTGCCTTTTGCATTTTGATATTTATCAGAATCCTAACAATAGAAGGACAATAACTGATTTTTATTTCCATCAGGTTTTGAATTGCCCAGAATCAATTACGACTTCAATGGCAAGAAATATCAGTTTGTCTATGGGAACATTGTGGATGAATCTGCACTGTCCAAACAGGTAACATTCATTCCCTATTGTTTATTTTTTTGTTGTTTGTTTTTTTTTCTATTGTTGAGTGGAACTGCTGGGAACATCCGTCTTTCAGGTTTCCTGTGGTCAAATAGGTGCCAAGAGAGTCTCAAAACCTGTGGACTCATGAACAGAGCCTTTGAGTATAAAGATTTGTGGGGATGTTGTTTCTGTCAGTTTGTTCCAGATGCAGATGCAGATGTAGGATGTAGGAAGTACATTTTACTGCCGAGAATTACATGTTGGCACGACACAGTCCACTTAAAACTTTGACGTCAGAATGAACTATTGTTCCGACATAGTCTAGGTCTCTTCATGGCTCTTTTGGGTCCAACCGTGCATCAAGGCTTCTGGAACAATGGAAAGAAGACATTAAAACACAAAGTTACTGAATTCATCCATGAACCATAGGCAAAGAGGAAGGTGCAAAATTAGATATAATTGTTTTGACAATTAGACCTTTGTACTCGTCCCCTCAATACATAAGATTAAAAAAAAAAAAAAACAGACGGTATTTAGGTTTTCTTTAAACCTGCATGAAAAATTAGTTTTAAACCAGGAATTTACATTTTGTAAACAGTAAAAACAGGATGAACAGCTGTATGCATTGATTTGAACACTACTGAATGTGTTTATAACAGCTGAGTTATCACAAGATGACACATAGATAAAGGTTTAACAAATGAACTTGAGGACCTTAAAACAGGATGAACAGCTGTATACACTGATTAACACTACTGAATGTGTTTATAACAGCTGAGTTATCACAAGATGACAGATAGATAAAGGTTTAATAAATGAACCTGAAGACCTTGCATATTATTGACAGAGTATATAGGCGAATGTATAGGAGCAAGTTACTGCAGGACATTTGTGCTGGATTCAGATAAGGATTATTCATATGTTGTGTCATTTCAACACTAAAAAAATTAGCTGAGTCTGCAAGAGTCATCTTCCTTAAAATAAAGCGTTTGTGTAAAACTGGCCCATGTGCAGTTGCTTAAGTTCTGGAACTGAGATAGTTGGAACTGAGGTTTTTAGTCAGCTTCTACACCTGAAACACATACAATAAATTAACATAATCTATTGTGTCATAGCGCATTATTATTATTATTTTTTATAGGGGGAAAAGAAATAGTCATATGGACCTTCTTGTTACTTCTGCAGCTGACCCCCAGAGGAAAGCAGAAATGTAATTGTACATCAAAACTCACAAAATTGGAAAAAAAAAAATCTCTCAGAGAAAAGCATCTGACAACACATTGGTATGACTCATGTCTACTTTCCTTTACTACCTGAAAACCATTGTGAGGATAATACAACAGGAGCATCAGTGCTCTCCGTAACCTACATTTCAACGGTGCTGGTGTCATACTTGTCGTAATTCGATCAATAAAAAGTGTGCCTGTAATCACTTGAGTTATTAAGTTATTTAGAGTGATAAAAGGGGCATGAGAGATGACCTCAAAACCTCTGACATGGTATCAGAAAAAGGTAAATTTAATCACAGTCATGGTATGTACATGATAAAAATGATCAAACGTCACAAGTCCATCTCAAAAACCTTGAGATAACCTAACATTGTCACTTTGTTTAAAGCCGCTTAGATCTGACAGTATATCATCAGGCGTTCAGATATCGCAGAGCAACATCAGAGTTGAATTATCCAGCTTCCCCAACTTCATCGCCACACATTGTCACGTTAACATGAACTTAAATAGTTCATATCCTGCAAAAGAGTTGGGAGCTATTCTTTTCCAAGTATCGCATATGCTGCAGAAACAAAAAAACATATTTATCTCCATGAATTCTGCCCATCAATAAAGTTCGCACAGACTGAGTTGAATTGCGCCTTGATCAATTGTTGTGATCTGTTTATTTACTGTAGGTTGCAAAGTTTGACACAGAGACTAAGAAAACGACTTGCTGGGCTGAAGACAACTGCTGGCCATCAGAACCAGTATTCGTACCCAGACCAAACGGGGAGTCGGAGGATGATGGTGAGATTACTGTGTACTGTATATATAATATAGTGTTGATATGAAGGACCCCTCATTTACTGTATGGTCAAAGCTTCATATTAACGAGTAATCCCAGATTTTTTTTATTTACTATTTTGTAACTTTAAGTTACAAGTAAGTGTGACTCTGTGATACGATACCACTTTTTAATCTGTAGGAGTGGCCCTGGTATCAGTCATCAACTCTAACCCGGGTCAGTCTGGTTTCCTCCTGATCCTTGACGGCAGAACTTTCAAGGAAGTGGCTCGAGCGTATGTGAATACTGAACTCTTCAAGGATATGCACGGACTTTTCATCCCTCAGCGGAATTAATCAATTGTTTATAGGTTTGGAAAATGCATCCTGAGGGGGGAAAAAAGCAAACCCTTAAACAATGTCCCCAAGTAGTATTACAAAGTGGATGTGTTCTGTGATCTCCATCTCTGGAGCAGCCACTCCTATCTGCCACATCTTCCCTTCTTCTCTCCTATTTACACACTAGTTCTAAGTGTCTCAAGTATTTATACTCCAAGTTGTGCCTATGTGCTTTGTGATATTTCTTATAAGTGCTCCTTTTCTCAGTTTGCACCTTGCTGGCTGTTTTGGATTTTATTCATGCTTGCTCTGCTTTTTTTTTTTCTGCACAGTTTTCTACAAACATGGGTGTCCTTTTCTCCCTTTTCTTAATAGTATGTAAAGCATCATTTATACTTTTATCACCTTGTCATTTTTTTTTGTGCTTGTGGATTATAAATTGGCCTGTAAAATAATAAATCAAAACATTTGTTCTTGTTTATAAAAGCTCTTGTTTTTTTCATCTTAGAACATAGGTTTCCTTGCAATCACTGACACTAATGACAAAAAATAAATCAGTTTCATTATGCACCTAATTTAAGGCTTGCATATTTACATGATACAATAAATCAGTGGTGCGCAAACGGTGGTACACGTACCACTGGTGGTACGCGGGGAACGTCAGGACTTTCCACATTTTCCCTTTTTTTTTTAAAATTAAATCGGAAACATACAATGCATTATAAATACATTTCAAACGAAAATTCATAAATAACTACAATAAGGAATAAACATCTCTCCTGTGACTTTAAAGCTAATTGAGAAGGTATATATGGCTGTATTTTAAAGTTGGTCATCGTGGTGGTAGAGCTGAACAGTTTCTCAGGTGGTACGCAGTATAAAAAGTTTGTGAACCACTGCATTAAATGGCAAGTTCACTAATTACATTTACAATAATTATTTGATTGTATGACAAAGATGTAAATATAGCAAGAAATGGCCACAGCTTAGATGTGCCGGTATTACAACTAAGCTGCACTCAACCTGCATCATTTTCTTCCAGGCTGGAAGCACACTGATTCTAGTCATGAGTACTCTGATTACCCCGAGCTCGGGTAAAATTTTTTAAAATTCTTATGTGGTCTTTGAATGTGTAGAAATGCAAGTTCTTTCAATATATCACTGTAAGGAGCAGTGATCCATCACAGTCTTTAACAGCAAACACTGGGCTGTTAACACAGTGACTTCACTTCAAACCCCTTCCATCACATGAGACAGCAATGGTGGTATTTAAGCAATCATGTAAGCCTGTAACACACAACAGATAAAATATAAATAATTGCAACAAAAAAAACTTTTAGTATTTAACAAAAAAAAAAGTAATGGCTCTTATGTTGCAGAACAGTTTTTGTGCAATAACTGCAATAAATTGTCATGCAGTCATGGTCGCTGTGCATAGAATACTGTTAATATTTTTTCTTTAACCGTTTTAATATCTAAAATTGGACATACTAGGAGGGGGAGTAAAATGGATGGAAAAAGAAAAAAAGATCTGTAAAGTACTGTGACGTCAGAGACCCAAGTCCAGATAGAATGATTGAGCCTTCCCATCTTTATCTGCACCCAGCGTCATGTCACGCTTTATCTGCTGTACTTTTGGAAGTGGGGAGCACATAGCTACAGCTTCACTTTCAAGAGGCACAACCTGCTGAACAGGTGAGTGGATTGGATTCAAGTCGCTCACTCCACCCACTACCACCACAAGTGTCTGCGATGAACACATGCAAAAACACTAGGGGTGTAACGGTACATGTATTTGTATTGAACCGTTCGGTATGACGTGGTCGGTTCGGGACGGAGGCGTACCGAACGAGTTTCCACACGGACATATTAAGTAGAGGACCGCATGGAGCACAACAAACAGCAGTTGTAGCGGACATCGTGGCTAATGCTAGTGCCGCTAGCATTGGCAATAAGCCTCCCGCGACATAGTGTTAAATGCGGTGGGAAGCTGTGTTTGTAGTCGGTCATCTTTCTCTTTTTGTAGCGATGTTCACGCTGGGGTGGTGCCGTTTCAAATGAGTTAACAGGTTAGACGTGTTGCCAGAAACATACCCGATCTCGGATGAACAATGTCGGCAAACCACTTTGGTTTTATCAACTTCTCTTTGTCCCTGTTTATATTTCACCGGGGAGCCGAAGTTGTGTTTTATAGCTACATATTTAAGCCCCTAATCACCCTAAACGCTGGCTTCAAACACATGATAAAAGTAATTGAGCCCCGATATCAATTACCTTCTCGTCCACATTTTAGCCAGAAAATCATACCGGGACTTTATGAAAAAATACAATGATTTGTTTTTAAAGAAACAGTCTGAGCCTTATTCATGTTATTTAATCTGAGCAACAACTTGAAACTGTTCAGTGTTGCAACTGTTCAATTTTGCACATCAGATGGATATTTTCTTTAAGAAAAAGTCTGAGCCAATATTATTTTTTTGTTTTTCAAAGTATCTACATTTCAGAATATTGTATTTATATTTTTGAGCAAAATTCTAGCTTTGTATAGGCTAATGTTCTTATTGTTTTAAAAGCACAAAAGTGTGTAATAAACAACTAGCACATTTATATTTTGCATTTTGTTTTCTTACTGTACCGAAAATGAACCGAACCGTGACCTCAAAACCGAGGTACGTACTGAACCGAGAGTTTTGTGTACCGTTACACCCCTAAAAAACACCATAAAAACATGCTTGCAACGGCAGCTTTAAGTCAGTGGCGGCGCCAGAACATTTTCATTGCAGTTGCTTAGGGGTTGCTAAACAATTGTATGGAGTTGCTGGACAATTTAATTGCAATACCAATTAAATAGCATAAATATGGATATGTATGTTATTACCGGCCTACTCATTCTAATCAGCGCTATCTGAAACTAGCGCGGATGCCATGAAACAGATTAAAAAAAATCAATTTGAAGTTCGTTATTATAATTTTACCATATAGTCATGCCGCTTTTCACAGCAGTGAGAAATGCACATTAACAGCCCAGACTACAAATCATTTAACAATAACCTGTTATAACAATAACATTTTAACAAGTTAATATTCACATAAGTACACATCAGAAGAGATCTGGCAGACTTACGCTTCAACAGATAGCCTCCATTTTGATGTAATTTTTCTAACGGCCCGGTTTTTTTCACAAGTTGACTTCGCGTGACCCCTGCAGGCCAGCTCTCGCGAGACGAGTCTTTCTCTCATCGTTTTTAATCGTCTTCCTTTTATTTTAATTTAAAACAAACACATGAAATTAATTTTAAATTAAATTGTCACAATTTTTATTTTATTTAACACAATTAAGATTTTTTCATTTTTAATACTCTCCATTCTTGGGGTTGCTTTGAGGTTGCTAGGCCATATTTTGGGGTTGCTATAGCAACTGCAAGCTACCCCCTAGCGCCGCCCCTGCTTTAAGTACTGCATCTCTGTGAAATTTTGGCCACAACATGTCACAAAACTTCCATTAAGGCCTTGAGAAATGGCATTAACTTTTGAAAAAAAAACAAAAAAAAAAACAAAACAAAACAAACTGAAACATCACTGGATCAAAGAAAGCAGTTACATGACTATGTTATACAGAGTGGATGCAAACAAAGACATTAAGAGGGGCTATTCATGTATTTAATAGGCGTAACAAAACAAGGCAGAATACAATTGTAGGAGTAAATGTCTTTTTTTTTATTATTATTATTTTACTAGGAAAAGGTTCACAGGCAATCTATAAAATCCAAACTATCATTTCTAATAAATATCCTACCTGCATGAGTAAAAACATACAGCATGTACCGGTACTTGGAAAAAAAAAAATGCACTGCTGATAGCAGTCAATTATTCAGTTTCAGTAAAGCAATTTTTCTCATCTCCAGTAGCAAAAATGTTTTTGTCTTCATGTTCAATATAACACAAATCACATTTGAAACACACACAGACTCACATTTGGGTATAATACATGGCAGTGTGCTGATCTACTGCAAGGAAACCACAAAACAGGATAATCTGGACTGAATTACTGAATTACTGCATCCCTTGTCATCATTTAATGGCTGAATCCTCACAGAAAAGTCATGCACAGTGAGAGGCACATTTAACTGCACAGAACTGACTTTGTCCAAATGTGTGGATCGCTTATATCATTAGGGTAAAACCATATTTTTCTAAGACATGATTCCAAAGACTGCTGGTAACCATATAAATGCAAAAACAAGAGTACTGTTGCTGCACATCAAAAAGGCTACCTGTTTGATGGTGGGGGCTTTCTCTGTTGAGTTTGTGTCTTCTCGCCATGCCTGGGTAGATTTTCTCTAGTTAGGTAAAATGGTGATTCCAAATTGTCCGAAAGTGTGAGCAAGCATTGCCGTCTGTTATTTTTGTTTGTCCAGAAATGGACTGGCAACCTGCTCAGGGTGCACCTTGTCTGATGACAGCTGGGATAACTCCAGCAGACCTGACCAGAATAAAGTACTGTATATACCCTGACGAGGGTATAAAAAGAAAAATGGATGCTTGGGTTTGGAAATGTTCAATCTTTGCTTTGCTGGACAGCTGGGAGAGCTACATTTCAAAATTCAGTAAACAATGTACACACGTAAAGATCTGGAAGAAAAGCTACGTAGCATTTGTTGCTCAGAAATGAAAAAAAGTAATAACAGTATATAATTTAAAATGCTGTTTTCCAGGAGGAAGCGAATGCTTTATCAAGTAGTCTTACACACCAACTGTAATTGAGAAAAAAGAGAAAGTGAAATATTTACTTCAAAATCAAAGTGATGGTTCAGTGAATAGGAGCAAAATGAGTTGACCACTGAAAACACAGATATGGCTAGCTTTTCGCCTTTCACTACAAGATTAAATTGCAACAATCAAAACAAGTCAGTGGAATACTAAAATGCACCATCACATGCAACATCATTTATTTGTCTGAGAGAACACAACTGACACTGGAACACAAATAAAAACTAGACACAATATCACAATGGCTTCACATCTTCAGTCTGACACCAAAAAGACTGAAGAGCAGTTGTGAGATAATGTCCACCAGGAGTCAGTAAAGGAACTGTGCTAGATTCATGGCCCAGACAAAACAATTATATAGAAGAATAAAACAACAATCAATCACTGAAAGGGATTGAAAACAGTCAACCGTGAGCACGGAGAAGGGGAATGAGTGGTGTTGACAGAAGGAGTACGGAGGAAAATGTGTCCAGCCGTTTTCCACAGTTCCCTGGAAGTGTTTCGGTGACATCAGTGCTGGGAGAGCACCAAAAAGTTCAGGAGAAGTGCAAGAGCACTGACAGTCAAACAGCACTGTTTTAGGTTTTCATTTATTTATGACCGAACTAGTTCAAGAGATTACACTGCATTTGTCATATATCGCATCTAATCCCATATTAGCAGCCACAAGGGGAAAGGCAGCAAGTAAAGGAGGCTTTTAAGGATATTGGAACATACTCAAGTACATGAGGGAGAACGCACTGTGGTTTCAATTGCTTCTTGGGATGGTGGCAGTGCAGGATTTTGCTATGACTGTTCATAGTCACTAGATGCAACAGTCTAATCAAAAGTTTGAGAACATACAGGGTTCGAGTCCATACATGATGGTCGTTGCCACTTAGCTGCTTGCAGCTTGATTCTCCTCTTCTTTAGCTGGAGAGTCCTGGCTTTTCTCGGTGTCTTCTTCCTCGTCACCTGACGCACAGAGAGGGAAACGGAGAGGCAGTGAGTTTCATGAATAAGTAACTACCTATATGAAGCTGGTGACGCAAATAATGTTAGCTGAATCAGTGGGCAAGTCAGCAGGAAAACAGCAAGAGTAGAGGTCATCGGGCAGAGCGTATAATTACTCTGATACCCAGTCACTCTCTTAGCCTGCATTTTACAGGCATCTTTTCTGTCAGTTCCTTCCAGAGTCAGCTTGTCTGGCAGCAGGTGTGTAAAGTTGCAATAATGCAGAGCGATGACTTCTACTTACTACTGCATATTACATATTATATTACATATTATAAAACTGAAAAAATAAATAAACACACAAACAATAGAACCACATGGGTTAGGGATTACTTTAGGAGACCTTCATTGAGCACTACAACATAGACCTTCACAAATGCAACTCAAAAATTATAAAGTAAAAAACAAAAGAAACAAACAAAAAAAATGTGTTCACAGGCATCAGAGTCATGTGGGTTGAAAACATATAATCTAACATATCCAAAAGTCAAGCTCTGTGGTCGTTTGGGGTCATTTACACTTCTATGATGGCAGCAGTAATGCAGAAAAGGATATTGAGATTTCAGAGCAACATACTGAGGATCACATCTTTTCCAAGGAGATATAATGCATTATTCAATAAGATAATGCAAAAACACATTCTGCACACAAAACATATGACTAAGGAAAAAGAGGGTACATGTACTGAACTGCATTGCCTGCAATCCCAGCTTGTTCCCAACTTAAAATGTGTGAAGAATTTTGACGCAAAATATGCAATGGCAACAACTCTGTGTTGCTGTACAACTTTGTTACCCAATTCTGGTCCTTGAGGGCCACGGCACCAACACAGCTGATGCAAATGAATGATCCATGATCAGAGACGAAGAAACCTTGATGTCATGCTGATGGTGATAGATTCATTTGAGTCAGATGTGCTGGAGCAGGGAAATTGTTATTTGAGGTCAGCAGCAGCCGTTAAATACTGGAATTGGGTAATGCTGACATGTTTGCATAAGGAATGGGTGAAAATAACAACTGGAAAGCTTCAGAGATTGGAATTTCTAATGCTAGAACACATTTTAAGTGTTGTGAGAAGGTAAAATAACATTACAAAGTGGATAGATTCAAATCCCTCAGTATACAGTATGACTATATATAAAACTTCATACACTGTGTGATCTTCATTTTTAGGGTCAAATAGGTTTTGCGGCTCCAGATGAATTTTATTAAGGGGGGAGGGGCAAAAAATGGCTCTTTTGATAGTAAAGGTTGCCGATCCCTGATTTAAACCTTTAATTACTAAGAAGACGGTTTCTCTAACTTCACAGAGGAGTCCATCCAAGAGAAGCTTCAATGTCTGCACATCATGCTTGGGGAAATTCTGCACTAAATCATGACTGATCTCAAAATAAGTCGTATTAGTGTATGCATGAACACTGTGGCTTTGCAACTAAAGTTGTGTTTATGGACAACAGCAGAAGTACATATTCAAATTTTTAAGCTTTTGCATTTGCATGGCTGCTGTAAATACTGTACACGTATGAACCTAGTATTCCTGAATGCTTCACAGGTCTGATCTGGAGCTGCCAAACGCATTTGGTTAAAATCATTGCTGTCAGAGGAGGTTTGACCAACTTCTAACTCCAAGGGTTCCTGTCTTTTTTTTTCTCTCCTTATGGGTATGTTGAATGAGGACACAAGAAATTATAATTGTTTATGTGTTATCATCTTAACCAGTGTTTGTTTGTTATGGTGACTTAGATGAAGAGAAGATCACATTTATGGTAAATTGTGAATCCCTTGGAATTATCTGTCAAAAGAGTCAAAAGGGCATTTTCTTATCATTTTTGGAATATTTGTAAAATACTAAGTCACCATCAGTGTATCACTAATGGATTCAGATGCAACTGCATGAGATTTAGCAATTTTCAGTAACTGCAAACTATAATATATATATATCCACTACCACCACTTAAACCTGAACTGTTCCAAGGTACTGATAACAGCCCAATTTCAATTGTATATCTGAAGTCTCTCACCGGCCTTTTTGATGTTGAGCTGTGCCAGGCTTTGCGATAGGTCAGTGGCTCCCTGCGCTCCTGGGGCTGCTGGGATGTCATGGATGGCATTTCTGCGGCCAGATCGTCGAGAAGCAATGAAGTCCTCATAGGTCGCCTCCACATCCGTCATCGCTGACACACCTCAGCATAGCATTGCCTTTCACACAAAAGCAACACCCACTTACTACAAGCTCAAGTGTAACGCATTTATAATGAGATTATTGTAGTTTGGAAAATTTTTACTGCTTGTTTTGAGTAGCTTTAAAAAAACGTCATTTTATATACACAAGAACGAAGCGACGTAGCAGACCATCCATGCACTTGTTCAATACATCCCATGCTCCTCTTATTTTTACAACCTAATCCATGATTAATCTATTTTAATCTCAGTCAAGGGTATGAATGGCTCTGGAGTCACGAAGGAGATGAATTCTGTGTGGGAAAGACAGAGAACTGGACTGAAAGCAGAGAGGAGGGTGTTTTCAATCCAATGCAAGACAGTAACCAAAAGAGCACCCTCAAAGGGGTAATTATGGCACAAAGGAGGAGAGCACTGGTGCCTCACTCTGTGTAAGCATGGGGAAGATTGGAAGCGGTGCTCTGAGATTTAGGTTAAATCCCTCTCTTGACATTTCAGTGTGCTGTATCAGTCTGCATGAGGCCGCCCCTCACCAACGAGCAAGTTTAGGATTTGTTGTCCCATTCCCACAAATTAAAATGTGTCAATTTGAGACTTTTTTTATTTTTATTTTATATAAATCAGTTTTGAACACCTGCATTTAATTACGTTTGTAATTTAAAGCTGCACAGAGTCTAATCAAGCTTTTCATTGCTGTATAAAAGGGAAAAACATTACAAATCATGACCTCAGCTGCTGCAACCATTTGTTGCTATTTTCAGTGTTGCACAAGCTGTGATTGGCCATGTCTATTTTTGGGTGCATGCTCTGTCATCATCTGAGCACACTCTCAGCTGTCCTTCTCAACATGGTGTCAGGATGGGCAAGACTCAACGATGCTAACCATGTGCAACAAACAGATCAGAGAAAAAGAAAGCATGAGATGTAAGAGATAATCAAGTGCCCATTGTACCACCAAAACAATTACGTTAAACATAATAATGTGGGGGCAGCACGGTGGCTTGGTGCTCAGCACTGTTGCCTCACAGCAGTGATTCCCAAAGTGTGGGCCGCGTCCCCCTGGTGGGCCGTCGTGGTACTGCAGGTGGGCCGTGAGAGGTCATTAAAATTAAACAAATATGTTTTAATCCTTGATCTTTTTAAAATATGTTTTTAATTACTGTAAAATATTAATGACATGATTTAAAAACATTAAAAAGTAACAAAACAAACCAGTTAAGTGTTATTCTACCTTCATCTTAACTTAATATGACAAGTGTCACCTTATTTGTTGACCCCTTACATTAATATCTGAACATGGTTCCTAGTCCTGTATGTTGATCACAGTTGTGATTAAAGGTTTAGGTGGGCCGCTGAGATTTTTTGCATTTTAAATTGGGCCTTGGTATTCTGAAGTTTGGGAATGGCTGCCTTACAGTAAGAAGGTTCCTGGTTCAAACCTCAGCAGGGGCCTTTCTGTGTGGAGTTTGCATGTTCTCCCTGTGCTTGCTTGGGTTTCCCCCTATCTTTTGGCTCCAGCCGATGACCCTGCATAGAATTAAGCGGGTATAGATGATGGATGGATAATAATGTGGTGATGAGTTTTAAAACTACTATGAAGATCTGCATGATTAATGGCTATTTTAATTTTTTGCAAAATCTAAAAGGGAGTATTAGAAATATAGAGCAAAGTGCAGGTGAACCACTATTTGTTCAATAATGTCTATCAATATTCCAAATCTACAGGAAAGTTAAATACAGTTGTTTTTTCTTTATTGAATGTAAATCTTAAAGCCAATTTTGATTTTTTTTTTAAGATGACTAATTTGTGGCATCAAAAGGGGACATGAAGAAAATATTGTTTCTGTGCTTGAGAGCATACATTTGTGATTCTGAAATGGCTACTAACAAAAAGACTAACAATATGCAAGCTTGTCAAGTCTGAGTTTGCAAATATTGTGTTCAGTGATACATTCAGATCTGCAAGGTACTGCGACATCACAGACTCAGATCAAAATAATAGGATTGTCCAACTTTATCTCCACCCAACGTCACATGGTGCATTTGCTGCACAGCCGGAATACCGATTTCAAAAGACGCACCTCTGAGGAACAGGTGGAGTGGCTGACTCCACCCTCTCAATCCAGCTGCTGTGAACAGAACATGTTGCTGTAAATACACGATGAAGAGAGTGCTATTGTACTGTAGTTCTGTGGTATTTTATACAAAGCAGAAATTGTGTCAATATGTGAAAAACAAAATATATTACATGTCTCCTTTAATGCAGTCATTTTAAACTGCTGCAACAGAACATTCTTGCTGTGTTCCATCAAATATGAATTTTCAGTTTACATAATTTAATCTTGGCCATGCAGCACAGTATCTGGACTTTATCTGAGTTGTTCTCTAGTAGAAGCACTCTTATGCTATCCTAATGTTTTTTTTTTATACATGGCAACTAAAGTTTAGCTGGCCTGTACACCAATGCACGCTGTCTCCAAACAAACTCCAAGTCAGCAGGCTCTTCAGCTAAATCTTCTACTAAATCAGCTGTTCTATCCTTTCTATGATTTGGTTAATTATGCAGCCAAACAGAGGAGGAGCAGTGATGACGGGAGTACAGGAATGGATCCCCAGAAACTGGTGCCAGGCTTATCTCTGGGCACCTGGTCCAACACCTTGTTTGTTCTCACCACATGTAATCTACATTGCCATATAAAAGCACAAACTTGTTTTTTTGGTTTATTTATTCATGTTTTTTTTTTTTTTTTTTAAATTTTTTTACTAACTTCATCCCAGTCTAAACTTTTTTTTTAAAGTTCATAGTAAATACAGTATTTACTAATTGCAAATAACGATATTTGGTAACTTCAGTAGCCATATATACAATGATAGATTTTTGGAAAAGGAAAAAAAAGCACTCACACACACCCCCAAAACCCCCCCCAAAAAAACCAAAAAAACAAAAATAAAACAATAAAAAGCAAAAAATAAAAAATAAAGACAAAACAAAAAAACAAAACAAGGAGACTGTCCCAAGCAGGTGTGTGCAATAATATTAATTAGGATCCCATTCTCTAATTCTCTATCCTCCAAAACGCACAACCAACAGCCGATGTGGTCGAGGCGCTGCTGTTCGTGTTATTCAGGCTCGTGCATGATTCAGTATTAGCTTTGATAAAGCCTAAATCCATAACGTAAACGCGTTACAAACAGCGTAGAAAAATCCAAACCCTGAAAGTGATTTCACATTTAGACTGATAGCTAAATACGCCTCTGTTTGATGACAAAGAGCTCCTCGGAGAGCTCGGTCAGTGCCAGCAAACACAGTCCGCATTAAATTCACGTTACGCACGCAGTTTACGCACGCACACCCTGCACCTTCTGTAACTCACCATCACCGTGATCAGACAAATACCTGAATGTTTGCCGAATATTAGCAGGGGTCGGTTACATCGGCTTGAATCTTTCCACTCCAGTTTTCCCCATCGGGCTCATCTCAGAGGATTTACAACATCAAGCAGAAGCTGGAATAATACTACTTCCGGGTTTCGTTTCAAAATAAAGTGCCCCGTATGCGAGACAACGCCGAAAAAAGGGGGCAGTCGGTACAAGAACAGTGAACAGTGATTTCATTGAAAAACAGACACGGTCCTTACACACAGCAGATGTCTTGTGAATCACTCCATTCAGATGACACATGTTCTCGTTCTGGCGAACCGTGGACCTCCAAGTGTTTCCTCTGGGCTGCAAGTGTTCCGGCTAACACAGACAGCTGGGGAGGACAGTAGTTGCGTTGTTTGGGAGTTATAATGAAGGTCATTTCAATATCAGGTCTGTCACCACTTAAGTTTGACATGTTTTAATGACCCCACAGTTGGAAAGACGGAGAGAGAGAAAAAACAAATGCGGGATTTTATTTTTTTTTTTTCATTATTTTAAGGATCATTTATAATATTTAAACAAGCAGATGCTACATAACTCCTTTGTTTTCTTTATGAATGCCACATATGAGTTTTGTGCTTTTTTTTTTATGATGAATGAAATAATATTTTAACTTATTGATATTCATTTACATATCTGCCATCAATGGAATTTGGTCTATTTTTGTAAAAATTAGTAACCAAAGACTTTTTGCTCCCACCAACTAACATCCAACCCACTTTTAAAAATACAATGAAGTGCTCCAGTGCCATAGTTGGGAATAGTATTGGGGAAAATAACAATGAAACTTGCCTCCCACGCTCCACCTGCTGTCCAAGGTACACATTGCATTAACCCAATCCTTACAGTAACGACCAATGAAATCCCGGATTGTTAACATATTAAAGGGACAACACCCACAAGCGTTTCCCATTAGCAGCCAAAGATAAGTCATGTCAAGATAATTCTCTTTCAGTCGAATATTAGAGGAGGCAACGCACAGGTTATGAGGAAAAAGAAAAAAAAATTACATACATGCAAATACAAAACATGGACTATGCCATTCCAAAGGGCATATTAAATGTTATAATCCCCTAAAAAACGTTAAAAGTATATGCTCGAAGATAGTACAAAAAATAAAAGATGCTGAACTATGCACATACTAGTTATAATTCAATGATATCTTAAGAATGCACAAAACGGGAATACAATTATTATTTTTCTATTTTTATAATTTCATGCAATTTTTCCGGTTACACAAATTGACTTTAGGACTGTTTCGTTCTCTGTAACGAAACCGGAAGTGTGATGAATTGAATGCTCTTGTTTCTCCTGGCTGTGTTCGGCCGGTTGTAACAACAACAGCAGCGTCAGACAAGGGATAACCTAATGATGGAAGAATTTGAAGGTAATTCAAACTGCCGTCCAGTTGCTTATTTTTTACCTTTTTAGTGGCAGAGCTGAACTTGCAGTTCCTGTTATTTTCTCCACCGAAATTAACATGAGGGGTTTCATTTCTGTTTTTGCTTCCCAGTTTTGGATAGCGACCTCTTTTTGTTTGGGATTTAGCCCAAGTAATGCTAGGTAACGTGAGGGCCGAAGATGACGCTAGCTGCTGCTGTCTGGACGGGTGTGATTCCCGTGTTTGAATTATTGTTGCCTTCCCTAAACATCCAAGCGAATAAAACAAATCAATTATAGTAGTCTATTTTTATTTTATTTTTTTTAATCAGAGATTAATTCGTAGAAATTTCTTATTTGTACTTTTAGAATTTTCTTCTGCTACTATTGGCTGTATCATTCTGTCTTGTATCTGCAGCAGTCGGGAGTAATTATCATGTTTGTCTTTACTGTAGAGGTAAATTGACAGTAAAACACTGGGTTTAGATCCTCGAGGGTCGCTGCCCTGCATGTCTTAGATGTTTTCCTACCAAAACACAACTGATTCAAATGAATGGTTCACCATCAGCTTGTCATCAAGGTCTGCACGAGACCGTTAACGGCCCATTAATTTGAATCAGGTGTGCTGAAGCGGGGAAACATCAAAGACTTGCAGGACACCAGCCCCGACCCCTGGATTAGATCATTGTACTCAACAATTCCCAAACTGTAGTTTAACGAGGTAATTGGTGATTAAAAAGTGTAAATGATAGTTTACCAGCTCAAAATAAACCCAACTACACATGGTATTTTTTTTTATTAGGAAGTTAAATGGTAGATTTGGTCCATTTCTGTTCTATGATATATTTTAAACTTGATCACTATCTATACCATCCTGCAGATGATGAAACTCCTCCTTCAGTGGGCCTGACTCAATGCAGCACCTGTAAAAGATGTTTTCTTCCAAAAGTCCTGGTAACAAACACACTGCAACATAGAAATATATAAAATATGCTCTTCTTCATCATTTGATATTCTACTCATACTCAGTATGAGTACACATATTTTGAAGATGATTAGTTTGATTTGTTTGACCTAGGCTTTGTGCCCAAACTATATAGATTAAACACAAAAAGTAAGGAAATTTGTGTTTGATTATTTCTTTGGTGTAACACTGCTTATTGGAAATAGATCTTTGACTGTTTGAAAGTCTTTTTATTTGCCTTTTAAATGGTGCCACATTTGTAAGGAACATGCATTTATGGGATGGGCAGCAGAGCTGAGTGTGCCCATGAAGGATTTGCCAAATTATCTCTGCCAATGCCAAACAGCTTTGGCGGTGTGATGGTGTGGGGTGGCATCTATCTCACTGGGAAAACAAGGCTTGTAATCATTGGAGGCAATCTCAGTGCAGAGAGATGTTGAGATGAAATTCTGGATCTAACGGCAATCCCATACTGCCACAGTCTGGGGTCAAACTATCCTCCAAGAGGACAACGCTCACCCTCACAGACCTGGGTTTATTAGAGACTACCTCCAGAATTTGGGAGTGGAGAGGACAGGAAATGGTCTGCCAGGAGTTCTGACCTCAATACCCCTCAACATTTCTAGCTTGAACATGCCGTTCCTGACAGTGACCAACACAACCAAGTTGTCTGACTTGTAATAAATGTTGAAGAATGGGCTGTCATCCTACAACAGCATGTGACTAGCATGAGGAGAAGATGCCAGGCTGCTGTGACTGTTTATGGTTCTTCCACACTACTGACACTCCTGCTTGTTAAATGACTAAATTAAAATGGTTAGTGTCACAATGTCTTGTTTCCAATTATTCAGTCCACCAAACATCACTAAAGAAGAGTCAACAGGAGAAAAAAGAAGCTGTTTAGCATTGGCAGAGAAGATTTGCTAAATCTTTCACTGGTGCAACCCACATGCTCAGCTCTGCTTCGCTTCTCATCCCACAAATGCATGTTGCGTACAAATATGACACCATTTAAAAGGAAAATAATTAGTCTTTCTAATTGTATAAGATTTATTGCCAGGAAATATTGTTACAACAAAGAAATATTTCACCAAACACAAATTTCCTTACTTTTGTATTTTCAATAAAGATATTTTGGGCTACGTCATGCACTGAGAACTTTTTATGCTGCCAGGGCAACAGTTTTAACCACAACATTTATCAGCTGACGGGGTTTCAGCTGTTTGGATCCAACAGCTGAAACCAACAATAGCTCTGTGAAGGAGTCTTATGAAGAGGACGAGAATTTCAATAACCTTAAAGTTTTTTGTTCCAAAAAATGTGTCGGATTGAAAATTAGAAAAACAAACCAAACTACAGAAATGCTGTTAATATATTTTGCTTTTAAGGAATTTTTTTCTAATGATCGTCTGTATAGCAGTGGCTTGCATAGATGAAATGAGGGATATTTTAAAGCATGTTGTGGACATTTACCTCATCTGTTGGATTACATGTATTGTGGGAAACAGTATCAAAATGGACTGGACAGAATTACACTGCACATTTTTCTTGGGAGTAACATCTGGATGGAAGTACTGCCCAGGAACCTCTCGCATACTGCAGATTGTGCAGTTGGCAAAATCAGCATGCACGAGTAGCATAGCATGCAAATTTGACAATGTCTATTGAGCTCCAAGGGTATAGGGTTGAGGTCAGGACTCTGTGCAGGCCAGTCACGTTCATCCACACCAGACTCTTCCATCCATGTCTTTATGGACCTGCTTTGTGTACTGGTGCACAGTCATGTTGGAAGAGGAAGGGACCAGCTCCAAACTGTTCCCACAAAGTTGGGATCATGGAATTGTCCAAAATGTCTTGTTCTGCTGAAGCATTCAGAGTTCCTTTCACGGGAACTAAGGGGCCAAGCCCAGCTCCTGAAAAACAACCCCACACCATAATCCCCCCTCCACCAAACTTTACACTTGGATCAATGCAGTCAGACAAGTATCGTTCTCCTGGCAACCACCAAACCCAGACTCTTCCATCAGATTACCAGATGGAGAAGTGTGATTCTTCACTCCAGAGAACGTTCCTCCACTGCTCTAGAGTCCAGTGGTGGCTGCTTTACACCACTGCATCCAACACTTTGCAGTGCACTTGGTGATGTATGGCTGGATGCAGCTGCTCCACCATGGAAACCCATTCATGAAGCTCTCTGCTCTGTTGTTGAGCTAATCTGAAGGCCACATGAAGTTTGGAGGTCTGTAGTGATTGACTCTGCAGAAAGTTGGCGACCTCTTCGCACTATATGGTTTAGCATCCACTGACCCCGCTCCCCCAGTTTACGTGGTCCTACCACTTCATGGCTAAGTTCCTGTCCCAAACAATTCATTGAGCTCCTGAGAGCGACCCATTCTTTCACAAATGTTTGTAAAAAGAGTGCATGCCTCATTGCTTAATTTTATACACCTGTGACCATGGAAGTGATTGGAACGCCTGATTTTGATCATTTGGATGGGTGAGCAAATACTTTTGGCAATATAGTGTATAGGTAGGTAGGTAGATAGATAGATGTGTGTGTGTGTGTGTATTTATTTTAGACATCTTTTTCTCTTTCAACAGGAGAGGCATGCCAAAATTTGCCAAAAGTCAGCAACTAAAAGGAGGAAGGTTTTTGATTCCAGCAGACAGAGAGCTGAGGGAACAGACATCCCTGTACTAAAACCCATCAAACCAAAGGTAAGCCTTCAGCTGAGTGGAGAGAGAAGAGAAAAATAAACAAATAAAAGCTTACAGTTTTTAGGAAGGTTCAGTGTTCTTTAGTTGTTATTTTCCAATAAGAAGAAATGTATATTGAGCTTCTTTAGTTTTTTTTTTCTCCTCTAAGTTGTTTTCTCTAGACACTTTTGTACAATTGAGGGCGCTTGTTTGTTCACTTCAGAAGCCTTCAGAGTAAAACTGACTTGTTTGTCTTTTTTGAACAGGTTTATTAAACCATCTACTCACTGCAAAGATTTATCAAACATCTAATGTTTTGGACAGTGCGGCATAAGATATAAATATTCCATATCACATGCCAGAAGGCTGTGAAGTTCAGACACAGCTCACAGCAGTCAGTGTGCATATCTGTAGATGTTTTATGCTGAGTTGTGTGAACATTTGAGAGGAGAATCAGCTGGTTCGATGTGCTTTATACAGATGAATCTTTGTTGTTTCATGTGGGATATGCAGTGTTTGATGATGACAGTATATTTTCAAATATAAACCATTTCCAATTGTATTTCAGTCACAAAGCTCAACAGCCTATGAGAAAGTAAGTTGATTTGTCATTTTTGTTTGTCTTTCTTTTCCTTCTATTGATTTCTAGTTGCTTAAATAATCTGCTGAGAGGCAGGAGGCTTTTGTTTCTGTCTTTTTAAATACTGACTTCATTGTTGTGAATGATTAGCTTGAACAATAATGGAAGGATTTAATTTCATACTTGTGGTATTAATTTAATAAAAAAAAAAAAAGCCTTTTTCTTTTTCTGTCTCTATTCTTGAACTGCCGGTATTCAAATATATCTGTTTATGTTCTTGACCTTTTTCTGTGACTGTCTTAACACTAATCTTTTCTGACCATGCTACTGTAGCCCCTATGAACATGTTCTAGAAACCGATTACTCTCATACAACTCGATTTAAAACCAGTGTGCTGACCTGAGTTTACTGGTGGCTTCACCATCATGTCCTGTGCTCTGTAAACAGGTCACTCTTCAGTGATTCAGTCACAGCTGATACGGTGTCGACAAAAGAATGATATGTGCTGTCTTTTCTTCAGCTAACAGCTACACAAACTGATTTTGAAAGTCTTCACTAAGTAAATGACAAATATACTAAAAAAAGCTGCAGGGAGTATTGGAAGAAAACTGGTTGGTGTTTTCTCTGAATCAGGTGCATTTGTCAGACAAATGCAAACACAGCGGATTCTGTGTATAGTCTAGAGTAGTGCACTTGAGTGCTGTAACTGTAACTGGGAGGAAGTAGGAAGTTGATTGAGCTATCATGTTACGTCAGAGACAGTGTAGGCAGCACTCAGTGAACTATTCCAGCCAGTAATCATCAGTTTAAGGGAAAACAGACTGTCAGTATGGAATGCAAATGTTTTCCTTTTCTTTATTTGCACTATCACAAGCAAGCATGAGCAGTGCATTCAGTAAAATAAGGACATCAATTTTAGAAATCTCCATGCTGATGGGTGACAATCTATTCATTAGTTTTAAACATTTCGAGGTAGTCTGGCTTTCAGGCATCCAGGTGTCTTAGTGGTATTTTCTTGTTTCAGATTGTTCTAGTAATCATGCACCTCCTATGTGATGTGGTTGCCCTACCAGGCGGAGCCCCCGAAGAAGCCGTCCAATTGGCGCAAGAAACATGAGGACTTCATCGCCACCATTCGGGCTGCCAAGGCGCTCACTCAGGTCATCAAGGATGGGGGACCCTTACCCCCACCACCTCCTCCTACTTATGACCCAGGTAGCAAACAGTTGTACTGTGAGCCCAATCATGAAATAAATGTATCACAGAACTTTAGGTGAAAGTGGAAAGCAGTAATGATGTGATTGTGGCTATGAAAATGGGCTGAAACTCATTAGAACTTATTCTGCTTCTGCTTTTTAGAAGAAAAATAAAAGTTGTGTTCAAACTGTAGTACACATAGCTCTCCGTTTATGACAGATTTACTAAAGGTAAAGAGGTACTTTTCCACCTGTTTTGCAGATTACATCCAGTGCCCTTACTGTCAGCGGAGGTTCAATCAGAGTGCAGCTGACCGACACATTAAGTTCTGCCAGGAGCAGGCTGCCCGCATGCCCAACAAAAATAGATTAGGAGATGCCAAGAAGACTCCTGGTCGCACACAGGTAAAAACATGCACAGCCATGTGTGCATCTATACATACAGATCATTTGTCTTTTTGTTGAGGCATGTCCAATTACCTGCTTTAAAAAAAAAAAATAATTACAGTATCCATTATTAGAATGACTGTAAGTGTGAATAACAACACTGCCACACTCACTCAAATATTTAGCCTTTTAATTTTATACTTATTTATGGCTTTATCTTTCCTGGAGCAGCTGGTATTAATGTTATATCATACAATTGTGAGACCATGAAATCTTGGGAGGAATGCGTCTATGGAATTACTTTTTTTTTTTTTTAAACAAGTCCGGTGAATACTGGTGAACTTTGAGGGTAAATTTGTGAGAAGTTTCCACATGTAGAGTTGTTGTCTGAAATGCCTTCTTTGAAGTTGTTAACAAGGAGAAAGGGCCTGTATTAACACTGCATTAACCCACTGCATTTTCCTAAACCAAACCGAAGTGAGGCTGAAAAGTGAAAAAGTCAACCACATGTAGAGATTGAAAGACAAAATCGAATGTTTAGTTTCTCAAAGTAGTCTTTTCATTTATTGTTTTACGTCACCTTTTTTTTTTTTTTTTTTTTTTTTGACGGCTTTCCCTTAGTACCCCCCCCCCCCTTTTATTTATTTATTTTTAAATCAACTTGAACCTGCTGCTGCCTGCTGCACAGCAAGAGCCAGTTCAGGGCTTGGTTAACTTTGCAACCGTTTCATAACTAACTTGCTCTTCCAGATACACAGACCCACTGTAGAGCCAAGTCATTACATCTCTTTAGTGTGCTCTGCATTTATGCAGAGGACTTCAGTTCAGAAAGAGTCAGATTCCTCAGAACCAATGTCTCTAATATTGCCAGCTTTCCAAATATTGACCAGTATTTATGAATGCAGCTTCAAACACAATTTGTCCTCACTATTTTGATTGGGATCCATAAACAGAAGTGGGTGATACTGAAACATAAAAAAAAAGAAGTTTAATCATGAAGATGTAAACTAGCTACCAGTGAGTTTGACTTGATGCAGCGCTAATGGAACGTGATTGCATAATAGTCTTGAAATGATGCATGCTGGTTAGAAATTTTCTCCAACTTTCACAGGAGCCAAAAGAATGAGGCACACTTAATGCACTGGCTGGAAACCACTTTTAGCCCTGACTGACATTAGAATCTCAATCTCTAAATCTTCTCTAATTTTCTAGGGTTATCTCTCCTAAAGGAGGCTTAGTCTTTCCACCTTCACTCTGTGGCAACTTATTAATGTGCACTCAGCACTGCACATTATTTTGCCAAACAGAACAGCTGTAAAACAGTTTAGTTCAAGAGTTGCTGTGTGTTCCCAGAAGAGAGGATTTTATTAATTTTTTAAAATTCCATCTAATGTCGTCATTTGTTTTTTTTTTAGCCATGCTCAACCACAGGCAGTTAAAGGCATGCTTGAACTCACTTATGTCATTTTCAATTTGGCCAAGGAGGGGCACTATTTGTCTATTTGTAAAGTTTCCTTTCTTTATTTGTGTAATACAAGTTAATCTAATGATTTATTTATTATAATAGACTTTATTTTCTTCTCTTGTGAAATTTGTGAAAACTGTGATTCACCAACTCAAATGTTATTTCTTCTATTTATCAAACATTATCCTGTTACAAATATATTATCCAAATGGGCAAAGCAGACTCGTTTGAGTGTATTCAAATCAAAACTGAAAGGTGTCAGAATTATAGTTCTTTTTTTTTTATGTAGTTCTTTCAAGAGGCCAAAAGACATTGGTTTCTCTCCACAAACTATTTCTCATGTAAGATAATGGCCTCTCCTTTATCATTACTTAATCCGTTAGACAAGTAAAAGGACTGTCATTTCCGTATGTAGTATTTGCCAGTTGGATGCTGTTGCTGCAGACCCTCAGTGTGAAGTCAAAGATGTTTTTAAGGCAAGGGAAACATGCTATTATTTGACTGAAAACTAAGCAGATTGCATCAGACACATTGGCAGAATCTTAGGAGGGGCCAGATTAAAAAAAAAAAAAATCACTTCAGTGAGCTCTGCAGCATGAAAAGTGCTAGACATCTAGAGAAGATATCAGTGGTGGAAGACTGTCGGGTTCTTTCTATGATAAAGAGAACCTTTACACTTCTAACCAAGTGAAGATCACTTTCTAGGAAGATGACATGTCATTATGCATGTTTACCATGAAGAGAAGAGTTGATAAAAACAAATGGAAGGCAAAAACCCTTCATAATGTTGTATTAAAGAATAGGAAGGCCACAATAGGCTTCCCAAGAAAAAAAAAGTCAGACCAGTTCTTGTGCAGTATTTTCTAGGAAAGACATGGAAGAAGGCATGTAAAAAGAAGGCATGGAAAAGCTCATGATGCATCCACATAAATTGTAATACATCAGAGGCAATCTGACGGCATGGGCGTGCACGGCGTCCTGTAGCACTTTGTCACTTGTATTAACTGATGATAGCCCCATTTCTAAGGGGGTTCTTTTAACCTCTGTTGTGCCACCTCACTGTGCAGCATTAAATTGCACTGAGACATAACAGCGTAACATTCTGTTTTCTTCTGCTGGCTTCAATGGTCGTAACAGAGGCAGAACAAAGGAACGATGAGCTCTGTGTGATGCATCAGTGGCAATTTTCCTTACTGCTGGATTTTATCAGTGATCTATTTTTTTTTTTTTTTTTTTTTTTTACTTTTGAGTGACCATTCAAATGTAAAAAACTGATACAGTGCCAGTTCACAACAACAGCCACCTCTTAACATTTTACATAAAAACTAAAAAGGGATAATGATGCAGTCCTGCTAAATACAGTCAATTTCAGTTCAAGTGTAATCCAGTTTAATCCAATTTGTCGTAAACCATTTATAATTCAGTTCATTCCAATCAAATTGTATGTATTTATGTAAGGAAGCCTGAAAAGCAGATTACATTGAATTTACTGTTTGAATCTCAAACACCCTGAGCATGCATAAGGTGATAAGTCCCTATTAAGAGGAGGAAACCTCCAGCAAAACCAGGCTCATAAAGGCCAGCCCTGCTCCTCGACAACAGCAACCCAGAAGCTGAAACCTGTAACATCCACAGCACGGGTGGTGCCACAGTCATTTCCTGTTGCTTTCTGTCTGTCCTCAGTACAAGCCTCCTGCTGCTGCTAAGAAGGCCAATTCTCCTGCTGTGTCAAGCATCCCCTCAGCTTCTTCTCGTTTACCCCAGAGATCAGGCCATGGGCAGTCCACTGGTAAGATAGCACAGCTGTGTTGATCAGATCTGTCAGGTTCATGTGTCCACACTAACAGTTGTGTGCAACTGCAGTAGATTTAAGTAGTATGACAAACTGCCATTTGTATCTATAAAGGCCAGTAATACCCATTAGTATGTGAATCCGGTATTGCTGGTATTTTTTTTTTCTTTTGTCCTGTCTCTCATATTAGGAATTCCCTCTAGTAAGGCATCTTCAGCAGGTTCAGTCAGGAGTAATCCATCTGGCCTCACAAGCCCGCCATCAGGGTGAGTGCGCTCACAAATGTGTTTAGATTACTGGGAACTTGTCTGAACTTGTGAACAACATTGATTGTTTGATACTAATGTCAAACTGTTATTGTTACCATTTACCTTTAGTGAAGTACTTCCAGCTGTGTCTTCTTGAACATTTGATGGTTTAGACCAGGGGTGTCACGGGTGTCCGTGAAAGGGTCATGTGGCTGCAGGTTTTTGTTCCAACCATGCAGAAACGCGGCTGACTTGTTTCATCCAATCCACTGTACTGGTTAAGACCTTTAGTGAAGACAGCTAGTTGATTGACTAAAACAAGTCAGTTGTGCTGCTGCATGGTTGCAACAAAAACCTGCAGCCACACGGCCCTTTCATGGATCAGTTTGACACCTGTGGTTTAGACCCTCCTTTTACATGTACTTCCAGATTAAATTATTTCAACTTGAGTCAAAATCAAACATGCCTGAACTGAAAATATAGAAAGACTTCATGTAGATGATGAAATGAAGATTGAGGAAAGAATTAAATTATTATATTTTTTACCACAGCTTATAAGATATGACTCCAGGCGGTATAGAGAGAACCAATAAATCACAGTGACTCAACAGCAAAAGATGAATATGAACTTTGTGACTTCACTTTGTTCCAAGAAAGAGTGTAATTCTTTTTAAATGACTGTTAAACTGGTTATTAAATCTCAGTAATTCTAACCTTAAAAGCATGTTTATTCAAGTAGCTTCCTGAGATTGTTCTCTTGACATGTTATTAAGATTCTACTGATGGTCTTATAAGCATGGCAAGCCAGTTTAAGTGCAACTTGTAACTTTTGCTATGTTTAAAACTTGAGATCTGGTCTGTGTTTACAAAACAAATTTTAAAACTCGTTGACTCGTCGTTGTCTCTTTTTTTTTCCTCTGACCCTTCTGTCAGTGTTGGAAATAAGGCTCGAGCTGTGAGCTCTGGCTACGGCTCTGTGAGGAATTCCCAGCCTGGAGTAGGACTCAGCAGGAAGAAAGCCGACTCCTACATATCTAGGTAAATTCCCAAAGGTTGTTTCACAGAAAGTCATGTAATAATGCCTCGCTCAACTTCCCTGCCCTCTGGTGGTATTGACTCTAGCTCTTTGACAAAATAAACTTCCAGTTAGCCATGAAAATTTGATTTTAATTTAATCAGATCTAATTGTTGAATTGTTGTTGCCTTTTCAGACTTCCTTTGTTAGTGATATCAAGTTTTATCATATTCTATTACGAATAAGCAAAGGAAACTCCTCTGTGTGTTTAGGTAAGATTATACTATCCAAACATCTGTGGTTTCTGATTACTTATGTAATTGCAACAGCATGTAGGAAAAGAAGAATTGTCACTTAATCAAATGACTCTATTGTATTTTATTACAAGATGTAAGTAGTCACTATTGACCCAAATGACACTAATTCATGGTTCAGTTTATTTTACAAATCAGGGCTATTCAGAAAACCTTCCAGGAAATGTAACATGTACAATTGCGTCTAAATATTATTCTTCACTTACACCTATGTCATCTTTGTCAAATTCTCAGGAGTGACAGCGATGGCGGACATGAAGTTGACAATGGTGGAATGAAGAGCAAGTTCTGTCACGCTTGTGGGACGAAGTACCCTGTTGAATCTGCAAAATTCTGCTGCGAGTGTGGGGTCAGGAGGATGTGTATCTGATGGAGGTCAGAAAACAGATAAAGCATAGTAGGGATGCGCCGGTACTCAAGTTAGCATCAGAGAGTTTCACCAAAGCTGATATATTCAGAGAAATAAAAATCATAACTTTTATCTTTATTTTCACACATGGGTCTAACTTCCTGACAGCTTTGTAACGAATAAGCACAGAACTGTTTGGTTCCGTGTGGCGCAAATACTGTGTCATGATACCTATAACTATAGTCTACATTACTGATGTTTACACTAGTGGCCCATGTAAATGAACATTACTACCATACATTTGACTTTCATGTATCCAGAGACCATAGGTAGATTAAGAATTGGAAACAAGGAAAAGCAAATATATTTTCTGCAGCATAATTTGGAAGTGGGGACCATGGATGGTGTGAGCAATGAATAAGACTTATAGCAGAGGTTCAGTATCAGCAAGGCTACTGGTGCAATTTTAGAAGAGGGTAGAGAAGAGACGAGTATGCATAGATATGTATGAAAGTGTGTGTTATTATCAAAGACGAGGTAAAGCATCACCCATTAGAAATAGCTGTGATTGCCCTTGTATTTCAATCCTAGCCAACCTGATCTGAAAAGTATTTTGTGATCCAGCTAGACTCCAATCATTCTTGAACAGTCTGAGGTGCAATATAATTGACTACTGAAGAAAGCAATGTGCTTTTCTAAAGAAAATGAGCCGGAGTTTTTATCTTATCACCTTGTTTTTACAAGGGCCAGTTCTAAAATGAACTATTAAAAATCTGTTCTTTATATAATGTCATTAAGCAGGCAAAATTCCTCATAATTATGATTGTCAACACATGTAGCATTTACTTGTTCCTTTGTATTTCCTTTTGTTTTATACATTCAAATAAGTTATTTATTTTCTTATTCCATTTCATTTTGACTGAATAAACAAAGACCACATTTTCTTGAGTGTTTTACAGAATTAAATTATCGTTTTATTTGGATTGATATGAAACCAAACCATACATGAATTGGTTGTTTTTTGGCAGTGTTTCTCTGGTGTCAGTGTTCAATGCATTTAGGTTTGTAGGATCAAGAGTACCATAACACCCCTGATCTGGTGTGGTTGATCGTTACACCCAACAAGAGTTTGTATGACAGGAAGACGAGAAATTCTCCGAGGTGCATGAGTAATTGAAGTCTTGTTGTTATTGTTAACCACAATTTTAGTAATTTTCAAAAAAAATTAAGTAATTTGCCCATGAAGCAAAACATTGTTACTTGACAAGAAATGCTTCAACAGACTGGATAGGTGTGTTTTTGCTGTACTGCTCACAACAGTCCTTAACCTGGATATGGTTTGCAGTTAATGCCATGTATATCCATACATGTTACATTTTACCATTTACATGTTCAATAAAGTTCTATATTATCACCACACTAGTGGAAGCCTGCTACAGTAACTCTGGTCATATTTTTTCTTTCTTTGTATTTTGAGTTTTTTTTTTAAACTGGGATTTCTTTTCTCTTTTTTTGTTGCCTCAGTTTTGGTGCTATTCTACATAAGGGATATCAGCTGGTAATTCTGGCCCTTTGTACATCTGTTATGAGTAAACATGGCAAAAAGAAAGTTCTCAATATGTTGGAACAGAATTTTTTTTTTTTTTATTTATTATTTTTCTTTTTTTAACTTTGGAAAATTTAAAGCTCAAGCAATACTTGGAATAAGCCCCCAAATCCAGATGGTTCAAGAGGACATGTTGCAGATGTGGACAGGAGGAAAATGGAGACTGGAAAGGACTCAGTTTAAACCATTTCTTCACTTGTTCCTAATGGTTAATGTGCAATCCCTGAAAAATAAAAATGGGCGAATTTGAGACACTGAGGAGGACTTTGCAGGAATACTGGGAATGCAGACGCCCTCGAAACAGGTTTCAGACAGAGAAACTGCAGACAGAGAAGTAAGAGTAATAGAAGAGTGACTTTTATGCTTCTGAACAACTAATGGTGTAAATATGGACATTGAAAAGGATTGTCTCTGCACCCCGGATATTCATCTGCCAGGTTTCTGTTTATATAACAAAAGTTGACCTGTGCTATCTGCCAGCACCATGCATGACGTTATCAGCTTAAATGTTGCAGGCTACAAACAAACACCAGTGCTTTTATTACAATTTCTGATTATCTCAATTGTGCCTCTCACTGCTCCTATTCTACTTTTCTAACACTTTCTGATTTATTTTTACTCAATTTATGGTGCAACAATGTCATTTCCCTTTTGGGATTAATAAAGCCTGCTTCCACTGAATTCTATGAAGAGCAAACATCAATTTTGGCCAACAGATATCACAGCACTACACTGTCTCATTGTATAGGTCATTTAGATACCAAGTACCAAATAATAACACACATTTTATTTCTTTTAGACATAAATACAGTTGGAATACACATGTATGTGTACAATGCTACTTGCTTACAAAAACACATTTTACTGATACAAATAAAATAGATTAGCTTCTAAAACCTTAAAGGAAGAAAAAATAATTTCAGCACTGAAAGTAGGAGCTGGAATAAGGAGCAAAGGCTGCAAGCTTATAGTTTTTGCATTTCATGTGCAAAAGCAACAAAAGTATCAGATCTGACTTCCATGCTACAATACATTCTTACTGCACCCCCCCCCCTTAAAAAAAAAAAAATAAGGCAGGTACCTTTAATCGCTGCCCTGACTGAATGTTATGGGAAAAACGTCTTAGATGCCTTCCACATACCAAATAAAGTCTGTGAAGTGAACTCAGCCATCTGTGGCCAAATCTGCTTTTACTGTATCAATCAAACTTTTGATTGACATGATTAATCAACAATGTCACTAAGGAAAGCACCAATGGCTTGACACAAAGCCTAAAAAAAAACGACTTTCGATAACCAAGATAACAAAAATATGTCAGGGCTAGTCAAGTCATTCTTATCCAAAGTGAAAGCAAAACTACATTTGAGCACCTTAATATTTCCTGTACATGCTTCACCAGTCATAACTAAGTGCAAGTAAATGTCATAGCATATTCTTTACAATCTAATTTTTCAGGAATAACCCTTGTACCTGTACTTGAACAACCTATACTTTTTTTTATGGAACATCTTTAAAATATGTAAGAGGCTTCTCACACTCTGTCTTTACCAACTACTGCCATGTAGAATTCACATGAATGTCTCATAGATTACATATAAGGTCATATAAGGAGACAGTCATGTGAATTCTGGATGGTAGTAGTTGGTGATAGCAGTGCATTTTGGTTCTCGGTACAGTGTGTGAAAGTCCACTTTGCTGGACAAACTTGGGACAGTTCCATCTGGCTTAATAGCTTGTTTCTGTATAGCTTGGAAATTTATCTGAAGAGTCAGTAGTCATACAACACCCAAAACAGCTGCAAGAGAGATATACTGGTACTTTACAAGAAAGCTTAAATGAAGTGGATGGTTCTTGCATAATTCAATGAAGGACTGCGTTGCATAGGAGCCTGCAGCCCATGCAAGTTTTTTGTTTTTTTTTTTATTGTGAAGAACAGGAATTTACAGCCCATGCGAGCTGTTTTTCCCTTTCTTTTCCATGCTTCTCACTGTGTTTGAGTTCACTTTTAGACATGCATTAACTGAGTATTCAGTATCATGTAGCACTCAGTCATAGCAGACAGGATTGCCTTAGCTTTGCAAAGTTTTTTTGTCTCCCTCTTGCTTTTTTTCTGCTCATTCCTCATTTTTCCTGTTGCCGTCCGCCGCTTCTTCAACCTCACACTGGGTTCTTCAATCTAATGAATAATAGAAATGATATGCTGGTTAGCCTTGAGTCCATCACTGACATACATTTGGAATGATTTCTTGGACACCGACATGAATTTCAGGCATATAGACATCACTGAAACTGAAATGAATATTGTTTCACAATCTGTCGAGCATTAACCAAAAACTGTTCTCTAAAAGAACCTTGATTGTAGTCAAAAAGTCCACATGGAGCGTATATTTTTAATGTCAATAGAGTTTCATCAAAATACAATACCTCTTTTTGATCATGCTTAAGTTCTAAAACCAGAAGAGTAACACAGTGAGTCAGTATTTTTTTAAGCTGTTTTTGTTTGATGAGGGCTGTTATACCGCATGACTCAGGCTTAAACAATGAACCTGAATCAACTCTCATTCTAATTCTACACTGTGGAAAAAAAACGTAGAAAAAAAGATCAACAGTAAAGGCCTTAAAGTCTTAAAGGTATACTTAGTTTCTTTTCTTCTTTGACGTGAATGTGTGAAGGATATGCTGTATGAGTAATCGGTGTACTGTTTTGTCACCACGCTCTGAGTGAGGAGAATTGGGGTGGAACTGATGGACGTCTTGGCTAATGAGGGTCATAGAGGAGCTCAATTTCATCATCTAATCAGGTGTCTGTGTAACTGTTATCCAAAGGGGATGTGGTATAAAATCTATTTCTTTACTGTAACCATTATGAAATTTAAGAGGTTGTCTTAGATGGTGAAAATTGAAACTTAGGGTGTCATGACTACTGTGTACTGCAGGTAAGATGCTAACTACTCATTAAAGGTGGAGTAGGTGTTGTTTGAAAAACGGTTCCAGCAATCCAACTCAAGTGAGATTTTGAAAATATATACACTCCCTCCCTCCTCCCAAAGGCTCCGCCTCCTCCTCTTCAGCTCACCCCTCGAAACCACGCCTTCACATGATTCACGACTGCATGAACCATAGGGAGGGAGGGAGGGAGGGGTGATATTTGATGGACGTATTAGGCAGCCAATCAAAATAGTGATGATCACTTTTTTGATTGGTCAGAGTTTTTCTCTGATTATACCTTCTAGACTGGACCAAAATGTTTAGTTTTTTTTGCAAACATTTTATTTCAGTGGGTGCAATGGAAATGTGAAAAGGTTTTCAGGCAATATTGTAAAAAGTGTTGCAAAAAAACAACACCCACCCCACCTTTAATACTTCACACAGCTCCTCTTTAAAAAGCCTGAAAAATCCCTTTAAGTTACCTTAGAGTTAAAAAGGCACCCAGAAATGCCACCCCTATTCTTGTGTGCTGCATATACATTTTCTGCAAAACAGTTACTTGTTTCAGAAACAAATAGGTTGATGTTTGGATACACTGTCACAGCTAACCTGCTATGTAACCTATCAGTGAGTCACTCATTTCCTGGCAGAAGGAAACACTGCAACCTGCCAACATTCCTCTGCTTTGTGAAATTCACATGTCACATCACATGCAGAGAAACCGAAAGAATTATGTTGGTCATATTTTCACTCCAACTTTCAAAGATCTATTCGCACAAATGCAAAAACCCTGAATTCATGAAGAGTGTAGTGTACATCAACATGTGCAATAACTTACCAGTTTCTCCGGACAAGGGCAGGCTATTGACTGTTGGACATTATGGCCCAGTGTTCCCGTATGAGAAAGTCCTGAACTCTGCATTTTGCAGGCTAGTATGAGCAAGGTGTTCACAGTATCCTGCAAAATAAAAGTATGCAAATTCATGGGAGTATTTCATAATGCAGTGTATGCTCTCAGTGACCACAAACACTGAAATCTACTTTCAGATGCACAGTCAAGGACCTGCTACAAGATAGTAATTTTGGTGGTAATGGAACTGTTGGCCCAAGACATGTGGGTAAATGCTGCGTTAAGCAAGTCCATTAAAAAGTGTTTCTCCCTTACTTGCTGTGTTTGCCTGTAAAATAGTTTTTGTGGTCACAGATATGCATCACCAGTCAAACACCCAGCCTCTCATTTTGAATAAGTACAGAAGCTGTGTCCAGTCAAAGCTTTGGACTGGTACTGGGCCTGGAGAAAAATGTATACTCACTGTTTCATCTGCTGTGCAGTTGGGGAGTCTATGTCTCAGTTCTGGGCAGGATGAGTTTTGCAGCAACACTGTGACACTTTCTCTCTTGAACAAATGAGAAAATGACTGTGGTTAATTTTAGCAATACATTTTTTTTTTTTTTTTTTAAGAAGGAACTGTCAATGTCTTTTTGGCTTAAAATTAATTGGGGCAAAATTGTAACTATCCAGTATACATTGATCCAACAGTAATGGTTTAAAGTATTTAACCTGTAAGCAAAGTACAGACACATGCAAACTAGCTTGTTTCCTCATTTTACTTTCCTTTCCTGGGATGACTGCATGCCACTTTCATAATGGGGTATCAGGATAGAAGAAGAAAAGGTAAAAAAAAAAAAAAAAAAACCAAGAAGGGAGCTTGAAAAATTACTAATATTAAGTTGCAACTGCTTTTACTTGACTTACAATTTCAGTGCCAGTACCTCTGCTCTAACTTGTCTGCTTGCATTAACAGCATTTCCATCTCCTCCTTAATGATTAGATTTCATAAGAGAAACCATTTAATGATTATGAATGCCACTGGGGTTCAACCATGCAGAAATATGGGGGAAAGAGTCTAAAATATGTTGGAGTGTCAATCTACAATCTGTTTTCCAAAAGGTTGGGATGTTGTATATTTGAACAAAATGACAATCCCAGACTGGAGTTGACCCCAGTCTGAGAGGTCAGAGAGGTGGGGAACATCCTGGACAGGCAGCGAAGTCTATCATAGCGCCACACAAAGACATACTGCACACTCACACCGGTGATCAGTCTCAAATAACCAAACATACATCCACAAGTGCAAACTGAAACCCTACTGAGATGCATAAACACTGCTACCTTCTCTAGTCTTGAGTTCGATTAAGATGGAGAGAGGTAAAGTCCACAATCATGTTTAGGGGGATGCATTTCTGAAAGTGGCATAAGTAACTTGCACATCAACAATTAATGCTGAATGATTCTGTTCCAGAACAATCTCTGCTGCAATCCTGACAGCATGCTTTTCAAGGCAGGTCTTGCTTACATCAGCAAGACAGTGCCAAAGCATCTTCTGCATGTACTACAGGAGCATGGCTCTGTGGGAAAGAATCCAGTTTCTAAACTGGACTGCCTGCAGTCCAAACCTGTGATTCAGAAACATTTAGAGCATTTAAAGATGAAAAATATGACAAGGGAGGCAAATATTTTAAGCACCTGAAATTCAAAAAGTTGGTCAATGCAAGCAGAATTCTAGTTAAAAATTGGAAAGGATTTTGCTTTCAAAATTACAGAGGCTGATCTCCGCAGTTCGCAAATGCATTGAGAGAGTTTGTAAAGAAAGATCTGTTGTGCTGTACCTTCTGTTCTGACTTTTTGTTTTTTGAAAAGTTAAACCTGTATTTATTAAAACAGCACAAAGGAACGTTTGCCATTTTCAGCTCAGTGGGTCCCGCTATAGCTATGAGGTTAAGTCACTTTTACAACACTGTCTAATATTTGCTTTTAGTTGTCTCTTGCACAATCACTCTCTCACTCTCTCTTCCATAATTACTTTCTTGAATCTTGGTTGAATCGTGTTCACTGTAGCTCTGTGAGCTACTTCCATCATCGATGATGTGTGACATGGCGTCATGAGTGATATGCAGTTGTCGCAAGATGGGAGTCCAAAGTTATTTTGGATGTTTTTTGCCAATAGAGACCACGAGAACAACATTTATCATTTATTATCATTTATTACATTCATTATTTATTTCTTGGAGATGCTTCTAAGAAATAAATAATTCAAATATTAATTCAAATGCTACATAGAGTGTAAAAAAAAAGCCCTTTCTGCTGCTTATAACTTACATATCTTAGTTTTAACATATGATACCTCTACTATTTCATATCTTCACTTTCTGATCTTAAATATTTTACTTATTCTTATACAAGAAATAAAACTGGTGCCTTACTTACTGTGTTGACCAGATGTGTTTCCACAATTGCCCTGAAAAGGTTTCTAACTTCTTTCGGGGGCCTGTCACAGGACAGAGATAGAGGTAGAAGCAAAAGAGCAAGGAGACTGGTGCAAAGAAGAGGCTGAAGGTAAGCGGTCCCAGTGTGAGGAACATGGGGAGAGCATGGGATAAAAACCAGTCAGCCGGTTAATTAACATGCAGTATAATTGAAACAGATATAAAGGTCTCAACTCTTCTCAGAATTCATTTCTAAAAACAGAGAAAAGTCTTCTTACTATTAATGAGAGGCTGTCAGATATTAGTCATCTAAACATTTTTACAAAGCTGTCTAATGTATGGTTGGTATTCCAAGATTATTAATGGCACATGCACAAGTGGAATTATTGAATAAACTTCACAATGTTTTGAATGATCAAACAACTCATAGAATATGACATGCTGAATACATGTCACATGTCACTGCACTGCCTCTAGGAAACTTGAAGTCGGGAAAGCCTTTTTCCCTGAAGGGGTCTAACAATGCATAAATTATATGGAAATTATTTCTGCCAGTTGCTGTCTTCATTTGCAGCCAATGCCAGATCAATGAATGAAATGCTCTTACTGTCATGCTCCAGAGAAGAGATAATGAGTAGAACACAAAAAATCACATTTCTACTGTTTCTGATGAGATTTAGATCTCCACAGTCACTTTCATTCAAAGAACCCTAATGTCAAGTGAGATTACTTATCCATATCCACAGTGTTCAAATAAGTATCTTAGTCCACCGTCTCAAATGATAATTTCCTTTGCCTATAAGCCAAAGGAAAATAACCTGTTTTTCATATTGTATTTTCATTTCACACACACACACACACACATATATATTTATTACGACAGGACTGGTCTCGTGTCACGTTAACATGTGTATCACAGCTCTTCCAGAACTATTCTGAGATACAACACTGCTGCTCACACTGTCATTCAATGTTACATTAATACATTCAACGTCACTACTGCGCCATTTATTATACTACGTATGTTAATTGGACTACTTTTCAAATTCCTGCATAATATAGCTACAACGCGTTTCAGCGCTACTCATAATAACCATTTTATACATATAAACTATAAACAATTATAGTTCAAGGCATGACTGAAGTTCTCCACGGACGTAAAACCCAATTGTAGAGGACTTTGAAGCATATTCCTGGGAGTCAACGCCCTCTTGTAAGTCAGATACCAATTCCCGTAAATCCCAAAACTATTTCGGTTTCTTTCTGACAGGCAGATGGGAAGTTAGAAACACGGAATTCCCCGTTTGGAGAATAGTTTAAGCGTCCTACCTATAGCGACTGCGTCAGTCGCTCGACAGAGACGGATGCGCAGGTTTTCAACTCCCGGTAAGTTACGGACATGCCAGACTACGCTGCTTTGCTCATTTTGAATGAGTGCCTTTTATCTGAGAACTAACAGCCCGCGTATTTGGTGGATTAAATGCGAGTTTGGTTCAGTGACGTACGTCAGCAGAGTGTTTCAGAGCACTTGTATGAACCCGTGCGGCGCGCTTTACTCACCATTGGTCATTCTTCATTCATAGTCACTGCGTGCTAAAGCTGGAAACTGACGCTGCTGAAAGCGCCTTCATTGCTTGTTTTGATTTATGTGACCTTGCAAAGTTTAAAAAGAGAAAAGGAAAAAAACTATATATATATAACGCAGTCCTCGGAATATTACCCGTGTGCGGTTCAGGGATTGAAGTCGTTTCCCACGACCTGTTAAACGCAGCTCCTCAGCTCTTCATTGCGCATGTGACCAGACTTCCGTCCTCACTAACATAAGACTTTGCTGCCATGAATAAGGTTCACCCTCCTCAGAGAGTAATCTCTGTGACATCATAGTGTCAGATGAATGGGTCACTAACGGTCTCGTGCAGACCAGGTGTGTTTTGGCAGGAAAACACCTAAGACATGCAGGACAGCGACAGGACTGGGATTGCCCACCCCTGCTTTAGACACAATACACACTAAGGATGCATGTCTAAAGCCACATGACAGTAATCAGAAAAGCTGTATTGTCAAATGACCTGAAAAATTCTGGTGACACATTGTTGGTCCTCAGTATCTACTTAGTAACCCCTAGTTCAGGGATGCCCAGCTCCAGTCCTGCAGGTCTTTGATGTTTCCCTCCTTCAGCACACCTGATTCAAATGAAAGGGTCTAAGTGGCTTGTACAGACCTTGATGACAAGCTGATGAGGCAATCCACTCATTTGAGTTAAACAACATCCAGGGCATGGGTTAGGGTCTATCCCAGGAAACTGATGTAGAGCTTAACTTATATTGGGTGGCTGATGTTATTGCTGTACCAGTCACAAATTCACCAGCGTCTGGTGAAACTGCTGGTCTTATGGGATAGTTTTACCCATACCGAATGGCAGTGCTTTCAGCTCTGACTGCAGGAGCATCAGCAAAGCCTGCATCATGATTCATAACTCTGCATGTGGGGCAAAGGTTCTTTTCATACACAGAACTCAAGTGAGATTACTTATCTAGAACGGTACGGTACGGTACGGTCTCGCTACAAAATCCCTACAGTGTTAAAATGTGTATTTTAGTCTGCTGACACCCCATTGCAGCTTGCTATGAAGTGAAGGGTTGTCTTCAAGATAAATTGCTGACTGGTTTGTTAAATGCACAAATCTGTATTTATGCAAAAATAATTGCGTACAAAAAATACATTCACGTTACATGAAACCCTCTTATCAATGTTGTAATTTTTAATGCTATAGAGAGTTGGTTACAGCTTTAGCTCCCAAAAGCCAATTTCTATTAAGGACTAATGATATTATGCATTTGCAGGTTCTGTTAAGTTCCAAAGAGCAATTGTGACACTAATATATATATATATATATATATAAATAAATAAGTTAAACTTGTTCCATGTTATGTAACAACTAAAAACAATTATTGACAATGAGGAACAACACCTGTGGAGGTAAAGATGATAGCTCTGAAAACTAAAGCAATAAAAGTGCTAATACTATATTGCTGGTAAACTATTTATTATACAAGACTGATGTTTACTAGGAGAAGCACATGCAACTGTGCATTCAATAAAAATGCACGACGCCTTGCTGAAAGAATAACATCTACTGGTTTTTTCAATAGGATTTAGAATTTATGACAGTGCACATAATTATCTGTATTTGATTTGAAACTGGATTTAATTTTTTGGTAATTGTTGAACAACATTAGGATAGAGCCAGTTGCCAGTTCCAGCAAGTCTTCATTTAACTTAAGTGGTTATAAAAGCCTGCTGTAGATTTTTATGTATTCTTTCATGCTAAAATTCAGATGAGCATTTTATGAGATCTGGCATTCCTGAACCTTGGATTTTAGGAATGGTGAGTGCAGGTTGGGAATATTATGTGCTTTTATGACTCTACAATTTCATAAGGCATCAGCACAGACAGAAAATATGCTACTTGTCACTGAAAGATTGTTGAGATCAGAGCCAAACATAACATCTTCATACTGGGGATGTAAACTCAACATAACAGGTTAATAAACAGTTACTAATATGCTTGAAGCACATCTGGATTGGACGTAATTATGGTTTACATTGACCATTGCTGAAAATCCAACTTTCTTTCCAACTAAAGTCAAATTTTCTTGAGTATTCTGGGTGAACAAACATGTTTTTTTTCTTTCTCCAATCTATGTCCTGCCTGAGATATTTATATTGCTTTTGAAACGTGTGGACAGAAGCAGGAGGTCATAATGTGGTAGAAGCATAGAAGCTCATACTGGATAAACTGCCGTAAACTTATTTTAAAGCAGTAAACTTAAAGTGACTTTAAAAAAGAAATTTGTCCGGCTCTTTTTGTAATGAGATGCATCGACTCTGCAAATGATATCATTTTCATTCAAACTGATGGGATAAAAGGTTCATTCTTTAATCTACTTTTGAAATCACACATCGGCTGTGGAGCGGAGGTACAGCCTCTCTCTGTTGCTTTTTTTTTCCTTTGTTAAAATATTGTCTCTGTAACATTACAATCATAGCATGTTTTTTTTTTTAAGTTTTATTTTATCTTATTTTAGATGTTTGGATTTAGATTCACAGATGAATGTGGGAATATCTAAAAAGTCCAAATATTTCAAATGTGTCTGTTCTTTTTAGCTCTTACTGTATGATGGAAGTGATGTTACCACTTCATTATTTTTCACCTGGGAGCTATGTTCACACTTATTTTGTGTGTGTGTGTGTGCAGGAGGCTGTCTGTGTGTTACAGTATTGGATTCTACGGTAATTAAGGACATCCATCAGATTATGACAGCATTGGCAGGAAGCAGTGCTTCGTTGGAGTCGGAACGTGACCAGTGTAGCCAAACATATCCAACCCACCAGTGATGCTAGCTGCAAGATTTGTCTTGTTTCCTGATGCATGATGATTCACTTAAAAACATGCGCAATATGTATTGAAGTCTTATAAATGGTTACTTTCACTTTGTAGATGGAGATTGAATGCTTTTTTCAATTCTCCCTTTGTTTCACTTGCAGCGTTTATGTTATGAATCTATCTGCATTGTTTTAGGTTTTGCAGGAGACATTTTACAACCTCTTTATGTGCTGAAAGAGATCGCTGATGGTTGTTGTGGCCATTTTTTTAAATCTTTCTAATGCATGTGGTTTGGCAGATGCTGAAAGAGACGTCAAATATTTCTGCATTGTCACAGCTGACTGTTTGCCTTTCGGGATGCCTGTACAAAAATATTTGTTTTTAGGTATTAAAGGAAAATGATCAAGAATAAATTCAAGTTTGATGTTTTACAATTTGACTAGAGTCATTGTGTAGGGAAATGCTTGATTACAAAATTCTAAAATAAAGATTTATAAGGAATTTAATTTTTTTTCATGTGGTTTTGAAAATTTCATGTTTTTGAGGACAACTTGATAAGGTTTTGCTTTTTCTTAAACTAGATGGCAAGAAGTCAGGGGTGAGCTATATGTTGATGACTGCTTCTGATATCAAACAGAGACATTTATCTAGGAGTAGTGGGTTAGACTGAAAAAAAAAAAACAGCCACCTGTAAAAAATGTCTGTCACGTCTGCTGCTCATATATTGATCAGCTGTTTTTGTATCACTGGTTGTCGTTGGCATTGTTTCATCTTGTTTTAGCTGATACATAAAACCTTAAAGTCTTATTCTGTAGTTATTGTACAAAAATGCAAGAGGTAGAAAATATATTGTGTTTTTTATCCTTTTTACGTACAAGTACTATTGCACGGGAAAACATGGGTAGTTATTACAGTGCCTTTTAAAAGTATTCGGCCCCCTTGAACCTTTCAACCTGTTGCCACATTTCAGGCTTCAAACATAAAGATATAACAACAAGGGGGACACAATCATGAAGTGGAATGAAATTTATTGGATATTTGAAACTTTTTAACAAATAAAAAACTGAAAAGTGGGGCGTGGAATATTATTCGGCCCCTTTACTTTCAGAGCAGCAAACTGAGTCCAGAAGTTCAGTGAGGATCTCTGAATGATCCAGTGTTGTCCTGAATGACTGATGATGATTAATAGAATCCACCTGTGTGTAATCAAGTCTCTGTATTAATGCACCTGCTCTGTGATCGTCTCAGGGTTCTGTTTAAAGCTCAGAGAGCATCATTAAGACCAAGGAACACACCAGGCAGGTCCCAGATACTGTTGTGGAGAAGTTTAAAGCTGGATGTGGATACAAAAAGATTTCCCAAGCTTTAAACATCTCAAGGAGTACTGTGGAAGCAATCATATTGAAATGGAAGGAGTATCAGATCACTGCAAATCTACCAAGACCCAGCCGTCCTTCTAAACTTTCATCTGGAACAAGGAGAAGACTGATCAGAGATGCAGCCAAGAGGCCCATGATCACTCTGGATGAACTGATCTACAGCTGAGGTGGGAGAGTCTGTCCAGAGGACATCAATCAGTCCTACACTAAACAAATCTGGCCTTTATGGAAGAGTGGCAAGAAGAAATACATTTCTCATAGATACCCATAAAAAGTCTTGTTTAAAGTTTGCCACAAGCCACCTGGGAGACACACCAAACATGTGGAAGAAGGAGCTCTGGTCAGAAACCAAAATCAAACTTTTTGTCCACAATGCAAAACGATATGTTTGGAGTGAAAGCAACACAGCTCATCACCCTGAACACACCATCCCCACTGTCAAACATGGTGGTGGCAGCATCATGGTCTGGGCCTGCTTTTCTTCAGCAGGGACAGGGAAGATGGTTAAAATTGATGGGAAGATGGATGGAGCCAAACACAGGAGCATTCTGGGAGAAAACCTGTTGGAGTCTGCAGAAGACCTGAGACTGGGACGGAGATTTATCTTCCAACAGGACAATGATCCAAAACATAAAGCTAAATCTACAATGGAATGGTTCACAAATAAACGTATCCAGGTGTTAGAATGGCCAAGTCAAAGTCCAGACCTGAATCCAATCCAGAATCTGTGGAAAGAGCTGAAGACTGCTGTTCACAAATGCTCTCCATCCAACCTCACTGAGCTCCAGCTGTTTTACAGCAAGAATGGGCAAGAATTTAGTCTCTGGATGTGCAAAACTGATAGAGACAAACCCCAAGAGACTTTGAATTGAACTGAATTGAATTGAATTTGAATTTTATTTCAAACAAACATGTACATAAAAAAAAAACCTAAAACAAAAACAGCAAAGAAAAAAAAAAACAAATAGTAACATCTTCATATACACATAGGCTTGAAAAAGGAGTAGGAAGAAGTGCACACTTTTTCTTAGTTCCTACCCCTTTATAACTCTATAAATTTACACCATCGCCATTACTATATCTGCACCATATCCCTATAAATACAGTCCACATAAAACACTACGTAAACACGCCTATTATAGAAAATACAAAATATTATATAATTCTATGTAAATATACACTATATAAACTACATAAATATCCCTATATATATATATATATATATATATATATATATATATTATATATATATATATGCTATATACATAAAAATATACAACATATATTACATAACTACAACTATCCCTCCCAACATACAATATATACCACATATTCATTTAAATATCTAAACATATCTTTAGCAAGTATAATATACCATTTTCCCCTATTTTATTTATTTATCACACTCCTCGTTAACCCATTTTTCTTCCATATACCTGTTTATAATTAATTTTTTGTATCTCTTTTTAAACAGATTTATGTTAGTACTTTGTTTCATTTCCTGCTCCAAACTGTTCCACAGTCACTCCACAGTCTGATATGCACATGCTTTTCATTGTTGTTCTTACTTTACGTTTTCTAAAATTTAGTTCTCCCCTTAGATTATAGCCCCCTTCTCTCTCTGTGAACATTCCTCTGATATATTGCAGCTGTAATTGCAGCAAAAGGTGGCGCTACAAAGTATTAAGGCAAGGGGGCCGAATAATATTGCACGCTTCACTTTTCAGTTTTTTATTTGTTAAAGAAGTTTAAAATATCCAATAAATTTCATTCCACTTCATGATTGTGTCCCACTTGTTCTTGATTCTTGACAAAAAAATTGAAATTTTATATCTTTATGTTTGAAGCCTGAAATGTAGCAAAAGGTTGAAAAGTTCAAGGGGGACGAATACTTTCGCAAGGCACTGTAACTGACTGTCACCAAATAGCAGCCATTGACCAAGACATGACATCCTGTATGATGAAACCTCAAAAATATCTGTTATCCTCATCTTTTCATCTTCAAGTTTCAGGCAATAAAATTCATAATTTATTGCATCATAATCTCTGGTGTTGCATAATAGGGAAGTATACTTACTTAATCAACCTTTGGTAAAGTGTCTTATGTTTTATTTTCTAAATGCCCATTCATTTGCTGAATTGAAATTTCCTCCTCCAGTTCAATCCATAGTTAAATAGGAGCACCTTGTTACTGTAACTGTGCTCTATTTTCTGTCCTGTAGTTTGTTGTGCTGTTTTCTCTCCTTTTTCTCTTTATTTCTGTATGTTTGCAGGCCTGGGTTTCATGCTGACTTGCAGTTCCATCCTCTGTCCATCCCAGCGTTTACCTCCACCTGTGTGTGTAGATGTGTGGTGTGGTGACCGGTGATCTGGTCCTCTGACCATCTCACCTCAGTGCTGTTACCTGCACCTGTTTATCTAGGCGTTTCATTCAGTCATTGGTGTGCTCTCCTCTCTCTGTCCTGTCTCTTCTCTCTTTTCTTTCTTTACCCGGCTGGTCTTCGGCAGGAAGGTCCCCCCATATGAGCCAGGTCCTGCTCAAGGTTTCTTCCTCTTAAAGTGGAGTTTTTCCGTGCCACTGTTTGGCTGAAAGGTTTTTTTTTCTTCGGCTGTCTGAGTTTTTTTACTTGCCATTATCCTTGATTTGGATTTAATATTATAATTTTAGTTGATAATATTTGCTTGGGGGTGCCTCGAGACAATTGGCATTGTAACAGACGCCATACAAATAAAATTGAATTGAATTGAATTGAACCCCAGCACTGTGACGTGTTGAAGTGGGAAGGACACTGAACCCTGTGTTGCCTCCTTCCTCCTTGCCACTAACGATTAAAAAAGAAACAACAAATCAGTATGTGGAATGTGATGTCGCTGTGATGAAAGATCTGGAAGAAAGAAAAAAAAATAGAGAAAAGCCAGATGCAGATGGCTTTGCTTTGCCGCAACAATTTGAAACAGTTTTATACAGTTCAGTTGTTATATATATATATATATATATATATATATATATTTTTTTTTTTTTTGGGGGGGGGTTATCTGTTCTTTCCCTGTCTTAATAGAGCATTAACATTATTTGTAATAGCTGGCAGTATCAGAAAGATTGTAAGATAGATACATGTGACTATTATAGTGTGATTATATTGTGAACTTGAGAAATTTCTTCATTGTCTTCTACGTGTCTGTTGTCTGGTACATAACTGACCAGACCACTGATGAAACATTGTGGGAATAAATGGTTGATAGAATTGTTAGTTGCTATCACAACACAGTGACCACTGTATTTTTTCCGGCCAATAAAAACTGGTCAGACTAAATTACTGGTAAGTGACACATCGTATTCAGTCATTTTTGTCTTGTAGCCAGAATTTCTTTGTGGATTCAAAAATGGATACAGTAAAATAGAATCACCATAAATTCTAATTCTAATGAATTGTGAAGCAAACATAAAGTCAAATGAAAAGTAATGAAAAATATAAAACTAAATATATATGTGGTATTCACACCTGGATACTCTGCAGCTTTAAACAGTGAAAGTCATACATGAGGGTGTGATTTCTTGGAATTCATGGTTGCTTAAGATTCGAAAGTAAGAACTACAACACTGCAGCCATTTCCCGCAAGCTGTGTCGCAACTCATTTTGTGAATGAGGAATATTCAGCTAACGTTTATGGAAGTTATTGCATAATAATATTCTTAATTGTCTCAGGGTGTCCACTTCTTGGAATTACAGTTTCCGGTCCAAAAGTTAGAGTCAGTACTTTACATGTGTGAATTTAATATTGCCACTCAGGACCGTTATGTTGTAAATCATTTATTTTAGATTTATATGTATGTATGTGTATATATATATATATGTATATATATGTGTATATATATATATATGTATATATGTATATATATGTGTATATATATATATATATATATATATATATATATATAGATATATATATATATATCTATATAGATATAGTATATTATATATATATATATATATATATATATATATATATATATATATTATATATATATATATATGCATGTATAGCAGAGTAATGGTCACAAAACATATTTATGTACACCACATATATGTGTGTGTATGTACCTTTCGATGTGGTGTATGTAAATATGTTATGTGACTGTTATCCTGCTTTAATTTGAAGTTCTGCATTATATATACAAAATTTATGTTACGCAGAAGCGATAAGAAGTATATTCATACTCAGGCAATATTGGACTTTCAACTTTGCTTTGGTTGCACTGATGGGGATGGTTCCCTTTAAATCATGACAATGGATGGTACTCTTCCATTTGAATGTATCTCCTTGTCTTTTTGATGTGGTTTGGCGCTCAGCTACTCAGTTACCCTGAAGGTTTTGCCTTAAGAGTGGGTGAGTCATGCAGTTTCTTGCTCTGTATTTTCCTCTTTCACAGAAACCTGCATATTTCCCACTTGAGGAATCTGGTCCAGCAAATGCGCAGTTATATGCACAACTGCTGCCTGCTTTTGTGACTGACTCTTCACCGCTTTTGCATCACTGATATGCTGTAAAAAAAAAATGAAAAAGAAAGAAATTCTGGCTCAGTTTCAGCAGTACCTACATCAAATAGGTTATTTTATTTAGTTTACTCAAATTATCTTTTTTTTTTTCTTTTTTAGATGTGATCTATTGAAGACTTGTTTTGTTTTAGCTGATTCATCGTTTTGCTATTTTCAAGTAAGGCAGCTTCATATACCCAGGCAAACTATATGTTATGTTTTCTCTCAGGGTTAGTTGTGGGTTTATTAGTTTATCAGTTGAGTAAAACCGTATTTGAACCTTTCAGAAGAATGTGTGGTAGGAATGTGTAAACTATTCAGGCATAAGAAGGACACAGTTGAGGCTAAAACTTTATTCTTTCTCTTTACCAGTTCAAATAACATGATGGGCATTTATCATAATTTAAGGTGACTTGTTTTCACAAACTACTTGCATATGAATGGACAAAAACTGTAAAATTATTTCAGTTTGAGTGCACTTGAATGGGATTGTGAAGTGTGGTTTCAAATGCTCAAATGCTATATGTGAAATACTCCATAATCTGGGAAAGAAAACTGGACTTGAGTCAGTGACTTTCTGCAACAAGCTAAATTTAGCAAAAAGAAAAATAAGATTCAAGAATGTAAAGCACACTGGTGGCATTATATTTCTTCTACTAGACCTTTACTAGATAGTGATGGAGAAAATGGAATTTGGAATTGGTAAAAATAATGAAAAAGTAGAAAAATATTGATATTTCTGATAATATAATGCATTGCACATAAAACACTTTGCTTTAATTTTGTATTTATATGCAGATACCTAATATAAGTTTTCATTGGATAGACAGGGCTTGGATACGAGGTTCTATCAGGTCCTTGGTTCTATCTCAACTCACTAGCACCATCTAGTGGGAATTACTCTGACACACACGCTCCTCAATTTAAGGGAACAGCAATAATTTTTCTGTTGTTGAGATCAGAAATTTGGGTTCCTGAAGTGACTATCAGATATAAACAACCCTGTCACTTTTTGACCTGGATATGAAAGTCTGTAATTCAGTCTACGGTTGAGATTTGCAGGGTTCCATGACATCACAGAGGCAAGCTAGTGTCGAAGAATGCCACAGACATTTCATTAAGACATTAAGACATTATGTCATTCATTCATTCATTCATTCATTCATTCATTCAGTGAGTCTAGACCAGCTGCTGGGGCTGCTGGAGTCTATCACAGTCACAGGGCGACAGGCAGAGTACACCCCACACAGGTTGTCAGCCTATGACAGTGTCAAATTGTGTGATCTTGTGCCAAAATGTAATATAATAGCAACTGTGATACCCTTTGGCTAACAGCCAGCCAATAGATAATACATCAGACAAAAATCTAGCTGTAATCTCTGTTTGATAGACCCTGAGGCTTTTAAAAAGAAAAACAAAACAAAAAAAACAACAACAACAAAACAAAAGCTTAACAACACAGCACTGTGAAGGAACAAAATTCACTGAATTTTCACCTCAATTCAACTCTCCATCCTTGAGCATGCCAGAGGCAACAGTGAAAAGGAACAACTTAATTTTAACAGGAAGAAACTTCCAGCAAATCCAGGTGCACAAATGGCAGCATTCTGCCCTGACCTAGTTGCTTACATTTTAGCCTCTAAAGATGTAAATGTTTTGGAGGTGAAAATTAAGAACTATTGCTTATATGGGCAACTTTTCACTGATATTTGCAAATAGAAATATTTTCAACAAGGAAAAAAAAGTATGACAATCAAAATTGAAACTACATTTTAAAAAGTAATGGGAAACAGTTATGAGTACATTTACTTCTGAAATTAAGCTAATAATGATAATTATTATTGTTATCATTAATATGCTGTGAACAAATCAATGTAAAATGGACTCATTTTTTTTTAACCGTAACCTTAGCTTGTACAAAATTGGTTCTTGAACTGGAATTTTGGTTTAAATAACTGGTAATATGTGAGACATTTTAACAAATGTTCTTTAAAAGTTATCAGACAGAGATGCGATGAGATGATTGGTCTGTTGAGTCAGATTTTCCTAATTCTGCAAACATGTGTGAAATGAAAACACAAACATTTCTATGGGGCTTCCCAGAGCAGAAAAAAGAAAAAAGAAAGATAGTGATACAGGAACGCAGTGGAATTATCAGCGTATCATTCGTTCATTTTATATCCGATTTAGAATCCAAAATCCCGGAAATGGCTTTGTGCGTGGCAGTTCAAGGATAGCAATATTAACAATACAACTAAAAAAAAAAAAAAATCTGGACTGCAACAAAACTTTTAAGCCCCTTTGCTCGAGTCAGTCGCCTGGTTACTCCATTTCAACATCAGATCTGCTCCATGTGTTCACTTTTGATGCTCCATTCTTACTGGTTACTTCAGTGAACACATCTGTGCCATCTAGTGGCACAGATGTGTAATGACAATAGAAAAGTTTAGACCTCGATTATAAGACGACCCCCCATTTCTGATTTATATGATTTATGTTTTTGTGCACACCAGCATCTTCTCTACCATGTGAAAGGAGGAATCGCTCAAAACCTATTGAGAGACTGTTACTTCATAAAAAAAGACAAAAGTTTCCCCTGTCCTATATATCATTGTTCAAGTTACACAAGGATATTCAGCATCCTCTTCACTGTCCTCTATCTGCTCATGCCCATGCCATTCTACTAAAGTGACTAAAAACCATTATTACACAACCTGCCATATCATATACTTCCTATACTGAGAAACTTTACACACACATAATACATTCATGGCATATTTTATTATACACACATGACACAATGTATGTAGAGAATTTGGTCATACGTTCTTTGTTGATCATAGTCAATCCCAAGGGACCATGACAGACAAATATTCAATACGCCACAACCAGCTGTGGTTGAGATCCAGCTGCCTGTGATTATACACCTGTCCAGTAGGTGGTGTTGTGTGGAGATGAAGCTTCTAGTAAACTTTTTGTTGAACTGATTAGCTCAAGTGGTTCGATGCCTCATGAGGCTTCATCTCACCATCACTGCAAGATACCATTCACTGTAACATGCAGGAAATTTTGACGTGTGTAAAACTGCTGTTGAATAAATTCTTGATCAGACTAGTATTTAATTCCAGCGCTGCCATGGTACCCTGAACTGCCACGTACAAAGCTATTTCCGGGTCACGTAAACCAAACCAATTAAATATTAAAAATCAAATTCAGTCCTGTGGCCCATTTTTTTTTATATTGTATTTTTTAAGATAAATTTCTGGCTTCAACAACAGTGTTTTGAACATGCACCGAAGACATAGAGTGTTCCTGTGACGAGCGGTACAGTTTCCATCGCCTACCTACAGATGGGGAATTGAAAAGAATCTGGCTGACAAATCTGAACTTGAAGAAGCCATCTGGAGTTATGATGTTTATTTTGGATGGTTATGCACTGACAGGTACATAACAGAGCTCAGGGTTTCTGGACAATTTTATGTGCTGGCGATGAGGTGATAACCCTAACCCTGCAGCTGAACTGGTGGAGCCATCACAGAAGAGCTGACATAAGTCTTAAATTCTTTAATCCTTGAAAAGTTTGGGGGTGTCCTCTGCTGATGGAACTCTTGTGTGATCAGATGTTGATGAGCCTTCATGAATGGTCTACTTTATGATGTTTATTTATACATATTTGCTTTATGCTGAAAATAATTTCCAAATATAAAACAACAGTTGCACTCTGTTATAACAAGATGCAATTAAAATTATTATTAAAACGATCAGAACAATCAATATTTACCTTCCACAGTACTGCAGCAGTACTGTGACAATGAGAGTGTCTGCCTTGCCCTGCAATACATCAGCACTGTGCTGTTTGTACTTAACCTGAGGTTGAAACTAAAATCCACTATGTCGATGCTGATACACATCAGAGCTTTTCGGATTTTTCATTGCTTCACCGTAAGAGGCAGCCGAATCAAAGTAGCTAAATATGCAGGTACAAGTTATTAGTAGCCACTTCTTCAGGTCGTCCTTCCATGCCTCAATAGCACTAGGCAGAGATATGATAAGTGTCACGTTTGAGCTGTGACAAGTGGTGTTTCCACATTCTATGTCCCCAATGCCCGAAGAAAGAGGATTAGCGTGAACACTTAGCATTTAAACAGTCCCGGTACGCACTGGTAGTTGCGCCCATAATTCACGCAAGGCCTCATTGGGGCTTGGAAAAGGTAGATAGGGTTAATATTCCCTGTGCACAGTGTGACAATGAGAGCATCACTGCTGGAGTGGATGTGCAATTACACTATAACAAACAAGAGATGTGTCTCTTGCTTGCTCCTGCTGCTTCCTGATTTATGCACTTTTAAAATCATTCAACTTTTTCTGTCATTTCTACTTTTTTCCACAAGTCTTGGATGTGATTTTATTCTTCTCCTTTTTAAGTGTACCAAGACTTCCTGAATCATTTTTGTGGTTTTTACAACTCATCTGACAAACCAGTGACGACAAACTTCTCAAGATGCCTTGAAGGAGTGATCCAAACAAAGTCTCCCTGTGAAAACCGTTGGATATATCAACAAGAAATCGGTGCACTTTAAGAAAGGATTTTTGTCTTAGAAACTGAAAAAGGACTTCATGATTCGCTCCCAATGGAATCCAGAGGTAAGAAGTCCACATTTACTTCCAAAGGAGAGGGTGAAAAAACTACTATTGACAACTTGAAGCTAAATGATACAGTGTCTTTTCCAAGACTCTGTAAAGACATTTATAATGGACTTGGTGCTAAGCCAAAGCAAAGTAAAAATATTGGTATCAAAGGAGGGCATGTAACATCACTCAGAATAAAGTTAACAGACTGATTTTTACCACTGTCAGAATCAAATGTGACTGAGTTTAACAAACTGAGAGTGAGTACAAAGCAGCAGATGAACAGAATATCTGTGCCACATGTCAAGGTCAAAGATACCCTTGTGCTTGGAGTCGGAGCCATATCTAACAAAATATAAACAGAGCAGTTACTTGCAGCTATCCAAGTGCCACTGTCTCTGACGTCACAAGGTTACTATCAGAGGTCCTGGAGAAACACCAGGGTGTGAAACAGTCAATTGTTCATGTGGGTGCAATGGATATCAGAAAGGAACAATCTGAATTCTTGAAAAAAGACTTTAATTAAAGGTGGGGTGGGTGTTGTTTTTTTGCAACACTTTTTACAATATTGCCTGAAAACCTTTTCACATTTCCATTGCACCCACTGAAATAAAATGTTTGCAAAAAAAACTAAACATTTTGGTCCAGTCTAGAAGGTATAATCAGAGAAAAACTCTGACCAATCAAAATAGTGATCATCACTATTTTGATTGGCTGCCTAATACGTCCATCAAATATCACCCCTCCCTCCCTCCCTCCCTATGGTTCATGCAGTCGTGAATCATGTGAAGGCGTGGTTTCGAGGGGTGAGCTGAAGAGGAGGAGGCGGAGCCTTTGGGAGGAGGGAGGGAGTGTATATTTTCAAAATCTCACTTGAGTTGGATTGCTGGAACCGTTTTTCAAACAACACCTACTCCACCTTTAACTGTTTGAGAGTCTTGATAAAGTGGCAATACCAACGTTCATTAGTGGACCTCTCCCAAACATTGACAGGAAGATCGGCAAATTCAGCCGGCTGCTTCAACTGAACACATGGTTGTCCAAAGTCTGCGAGTCCAGAGGACTGCATTTCATTGAGAATTTTAATCTTTTCTGGCAAAGAGATGATCTATTTCAAAGAAAAGGCCCACACCTGAACAGAGATGGAAACGGGTTTGGGAGAGCGTGCGTCGACCACCTCTGAAACAAGACCGGGCTGAGGTACGTCAAACCACCTCAAGAATGGGATTAGGCTGAGTAGCGTCGGCATCGACCTCCCCGGAAACGGGATCGGGCTATTTGCTGCAGGATAAATGTCGAATTTGCTCAACAGTGCTGTTGTATATAAACAAGTCCACCTCCTCAATGCTGTGACACTACAGGGCCAGGCATGAAAATGAAGCCCCAGATACACCCAAGATGAACTCAGGTATACATCCATTCTACAACTTATTCACAGTTGCTTTATTGATAATTAACTCATGAATTTATTCTTTACTTATTTTTAACCATTACGCTTCCAGGAAGCAGATGCTGGATGAAGCTCTGCTGAATTTCATCCTGAAGGACTGCAGCCCCTCAGCATTGTGGAGAGTGAAGGGTTCAGGGAATTTGTCCAGGTCCCAGGATCCCTTGAGATACTGGAAAAACCATAGGCCTATCTATCTGCACCTCTTCCAGCTTGCCTTCCGGTTTCTTTGCACACCAGCATCATCTGTCCCTTGTGAGAGGGTCTTTTCCAAGGCTGGAGAACTGTTGTCCAAAAAGCGGAATAAACTTAAGTTCAAATCTTTGGAAAAACTTATTTTTTTGAATAAAAATTTGTGAAAAAAAGAAATTCAGTCCACCAGCATCTTCATTCACAAACATGGTCACTTTGATTTTCTAGTTATGATACATGTATCTGTATCTAAAGATAAAGATACTTAAACTAAGTTTAAATATGCAATGATGCCATATACAATGCAATGACTTATATTTTATTATTGCACATTTAGTCATACTGGTGTCAGTTGAGTCTGGCAACTCAGTTGCCTGTAGGGACTTTTAATGTCCAGCAGGTGTCAGTATTCAGTGATACAGTATCGACATGTTTCAATACAGTTTGGCAATGTGTCGAAACGTTCCATGAGGCGCCATGGACCCATCACTAGTCCCTATATATAGTCCGTAACTCGGGCAACTGAAGGAGCTGGGGCCGGAGGGTCAAATGCCTCAGGAGGAGGTCATAAACAAAGATCCACCGACTCACGTCGTCCCTGAAGGGGACGACTGACGTGAGTCGGTGGTAAATGTGTTCAAAAGTCCGGACCTCCTCCTGAAAGGGTACAGGACCCTCCCCGGCCACAATGGAGACAGGGTCGGGAGACGAAGGTGGGAAGTCCTCTCGGATGACAGCCGAGACGGGGGCCAGAGGTGGAGCATCCTGCCGGACCACCTTGGCAACAGGAGCCCCTCGAGGATCGGCTTACCGTGGGGTAGCCCTGGACCGCAAGCACCTGTCTCGCCTCTTTCTCGACATCCCCCCAACCGCCTCAGAGGGGAGCTCCGCCAGGAGGCTGGCTGGACCAAGCCCTGAGCTAAGGTCCAACCGCTGGAGGCTTCTAGGTCCCCCCAACGCCAGCCTGGAGCCCCAGAACGGGGCCGCCTCCCTGCTTAAAAAAGCCAGGAGGGAGATCGGCTGGTCTCCTTTTGGGTCCATAATGGCTGATCCTGTTCTGTCAGGAGTGAGGCAGAATGGAGGACCCAGGTGCAGGAGTGCAACAAAAGTAAAGTATTTATTCAACAAAAAACAAAAACCAATAGTCCAAGAAACTACAAAAAAAAAATAAATAAATGAATAAATAAATCCACAAAAGTAATCCACACAGAAAGGGAAAAACACAAAGTCCAAAACAAAAAACCAAAAATCCACAGTGTACTTACAAGACGCGAGACAACGCACCAGCACAGACAGGCGTGATGACAAGACTTACATACACAGGGAACGCAACGAGAGGCAGGTGCAGACAATCAGGATAACAAGAGGGAAGGAAGCAAAGCTGAAAACAACGGATACAAGACACACCTTCAAAGTAAAACAGGAAACAGGTGACACAAAAGACAGGGATTGACACCAACTTAACACAGAACATAAAAAGAACCCAAAATGGCTGTCATGGCCGCCCCAGACCATGACAAGTGTCTGTCATCTGTTCTTTTTTCTTGCACCAAAATATCTTAAACAAAATGCAAAGGCTATGCTGCCAATTAAAAGCAAAGTAACTAAGTAAAAAAGGGGACACAAAAAAAGGATGTACAGTGATCCCTTATTTTTCGCGGTTAATGGGGACAATCAAAATCCATAAACTGGAGCCGGAGCCCCCCGAACCTCAATAATGTGTTTAAAATATGTTTAAAAACCGCAAAAAAGTAGAGAGACACTGCAGTGAAACAAGACAAAGACTCAACTGTGGTCTTTCTGTTACCTTCACAGCCTCTGGTCTCTGAACCGTAGTAAAGAAACCCTGATATTGTGCTATTTTTGGCACGTAATTAGCGGCTAAAACGCTAACAACAACAAAACAAAAAGTCTGGTTTTCTCTGCAAAGAACGAGCATTTTATTCTGGCACTGCAGGAACTTGTAACATCACACAGGTTGTATTGTTGGGCTCCTGTCGGTTAACTGAGAATGTAAATCTATACACGCTGGGCTGCTGTTTATGCTCACTCCACTTTTCATCTAACCTTATTTTCTTCTGCCGTCCCACGACACACACACTCCATTACCCATAAGGCCACATCACATCATAAGGCAACTTTCCTAAAGGGGCCAGGCTGGCTCACAGCATTTCTTCGCTGTGAGAGCAGTGAGTGTAAAACATTGCCAGCATAACAAAGCACACTTCTGATAGCGTGTAGTTAAAGTAATTCAATTTTCTTCTTTCAGTGGTTGTGAATGCACAGGTGTTCTACTAAAAATAACACGAGAAGAAAAAAGCTAAAGGTTTAATGATGTCAAATCTTTTATTGTACTTTTACAGACTCATCCAGTCCAACTCCAGTCTCGGCATGTTCCTCTCCAGGGTCTCTGCTTTCCTCTCCTTCTCCCTCCCTGAGCACTCCCTCATCATCATTATACAAAGCTTCATCATCATTCTCAGGAAGCTGTAATCTACTTCCACCAGATTGGGTAGACACTTTTCAATTACCATGGCAGAAGCTCCCTGAAGAGTTAGTACAGAGTTTGGAAGGACAGAAAAGGCCAATGAAGAGAGATGTAAGGATTGTGGTCACCGAAATAATGAAGATTCATAAGAATCCAACCAAACACAACACCACAAAAATAGCAAAAAGAATGGTGGCTAAGTATCCGAAGTCTCTTAAAGATGTTATTGATGGTGACATTATTGGACTTGGATATCATTCCCTGGCAAAGCAACTTCAGTCAAGAGTTGAAAATGTCAAACGACCTGACACACCAAAGATAAAGAAACACAAAGCAGTATCCGATGATGACACTGATGAAATTGCTGCTGAAAAAAGAGTGAGCGTTCAAGACACGTATGGCTGTGTCAACTGGATTGCCGAAACATCTGCCACTCCCCGAGACTGTGGAGAGTCAGTCAAAAAAAAAAAAAAAAAAAGAAGATGTTTAATGAGAGGGACTTCAATTCAGATGCCGTGAAAGAGTTAATCAAGTCTACCTATTTCACACAGCGTAAAGAAATCAATAATGGTGCAAGCATGAAAAACTTAAGCCAGGAATGGCCATTTTTGTTTAAGGAAGTCGGTACGGCAGCACACTTCCAGGAACTGACTGGCATGAGTTTAATCGAAACCTTCCTTGCCAATTGTGGACAAAAAAGGGGGCACGTCTCTTAAACTTTTTCAAACGTGTTGATGCACAGAAACACAAACAAGTCCTGGATGCTCTTCTCAAGATTCAAACTGAAAGGGGTCAGTCCACTGGTTGCTCATAAGAAGTCTTGGTGCTTCTTTTGCTGGCTCATTTTGGTGAGAAGGAAGAGCATACGTTCCATTTTGTTAAGAAGACGAGTATTCCTGAGTAAGTTCTGATGGAGTATGTACCACCAACCCCCTGCCTTATTGTTTGTGGTAAGCAAACTGAACCAAACCTGCAAGCCTTCTCTATTAGTAAACACCCACTTATACTCTCAGCTAGCTTGCTTTCATGTTAGCTTGTATCCCACTTTAAAAATTGAATTTAAGAATTACTGATATTGAAGCCTTTGTCATGAATGTTTATTTTTTATTGATGTTGTTCATTCACAGACTCGTCCTGCTTTGGCGCTGAGACATTTATGTTGAGCATCGACAATGAGATTGTCAATCATTTCCTTTACATCTGCTATCCGCCTGATGTTTGGCAGCTACTACTGCTTCAGTAGCTGTTTCTTTTCAATTAATCCTGAGAAAGGGACCAAAGTTGAGCGGAAGAAAAAAGTGCTTTCAGTCACTTCACTGTTCACTCTGATCTCAGATCTTGCTGACCATGAGTGGACCTTCCAGTGATGTTTAGGGATGATGTAATAAAGGTACACTGCATGTCATATACACTGCAGATATTGTGGAATATTTTCAATGTTTGACAAGAAAAGTTTTACTCAAAGTTTTATGAGATAGATAAATTATCTGGTACAGTTTGTACATGTTCAGCTTTACTGCACTAGTTTTCTACTTTTTGTACTTCATGGAGGAAGTATTATATTAATGATGCCCGATTTGAAAGTATTGCTCCCCTACAGGAATTATTTTATTTTGGTATTGTGAAAATGATACATTGAATGTACACTGATACCACTTTTGGTTAGAATTGTAACAAAAAGAAATGAAGCATACAAGCTTTTTGGCAGATTGTTACAGTTTGAAATGAATAATAAAGAGTTTCTATGTTTAAAATTTTAAAGTGGATATGATTGTGGCTGTTTTGTTAACAATTGTTAATGTAAATTTTCAGGTTAGACATTTTTTTTTTTATGTCAAAACTTTTTTTCACAGTAAAATATCAAATTAAGCACATATTTGAGCTACAAAATCAACATTGTCAATACATTTTTTTTTTTTTTTACTGTAAAAGAAGAAACTGCTTTACCGTAATTTAATGGTATTTTACCGTAAAAATTGCATTTTTTTTTCTTACAGTGTGGGGCTGTGCAATAAAATAAGTAGTGGCGAACCCAGTGGTTGAGATAGCATTTTGTGGAAGTAATTTATCAGAGTCAGATTAAGGCTTTTGGTTATGGCCAACGGTTGGTTTTTGGTGGATCAGGTACCCTTTCGGACAGGTCTCATGGAAATTAATAAGGTAAAAACTGATTCACAAGAATGCTCTCAAATGAAACGCACACACATTTGGCACACAGGAGTGAAACCCAGCTGGAGCTATGGCTGTGGAATTGGAAATTTGTCACTGGCAAACTTTACTATCGTCTCCCGTGGTGCTAAACTGTATCCAAACCATGCACGTATTTAGGCGTCTCCCCACCTCTGCTTCCCACCTGAAGATGTCGCTCCATGTCCTTCTATGAAATCAATGCTTCACGTGTGCGCGTGAGAGCGTGAGCGCGGGGGAGATCGAGACAGAGAGCTGCTGTCTGCCTCCTCTCGGCTCGCGTTGCCTCCGCGTCGCTGCAGTGCTTTGCTGCTCTCCTCTCTGTCTATCTTTTCCGTACCACGCTCTCTGCCTCCTCCTCTTTCTCACCCATATCCTCCACATCCTTTCCCTCTTGCCCGCGGATGCCTCAGCCTTGCACACCCCTGCCACAGCATCCCGGCAAATGGTCGCTCCATCCACAGCAACTCTGGACGCAGGACGCAGCGAGAAGACGCACCGCTCCTGTTTGATCTGATCCGAGCTCACTGCGGATTGACTTGAAAGCGGGAAGCACCAGGAACACCAGAGATCAGAGGAGAAGCCCGACAGGGGCCAGGATTTCATTTCGGTAAGTCAACCCGTGATTCTGTGTACTGAATGGCAGTGAGAAAGGAAGTGTCGGGTTTCGGTCCGTTTATCTGTCCGTCTTGCAATTTGGAAGTGCTCAGGAAATCTGATCCTGACTTCAGAATCATTCATGGGGGATAATTTTAGGAAGCTCTTAGTTTGAGGGTGATGCTCTCCTTTACGTGTTGTTAAGATGTACTTGGAGACGTGTGTCTGAGTCAAAACACAAGATATTTGGCTCCTCGTGACTTCTGACCTAAATCCACCATCGGCTGCGCGTAAAAGTGCTGCCAAGGTGCTCGATTCTCTGTGTAAACAAAAGGGTAGCTTTTAGTTGTTTTCTGCTCACCAGTTGAGTAAATTAACTGTAAGAAATAAAGTTGTTGGTCTCTGGAATACATCCTTGGCAAGATATTATGGCGAAGTATGTAGTTTTGTTTGGCTCCAGTTCTGTGCGGCATTTTACACCCGAAGAATTAATGAAATGTCAATTTTTCTGCAGGTTTCTGGATTATGAGGTTTACAGGAATACAGCTCGACTCCATACATTTCTCGTAGTCTTACTTGCACATTGATCAATAGCCATTTCCAGGAGGGGGGGTAGAGTGCTGGTCGTTTGTCAAGGGCATGCATTATATCCAGAAGATGATGTGGAGGAGAGCTTGGGCTCTGGGGCGCAGACATGCAAGGAGTAAAAGTGGGTTTCTGTTTAGAGTCCATGCTCTACATCATGGACATCTCTTTCTTTTTTTTTTTTCTTTTGACCTGTGTTGCTTTGAAACTAAGACTTTGAGCTGAGACAGCAGAACAGACAGCTTCCTCTGTGCCAGGTAAGCAGCTGCTAGACAAGGAGAATGCAATCACATGTAATTCCCCTCAAACTGACCTCTGGTGGAGGAAAATGAGGGCGTAGATTTGTTTGTACCACAGACAACATCTGCTCAATCTGTCTCAACTAGCACATTATCCATTTTTCCCAGTACTTCAAAAGATGACAGTGTAACACTCTTCTTACCCCCCGAGCCACACATCTTCAAGAGCTTCACTAGGTTTTTTCATTGTTGAAGAAGAAAGAGTATTACAAAGGGCCTATCACTGTGGGAACTGTCTCAACAGTTCTTGTAAAATCTCCCTTTTTCACTCATACACACCATCCTCTCTCTAAATTTCCTAAAGATTAGCTTCTTTAATGTCCAGTGAATGTGTCCAGTGGGCATGAAAAGCCTCGTCCTTCATCGCTGACACAGATTAAGCTAATTCACACAGCAGCACAGGCCTAATGCCTAATCACTATGCTGTGTTGGCAGAACAGAACAGTCTTTATAGTGGGGTAGCTGAGAGATGGAGGGAGCAAAGGGGGGAAAGCTAGCCGCCGGAGCCTATTGATCGGGCGGAGAGGATACTGGCAGACGTCCACAGGATGGAGTGCTGACGACAGTCCAACAAGCTGCCATGATGAGCCTGGCCCGACAGTCGCTTTATACGCAGAGTAATGCTGACGTGAGAGGAAGAGTTTGAGTTGAAGTTATCCTGATTTTGGCAGAGCAGGGTCAGAAAGGATTTGAAAAGGGCTGCAACTGTTATGAAGAGATATTTTTAATCATCAGAAAGGGAAAGCTGGGTTTCGTTTGTTGCCTTGATGGTGGAGCAGATTAAATATGCTACCATGCTGTCACCATTAGTCTTGAGGCTGAACCATAAAACATTAAATGGGTGAAGACAGAGTTCAAGAGGAACTCTGAAACATGTTGGGTTTTTGGCCTTGACTTGCGCCAATTACACATTTTTATATCAGCATTGAAGTGTAATTTTGTAATCAAATTTTGTGTTCTACTTACAAGACAGATATCTTTGTTTGGGATTCACAAGTTTCAAAACTTTTTCATAATTCACATGAGATTATGAGCCGTGTATGGAGAGCGCTGGCACAGTCCTCAACCAACCGGAGGACCACCAGGACCCACAGCACCTCTCTGCCAGGGTCCAGGGTTCTGGCCTTTGACTTCAACAAAAAATGAGTAAAGGAAAAAAAAAGCTTTAGGGAATCACTTGACGTAGAAACAAATTTAGGAGCTGGAACACGAACAGTATTCCTAGTTAATATATGTTACAATCCCTTTAATCTTTTACTACTAAAAACAACTAAAGCTATAGAAGAGTGAAGTATTAGTATCTTTATGTCTGTGAGCTCTGTTTTTTTTTTTTTTTTTTTTTTCACTATAGATGCTTAATGTTTTCTTCGAAAGATTAACTTTGAGCAATGTCTGTTGGCCTCAGGCAACTTGCTAACATTTGATCCACAATGGCGGACTTAATTGATTGCATATTCATGGGAATGGGGTGGGTGTTAATTGGCAACCACAATGTGCCCTTTCATCAGATAACTTGATGCTCGTGTTGGTTACAAGATGCTTATGAGCTTTGTTGATGGACAGTTTTACAAAGATGCCATTAAAGTGGAATTGTTATATGATCACTTACATGTTCCACACCATTAAACTTGTAATATCACTCTTCTCCTCAAGAGTGCTGTGCAGTGTACTTAATGTGTTCTAACCCCACACATAATATTCTTTGTTTTTAAGTTTGCCTCTGTGGGTCAGTCATGGAGTTGCCTAATTATCTTGTGTGTATTATTACTCAGAGTAATTTTAAAACACATTGGTGCCGTACGCCATAAAGAATACACTGATCATGGATGGGATACTGCAGGATCAGGTCAGAGTCAATTCCAGCTTTTTAGAAAAAATAGCAGAATAGCAACATCATTCCAACCAGCTTTCTACGGATTATATGTCTGGTTGATGAAAAAAGACAATGTTTAACAAGCCACCTGTTTGAAATTTGAAAGCATTAAGAACTTGGAGTCCACCTCATTCCCAACATTACTGAATCGTCTTACACACTAATGTATAATCAATGTAATATGTAGACGATCACTGCTAAATATGTTGAGGCACAACATCCAGATCTTAATGCACAGTAATGTTCATAAGAAACAAATGCAGTACTTCCTCACCTCTGATCTTTAAACCAAATTGACTATGGATGACTGAGCTGGCGTTTCTTCATTCTGGTTGCGTTCAGCTAGAGTACCCTTTTTTAATGCCAAAGAGGATCGAAGTACACCAACACTGGCCTTGAAGGGGACACAGAATCTCTCACTGAAAAGATGTCTGCTCAACCTTGATCCTTTTGTTTGCTTGGAAGGAATAGAAGTTTTAATGAAATCACTTTTTCAGAGCTGTTGTTGGAAAAGTCTTGCATATCTGTTTTTTTTTTTATGTATTGTATTTTGTTGTGCTTGATTGTACTCATCGATGCTTCCACAGGCTTTTGTCTAGTTTCCCATCCTTCTAAAATACACATGATTTCTAGATGTTACATTTCATTGTGCTTTGTAAATGCCAGATAGGTTGTTGGATAGTTTTTAACTTTTTTTTTTTTTAATCTCACAAGCAACAATGGTTGATGATTTCTCAGTTGGATCTGAGCAATGGTTCCAGTGGTACACTACATCATGTAAATTGTGTGCAGACCCATCTAACTTGTTCACCCCACCAGTTTAATAATGGTCCGGACTTGCATCTTACAGATATTCACAGTGTGAGATTTGCAAAAAATAGCTCATTTGTCTAACTTTCAAATGTAGAATTAGGCTATCAGCTGGTTCATGGTACATTTTTTTCAATCCACAGGTTTATAGTATTCTTAGCATTTCTCATAAGACCATTGGTTGTGTTGTATTTCTTGGAGCTTATCAGTGGTGTTGAAGCAACTGGTCTGGAAATAAAATCAATTTTGCACTTGTTTTTGATACCTACGCTTACTTGAAACTGTACCAATAACCTTTGTAGGCTTTCTGGTGAATATGATCCTTTTTTTTAATGTTTGCCTATCTCCTTGATGTATCTTTATCACATCCGTTGATGTTTACATTAAAGCCAGAAAAGACAGATTCTTTGTCCCTTAATGGTGAATGAAGGGGATAGTATTTTTTTACTTTACTGTAACTAAGAATGGACTACAACTGGGATAATGTGCTGTTATTTGTTGAAGGTTTCGGATACGCAGAGCTCTGTGATATCATAGACCACACCACAGAGTTAAAATGCTGACTCCGGCCCCTATGAGCTTTTACAGAAAGGTATAAGGACATGGTTGAATGGGAGCTGTTACATTAAATCTCTGACCAAAACATGTTACAGACATTTCAAAAAAATACTTAAGTAAATGGAAAGTAAAAGTTGAAAAAGAAATGTCTCGTTTGCTTACCTGTCAGGTATCTTCTGAGAAAGCTTTGTCAAGCTCAGGTGGCACGCAAGCATTTAGCCCACTTGAGCTTTGTTGAGCACTGGATGTTCCTCTCAGGAATATATCCTATTTTTTCAGTGTATATGAAGAATACACTGAGAATATGAGTTGTTCCATTTTAACGATACTTTGGATTTATATCTCGATTTTCACTGTTGCCACATGTAGTAAAAATATATTGCCATACAGTACTAGTAGGTGGTAAAAGGTAAAACTGTTGAGTTGCTGTGTATTGTGTTTCACAGTGATTAATGAGAGTGGGACTTTGAGGGGCGCAGCAGGGAGAAGACAGAGAGTGATGGGAGAGATAGTGATGAGTCGGAATGAGTCCAGCAAAGCAGCAATATGTGCTTGGGAGAGAAAAACACACACAGAGAGGGGACTGTGTGGATGCCTGCTAGTGTGTCTCCGCTGCCGACTTTCCTCCCATCTCCTAATGAGCTCGCTGCAGATGGGACTCCCTCTGTCAGCCCACTTCCCTTCTCTTTCTCTCTCTATGCCATTATCTACTTACACTTTCACATTTTAGTTTGATAAAAAAAAAGAAGTGCAAATAGATTCAATACAGAAACGAAAGAAGAAAAAGAAGATAAAGGGAATAGGTGATGTGACAAAAAGCATTTGGAGAGCATTGCAGGGAGGCAGGCGGGCGAAGGGATTCACAGGAAGTGGTAAACTGTTAAGAAGATGGAGGAGGTGGGGTGTAAAGGGAGGAGTGGAGGTTGAGAAGTGAAACAGACTTATAATCAGTGAGATGGGAAACTAGAAGAGAGGCCAGAATTATTGATTTCAAAAAAGTGACAGAAAAGTGTGAGAAGGAAGCAACACGATGTGAGAATGAAAACCACAGAACTGCAACATGCTGTACTTATCAGTTTCAGTGTCCAAAAACAAAAATATTGTGGAATAAAAACAATTGAGATGTGTTTTGGACAGGTCCTACAGTGAGAGCTATATGCCAGTTGTTGCCTCACCATGACATTGGGTCTGTGCCTGCCACACTATACTTGCAAATCTGAATTGATAATTGGCTCAGCTAGCCATGTCTGCCAGAGCTAATTGAGCATCAAAGCAAAGCCGTAGCTGGAGCACAGATCATCCTGATTTCCCCCGGCAAATGTGTAGCCTAGAGCTGGTTTGTGCATGTATGACTAGCATGCAAGCATGTCTGTTTTTCAGCTGGTGTGGATGTGCACATTTGTGACCTTTATTACATATATGAATGACTGTAATTAGATTTCAAATGTGGCTCAGGGTTCTTGAGTTCATGTAAGAGTGTCAGGGTATGTGCAGATATGCTTGTTTGTGGCTACATCAAGTACAAATCATTTTGTGCCTGCTTCTTTTTGAAATACATTGCTTCTTCACTCTCTGCCTAGCAATTTAGATTCAGTGGTTGCTGATTTAAGCACCAGATTTTTGCTCTTTGTTTGTATGATTTTGCACTCTGACCCTTTGGGGGGAAAGCTGTCTCTGAAAACTCTTGCAATTAAACAGTTTGCCTGCATGGCTCGCTCACAGCAAGTGTTACCATTGTAAGGACCTTATGTGCTGGATAAAACGCTATAGCTAAAGTGAAAGAGAAAAAGAAAAAATAGACCTTAGATAATGACATGTTCTATTGAAGAAAATGGGGAGGTCTATTATTATTGCCTCCTTTAGTCACCTATATTGGCTTGATGTAAGTATAGCAACAGCAACATAGTATTATCTCTCTGACTGGTCAAGTAGGTAATGATATGTTAGATGAGATACAGCTACCTGTGGCTGAATGAATGACTGTGTCTTTATTTATTCATTTATTTTTTCAACACATACTTCCTTTGTTTGCTTAAGGAAAGAAAACTCTTTTGAGTCTGCAGCTATCATTACATGCCACCAGCATGTTGGAAAAAAAGGGTGTCTAATTACAATAAAAAGGTCAAACAAATAAAGATAAAAATTAAATGTCAAACCATTTCAACCTGTTTCCAGTAGTATATTTATAAGCAGTCAAACAGATTATCATGAAACGCTTTAGACAAATAGATTAATCAAACTTTCATCTTCTTAAACATCTAAAAAGTCCTGCTGCTGCCTAACAGTGATAGCAGGAATGATTAGTAGTTAGCCATCTTAGCAGGAGTGTGACAATGTGTACTGGAGAAGACTAGTGGTGGTCCTCCGACCCCCCAGGCTCTGGCAGACGGGTGGTAGCTCATGAAGTAGTTGAATCAAACCACTGTGCCCAGGCGTGGTTTACTCACGTGACTAGTGACGTTTGAAGGACTTTACCGCCTCATTTGGTATCCAAACCCTTTCACTGGTTCGGTCGTTTTAGCTCAAATAGGTGAAACGACTCACAAGTAATGTGAGAGGGACATCACGAAAACCACAAGTCTTGCAACAATGTTGGGTGGGTTTGATTCTGAACAGAGCTGGGTGTTATTTAGCTCATCTATAGGCTACTCGATTACTGAGGAATATGACGCGTACGGGGGCAGACCTCTTCTGCTATGGCTGCTTTCAGTTAATCCAGACAAAGTAGACAGAATCACTGTTTGTCTTGTCAGTGTGGATGAGAACATATAGCCTGGAATTTCTTGTGAGGTTCAGCATGTCAACATTCTTCCCAGTTTTGGGAAGACCCTTGCACTGAACCAGTAGGAGCATTTCATTTTATTTTTTTCAAACCCAGAAGCTCCAAATGCAGCAGTAACGACTGGTTTTCGACTGGTGCTGTCATCTCGAGGTAACCCCCCTTAAACATTTGAAATGAGATCACATCTGACCTACTGAACACCCACTATTCAACATTGTTTAAGCTATAGAATATGATTGATAGCACAAAATGTCTGGCTAAGTATATAGCTATAACAATCTTGCATGCAAAACAAGAAACAGTCTTAAACATGAGTTCATATTTATTTTATATTTTATTGTGCCAGCTTGGAACCATACAACCATGTAGTGTAGTCGAACAGGAACGTGCATGGTGAATCAAATCCCAAACAATCCATGAACCGATTGATTGCACCTCTCGATTGCCCTTCATTTTATCGAAACGCTAGATGACATACTCAAGCAAGTAATGAACCCTTTTTTGGATAGTGTTGAAGCTTCAACAAAGCCTCAAACGGCTGCTACTAGAGCAAACAAACACAAGCACTGTCGGGGCAGGACTAACAGGTCAAAAAACCAAACTACTAACGCGAGGAGGAAACAGAAACCAAAAACACTAATCATCAGAATATCCAATAACAGGGACATGGCAGGATGATGGCACAGGGTGACCAACAGGACGGACTGGCAGGGAAAAAGGGAAAGATAGGACTTTATATACTGACAGGGGCTGACGAGACACAGATGTGAACAATCAGGAGGGACTTAACAAAGCAGAAAACTGACTTTTAAAGTTAAAACAGGAAATAAAGTTAACAGCACCCCAAAAAGAACACAAGGAATAATGGAAAACAAGACTAAAATCAGGAGAACTAAAAAAAATCCAACACAACATGAAGTGTAACATTTACTAACGCATTGTGTTATTTTTCACCTTATGTTTTGGCGTGAGGGCAGAAGAGTGACGGTGATTAAGCACCCTTATAGTTTTTACACATTTTCGATCCACAGACCAAGCTTTACTAAAGCCATCAGATAGAGTTTAGAATTTTTAAACAATTTGCACACCACAGCTAATTGAAATCTGGAGCAAAGCCACTGAAAACAAAGTGAGACTGTATCTCATCATCTGTGTCATGTACCAACACTAAATTTTGTACGTGGAGTCAGTGACCTTTCGTGAGGTTGTCCAAAACAGTTTACATCATTTGACCGTTGTGTGGCTCCGCAGTAAGAAAAAGAAAGGAAAGCGCTTACATTTATGCATTCAATACAATCAGATCATGTTGGCATGGCAACTGTGCCTTGCTGAACTACTTGCCCCCCCTTAATGTTCACTGTTGTTATAATTCAAGTTGAATCTAGTGATCAAAACCAGATAGTTATTTAGTGAAAAACACTAAAAATGGTAATGATAAAAACACTTGTCTCTTTTGCAGTTTGTATTTGTCTAATTTTTTATCTTTATTGCAGAAATGGGCCATTATGTGATTTCAGAACTGTCATATATTGTGGATTTCACCATTATTATCAATATTTTCAAAATAAATGGGTACTTCTATCAACTAAAATCTATATTGAATTCTCAAAAGCTTAGATGGTTTTTCCTTACTTTCCCTTTCAGTAGACCTCGGGTAATATCTGATCCGCCACTGTCTCACACAAACAGAACTCACTGATCCTGATCAGCTGTGCATTATTGTGACTACTTCCATCTGTCAATCAAACTGTTTCTCACTTCTCTGGAAAATGGATGTGATGGAAATGGAGGAAAAGAAAGAGACGGGCAGAGATAGGGATCAGATCGATATGGCCCTTTTATGGATTGAGCCACCTCAGTTTATTGCCCCGGCGTGATGGTTTTGTGTGGGTGAGGATTTGTGTCTCCTTGGATCAATGGAGTAAAAAAGTAATGCGTATAAAGACAGAAATAGAGGGTCATTGGTGATCAGAGGCAGCAAAAGGAAGCAGTCAACAGGAGAGAAAGACAAAACAGAGGGTGAGGGCTGTTTTTGGCATAGAACAGTAGGTGACATAGGTAACAGTAACCACCTGTGGATCACAGATCAAATGAGGAAGTTGAGAGAGGATTTATCTGTTCAGTTCCAGCATGTGTGGGAGAAGAACAGAAGAGAGAAGAAATTATGTTTTGTCCATAGGGTGTTTTATTAGGTTGTTTATTGATGTGTGTTGACAGCAGAGCTAAACCCCGGAGTCAGGCCTCAGCTCTCGCTGTCCACAATATTTGATTTCATTTCACAGTCCCTGAGCTAACAAAGGCAAATTTCTAGTTTAGCGACACAATGTGCTTTTTTTCTGAGTGAAACTCATGTTGGTGTAAACTCAATATGATCTGTCCTGGTATCTGGCATGTTTATTTATTCCAACTCCTCCTGGGGTATTCTTTGTCATGTACAGTTGCAACAAATTATTACCTTTTTTTTTTTTTTTTAGAAACAAATTTCTTCTTTGGGACAAAATACGCAACTTTTTTTTTATCCTTCAGATAAAATATTCAACACCATAAAAAGCTATTCAGGAATAGTAATTCATGGCTGCAAAAAGGACATGTTTTGTTGTGTCACTAGTGGTGGTCCATGAATTATATATCACAGATCTGAAAGAAACGCTTCACATTTAGATCCATAAGTTAAAAAACAGGATGAAGGAAGGTCTTCTCAGAGCTCAATGCCCTTGATTTACTCTCACCATATTCTGCAAAACTTGTGAAGAGTTAGTGATTTAAAAAATCTATAAATTAAAGTATTGAAAAAAAAAACCCTTCCAAACTACAAATCAGTCCATTAAATTACCCATGATTGCTGAATAATCATTTAAAGTTATAGTCATAATTAAAGGTGGGGTAGGAGATTTTTCTTTTTGTTTTGTTTTATTGGTTAAAATCTTTTTTGTTTTTACATTCTGATAATAAATGATTAAATAAGGGTTCTGAGATTAATATGAAAAACATCTGTCATCTGTGGAGGTTGGGACACTCCATGAGAGAAATTATTTTATTCACCAGTTCTGCTCACCAACTGTTCTTCCTGCTAGTTTCTTGCATGTGAGGTGTTGTGGGTAAGCTGGAAGAGCCAGAATTGCCTGTTAGTTTGTTAGTGGCATAGCAAACAAGGTCGAGAATGCATGAAGTAAAGTCAACAATTGATATTGGTGTGGTGTTTCCTTAATGGTGACCAGTGTTGGACAAGCTGGTTCTGGGATGAATTATATTGCATGTTAGTTACTGTCATTTCTGTATTGTAAGGTGTTATGATTGTTTTGTAGTATTTTTGACTTTCTTTAACCAAAGTAACAGCAGAAGTGTGATCAGGCACTCTAAAATGGCTAAAATGTAGTTCATCTATCTATCCAGACTATCATGACTGTGCATCATCCGTGATATAATGGACACAGTGAAAGCTCCTCATGGACGCTATGTAGAAGATGGACCTGTAAGGGGAAACAGGTATGGTGCTCAGTGACCTTTGCTATGGGTGCGTTGAGCCCTGTGTGTTGTTTGGGACAGATGTTTAACTTGTTAAATCCTTTAATCTCAACCGTGGAACTACAACAACAGGAAAAATGATACTGGAATGTCTTTTGTGGGGAACATCAAACTATTAGAGAGCGACCCATATAGATAATGAGAAGAAATAAAGCTGAAAGTTGTAGGTCGTGGTTGTAATTGTGGTTGCTGTCATCACCCATGGGAAGCTACAGTGCAAGCAAATCCTAGGCAAAGAAGGGCTATGCCATAGGCTGTGTAGTCCATGTAACGTGACGATTTTTACTGGTGTAGAATGCATTTGTGTTTTCTGGAGGCGTGATTCTGTCGGCATGCTTTTTGAGGTTAGAAGTTAGAGTCTGAGCGTTTTGTTTGAATGCTTTTAAAATTCCTCTGTTCTTGCAAGTCTTCCGGGTATTACCTACTCCACCTTTAAGGTGCTTTACTGAGCATCATCAAGATTGCAGAATTGTATACTACTTTGAGCCTTAAGTTTTGCATGTGTTAAGTGACATTCCTTTTCAGATTAGTGACAAAGACAAGAAAATGTTTGTTATGAAACACATCAAAGTCGATATATTTGTCTTTGAGATGAAGCAAAATTCTTAGATTCAAATGGTAGGGGACAAGGGTGGAAATGTCAGAAGAAATGTTTTCTTTGCAGGCTAGACCTATTAAATTCAAATGAATAAATCAAATGAATTAAGAGCATAAATATAAAGCAAGTTGTGACACTCCAAGTTGTTTAAAGTATTCATAGATAAAAAAAGAATGTTTTTTGAGAGTTAACTCCCTGACTTGCTCAGTGTTCTACATATTCCTTACACCAGAATTGTCCCTAAGTTTTAGTTTCAAAATGGATGCTAAGAAGTGCACAGAAACCTTGTATTAAATGCCACAAAGTAGTTATATGTTGAATGTTGCATTATTCTCATTTAGCATCAGATTGCCTCGTAATAGTGTTTGATGTTTCTTCTTAATTCTCTGTTATCTCCTGCTGGGTATGCTGTACAGATTTCAACTATGACCAGACTCTAAAAATGCAAGAGCACATTAATTTCGCTCATCTGTTTTCCTGTGCGGGTTGCATCTGCTATGTATAATTCATCAAGTAACTCTCCGTTGATATTATCCGCATATAAATTAACTTAGATATTGTGCAGCTCATGAATTTCTAACAACATATGCACACTGCAGCACCACAGATGTGCATCAGCTGCGCTGTCTCTTGCTTGTGAGAAATGGAGTGAAAACCATTTATGTTTTGGAACGTTTTCAGTTGTCAAATGGGTAAATAAAAAATTGGCTCATGAACTTTTTGTGAAATGTTCATAAAGTAGATCTTCCTCGCACTGCCAAGTGTACCAATTATGGCTGGAATGTGTTGATGTGTTTTGAGATTCAGTGGATATCCTTGTAGCAGACACCAAGAACTGAAAGGAGAACCAAGTGTTTGTTTGTGTTATTACTGTTTGATGTACAGACTTATAAGAAGAACTCATGGATCCAGATTAAATAAAAAATGTGAAGGTTTGAAGAAGGAAGATCAATTAAGACTCACTGTACAATACATTATAACAATGTCGTGATGGTTGTACTTTGTAATTACAGTAAGTTTTTATTGGTTTTAAGTATATTTGAGTAATTTGCATAGGTAAATGTGCTTGTTTTTGAGAATGTTTTAAACAAAACAAACAAATTTTGCCTCCGGATTCTTTCTGATAAACAACAGTCAGTTGCAAAGACAAGATACCCCTCGCTGTTGTTTAAGCCAATTAGGCTCAAAATCTGCTGGGTTTGTGCTTGTGCCAGCGATTTGGAGTGAAAGTCTCTATCTGTCAAAGAGAGGCCTTTGAAAGGGACTGAGAAAAAAGGCCTCACTGATTCCCAAAAAGTGCATAGAAATCAGCAAACTCACACAAAGCACCACTTCTGTCACTCTCATCTCTTTGTTTCTTTCTTGGCTTTTTCCTCTGTGGACTGCAGATAGACAAGCTGATACACATTCCAAAACTCAGAGAAAAACACTTCATCATAACTGCAATAAGAATTCACTTTGCAGCTAAAACACTGGTGTACACACACACACACACACACACACACACATTCACGTGCGCGCACACACAAAGAAATAAAGGGGGCCAGGAAAGTTTGGATGTGAGGGGACTAAGTTGGTTATCTGCTGCTGCCAGTTTGCTGATGTGATATTAATTTTGATTATCTGACCTGCACTGCAGACATTGGATGATGGAGTATGTTTCCTCAGGGAAACCTTGGCTCAGAGAGGTTTTCATTCTGAAGTGGACTATATATTCCTCTCCATTAGGGTGAAAAAAAAAAGATATTGATTTTAGAGACAGACTGTGGAAAGCTGGGGCTTACATTTATTGGGGCTAGGAATGTAATCTGTACTGTTATTTTTTGCTAGATGGGCAGTATTAAGAGTTTTCAGTAAAGCTCACATTTGAATTTTCACTTTATTGGATGTTGGGTCAGAGACAGCACTGTAATGATTTTTCGACGATATTCGCTACTGAACTGGCCCTCATGGACTTCAAAGGCAGACATTACCTTCAAACAGTGTGTTTTGAGCCAGAAGGATTTTAGTTAACTTTACTTCTCTCACTTCTTTTTTTCATTAAAAATACTGTTTTAATGTGATTTATTTACAAAGTCGACCAAATATATACTGACAATCTGTAGTTTGTATAATAAGAAATAACAATTATGTTCATTTGTATTCTGTTAAAAGTAAAAAAAAAAAACGGTACCTGGATATCAAATTTCTCTTCACAAGTGCGTGACAAGTGTTTTGATCTATGGCATAATCAGGGATCACAAGGTCCAATGAAGCCAAAGGCACATTTAGGTATCTGACTTTGATCTTTTGGAGGTTTTAAGCCCACCAGTCAGTAAAGCCCTAAACTGTTATGACTTGCAAGGGGAGGTGTTGAGCCAGGAGTGGAAGTTTTTAGATCTTGTCCAGTGTTTCAAAGGGTTACATCATCACCAGTCTACCGGGAGAGTGTTGCAACAAACCTTGTTTTAACAGGGGATCGATTCCCTTTTCCTCCGTGTAGTGAAATTTTGATGGATCTTGAAGTAAAGGTTGTGAAGGAGACATGTATGTACAACAACCTTGCTCAGGCCCACATTTCTATATAATGTGGGATGTTCTCCAGTCATGCTGTGCAGCAAATTGAAATTTCATTTCCTCACGGGACGCAGGCAAGAGTTACTATTTCTCCCATTAAGACACATTCGCCATGACACCACCAACATCTCCAGTGGAGGCTGCCGCCCTCTGCCTCATGCCAGGAAGTGGACATTTTTCCCGCTGGTGTGGACTGAGTGGTGGTCTCTCCATGCACAGTTTGGCTCATACACACTTTGTTAGTGTTTATGTGATCTACAGTCATACATAGACATGCTCAACAAATTGAATGTGGAAAACATACACCCACTGTTTTTGCCACATACACAACAGGGTAAATTGTGGGTCAGCAGGTTACCAGCAAGAGTCTACATAGCCTTCAGGGTCCAGTCGTATGGGAACTATGGCAACTGCTAGCCCTTTGGCTTTGGTCTCCATGGAAATATAGATATCACATACTAGAATGAAGTAATACACAATAATGGTGCAGCAGAGGGAGGGGATTAAACCTTGTGAGGTACACATCAAAGTACAGCAAGTACTGATTCTGTTTGATCAATAATAGAGTAATATGACAGTAAAAACTGTGCGCATTAGAAGGGAATCTGCAGAGCATGTTTTTGTTCTGACAATGCAAACAAGTTTGAGAAAGGTGTATTTTTGTCTCCTTTATTTTATGCTGCATTTACTGTCTCTCATTCTAGTGAATTCTCAAGAAATCTGTTTTTCAAATGAATTTTCCTCATGAATTTAGTCAGTTGATGAAGGCTTGTGTGAGAAAACCCTAACAGGCAGAAAATTAGTGAGGAGGGAACTGATGTATCATTCATTATCAAACTGGGATCATTTTGTCCAGTTGGAGGGGAAATACAAATGTGAATTTTACATTTTCCTTTTAAGAAGCATCCTGTCATGCATGCAAGTGAGAGAATGAGAGCAGGCAGAGCGTATCATGAAGTAACCTATGATTGCTCAAAATCTCTGAGGCAACTGTGTGGTCAAAGCAGAATCAATAATGTCGTTAAATGGCAGGCTACCAGTAAAAAAGAAATATAATCAGATGAATATATCTCTGAGTTGCTGTGGTAGTTGTGTATTGCATGTACGCTGTACAGGATGATCAAAAAAAAAAAAAAAATCAATATGCTCCTTGATGTTAATCTAGAAAATGCATTCATTCAGAAGTGTCAAAGCTGAAATTAGATAATATGCAGCCAGTCATGGTCAATCCTAGACGGAGGTAGGCGCAGAGCTATTCCCCAAGGCATTAAATCAACATTCAAGTGTTTATCATGAATCATGTCTTGCATGTGTGTCAACAAGATCATGCTGTTAATTTTAGCTAATTTATTTTTTTATTATTTATAATTTTTTTTTAAATATTTCATCAGGTGTTTTTTTATGATGATTTATAAGTAATTTCTAAAAAATAAATAAATAAATAAATTCAGTGTCTTCTTATTAGGGTTTGAAAAAACAAACAAAAACAAAGGCAAATGGTTGAAAAGTAGGTTGGTAATCTGGATTCAGTAATCTGAAAGTCTTCCATTATCTTCACAGCTTTCTACCTGTTGCTGTTAAATTCGAATTTCTCCCATCTATAATTGTCCCGCTGACTTTTTGTGGTCAGTGTTTGGGATGGTCCATATTTAAAGAGAACTCATGACAGAGGGACAAATAAGAAGCTGCAAATAATTTCTTCACACCCTCATGCAAAATGCCAACAAAATGCTAACAACCATCAAGGCAATGCTGTGGAAGGAAGATTCTCTGGTTACCTGTGCCTGCATGTTACCTGGTTCATTTTAAAGTTAGTCAAAATGGGTGATATTGTGGAGAAAGGAAGAGATGGAGAGAGATTACATACTTTGGCTGAGAGAAGTTAAATTATTCTGCTGAGTGCAAGATCTGCTAATTAACAAAGTGTCATCTGACCCCCTGCATTAATTAATTTCTTTTTTTGCCCATATTTTAAAGTAAACAAATTACAGCAGTTTCAAATACACTGTTTATTTTATGTAATCATAAGCAGTTAGTTTTACAACTCGCAATTGATAATAAAGATTCACTATTATCTTAAAACCCCTTAAAAACATGGGTTGTTAACACCTGTGGTGACAGATTTGATTAGAATACAGTTATGAGAGCAGAAATGGATTGACATATTATTTTTTATTGGCTAGTCCCAGTATGCATAAAAACACATTGCTGAAGTTAAAACGCAGCATTTCTGCATACTTTGTAAAAGACAGGCACAGAGCAGTCACTAATACTTGATGTATCCTAAACCAGATGCTACCTGGGGCAGCAGTAAGTAAAGTTCATGTATTTTCTAATTTCCTGCTCTGGTCTTGAATCGCAACGTTATTACTTTTAACCATCATTCATTTTTTTTTTCCATGTGATTTTCTTTTAGATTTCATAGCAACTCATTAATTCCTCTTTATTTCAAACTTGCTGCTGTTTCCTTGCCAACCACTTTTTGCCAAAAGAAATTTGCTTATCATCAGCACTATATTGAGATTATCACCTGGGGGATGGGTGTCATTTTGTGTCAGTGTTTGTGTAAAACCCCTGATACTGTCCTTCTCCTGAAAAGCACTTTGAGACACTCAAAGTATTTAAATCAACCCAATGCTCTATAACCTTTAGGAGACCAAGCAGTAGCATAGCTTCAAGGTCAATTATTCGTCTCTCGCTTTCAAAATCAAGCAATGTTTCTTTCTGTGCGTTTCTGTGAAAATGTCACCCCCGCATACTCTCTCTCTCTCTCTCTCTCTCTCTCTATCGCTTAAAGTGTCTGTTATTCTAACAGCAAAGAGCCTGATCCCACCTTTGAGGCATTTGTGGAAAGAAAGTAAAAAATGAATGCAGTAACATTTAAAACGCACAGGCTAGATTTGACACTGCATATACTTGGATCCCATTCCATTTTAATGAACATAATGCTTTGTTCCTGCTGTGTGTTAGAAGCTTTGATTGTGTGGAAACTTGCTTACAAAGCTGGAGTCAGGAGTGAGGAAAAGCCATACTCCAACCTTGTTCGCTTTATTCAGATCAGACAGAACACTTGGTGTCTGGCGAACATGTGTATTCACAAATGTTCACGGTTTCTGTACCCACACGGTGAGACAGGCTAACCCGTTGCCCCAAGGCCTTTTGGCTTGTGGACAGGGACACAGAGCTCTATTGTTTTCTCTGTGATTCAGTTATTACACAGAGATTAACACTGTGAAACTCTTCTGTGCCACCCAGGAGCTTTGGACCAAGAGGGAGCTCGCACTAAACGCCTTTATCTTTTCTCCTTTTTCCTCCTCTATTTCCCTCTTTTGTCTGTTTCTCTCTACTCACTCCATTTCACAGGCCCTCTGACACGCACACACATACACACGCGTAAAAACAAGTGCACAGATTTGCACTTGACTGCTTACATTTAATAAACCATTGGCAGACAAAGAGTCTGGAAACATGGTGCGTGGACACACACACAAACACACACACACTCACATAGCTCGTCCACTGGTCTGGAGGAATTTGTTCTTAGCTTGATAAAGGAGAATAGGAAGCAACATTAGAACAGAAATGCCTGCACAGCATCAGTGTTTCTTCACATACACACATACACACGTGGACAAAATTGTTGGTACCCCTCAGTTAAAGAAGGAAAAACCCACAATTCTCACTGAAATCACTAGAAACTTACAAAAGTAACAATAAATAAAAATTTATTGAAAATCAAATAATCAAAATCAGCCATCACTTTTGAATTGTTGATTAACATAATTATTTAAAAAACAACTAATGAAATAGGGCTGGACAAAAATGATGGTACCTCTATAAAAGATTGAAAACTATTTGATCAGAGTGACATGATTAACTCAGGTGTGTCCTTTAATTGACATCACAGGTGTTTTTCCAAACTCATAATCAGTCAGTCTGCCTATTTAAAGGCAGACAAGTAGTCACTTTGCTGTTTTGGTGAAAAGGTGTGTACCACCTGAACATGGACAACAGAAAGCGAAGGAGAGAATTGTCCCAGGACATCCGAAAAAAAAATTATAGACAAACATCTTAAAGGTAAAGGCTATAAGACCATCTCTAAACAGCTTGAAGTTCCTCTGACAACAGTGGCTCATATTATTCAGAAGTTCAAGACCCACGGGACAGTAGCCAACCTCCCTGGACGTGGCCGCAAGAGCAAAATTGATGACAAATTGAAGAGACGGATCGTTCGAATTGTATCCAAAGAGCCCAGAACAACCTCCAAAGAAATTAAAGGTGAACTCCAAGGCCAAGGTACATCAGTGTCAGATCGCACCATTCGTCGTTGTTTGAGCCAAAGTGGACTTCATGGGAGACGACACCACTGCTGAAAAAAATCATAAAAAAGCGAGACTGGAATTTGCAAAAATGCATGTTGACAAGCCACAAAGCTTCTGGGAGAATGTCCTTTGGATAGATGAGACCAAACTGGAGCTTTTTGGTAAGGCACATCAACTCTATGTTCATAGACTCAAAAAAACCAAGCATACGAAGAAAGAAACACTGTCCCTACGGTGTGAAACATGGAGGAGGCTCAGTAATGTTTTGGGGCTGCTTTGCTGCATCTGGCACAGGGTGTCTTGAATGTGTGCAAGGTAAAATGAAATCTGAAGACTATCAAGGCATTCTGGAGAGAAATGTGCTGCTTAGTGTCAGAAAGCTTGGTCTCAGTCGCAGGTCATGGGTCTTCCAACAGGACAGCGATCCAAAACACACAGCCAAAAACACCCAAGAATGGCTGAGAGAAAAGCGTTGGACTATTCTAAAGTGGCCTTCCATGAGCCCAGATCTGAATCCCATTGTGGAAGGAGCTGAAACATGCCATTTGGAGAAGACACCCATCAAACCTGAGACAACTGGAGCATTTTGCTCATGAGGAGTGGGCCAAAATACCTGTTGACAGCTGCAGAACGCTCATTGACAAATACAGAAATCGTTTAATTGCAGTGATTGCCTCAAAATGTCGTGCAACAAAATATTAAGTTATGGGTACCATCATTGTTGTCCAGGCCTGTTTCATTAGTTTGTTTTTTTAAATAATTATGTTAATCAGCAATTCAAAAGTGATGGCTGATTTTGATTATTTCATTTTCAATAAATTTTTATTTATTGTTACTTTTGTAAGTTTCAAGTGATTTCAGTGAGAATTGTGGGTTTTTCCTTCTTTAACTGAGGGGTACCAACAATTTTGTCCACGTGTGTACCTGCTTCAAATCCTGAAACATTTCATACACGTACATGCACATGCACATGCACATGCGCACACGCACGCGCACACAGCTAAGATCAAATATACGTAGCCCTGCTATCTTAGTGATGCCTGTTGCAGTTGTTTGAAGTAACCATAATCGTTTTACATTATCAGTGCAATTTTTTCCAGCCACCTGAAAAGAAACAGCTCGGTGAAACTAACCAAAATGTCATTCTTTCACTACTCATTTTCATCTTTTAAACTTTCTTCTTCCGTCATTTAAAGGACACTAACCCTTTATCTCGAGGCGCTTAATATTTGAGACATATTATATTTAACATTTCCATGAGCATGTACTGACATTAACATAGTGGATCCATTTTTAAAACCAGACAACACTGCAGCCCTGTTGACACATTTCGGTCTATCCCTCCATCCATCCATTATCTATATCCATTTCATCCTCTGAAGGGTCATGGGGACATTTCGGTCTAAGTGAAAGCAAATTTAAAAAATGCCTGGTAACTCAGGAAATGTGTTGATCAAAGACACTAAAACCAATAATCTAAAAGTAAAGTGGCTCGTATTAAGAAAAGGCAGCCAAATTATTCACGACAATTATTTTTTGGGTCATTTAATTATAAACTGAAATGTCGTGTTTCTGACAACTTTAATGATGGGACAGACTTTCAAAAGTGATTTGGCAGAGTTACGTAACTAATTACAACTGCAATAAGTTTGATTTTACATTACAGAACAACAAAAAGCAGCAGAAGTCTTCCATGTACTATATGTTTGTCACTGAGGAAACACCAACAGTGTGCAAAAGAAAGGAAAAGGGAATGCGAAGGAGGTGCATACAGTGGAAAGAAGAGGGGAATATTGTTGGAGTAACAGAGAGAAGGAAAAGAATAGGGAGAGGTGAGTGAGCAGTCGGATGACATCATGCTGATAGGACTGAGGCAGCAGGGTCCCAGTGGGATCTTCCCATCTCTGACAGATGTACGGCATCTCAGTGGGATCAAACACAACCAGCAGGCAGACTTTCAGCTTAGAGCAGCTGGAAGAGCATGAAAATAACAACCAAGCCTCTCTTGTGTGTCGGCTCACATGGGGGCCACCTCTTTATATGTCCGCACCATACATCAGATGTAATCAATATGTTTAATGCTTAAATGAACTACATTCACAAGTATAGCAACATTTTTTATTTTGTTTTATTTTTACTTTGACTTACATATTTACTGTATTTTGAAATTATATTTGACTTTACCTATCTATATTGAAAATGTATTAAGGATACAGCTGGAAGTACAGTGCATTTGACAAACCTGCATCCCAATTGACATTATTGGTGATATTACAAAATTTCACTGATTTCAAAATGCAGACACTGTCTCTGCTGCTTGTTATTGGACTAGGCCACAGTCGGAATTTAAAGACTAAGACATAGCAATGACAATGACCTGTGCTTGTGATGTGTGCAGCTTTTTTTTATTTTTTTATTTCAGCAGAAAACAGAATCAGGACCTTTAAGGAAGCAAAGTGAGTTTTGGAGTTAGGTATTTCATTGAGATTATTAAGGTTACAGTAAAGGTTGCAGGGCTATGGAGGAGATTATATTAATAGACTACAATATGGTAGTACCACGGTGTCTGTGTGTGCCTGCAAGCGTCTTCCACTCAAGTAAATTATATGTGTATTAAATGTCAAAGCAGTAAGACAGGATGCGTTGATATCCACATTCTCAGTCTCACTTATCCAGCTCTTAGGGAATATTCTTCCTGTCAGGCTACAGCATAGCCGCTCTGTTTAGTATTTTTCTTTTTTTTTTTTTGCAGTTAAGTTTCATGTTGCAGTGAGTTCTACAGCCAACAGGGGCCTCTGCTATGGATAGAAATAATAAAATGTTATATTGTGGTAAGCTGTGGTGCTAGCAAAAGGGAGACTATAGCAGTGACAGAAGTAGAGGACCAATATACCTAGTTTCTGAGTCATATAAGAACCAAAAGTGTCTTTAATGAAAATACTGCTTATGAAAGAGCCCTAATTTTTCAGCAAGCCCTTCTGAAAATCTGACCTCTCTCTTTCTCGCTCTCTCTCTCTTTCTCACACACACATATATACATATATATATATATAGTTACCGTCTGATTTTCAGGAGGGCTTGCTGAATTTAAACCAATGATCTAGTGATCTTTTGTTTACATTGTATCTTATCTTATCAACTGATTGAAATACATCATGACTTTTTTTTTAAAAACTGGTATGAATAAACAGATTGTGTTTCAAGCTCACAGAAGGTCTCATTATTATCAAACTGCTGGAGGTTTTCTGAAGCACTTTGTTTGCGCTGTTATTTTTCCTTTCCGCTACTTTACTGTGTTTCTTATTTATTTATTAATCCTCCTTTTCTGGCTTTGCCATCTCCAAGAAGGTGCCCTTAAAAAGACAGCGAGATGTGCATTGAAGCTAAAAATCAGAAAACATATCAGGTTTATTTAAGCTCCTCTCTTGTGTGTCATGGTTCTGGCGTGCTCTGAAAACCATCATGTTTACAACCGTAAACATACTAATCAAAAAAAAAAAAAAAAAAAAGAAAGAAAGTGAAATGATTTTTCTTTGGAGCTCTATCGCACTTTTCCTTTTGGTCCTCTTCAAAACAGAAATGTACTGTTTCTGTAGATCACAGGCTGACTCAGGTCTGCTGTCTTAGAGATAACACCCAGGTAAATGTTGGCCCTTATCCTCTTTCATTGCCAATCATATCTCCACATGCAGGCCAGCGTATGATGACAGCCGTGGTCAAGGTTATCAAATGAACCTAGTTTACCTTCCTTGCTTTTAGTCTGTGTAATGTCTTTCTCTCTTTCACACACTTTCTCCCTTGTCCTCTTTGTGTCTTCACGTGTTAAAGATAGGATGTGGTTGTGCTGTTTTTAGAAACACTTCTCTCAGTTTTGTCACACTATTCATCCACCTGTCAGAGTTAGTTTGAATGCATGTCATCTTCAGCATATATTAATTGCTCCATAAAACTAATTTGCACAAATGATTGTTGAGTGATGACTAAAAAGTTACACTTGATGACATATTTTTTCTGAATCCCAAGTTCTTTGGTTGATAATTGTGCTCATACAATATACAACGAAAAGATTTATATTTGTGTAAATGGAATCAAGTATATAGAATGATATATGATAGAATGATAGAATTTATTTATTTAAGGTTTTATATCATGAATGACCTTCTGTTTTATACAAATAAATAAGTATAATTCTTTATGCATGCATGGCAAGCAGAATGTTGAAGCTTGATGTACAATGTAGTTTTAACAGGCTTTTTTTCCCATCTATTTCTTGATTCCAGTGGAAAAAAAAAAAAAAACAAAAAAAAAAAAAACACAGTTACTATTGTTTTTCAGCACCAAGGACAGCTTCCAAGTAGCAAATAACAAGGTACAGCAGTTATGTTTGGAGCTTTTATTTGGGCCCAAGCACCGAGGTTGCGAGGACCCTATTGTATTTCAAGTGTTTATTTTTATTATTATTATAATTTATTATTATTATAATTCCCCAAACTGAATCGCCTTTTTAGGAGCCTTAACCTTCTTAAAAACTCATGAAATTTTGCACACACATCAGTTGTGTGCGAAATTTACATATTTTATGGGGGCTGCACATGAGTACAAAAAAATAACTCAATAGCGCCACCTACTTCCGTTTATTGACGAGCCCCTCCATACGCTTTCACCTACAGACATGAACATTGTGTGGGTGATTTATCAGCCTCATACCTACAAAAAAGTCTCTCAGACCCATGCTCTAACTCCCACAGGAAGTCTGCTGTTTTGAATGGAATATGCAGTTTTCCCAGTATTTTGGTATATATAGCGTCGTGACAAAGTTTGAGGTCATTTTAAAGACGAGCATAACAGAAAACTTATAGTGAATAAACTTGGCATAAGAATGCTAAAAAAGGGCTGCTGGATAACTTTGTGGTTCCAGCCCATGTCAGGTCCATGAAGCTACAGTCCTATGAAAAGTGTTGGACACACTTTGTACTCTTTGTACAAAGTGCTTGAGGCTGTGAGTTTTTGAATTTGAGATGTTTCATAGTGTACAGTTTATGATCAAGCTGACAGATGGAGCTACTTTGATGAGTACTATTTAAAAAAATGTGTTGTTGAAAGAATTATGATTATGATAACTATGAATTAATATAAGTAATATAAGTATACCATAATGCCAAAAGTATCTTGTCATGATGCAGGAAAAGAAAGCGTATTTAACAGCAGTCATGTAGCAAAAATGAATGTAGTTGTTGAATTTTCATATATATATATATATATATATATATATATATAATTTTTTTTTTTTTTAATTGTGTAAGGTTTTCCTGATCACAAATAGTTGAGATTTGATTCATTTGTTCATCATGAGCTGAAGCTGTCTAATCAAACAAAAAAGCATTAGGATAGTCAAGCCTGCTGAGATAAAGGCTGGATAAGTTTCTGTAAATCTGCTCAAGACATCAGATCTCTGACTCTTTATATCTGTTTGAGGATGGTAAAAAGCTGTGATAGTTACAGCCTTAATGTGGCAGCTGAGAACTCAGTTCTGGGTAGACTCTAGACCTAGTTGGTAAGATTTTTTGTTTCAATACTTCTACTACTACTAGTGCCTTACTTTGCTACAAATAAACAAAATTACCTAGGTTTGTTTTGGAGCTGGTTGCCCACAGCAATAAAAGGAAATGGTCTTCTAAGTTATATTAATAATGGTGTTTTGAGCTGTTTAAAGCCTCAGCCAGAACAAATCATATTTAACTGTGCTTTTGTGCTATTGGATTTGCAATTTTTCCTGAAACAGTAACTTGAAACATAATTACATTATTAAGACATAATTAAATATAATTATGTGACACAAGAAATGTAAAAGTTTAGATGATATTGAATTGGAACGATAATCACAATGTTGAGATTTTAAAAAGCAGTCACTGTTGGGGTTGCCACTATACAATCAAATTGCAGCGCAACTCTTACAGGGCTGTGATCACTGTATTCTACACTAACTAGTTGTCATCCTTAATATGACTATATATATATGGCAAGGACATTGTAGCGTCAGTTCTTGTTGGAATATACCATCAACATGGTAGTACAGGGAAAATATGATTTTCTTTTAAGAAATTTTGAACTATAGAAGAGTCAAAAAAAAAACTGTTGGAAGCCTCTAAGTTGTTACAAACACAAGCAATTGATAAGGATTTTTTTTTTTTTGCACAAATTTCCCAAAGTCAGTCCATTGAGTACAGGTACATCACATTCCACGTAGTGTTTCAAAGTGTTTAAATTTGATTGCAGAAACTTTGAGGGGAAAATTGTTTTGTGCGCCGTTTTGAAATTGTTAGTCGAGGACAATGTATCTGAGACTTGAAGAAAGCTTCCAGTGATTGTAAAGAAATAGCAGGGGCCATGTGTAGCCTCCCCTCAGGCAGTTGTTATCTGTCTTCATTTATCCCTGTGCTTCTTTACAAGACAGATTGTAGTTTATTCGTGTATATGGGTTTCGGGGATAAAGTGCATCAGTTTAGGCAATGCATGAACCATTCTTACTATTTGAAGTTCCTTGCTCATCCACCATGTCATTACAAGATCCTGTAGTTCTGCTTTCGTTTTAAGGCTAGATAACATTAGGAAATGGCAAGAATGCACCACAGGAGCATTGCTAAGGCATACATTTTACATATACAGTCAATAAAATGTGTGGACTGGGAATCCAAGATATCATTGTGTGTAACTTCTTATCACAGCAGTTAATGAAACAGAAATGTTGCAGAAGTGACAGTGTTGGTATTTGAGTGTATGTGTGGGTGTATGTTTTAGATAGAGGGGGGAAAACAATAAGAAAGAGTGAGCTAATATCTGTTTATCTGAATTTATTACTAATGCTGAGAAATACTAATTCAACTGCACTGTGCAAAATCACTTAACCAAGTCTTATTGTGCCTTTTTTTCATTTTTTAAATAAACACAGCGCAGTCACAGCTTTTTGATCATGCCTTTGAAATATTTCACTTTGTTTTGACAGTCTGGGTGATGTCATACTGCTTGGATGCATGATGTGTTGACTTGACAATGTGCTTATTTGTAAGGGGATTATCAGGTGTGCATTGTTGTGACATGCATGAAAGAAAGAAGAGTATATCAAAAGTGTAACAAAAGTGAAAATTGGTCCTTAGGAATTAAATATGACAGATTTTTATTCTAGTTTCCCCTTTGTCTTGGTGCCCACTCTTTCATCCCATGTCCCCATGTGTAAATCCTGTTAAACTGTAGTTCTTATCCTCTTGAGCACTTGGCCTCTCTTGCCCATCCATCCATTCATCCATTAGCTACACCCACTTTATCCAGGAGATATAGGGGTCTCCCCAGGGGACTGGAGGCGCCTTGAGACTATCTTAGCTGAGATTGGGTAGGAAGCATTGTACACTCTGTATAGGTCGCCAGAACATTGCAGGCCTCTTTCCCTCATATACTGTTTTCCTGCATATTGTGTAGACGGATTCCTCTTTTCTGCTGTGAGGAGTGCGTTTCTGTGGCTTCCTGCGTGTCACACCTTTTGGGTGTAAGATGTGACAGTGGAATCTGTGGCAAACCTCTAACTTGCTGACAGCTCTAACTGTGGGAGATGACACTGTTATTTCAAACATGTTAATGGTCCACCAAATATAATAATCTCTCAGTCAAGGCGATGCAACGTGCATGTTAGCCCTCACTGTTTTAAGACTCAAAACATAATTACAATTTCATCACTGAGATCTCTGTAATTCATTTTTACTGCTCTTGCATTTTTGTTCCAAGTTCCCTTGTTTTTCTTGCTGCAAGGACAGTCATCAGGGCATTCAGCTAGCTTTACAATCAAAGAAAGCATTGTGAGAAGGCTGACAAGGTGTCCTAATTTAGGGCTGACATTAATAATTAAAATGAATTGTCTCAGATTTTGTTTGTTGGAGAAAGATTAAGTATGAAGAGAATAATGCATGTAAATATTGTCTGAAGATCTGTCTGAATTTATGATAAACAACATATTTTATAATAATCTAACCCTAACCCTAACCCTAACACCTTTAAGATTCAAGTGTACCTTTTTTTCAATGGTCTGGATGTCAAGCAAGTTACTTAAAGCAACTGGTAGCTACATGGACTACATAGAACATATTTGTTTGCAGTAAAAAAGTTGAAATTATTTCTCTCTCTTCTCTCTCCCTGTTTTCCCTTACCATTGGTCTAGAGATTTCTGAGTTTGTATGCAGATGGTTTCTCCTGCCTTCAAACTCAGTACCCAATCTAGGTCAGCCATCGCACTGCTTCCCAGCTGCCTGACTGAACTGTGTGTAGTAATGTGTGCATGCATGTGTGCGTACGTGTGTATGTGGATGTACACCACTCCAGGCTACAACAACAAAAATGTAAAAAGGATGCATATGTTTCTATCCTTTAATAGATATTACATTTCTTTAATTTGTACAGAGGGCTTCTAAATAATTAGTATGCTTTTAGTAACAGAATAATATACATCATAAAAATGCTAAAGGAGCAGTAGCTTGCAGTATTGATTGAAATAATCAATGTTGCTGTCTCTTTTGACTGCTTGCACTGGGGCTTTTCAAAACAAGCAGAACAGTTCTTTGGTTTTCGATCACCGTTATCTGTGACCATCCTCCTGAATCACTGAGGCTGCTGGAGCCATGAGCCACACCCAACTCAGTCTCATTCTGTGTGCTGATGCGGCCTCTGCTGTGGTAATGTGAGTGTTTTCAAGAAGCTTCTTTTACAAGAGTAAAATGGATCAATGATACACATATTAGAGGTTTGAGTTTTGCTCTAGCCTCTGAAGAGTGCAACTGAAAGCTCAGAGAATAGTCTTTAAAACAGCTCTACTTGTGTTCAAGTCTCTTCATGGTCTAGCCCCAAAGTACATCTCTGACATGTTAGAGCCATATGAACCAACTCGGACTCTGAGAACCTCAGGTAGTGGTCTCCTGCTGGTGCCCAGAGTCAGGACTAAACAAGGTGAAGCTGGTTTCATTTTTATGCTCCTAAAACCTTCTTCCAGAAGACGTGAGACAGGCTTCAACTCTGACAATGTTCTGTTTAGCTGTGCATATGACAACTGAAAGGATTTTATCTGCACTGTTCATTTTTTAATTTATTTAATTCTCCTTTTTAAATTAATTTTTAATTTAATTTATTAATGATGATCTGTTATGCTCTTATGATTTATGGAATGACTATTTGCCTTCTTCTGATTTTATGCATCTGTAAAGCACTTTGAATTTCCTTGTGTACAAATTGTGCTCTACAAATAAACTTCCCTTGCCTAGACATACGCATAAGGACATTCACACTTATTTCTTTATGCACATTCATTTTGTGGCTCTAGTGGCCTTTATGTACAGTGTAAAGAGACATGAGGGCAGAGAGAGAATTGTGAAGACACACAGCAAAGGGTTGAAGTCCAGGAGTCAAACCTGCGGCCGTTGCAGGAGCACTGTAGCCTCTGGATATGAGCTACCTGCTTAAACCACTGAGCTATTCAGCAGCCTGGACATTTTTCAATTCTTAGTATGGAAATTTGTCACAAGTATTTCAATAAATTTGCATTGTTTGGGATTTTATGAAGATGGCTGTTTGAAGTCTGAGATTGAAAGAGTGAAACAGAAGCCACACAGATTTGTGACCTGTTCCATTAAAACACTGAGCACATGCAATTTCTGATTGTCTTTGTGTTGTCTGAATTAGAGATTAATTAATTTAGAGTGTCATCTTTTTGGCTTGTTCACTAAATGAACAAATAAATTGTCTTAAGAGACAAAGAATTTCAAGCTCATGCTACATTCAATGATGACTAGGAACTTGAAATAAAGGTCAAATGAAGCAGTTCAAGATAATGGATTTGTTTGATGGTAAGTGAAGTTGGGTAAGTGAGATTTCTCAAATCCAACTTTTGCATTTTAAGTCACCCTTAAAAATGTATATTAACAAAGTAAACAGAAATTCATGCTTTTGCCTTTCTTTCATCAACACATTTTTGGTTATAATAAAATTAATAATGATAATACACAATTAATATTTAACATGGGCCTTGTATCCTTGTTGCTCGGGCTCTAATAAACAACACATGACATATTTATAGTATCATTATTTATTTAACAAAAAGTAAGCCAAAATGCAGAAACAGTATGTGAAAAATTAAGTACACCTCATGTTCAACATATCATAGAACCACCTTTAGCAGTAATAAAATTATATTCGATTAGATGTACTTTATTCATCCCCCAAGGGGGAAATTCAAAAATCTAATCATCTCATCAATAACATAATTAATAATAATTTAAACAGAATGGAAAAAATTAAAAAGGAGAATTATAAAGTCTAATGAAGTAATTGTTCTCTGTATGACATTATTCTTCTGTCACATCATTGTTGATGGAATTTAGTCCAATTCTCTTCCAGTCCAGTGAAGATTCGCAGCTGTCTTAGATGTTTTCATCTTGTGAATTATCTTTTACACTGAAGAATGATGGAATTTCCATGACAGCACTGTCCCAGATGGCAACAACAATTACTTCTCAAAAAATCACAGCTGGTGTCTTTCCTCCTTGGCATTGTGTTAGCACACATCTGAATGCTCTGGTCCAACAAACCACTGAAACATCAGCTCATTTGGAGATACTCACACTTACGGAAGATCTAAACAAAATGCAGTTGAATAGCTGTTGAAAATGTGAAAACCCGATTTTTGATTATGTGCTCATATGTAAATCCTTAAATCTGAAAGAGGATTTACTTTTTTCACGTGTCTGTACAGGTAATGTACAGTTTTTAATTATGTACATCAGCTCAGTCTATACAATTGTTCATTAGCAAAAACTATTTTAAGTTGACATGCACTGTGCATGTTTGTCTATGTGCATTTGCTTCATGCAGGAGCCATGCGCCCTCTTCTCTCTCAGCCCTGCTAACTGAATTATGCATTATTCAGAGTTCAATATTAGATGTTACATGGAGGTAAATTAGATCGATCAATCATCCGAGACATTCATATTTGCTAGACTTTGGAATAATTCTTGAACGGCAGACCAACCTTTGAAAGACAGGAGTAATTGGCAGGAGAAATTGGGTATGGAAACTATAATTATTATTTCCACATTTCCTAAACTTTGCCTCATTCTGATGACATTAGCATTATTAACCATATGTTAGAGCTGATTATTGTTTGAGCTCATGAAGATGTTGGAAAGGTGCACACAGCTAATGAGTTAAAATGTATTCAAAGCTCCCTAGCTGTGATATTTCTGTCAAGCTTTTGACATGGTCTTCAGTCAGAATTTTTAAAAGTATGAGAAAATTAAATCTGTGTTGCTGTTGGAACTGTAGATGCGAAAACCATCAACTTGTAATATATAAATTCTAAGGAAATTAACAGAACTGTATGAGGCAATTTTAAAAGCATGCAGTGTCCACAACAGAAGGCAACATGCTCCTGGTTGACCACTCCATGGCAGTTGTATGCCTCGGTATGTTTCAGTGACCTTAAATGTGTGGAGTTTTTTTTTTTTAACCCTAAAATAGTTGCATCTTGGGTCTAAAGGCTCTTCTTAGGAACTCACAATTATTAAAGAATGGTTTTGCATCATCAAATATGTGGCCTAATGCACAAATAGCCATGTTTCTCTGTGTCATTTTGGAATAATTTGTCCTTAAAGTATGCCACAGCATATTAGAATACTCCCTTAAAGGCTGCTTTAAGCATTTTTAATAGATGTTATAACCATGGCTAGATAATATACCCACCCAGAAGACATTGATACAACATGACTGGCTGAGAAGACACATCTCATATATCTGCAGCAAATTCATCTGGTCCAAAAGACAGAAAAACAAACAAACAAAAAAGTTCAATACAAAATGACAGTTTGAACATTTCCATGAAGGAATGCTTCACTAAAGTGGGAAAAGCGGATTGTTTTGCTGGTGACTTAAAGAGTAATGAACACAGCTGATGGCTCTTAGATCACAATGATGCATTAGGAATGCTCTCTGCTGAAATTATCATAATGTGAAGCTTTAAAATCTATCATATTATGCAAGTCTGTGCTGATTTGGAATTTCATTGTCAAAGCAGTCTCCTGCTATCCTACAGATCATTAACCATTTAAATTACATTTAAACCATTCTTGCACACTCACTTTTTAGATCTGGATGTTGTGCACAATCTACTATCTGTGCCCGCTCCTCATTACTGGCCTGCCAGCCAGTCAGGTAGAACTCCCATTACCAATGTAAATTAGCGGCCTCTACCAGGAAGGCAGTTCGTCCAGCAGTCAGACTGCATATGTTAATTAGGTTACTTCCTATTTTAGGCCTGATTTCAACCTAATGACTTCACTGAAAAGAGTGAATATGCCTGAGAAAAATAAAAATGATGAAAATATTGATTCACTCAGTAAAGTAAACCTCTACCACTTGGACTTCCTCCTCAGCGATGCCATAAACAAACACACACTAGTACAGTAATATTAGGGATTTTTTTTTTTTATTTTAAAATTGGCAATAGGTTTCTTTTCACCAAATGCCTTGCCTTGTCCTGATCCAGGGATGCTAGTCGTAAACACTGAGACAGATATTGAGAGTTGTGGAGCCCCTCCTAGGCACTGTTCCCAAAAGCTTTGTGCCACACCTCCCACTACAGCTGAGCTGCCATCACACCCCACCGCCACACTCACCATGTCAGGAACTTTTTTTTTTTCTTTTTTCTTTTTCATTTTTTAACTGATGGACATAAAACTGTGTTTATATGTGGTGAGTAGAAGGCATCCTGCTTTTCAATGCTCAGTTTGGACAGGTTGCAGGAATCACAATACGGATAGCCAAGACAGTAGGTCGAGGCAAAACATTTATTTAAAACTTAGTCTCTGAGGCTGCTCTCCAGAATCTCTGCTGTACTGATTGAGGGTGTGGAAGGCAGGAGAGTTGTAGATTTGTGCGTATTAGGCTTCCAGCCTGAGATGTCATCAATGGTCGTAGCTCTTGGTAGGTGACTGGCTTGAGATGAGATTGACTTCTCATGGTTTTGATGCTGAGGTCTCTAGAAGACAGAAAAACAAAGGTTACCTTGTGACAAAACATTTGTCATGGACATGACTGGGTGATGGAGTAATCTGGAAAAGCTGGTGAGCGGAGGGCTAGTGGATGAATACTGTCGCTGTGATTGAAAACAGGTGTGCCGCATTGCATGAGAACAGGGGGAAACCAACCTGAAAAACATGAAACATGAACTTGAAAGATGGTTATAGGGCCAATTTTGGGAAATTTTTGCTCGTATAAAAGACTTTATTGCTTCCATATTCTGTGCACAGTAAACAAAGAAATGCAAATATGAAAAAATAATTTCTTAAGGTCCAACTACATGAAAAAAAGTACATCAACCAATACTCAAGACAAAATACTAAGTAGTAGACAAACTGAGACAGCACAGAGAAAAGAAGAATAAAATACAGGATCACAGGTTCACGTGGCTATGTGCAGTTTGCATATTTAATGCACAATATCTTGATATAAAATGACAGTCTGTTTAAAATGTCTATGTTTAAAATGTTACAATTTACAGTGTGTACAGTTTGCATAATAAATGACCAATGTCTCCCTCTGTAAAATACAAATGTGGAGACAGTTGGTATAACCCAACTGTGAGTGTGTGATGGGGTGAGGCGAGTGTGAAGTGAAAAAGCCGGTGTGTGTGTGTGTGTGTGTGTGTGTTTGTGTGCGTGTGTGTGGGGGATATAAGACTAATATGTGCTGGATGTACTAAGATATTTAGGGTTGTGACAGCTCAGGGGAAGAAGCAGTGTGGATCCTAATTCTGCAGGGCCTCATGACTGATGGAGGTCAAAAAACCCATAGGAGGGGTGAGAGGGGTCCTTCATGTTGGCAGAGACTCTGGGAGCTCTGTAGTAGAATGGGAGGTGGAAGGCTTTCACAGGAAGTAAAGTTGTTGTGCCTTCCTCTCTGTGGAGCTAAAGTTGATAGATCAGGTGTCATTGTCAGTGATATGCACGCAGACAAACAGAGCTCCAGACTCTTACTACAGAGCCAGTGATAACCAGGAGAGGGTGTTCGCTTGATGCTCTCTGGATGTTTTTAGTTCTCTTTCATATCTTAAGAGAGAGATTCTCCTAATGTCAGACTACAAGTTATTGTACTTTCTTTCTGTACAGTGTTTCATTATTGACACCCGCTACTGTTATATCATCAGCAAACTAGAAAATGAGGTTGGATTCCAGGTTTTCTGTCATTCATGAGCAGTATAATTAGCTTCTGCTGAGGATGCAACCCTGATGTTATGCATCATATCATATCGTATCATATCGTATCGTATCATATCATATATGGTTTGTATTTATAATTTTTTAAGCTGGGTTGAACTGTGCAAGGGTGAAGGGCATATCTGCTATTTTTTGCATTTACATTTGTATGTAAAACATACAGATTCATACAAAAATTCCTCTACTAGGATTTATTAATTGATTGAGCTCTCTTTGACACAAGCTAAAATCGAGAGGCGGAAAGACAGTGGAGTTTGGCATTATTGATTTATCTGTTTACACTTCAAGTTAGAAAGCTAAATTATTAGACTAGTTATGTAAAAAAAGAAAAAAGAGAGAATAGCTGGAGAAATGAATTAAGAGAAAAGGAAGGGCTATTGAGAGAGAACACGGTAATGACAGCATGAATCAAATAAGGAAATCAGGTTGCTGATGGGTCGTAGGCTCAAGGGTAAGGACACCAAATTGAACCTTAGAGGAAGATCTGTGCATATAATGTGTGTGTGTGTGTGTGTGCGCACACTCAAGCATATAGATGTAATGTGTATTTTGCTGGGAGCAGCTGGGAGCATGGGTCAGACATAGTCATCCTGCAAATTTCCCTGACTCTGTGTGAATGACCTCTTTGCACTTTTGCTCTTTCAGCCATAGATTTTGGTATGGTGCAGACGTCGTTTTTTTTTTTTAAACTGTGATCAGAAAGTAAAATCTAACACACACTTAAAGGCCAAATTTATTATGAATAAGCACCCTTATTCAAAACTTCATAGTGGACCTTGAGAGCTTTTCTTTATTGCCAAAGTATTTGACAATGATAAATCTTAAATCCTTCATCCAGTTTTAATGAATTTAATCAGTAGAATTATTTATATGAAATATTTTCACCCCATCAATTTTCAGAATGTACTTAGGGTATTAATTAATGGCTGCAAATGACAAATAACTGTAGAGAAAAGGTGGCAGTCTTATAACCAAAGTGTATGCATCATAACTCAAACACAAATATGTAGTGATGTAGTTTATTTCTGTCATTATTATTTTGTATTGGAGTCTTTTTTTTGTTTTGTTTGTTTGTTTTACACTTTGTTCTCCAAGGAACTCAGCTAAATGCTGGGTCTTCTATCATGCTGACAAAACCAGCAGGTTTTGTTGGAGTTTTTCATGTCTTGTCTTGGGCAGAGCTGAATAAAATGTCAGACCGTCATTCCTTCTCAAATCAATGTGAAGCTGTACACCACTGAAATCAGTCAGAATATACAGCAATTAAAGTGCCTCCAGAGTTACAAAAGCCCCATCTAAGCTGGAGGTTCCTGTTACATTGTAACCTGTAGGATGTAATACATCTATTTTAATTGCAGGACAACTGTGCCTGCTGATATTAGACTGGGATCAATATTAAGGTAGTGATGTATTGTGACATTTGATGGCAGATGTGAAGGCATTGGGATTATCTCTGCAGCAGACAGCATACAGTCAGACAATTTTTGCAAATATGTAGCAGCTGGTAGATGCAGACTTTGTGCCTGTACTATACATGTTTAGTAGCTTAATCAGGAAGTAAATGTGTTTGGCTATGTGCTGGGTCCTGAAATAGTATTGCTTTTTTCTCTCCCTTTGTTGTCTTAAATTACATCATTTTGTAAAATTAGACCTATGTTTGGTTGATATACTTGAATACATTATATTGCTCAGATTGCTGAACCTTGTAAGTACTGAGTACAAAAATGGTAAACAAACAATCCACATCAGTGTTGCCAGATGTAGGATAATTATCATATTCGTGTGATAATTTTGAAATCTGTATTATCAATAACTGGAAAAAAAAAAATCCCCAAATATATAAGAATTTTAGTTCCTCTTACAGAGTGACTGAAAAGGGGTTTCTTCGTCCCTTTGGTACAACACTTAAGCATTTCTCATCTGGCAACACGGGCTAACATCTTAAGGCACACAAATCAACATTTCTCCATAGACTCTGTAAACTGCATAAATCGTCTAATTTTACTAAAAGTACAATACAGCATCTAATGTAAACAGACAGTACTTGTCAAACTCATAAAAGCTGTAAATCATTTTATGGTGCAGGTGCTGGGGCTCTGGCACGACTTACTGGCACGGTTAAAAGAAATTAAGCCTTAATTGATGTTATTAGTCACACCTGTGATTTTTATGCTATTACAGATGAAAACTGTTGTACCTATTTCAAAATAGACTAGCTTTTAGATACCACTGTGTACCACTGTACTGTGTGTTGGAGCATATTTTTATAGGCTCACTCTCCTGTGGCACTTAAGGGCTTGGGTTCATTGCCAGAGGTGCACGCTGCAGAGAAAACCTGCAGGACTCCACAACGAAGGGGAGGTGAATCTTTCTGCTGCCTAATGACTTGCACATTTAGCACTCTCATTCAAGTGAAAACCGGCAGCCAGCCAGCACATCTAATATGGTCTATGTAGGGGTTTCTGGTTGCTCAGGAGCCCAACGCTGGTGACTCATCTTCACTCAGGAGGGGATATGCCAGACACAAAAGTGGTGTGTGTCAGTGAGAGTGAAAATTACCATCTGCGGGTTGTCTCACCAGCATCTTTTATTTACCGACACTACCCTGTCTAGCCTGCTGTCTGTCTGTCGACAAGCTCACTGGCTAATAGACTGACTGGATGTTTGATCTACAGACTCACTAGATCCTCACTGATAAGCTGTCAGTGAAATTTGACTGTCTTGCTTAATTCTGATCGCACAGTTACTCTCAGTGTTTGATCAGCTCTTGGATGAAAATTGCTCTAAAAAAATTCCTTATAAGATACAGTATTGATCAAACTTGTCATCGAACTGATACTAGAGATGTATACATGCACTTACTTTATGTGTGGGTGTAATCAAAGTGATTTGCTTAGATTTATATTGTGGCATCACATTGCAAAACAAGTGAGACAGAATGTCTCACTTGGTAAATTGCAAAGCAATCGATCACATCGAACTCTGTCAGTTCATTATTTACTCTCCTGCTGAAGCTGAGCTTCAGCGCTGACTAAATCCAGTCCTGATGGGCTAAAACTTTCTAACCAGTTTTCTCCTTTCTCTGACCCTTAATAAAGGCTTAAAGCCTGTCCCAGCCCTGTGGCGATTAGTGTGGTATGTTCTGTTCTTTTCTCTTTGTACTCAGTCAGGATTAAGATTAATGCCTCAATGAAACACCATTTCATTTAACTATACTTCATTGACAGACATTTTCAACTGTTTTGATGTTTCAGTTCAAATTTGTTTCTTGAAATGTGATCGGTATTTGGCAGGTGGTGATGTGGCCACTGATTGTGGCACTGTATTTTTTACAAAGAATGATGATTTGTGTATTTCCTGTTGCTGTCTCAGCTAGTACTAGCCTGGTCAGTTATCCTAATTCTTTTCCTCTCTGATGCAAAAAATTAGTTTGGTTGGCATGGATTTGGCTTTGATTTCTTCAACAAAAGATGCGAAAATGGCTTGCAGTGATGTAGGAATACGTGTGAATGACCTGTTGACCCAAGATGTTAATAAAAATTCTCCAGCCACCTTGGTGATTTTAAATAGTGTTCTTGGGTACTCCTGTATGACTCATCACCTGCCCCTGCACCATTTTGATTGGTCAAGTATGTTCTGTACTAGTGGAAAAGCTGTGAATGGGAGGGGTACCACACCCATTTCACAAGAGAGAATTTCACAAAGTGAATGGTGTTGGGCCACCAAATGTTATAATTACATTATGTTATTAATGTTAATATTATGTTATAATTATGTTATAATTGTGGACTGGTCCAGAGTAGTTTATTTTACATGAAGGAAGAGCACAAACAGTTCTGTTGTCTAACGACATCCTATTTTCTGTCATTTATCGGATGTCACACACTAACCTCGCGACATCTACCACCTACTGTCAGGTTTGAGGCAGAATGGAGGACCCAGGCGGGGGTGGGAGTGCATTGATATTTGATGGATGTATTAGGCAGCCAATAAATGTAAAGATGATCAGTACATTGATTGGTCAGTTTTTCTCTGATTACACCCTCTAGACCAGACAAAAACATTTCATTTTTTTTGCAAACTTTTTATTTCAGTGGGTGCAATGGGAATGTGAAAAGGTTTTTAGGCAATATGGTTAAAAGTGCTGCAAAAAAAGAACACCCACCCCATCTTTAACAACAATCATGATTATTACAACCTACAGTACCTGTAGTAGCTACTGCTGTGGCAATTATTGCGAGGCAAGTGACAGATCTCAGGATTGGGAACGTTTTGGTTTTTTTCAATCTGCCAGATGGGGTATTATTATTTTTTAATAACACAGGTTAAAATACGGGAGATTTACGGGAAAAATACTAATACGGGAGGACGGCGGGAGAGAAGAGTAAAATACGGGACTTTCCCAGGCAAAACGGGATACTTGACAGGTATGTTTTTAAGACAAAGAGACCTCAAAATGACTCAAACCCATTAGGTTTTGGAGGCTAAATCACTTTATAAACAGGTAAAGTGATTTAGCTGGGCTCTCATTGGCTTTTAATCCACAAAAAAAAACCAATGGGGGTTACTGCTGATAAGCAGCGCCTCTGGCCAGACTATAAATACTGCATTTCTCCCTCCTTTCTCTCTCTCTGACCCTCTCCAGTGCAACATTTCTCTGCCCTTGGTGACCTATAAGGACCACAGCTGTCATGCTGACCATGCGAATTACAACATTATGGTCTACAGTAGCCAAGCTCTTGGCCTTCTCTGAACTGTACAGCAACTCTGGCATCTCCAATGTCCCAGTTCCTCCTTGGAGTAACCAGCTGCATTCCCCACCAACATGCCTGAAAAAGTCCTCTTTGTTGCCAAGGACAATCACGGGTCTTGTCCAGCTCAACGCATCAATGGAGCGACCTACTGTAGTACAGAAACACTGACGCGCAGAAAAGGCACCCGTGTGCACCTTGACACGTAAACAGCTTCAGACCAACCCAGGTAGGAAAACTGCCCAGCTGCTGTTGCTGCATCAACGGCCCAATCTTTTCGTCAACCAGACTGAGAGAAAAGAGATGGAGAGAGAGAAAGAGAGAGAGATTTAACCCCGCCCTGTCCCTCCAAACCTGGATCAGTGCAGGTTTCCTGGGACATCACAACCTCAGCTGCTCTAGGTGTGATACAATCACACCTGTGATCTCACCCGCCATTTTTGTAGTCTTTCACCACCACGTAGGTTGGAAGCCATCTTGTTCCACAGACATTCACACACGTCTATATTTACTCTGACACATTTGTATATACATGTTATTTTTTTTCTATTTCATGCATGTTTGCTAATGTTTAGTTTAGTTGGTATCCGTTTTATTAGATATCAGAATCTTGATCCAAGTGTTTGTTCATCTTTAATACTTGTGTTAATAAAATCTGATAAATACTAATCAGAGAAGTTTGTGGTTATTTTGCACATGTTTGTAACATTTGCTGGTTGGAAAGGTCTGTCTCAAGACAATATGACCCCCCTTTATAACTAAATAAGCACTTTAGTAAAGGGAATGACTGAACAGTCTCATCTAGTACCAGGCTAAAGGCAGTCAGGTTCATACACAAGGAAAGATCTGTTCAGGGAATTATTAGTGCCACAAAATGACAAAATTAGTTGAATAAATGTGACAGAAAGATCTACCAGACATTTATGTATGGTATTAACTGTGTGGCTTGTTAATTCCCCATAAAGGTAAAATAAAAAGTGATTATTTGTGCATGGACATAAAAAATATTCATGTCGCGTCTCATTGTTTATAGCACTAAAATATTTCTGCCCGCAGCAAACCATATTGTCGTGGAAGTGTCCAATGATGGATCTATTATTGTTCCCCATTGCATCCAGATATTAACAGGAAATGCTGCAAAAATAAGTGTGATTTATTCATGTGTGACTGATGTTATTTTGTCACAGTTCTCGAAGTGGTGCTTGACAAATACCTAAATGTTAATGTTACTCCCCCACCCAGCATGCACACACACGCACACACACACACACACGCACACACACGCACCCACTCAAAAGAAAAAAAGAAAATCAGTCAGCATGAGAGTCTCATTTCTTTTAAGTGAACTGGCAGGCATTTATTACTTTTTTATATTCGGAATAAAGTAAATAAAAATGTGATTAGTGGGGCATCACATTTTAACAAGTCTATAAGGACCTCTCTTTGTACAGTAACATCCACTGACATTTTTGACAAGTCTAACTGCTGGTGTGTATGTTTTAGACTAATTAATGCTTGAAAACAGTCCATGTGTTGGTGTTCATTCAAATGCCACAACCACTCTCCGTAACCGCAGTAATGTAGCCTGGGGGTTGTTGAGCTTACTTAATCATGTACTGCCTGAATGTGACATGTGTAAACTGATATACTACGAACCAGATATTTCCCTTTCAATTGCAATTTTGCTTTTTTCAGTCAAACTAACATTTGGTTAAATCCTGGAATCATGAAAAAACTGAAAAAAAAAAAAAGGATATTGCATTTAACCCATTCTGACTGAATAAAGGAAACACAAGTTCATTGCAGTTGGTGCAGGAGAGAACAGGGGATAAAAACTGTTCATCAAGGTCATAATTCATACATTTCTGCTGCAATGCTGCTTTTCTGCTCCTTCAGATCAAACTAGAGCTGATTGAATAATCATGAAAAAAGTAAGAGAAGAATTATCCACCATCCGAGAAAGCTTAACACTTATGTTTTGTTTCTTTTTGTGTGTGTTCGTGTGCTTTAACATTAGCAATGCCGGTGCCAGACCAGCCAGCAGAGCAAGAGAAGGGGGCCATGGTCCCCCCTGTGATGCCAGCCTCCAATGGAAACAGATCTGAAACAGAGACAACCTCCTCCATCCTTGCTTCTGTCAAAGAACAGGTAGCACATCTCCCATGTATGGACGTGTGTGTACTGACAATATGCCAAACCTATTTTGTGTCTAAGTTTGGTTAAAGTGGCAACTTTTTTGCTTTTAAACTCTCTTCCCTTTGGTCCTCCACTCTTGACTCATAGCCAATGAACAGCTTCCTGTGATGCAGGTCATAAGGTTGTCACTGTTATCTAATGAAATGGGTGCCTTAAAGTATTAAAAAAGGAAACGAGGGTAGGGTGCCAAGAGGATGTGAATGCAGATGAAAGAAATAATGGAAATTATGGGAAGGGAGCCATTTTCAGTGTGTGTGACATAACTGAAATATTTAAATCAAAGCAGTTACTTTACAGGTGACTGGAGTGTTGGAGGAGGGCAAGTCCTAATGTTGCCTGGTTTTTGTTTGCATGGGCGAGGGGAATATGAGATGGGATAGTGCAGTGGTGCCATGATGGAACATAATGCAGAAAATGCATTATATGCAAAGTTAGAGCTTACTATTGTAATTGAGGAACTGTAAAGTGGATGTTACATTATGTCTCACTGTCGTAGAACTCACAGCTGGTGTGATGCTAATGTTATAGTGATGTTTTAGGTGATATAAAGACGAATTGTAATTGTAATTTCTGGCAAATTTCAGAACTACGATAAATGACCTTATTTATTCTTTAGGAACCCTCGTTTTGACGAGCATGAAGCCAGTGTGACATTTACATTCACAAACCTGAATATAATAAAGGGCTACCAAACTAAAGCCCACTTAAAAGGTCTTGGTGGGTGAAAACATGTTGATGAGTTATTGCACGTGTTTACATACATCTAACATAGGATAAGCACAGTACTGAGGAGAGTCACTCTTGGATACATCTTCGCTGAGATGCATTTCAGTTGCATCTTTGCATGCACTGAATTAGGAACACATTTATTTAGGAAACACATCTCAGATTCAGTAAAGATTCACACCTCTACTAGACAATGTCATACTACCCACTGGCATAAAATGTGACAGTATGTTGGCTTCACACCCCCGCCATGGTATGTGCGTTGTGTCGATGTTGATGAACTGCTCTGTCACATCTGTGCATGTTTTTTCACATCATTGAACCTTTTGTTATGGTGTTACTTCACCGCAACTACTGTTGTTTTGTGCCACTATTTTTCTGAACAATGCCTATGGCAGTGACCATAAATAGTGTTTAATCTAATGAGTGGTTTATTTTATGTGGAAAGTGAAGACATAAAAGCTGAACATTTTTAACTGAGACCAGTCAAATGTAAATGAAAAAAAGAAGGAGATGCCTCTAACATATAAGCTAATATAGGCTTTTTTTTATATCTGTGACATGACTAACTGTAAATTGTATTGCTGCTGATTTGAGGTCAATATCATAACCAAGAAATGTTTGGGCTTTGTGATTTGCAAAGATTTTTATTTTTTCCTTGACATTCCTCTCTAGTGTGTGGGGAGAAATTGACACCACATCAAAAAAATGTAGATAATACTTGACTATACATTCACGTGTGCATGTTTCTCCTCTGGTGCTCAACTTAACTTAACTTATGAATCAAAAAATAAAAATCTTGATCTGCTGCACATAAAACACACCCACATAGGAGGTGGTGTGAAGTCAGCCTTGGACTGAGAGGGAAAAAAAATGGTGGGAAAGTGAGTTTGAATGTCCAACAGAATTGGTTACAATAGGGTCTGTGTATTAGTTGTGTTAGCTTTTATGATAACCTTGTATTTGATTATATAACACTTTTAGGCAGAATCAAACTTGCACAAAAAAATACAGTTTTGTGTAAAAGTTTCCCTTCTTTTAAGCCTTTTGTGTGTGTGTGTGTAAAAAAACATAAAAAACGGCAAATACGACCTCATATATATAGATATATATATATATATATATATATATATATATATATAGATATATATATATATATATATATATATATATATATATATATATATATATATATATATATATATATATATATCTATATATATATATATATATATATATATATATATATATATAACTTTTTACATCGAAAGGCATTATTTGTTTAACAAAAATGAAGACAAAAAGGTAAAAAAAAAAATCATGTGAAAAGTATGAAGTACCTCCTTGATTCAATAGCTAGCACATTCACTTTTCAGCAGCAATAATTTGAAATGGTTGTTTCCTGAATGACTTTATCTGTTTCCTACATCACTGTGGAGAGATTTTGCCTCATTTATCTTCATAACATTGCTTATGTTCAGTGAGGTTTTAGGGTATCTTATGCACCGCCCTCTTAAGGTCACACCACAGTATTTCATTTGGCTTGACATTTGGACTTTGATTAGGCTATTATCAAACCATGATTCTTTGATTTTGCTGCCATTGTGATATACGTTTGCAGGTGCGCTTCAGACCTTGTTGCATGACCCAGTTTCAACCAAGCTTTAGCTGTTGGACAGATTGCCTCACATTTGCCTCTAGAATACTCTCGAGTTCATGGTCGACTCAGTGACTACAAATAGCCCAGGACCTGCGGCTGGAAAGCTGTGCTTGACAGTGGGTATGAGATGTTTCTGTTCAAATGCTCTGTATGGTTTTTGCTATGTTTTAGTTTGATGTTTTCTATCCACAGAAGGTGCAGGAGACTACAAACCACACTTGTTTAGTCTTCTTCTAATTGAGCTATCATGGACTATCTTCAGTGAGACCTGTAGCGTCTGTGAAAAAGGGGGACACCCTCTCTTGGGAAAATTGGCAGCTCTCTTGAATGCTTTCCACTTGCGAATGATTGTTCTAACTGTCGGACATAGAGGTTGGACTTTTATTCATTTAGAAATGATTTTATAACCCTTTCACAATTGTTTTGCAGCCATAGTTGTTTAGGGTACACTCACACTAGCCAAGTTGTATCACATCTGTCCTCAGGCTTAATTAACCCCCAGCCCCAATTCCCTCGACTGGTCAGCTCCCAGTCTAAGCGAGATTGCCATTTGTACATAGAACATTACACTGTTATATTAAGCACATGTTTGATGAAATTTGTTTCTTGACATTGTGTTAACATGCATCTAAATGCTCCAGACCAGCAAACCACAAAAACATCTAATTTTATACACATGTGCCCACCTGTGTATGATCAGTCAGTCAAGGTAATGTCCTAAAATTACAGGATTAAAAAAGAGGGAGTACTAACTTTTGCACACATCTTTACTTGCAGTCTTTTCTTTCATCGTCTTTTCCTTTCGTTCATCTCGGACGGCTTCAATGCATAAAAACATTTGGTGATTTGTGTTTAGGCTTGGTATTATTCTGTTTTGTCATGGAATGTTGTTTCATTTGGATTTCATCAGCAAGTTTAATACACCACAGAATTATCTTTTTGCCTGTCTGCATTGACACTATAGCCTTCCTTAATTTAATATCACAGAATAGTCCATTTACTCTTACCAAGTGAGGGGCAAGTGCTTACATCAATTTTTTTTTCTTTGCAAATGGCATTCATTTCTTTTTTTTGCTAAACTGGAGAATCCACTCAAACTTGCACATTACAGAATCAGTGAAGCATCCCATGTTTATCCATAGCCTAGACCAGATTTCAAACTAAAAGTCTTCTCTCCCGCTGGGAGAATAAATGTAGCAGAAGTTACCCAAACAGGAATACATCACAGAGATGGAACTATTGTTGAAGTCTTAGTTCCATCTGCTGTTCGCAGCTCATTTTTTCCAGGTGAGGGAAACATGTTTCAATAATTCTTTATTAATTCAGTTTTAAGAAGGCAGTAAGAAACAAAAAAGAATATTATCTTTAACAATTTTAATCAGCTCTACATGAGCAGCACATTGGATGAAAAGTCTGGTGTTACTGTTGGAATATTTTTTCCCCATTAGAAAATGTTCTGGTGCTAATGAAAGGATATCTGATTTAGTCAGAACTAGACCAGTAGCTTCACTGATTTACAAGGTGCTGATCCAGTAACATGAATACAAGGCCGTGGGCAAAGAATGTGAGTATCATCTATGATGCTGTGGTTCTGGGGAGGGGGGTTCCTCGACCGAACTTTAGATATCTAAATATGTGGGCAACCATGACCAGAGACATGTTTGCATGACCGTACAAACCATACAAAAACTATGAAATGTAATTCTAATCTGTTATATAATAAAACAATTAATTGTAACTTCATATCTGTCATAGTTACGGAGCCCTAGAGGGGACATGAAGGAAAAAAAAAAAAAATAGGAAAAAAAAATTTTTTTGGAGAAAATGTAGGAATTTTTTTTTTTTTCTCCAGTTTCAAACTCGAGATCTCGAGTTTGAAAGTCAAGATCTCGAGTTTGAAACTCGAGATCTCGAGTTTGAAAGTCGAGATCTCGAGTTTGATTTGCAATGCAGTTGAGTTGTGAAATGCGTGCGCTCGGCTGCTCGGAGGAACGGCTGCCGGAGAGAGAAGGAGAGTCCACCGCCCCGGGGGGCTGCGTAGACGGAGCTGGCAGAGTCCAGACTAGAGAGGTGGTTTGGACCGCGGCAGAGAGGGGGGTGAGACCATCTCTGCCGCAGGAGCCTCGAGGAGGACCGGCAGACGCCCCCCGAACTCCCCACCTGACTTCCCCGCACCCCTCCGCTCCAACCCCCGCCTCTGCAGCAGAGACGGTTCAGGTCCACCCTCCCGCGGGGTGCCTGCAGCCGTCCGCTGCCCCAGCGGCCTCTCTCCCTCCTTCTCGCCTCCGGCTCTCTGCATTTCTCCATCTCCGAAGCCAGAAAGAAGCAGAAAGTCGAGATCTCGAGTTTGAAAGTCGAGATCTCGAGTTTGAAAGTCGAGATCTCGAGTTTGATCTGGCTTCTGCAGCAGAGACGGAGATGGAGAGATCGCTCCATCAGAGGCCGCTGGGGCAGCGTACGGCTGCAGGCACCCCGCGGGAACTGCCGTCACACCAGCCCTCTCTTCTCAAACGACTGTCACGCCAGCCCTCTTTGAATATTTTGTGCCGTTTTGCTGTTGAAATTACGGTAATCGCTATGAATAGCGTAAATATCCCATATACACACTCATTCCACTCCAGTCCAATAGTAGTGTGTATATAGCTTATGTTTAACAATTTAATTTTATTTTTAGAATATTTTTTGAGAGCTATATATACATTTTATATTATTTTTTTTGCCTTTTTTTGTTTTTAACAAGTACTTCTCCAAGCCCTGTTTAAATTATTATTTGTCCAACCTGTGCTGCTGTAACGACTGAATTTCCCCGGTGACGGATTCATAAAGTACTATTCTATTCTATCCCATCTGGGAATGTGGAATTTGAAAATAAAGTGACATCAAAATCATGTATAAATGCAGTATACTGGCACTACTTTGACAAGGTCATAAAATAAAAAGTCCTAGTTTCCACAGACTCATTCCACTTCTCACTAATAGTATCCCATCTGGGAATGACACTCAGCAAGTTTTAGCCCAATCTGATATGGAATTTCAAAATAAAGTGACATCAAAATCATGTATAAATGCAGTATATTACCACTACTTTGAAATACTTGTAAATACATGATTTTAATGTCACTTTATTTTGAAATTCCACATCAGATTGGGCTGAAACTTGTTGAGTGACATTCCCAGATGGGATACTATTAGTGAGAAGTGGAATGAGTCTGTGGAAACAAGTACTTTTTATTGTATGACCTTGTCAAAGTACTGGTAGTGTACCGCATTTATACATGATTTTGATGTCACTTTATTTTCAAATTCCACATTCCCAGATGGGATAGAATAGAATAGTTACTTTATGAATCCGTCACCGGGGGAAATTCAGTCGTTACAGCAGCACAGGTTGGACAAATAATAATTTAAACAGGGCTTGGAGAAGTACTTGTTAAAAACAAAAAAAAGGCAAAAAAAAATAATATAAAATGTATATATAGCTCTCAAAAAATATTCTAAAAATAAAATTAAATTGTTAAACATAAGCTATATACACACTACTATTGGACTGGAGTGGAATGAGTGTGTATATGGGATATTTACGCTATTCATAGCGATTACCGTAATTTCAACAGCAAAAACGGCACAAATATTTCAAAGAGGGCTGGCGTGACAGTCGTTTGAGAAGAGAGGGCTGGCGTGACGGCAGTTCCCGCGGGGTGCCTGCAGCCGTACGCTGCCCCAGCGGCCTCTGATGGAGCGATCTCTCCATCTCCGTCTCTGCTGCAGAAGCCAGATCAAACTCGAGATCTCGACTTTCAAACTCGAGATCTCGACTTTCAAACTCGAGATCTCGACTTTTTGCTTCTTTCTGGCTTCGGAGATGGAGAAATGCAGAGAGCCGGAGGCGAGAAGGAGGGAGAGAGGCCGCTGGGGCAGCGGACGGCTGCAGGCACCCCGCGGGAGGGTGGACCTGAACCGTCTCTGCTGCAGAGGCGGGGGTTGGAGCGGAGGGGTGCGGGGAAGTCAGGTGGGGAGTTCGGGGGGCGTCTGCCGGTCCTCCTCGAGGCTCCTGCGGCAGAGAGGATCTCACCCCCCTCTCTGCCGCGGTCCAAACCACCTCTCTAGTCTGGACTCTGCCAGCTCCGTCTACGCAGCCCCCCGGGGCGGTGGACTCTCCTTCTCTCTCCGGCAGCCGTTCCTCCGAGCAGCCGAGCGCACGCATTTCACAAGTCAACTGCATTGCAAATCAAACTCGAGATCTCGACTTTCAAACTCGAGATCTCGAGTTTGAAAGTCGAGATCTTGACTTTCAAACTCGAGATCTCGAGTTTGAAACTGGAGAAAAAAAAAAAATTCCTACATTTTCTCAAAAAAAAATTTTTTTTCCTATTTTTTTTTTTTTTCCTTCATGTCCCCTCCAGGGCTCCGTACATAGTCAACTTTATTTTGACATAATGTTTATTTTTTTGTTACCATTATTCAACAATATAACTTAGAAAAAAAAAACTCAGGACGAGAAGGTGAGACTGGTCAAATTTCACACCACTTTTTTTTTCTTCCATCACTGTATCTCCTTTTCTGGCCTGCATAGAAAGGGAGATACGTTAGAGTGTATGGACGATAACCTTGTTTTCGGGAGAACACTTTGATTTTATAAATTAACCCCACACTTCACTCATGAGAATGTGTTAGCATGGCAGTTCATGTTTGTATATCAGTGCATCTTAAATAGACTGTCGTTTTTTTAAATTTTTTTTATTATTATTACTATGCTCCATATCACTCCATAAGACTTTTGTATACATATAGTTTTAATCAATGAATTTACGTCCTTACATTTTCAAGTTTGTAAGTCATATAAGATAAACATGGCTGAAAGAAAAGGTTACCTCTAAATATAGCTCACATTCTCACACTCTCACAGTGCCTTAACTAGACAGTGTATGTCCAGGTGTGGATGCCTGTTTATGTGTGCTCTCAGGATAGATATTGCTCCAGTAACCCAGCGATCCTGCTCCCAGTGCGGCACACCATTATGCCACACGCACTTGGCTGTGGTGTCCCTTTAAAGATCGACGCGTGACCAATACACGCACAGTGTGGAATTAATTCAGTAGACACCATCTGTTTGCTTGTGTATCTACAGTATCTGTGTGTGTGTTAAGAAAAAAAATTATAAGTGGTATGTTCGTGTTGGTGGAGTTACTGTACTTTCAACCACTGTTAGCTCTGAGGGCTATCACTGTATGATAGTGTTTGCCTTATTAACCTTTTGGTTACAGAAAACAGTCCACTTTTTTGGAATAAACATTACATAGGATCATCATTAACATCTGAACAAATGTAGTCTATTATTACTCCCCGTGTGCCACTTGTATACATTTACATGCTCTTCTTTGTTTCTTCTAAACTCTCGTCTCTTTTGATTAACCTCACGGCCACATCTCTGCTTGCTCCCCTCCTTCACAGGCTGCTGCATAGCAGCGCTGATAGATGCCTCAGATGCTTGGCAGCCTCAGCTGCCAAGCATCTGAGTTTGGCCTCAACTTCTTCCCTTTGTTTTATCTCTCTTTTTTTTTAAAAACTCTCTTGCCAACTCGCTTGGAGTGACGTTTATAAGGACAGAGCAGAGGAGAGTTGGGGGCAGGGCTAACACAGAAGGAGATGTGAATCAGTCAGGCTTCTGTCATCAGAAATAAATCAACTGATGGACCACTGACCCACTGATACTGCACAAATAAATAAATAAATAAATCTGATCATATCAGCCCCAAAGTGTGTCGACCCATAGCAGATTACCAGTTCAGCCCTGCTGACAACTGGTTTGACTTTGATGGGCAAACATATTGTATTCACCCAACATTATTTTTAATGAGAGACTTGATGCTTAATCATGAATCATGAATCAAACTGCATACGTGGCACTCAATAATTGATTAGGGAGCTCTATTGTTACTTTTTATTTTTTAAACGTATCTTTTTGATTTACCCATTTTTAAGTTATTAAAAAGCCAAGGGTCAAACTGAATGTACATGAGTCAGGAAGCCCAAAAGAAAATCTGTTACACAAAACCTCCACATTTACTGATGAATGTCAGCAGCTTATCGCATTTATTTCTTTTTCATATTTAATGACTGTCATACTTTTACTAGTGCAGCTGTTTGAGTTTCTCCAGAAGTTTTGCACTCTGTTGCATCATGTCTCATCTTGCCGTAGGAGAGCTCCACAGAGACCAATTTAACCAGTACTGTTTGGCTCTCCATCAGTTTTCTGCATATTTTAATTTAACTGGATGTTTATGTCCTGCTCTGCGTCTGCAAAAAGCAATGCCAATTTAACCATATCTCTATCTGAATTATCCACGTGTTTTCTTATGTTTGCATTATCCGTCATTGATATTCACATTTGATGATTACGCAAATGATAAGTTTGATGGTATTTGCATTCCTAAACTCCCAACAGCCACTTAATATTTCCAAAGAAAAACTACTCTGCTTGTCCATCTTGCAAATGCATTGTTCTCAGGTTACAGTATATTGTTCCTAGATTGTGCTTTTTTGTTTTTGACAAGCTGGTAAACAGTTATGTACTGCTTAATGTCAGCAGAAAAAGAAAAGGTGTTATGAAGGACACAGGGTAAAATGAATGAATGAAAAGGATAGAGAGGTTGTAGAGGTTGTTTCAAATAATCTGAATCTTTGAATCTCTTAGATACTTTGAGCTTCTTGGCTGACAACAAGACCAGAGCCTTCAGTGATGTTGTTATCTGTTGTGTTAATATCTAGATGCTGTTTTTAAAATATCTTCTGTACTTTCTTTTCAGTTGCTGTGTCATGTGATTTTATTTTCCCATGAGCTATTATTTCTCTGGAGGGATAGATTCTGTTGTTCTCATTAATCATTTCATTTTCAGATTCTCTCTCAATTTTAAAAAAAATTTTTGCACCCTTAAAATGTGTTGATTTTTTTTTAAAACATAAGTAATATATCATTAATTATAATTAATTTTTTGATAAAAACAAATCTAATAAACTCAATGGTTTCACACATTTTATGATAGTTTTTAAAGGACATGCATTAAAATAATATTTCTTATGTAATTAGACGGATGTAATGCCAATGTCATGGATGAGTCCTACTTAAGTGGGGTTTCCCTGGGGTCAATACTGGGACCCCTATTGTTCAATCTGTACATGCTTCCATTAGGCCAGCTAATACACAGCTGTAATGTGTCCTACCACAACTATGCAGATGATACTCATATCTATGTGTCACTGACACCAGGAGAACATGGGTCCGTAGATGGGTCTGTAGATCCAGCTAAACTCGGACAAAACTGAACTCATTGTCTGTGGCCCACAGAAACAAAGTTAAAGTGTTATCAGTCACCTTGAGACTTTCTCTCTAGAACCTAAAAATCAGGTCAGAAATTAAGGGGTATTATTGGATTTAGACTGAAACTTTAACAGCCACATTAAAGCAATAACATCAGCATCTTTTTACCATCTAAAAAAACATTGCCTGAATCAAACAAATAGTGTCTAAACCCAATTTAGAAAGACTTATCCACGCGTTCATCTCCTCTCCACATGCTCACTGGGCTCTTGAAACAAGCTGTAAGACAGCTGCAGTACATCCAGAACGCTGCTGCACAAGTCCTGACTAGAACCAGGAAATACGACCATATTAGTCCAGTCCTGAGGTCTCTGCAGTGGCTTCCTGTCACTCAGAGAATAGACTTCAAAACAGCCCTGCTTGTGTACAAGTCATTTCATGGTCTAGTCCCAATGTGCATATGACAACTAAAAGGATTTTATCTGCACTGTTTATTTTTTATTTCTTTAAAAATTCATTTTTTTGTGTGTACGAATTGTGCTCTACAAATAAACTTGCCTTGCCTTAAGTCATGCAACAACTACACTTTGTTTTTTTGGGGGGTTTTTTGTCTTGTTTTTTTAAAGCCAGATCAACCTAGAGTGAAATATTAATGGTTTTCCAAGATGATTTCATCAAACATTCATCATCATTCATGGTATTCATCTAGCATTTACTTGGTTGATTATGTGCTCAAAATGTCTATGAATCATTCAAGTTGTCAAGGGTATCATCTGTGCATTTGAAATGAGCACATTCTTTTTCACAGGTATTATGTATTCTGTCCTTTACACTGCTAAATTCTCCAATGTGAACTACATTGGCCTGCACAGTGCAGATAAAAATTTTACTTTTGCTAACTGATGTGCTCTCACCAAGTTTAAACCTCACAGACTCTGTTCTACTCTCCTAAACTGACAAAGGTTGCTTTGAAAGTTTTATAAATTAACCCACTCCCAAATAAAGCTGCAGATGAACAGCCTTGTGTTTCCTATAACCAGAATGTTAGAAACGGAAAATAACAACAACAAAAAACCCCAACTTGACCAGTGTTGACAGCTATTATAAAATCATCAGCGATTTAGAATAGCTTTAAGTGACACAAAAGATAATGTAACATTTTGATTAATGTGGCAAACTTTTTTGCAAGATTTCTTGCTGCTATAACAATATTGAGTCTGATATTTGACATGTCTAATCAGTTATTCTGTCCACTCCACATAGAAAATATAAACAACAGATTGAGAGAGGGTACACAGAGTCAACCAGCCAAGCTGCCAGTCTAAAAACGGGTTCCTGTGTGCCTTTCAGTATTTTTCTTGTTCACTGTGCCAGTCTGGAAATGGATCATTTAGCTGGTGGGCATACGTTCAGTGTGCATGTGTAACTGATCGATTGCACATATGCATCATTTTAGGTGTAGATGCATATTTGTGCATTCCCGATGGCTGTAAATGGGCTGTTTTCTGCCTGCCTTCCTCTATATGTGTGTATCATTTAGTCAATCATGAATAAATGTACTGTAATCTACAAGAGAGTTTTCGAGGCACAGATGAAATTGCCTCAGTTCTGCAAGGTAAACACACTCAGCAGGAAAGAGTAAGAAACAGTTGCTGTGTTCACATGTGCACACAGTTACAGAAATCTACTTACCCTCTGAAGTCAAACCTGTCTGTGAGATGCAGTGAGGCAGCTTTCCAGCAGTTGTCTGAGTTTTCTTTTTTTTTTTTTATTCATTCAGTTTGGAAGCAATAATCTGTGTGTTATTCAGCATCTTTAGTGTATTTCTGCACTCTTTCTTCAGTGTGAGATACCTGATGTTGATGAAGACTTGGGGCTTTTGAATGAAACCAAATGTGCAAAGGAGACTTGCAGTATTCCTGTTAGGACTTTAGGTATGGCCAAGAGGGTTCAGTTGTACTGGTTTCAGAAATTGAGGCAATTCATACTCAATCTGTTACCGCGGTAACTGACTGTGTGAACTAAACCTGGTTGGGAGCAGGTTTACTTCAACATGCCCTTTTTTTTCTATCTCCTTCCCCTCGTGAAGCTGAAACGGGTTCAAATTCATCAGACAATCGATCATATAATGTGTGTTTTGGAGAAGTTTGAATAATGACAGGTTGCATTTGCGACGGGAAAGTGTACTAAGGATCTAAATTGTTTATTTCGGTCAAGCCAGCCATCACTATTTGTGATAACATTCTTTAAAAAATAAAATAAAATCAGGTAGGCTGTGTCCACTGTTTTTCTGCAGAGTTACAGAAATAATATAGACCTACAAGATCTTATTCTTCCGTGAATCACACATACCACCCATTGTATACCCATAATTCACATAAAATAGCCTGGGTTATTTTATTTCATTTGTGATTATTTATTTAAAAAGTCAGCTTCTTAAATAACAACGGGGATGCTAAATGTGGATTAGGCCCTATTAGAAAGTGAACAGCAGAGAGCTGTGAGAAAAGTGGCCTGGCTCATGAGCACACCGTGAAATTAATTAAATGCAAGAGTCAAAGAAGGATTTTGGGTAACCTACATGATTTAAATTTAAATGGATATCATTAATGATCAAAAATAACTTTTTATTAGTATCCTGCTTCCACTTCTGTGACTAAAGGATCACCAGAGTTACTGGATGTATTGACTGCACCCATATAACTGTTGAAGCTCCTTCAATTATTTTTTTCGTTGTTAATTTTGCCAAAGGTTTAAATTACATGTTTGGTTGCTCTGCAATTTCTTCCACATCAACTGTGTTTTCTTTGCTGCCTTTGCCATTTTATTTTTCTGCAGAAAGTCATATCTGAAGAAGAATAAAGAAGATCTCTTCCGTTTTCTTGGCGTTGCCATGGTGAATCACAGTCTCGGAGCTCCATTGATGACAGCTTTTTATAGTCACAGTAACTCTGGGTCTGAAACCAAGAACTGAGTTTCTCCATTCAGAGTTTGTTGACTCTGAGTTTGTTAAACCTCCTTTCTGAAACAGGCCCCAAGATGCTCCAACAATTGCAACACAGCAGGGTGGGTAGCCAAACAGACTGGCAAAGAAGAAGGAAAAGACAAGACAACATATACTGATGGGCTGATGAGACACAGGCGTAAATGATCAGGAGAGATGGGACCAAGGGAAGTCAAACCAGAAACACAAAGAAACAGACCTTCAAAGTAAAACAGGAAGAAACAAAACAGGGCACAGGGATCACAAGACAACTAGAGAACAAGCGAATGACCCCCCCCCAAAAAAAAATTAAGACCATAGAAATTCTGTCACTATGAGTTCTTCGACCATTAATGTGTGACTGGGATAAAAAAAAAGAGGTTGTTCTCTTACTGTTGCTGGGGAAGAACCGTCGTTGGGTAGTTCTTCCCAGATCCTTACTGTCCTTACTGGATTTCAGGTTGCTGCCATCTCAACTCCATACCAATTGACTACCAAATGTTAGTTATACTACGATCAATAGGCGAGATCATGACCACTATTTCCCTAGAATTGGATCAGTATGACAGGGGATGTGAACAGAAGGACATTCCTGTACAAACAGCCCTTTTTTTACTCACTTGTTGTGCATACAAAAATAAAATGACCTTGGTTGGTCTGTAGTGACCTTATCCACACCATCACTTAGAGCTCCTATACACTGCATGATTTATGCAGTTGTATGAGATTATAAAATTTCACACTGTACAATTTGCATTTGCTTGATCATGGGTACAATGTCAAGAATGGTATGCACAGACTACGTTGCTGAGCCCTCTTGAATCAAAGGCTATGACTGATACGGAGATGCAGGCAGATGTAGACACGTGTCACCAGTATGTGGTGACAGTAAACAAACACCTGAAAATAAATGCTCTGTTGTAGCTCTTATGTGTGCTGAAAATGCTTTTTTCAAAGAAGCTGCAAAAAGAGGAGGATGTGGTCTGACTGGTCATGGTGAGGGAGAAGAGGTCAACTTGGGATTCATATTTGTCTTCGAATGGTGCCTGGTTGCATGAATTAATGTGTTATTTCAAGTTGCATCCTTATTTTCAGTTTTGCATCAGAGGAACTCCAGTTCAAAAAAACTTTGAAACGAACTTTCTGGTTTAGTATACACAGTTTACTGTTCACTGTAAAGGAAACAAAACAAAACCCAAGAGATTTATTTCTGTAATAGGAACAGAATCAGAACCTGTACTACTAAATCATACCTTATTTCAGGCCAAAATGAATAAAATCTGAGCTTCCCCTGTCCCCATTGCATTCTTCTGGGTCTACCTTTACTTCCTGTTCTGCAGTGCTTGTGTTTGAGCAGTTGGACCCGTCTCCCCTCCATAAGCCAGTTTTTCTTATCTTAAACTAAGGGATCATTACCTAAAGTAAGGCTTTCTGCAGGCTGTTGGGTGGATGCTGAGAAAGGTCTAGAGTTCTCTGTGAGCCTCTTTTTTTTAACATGTTGGGTGCAGTGCTGCCCAGCGCCATGGAAATAGAGAGAGCAGCGCTGGATGAGATCGCTCCCAAGGAAAAGAAATAGTAATTGCCATCCTTCTGTTAGAGCCACAGAGGACTTCTTCTCCAACTGAGTTATGTTACCATACACTTGCACTTCTTTACAAGACTAATTTTAAATCTTATCAATTACTCTTATGATAAATTCATTAACATATTCTACAAGTGACCTCATGTAAATGTAATTCTTTTTCTTTTATTTTTGTCTTTAAATGTGAGGCATGAAAACAAGTATTGACAGCTGTGCAGAGTAGCGAACATCTGGTATAGAAATGTATTCTGGTCGTGATAAACTTTTCTTTCTCTGCTGGCATGATCTGTTCTGAAACTGAAGGTAAATGGAGTCAAATAACTTCTTTGGTACTGACATTGTGCTTTGAAAAGACTGCGTTCTGATATTTTTTTTGTCTTTTTTGAGAAGAACTTCAACCTAAAATTTCGGATCAAAAGTGTAAAGCTACCGAATTCTCCACAGTGATGCCCCCAACAAGCCCAAACTATGTTTTAATGTGTTCATTTGTTATGTGTCCACTGTCTCCTCCCAGAGTTTTACCCGGTCATTTCTGAACCATGGGGAGTCCTGCAGAAATAGGAAGGACCATGACATTGTTAGACAGGAAGTCTAATGAGGCATGAAATCAATATGTACAATCCTACCTCACCTGGGGCAGGCTCGGTAATAGAGTGTCAGGAGCGTTTTGAATTCGTTTTAATCACAGGGACCTTGGAATATCCACTAGTAAACAGACAACTTGCTGACAAATTAACGAAACGTGTGTGGTTGTCTATATCTATTGAGAATTACTTTTAGAACAGCTGAATGAAGTTATGTGTCTATAGGCCTACATCTGCATGAAACAAAAACCCTGACAATATGAAACTGACTCTGAAGTCCATGACCATGGCTGACCTGTAAGAATTACAGAGATGCAACATTTATGCCTGATTACCTCAACACCCCCTGTGCTCAAACCCTTTTTCAAAATATTTGTTTCATTAGTCTTTAAGACTGCAGAAGTAACCCATAGCTGATCCTGCATGTGAAGTAAAAGGTCTGCTCCCTGGACCCCCCACTACACAGTCCCACTACCACCTGCATACAAATGCAAACTGAATCGCAAATCTAATTCAGACTTGGACTTCAGTACATCCTGATGAACTTGTTAGCAGTGTCTTGAATGTTAATATTGCAGTTGCTTAAGTGCATAAATGGATCCTGAAAGCTAATAATAGTCAACTGGATTAAGTAACACTGTAGCTTTAATGCTAATGTCAATAGTTGGAAGGTAGCATTTGTTAAACCCTAATACATTGAGGAATAACAATCTTTGAGTTAGCTGCAAACATGGCTTAATAACAAAGACTTTTCCCAGATTATTCTATACGATAGCGCTGTATGAGACTGACAGCATTACAAGTCATCTAACTTCATGTCTCAGACCTTATACAGTCCTAGTTGCTGATCTTAGATGTTAAAGCAAAACTGATCTAAAGAAGTACAGTTTTGGGACAATGAATCTGCACAGTGATTTGTTAGAAAATAATTGATTTATTGATTGTTTCTGTGCGAACCTTCCAATTACAGGTGAAGCTCAGTAGAGAGGTCACAAACCACAGCAGATGTTAGAAACAGTGAAACTGCCTTTACAACATATGTGTCACATGTGCATTATTGAACTGCTGCTTTGCAGTCGCATGGGTGTGCTGCTATTTAACATATAATTTATTATTTATTTATTTGAATTTTTTATCTCTTGCCTTTAGTAATCACCATATCTACAGAGTTTTATGTGATCTGTGGTTGATATTGATTTGAAACGGACATGGCCACGGAGCATTTTGAGATGTGGTTTTCCCACAGCTGGCGTGCATGCTGTAACTGTAACATCTTAACATGGGAGCGGAAATTAAAATCATTACATTCCCCACACAAAATATACACCTCACATTCAATTTGAAGCTGGTCCAAGGCCCTCTGTTGCCCCATTGTCCTCTCTGTCCCATACTCAAAACCACTACAAACACAACGGATGCAGATGAGTGGATGGTTGAAGGGTGCTCCCCCCACACATCTCCACACTCCTTTTATTTCGCAAGCTCCATTGTTTTCATGAGCCTGCTACCCCCGTTGTCTCTCTCCCACTCTGCCTTTAAAATTGGACTGTGCTAATGACCCAGTGCTATGTGGATCCCTAAAATAACAATTGTTCTCCTTTTTTGGACACAAGATTCATTTGAACCATTATCTGTTTTCTACTGTTCAAAGATTTACTTGTGCTTTACATTTAGTACCACATCAGTTGCGGTCTTGTAGTCTGACTGAGATGATTAGAAAACATGAGTCCACCCTGCGTGTTAAGCTTTATCCCTGTTTGAGAGGAAATGGGTCTTTCATTCTCTTGAGCCCCTATTGATCTGACAATGAGAAAATGGAAAGATTACTCTGTGATGGAAAGAGCCATTAAAGAGCTTGTGAGGTAATAGTATTTGTCAATTCACTGTTTTTGTTTTTTTGAGCTTTACCTCTTCATGGAATGTTTGCTTACTGTGAAGGGCCTTTTGAGCAGTGCTCTTCTATATTGTGCAATCAAGGGGTTGAATAATGCTCTCTTATATTTCAAAGCCGTCAAAATGAACTGCCTCAGTCTGCAGGTCACTGCCAGTAGACCCATTGTTGTCAGTTGTCCATAAGTGAATTCTTAGCTCATCAAGTAGTGAGTAGTCATTTATAATTTATTTTTTAAATGTATTTGTGGCCAAAATGCTCTCAGAAATGATTAAGTGTGTTTATTCAAAAACAGTCTGTGGAATTAAGTATGAATGGTTACATAAATGTCTCTTCCTTGGACTTGATTTTACTTATATTTGTACTGCTCATATTATATATACAGTGGTACCTCTACTTACAAAATCAATTGGTTCTGGAAGTAGTTTCATAACCTGAAAATTTCATAAGTAGAGATGTGTTTTCCATGTAAATGCCCTAATCTGTTCCAAGCCCCCCAAAATTTGGACATAATTTTTTTTTTTTTATAAATCATAAAAATGCATCAAAACATGTAACAAATACAGGTTACAATTATATTACTGCACAATAAACATAAAATGAGAGTTGTACATAATAAAAAACAAAGAATAAAGTAAAGAATAAAAATTATGTTATGGTTATGGTTTTTGCCTGACGTTTTGTAAAGAACCGATCCAAGGACGTTTGCTTTTGTTGGCTTTTAACAATCCTTCGAAAATGTGCAAGGCAAACATCATCATCATAGTGAGCGATAGCCTGACTAGTGAACACATTTATTGGGTGATTCTTTTCAGCAAATTCCAAGATTCAGAGAATTCAGAGAGAGATGCCAGGAAGATGCTAGCCAATAGCAGAGCAGCTACAAGTATGTTTACGTTCGGTAAACTCTGGGAGCTGCGAGTAGTATCCTGGAATTTCTTTTGTAAAAAGAGGCAATATTTTCCCGTTAAGGCGTTTCATAACCTGAAAATTTCGTATGCAGAGACGTTTGTAAGTAAAGGTACCGCTGTATACTGTACATACATGGGACTCTACTTTTGTAATCATTGCACATATTGTTTGTAGTTCTGTTTATACATGGCCTCCTTCATTGCACTCTCCAAGACAACCTGTTCAGAACATATATGCCATGGCTATGTAGCTACTATTACTTTTCATTCTTGCACTATTCACAACCATCTGCAAATAGCCCATGCATATTCCTTATTCTACAATTCTTGGTATATATTCTTTGCACTATTATTAATATTTATTATTATTCATATATCTTTGTACATATGTAAATATTTTCCACTGCTACAAATGAACATCTGGTTAGATACTAAATGTATTTCATTGCCTTTTACATGCATAATGACAATTAAGGTGAATGTAATCTAATCTAAATGATCCAAAGTCCTTTCTGAGGAATGGAGATTGCATGAATAAAAATGTGAATTAATATACTAATTAACCTTGAAAATATTAACCTATCATGTGTTTAAGTGAAACATTTTTACTCAAATAGTAAACAATAGTCATTTTAGTGGGGCTTCCCACACATATACGCTACTACGTGGGTGAGATGCTCAGGTATATTCGTAGCCACTTAAATATAGTTTGCATTCAGATATTTGCCTATTCACACAAAAAGGACTTCCCATCACTACATATCTGTAATGATCAAGAAAATGTTGGTGTCTGAATACCAGACTGCAACTTTTTTAGTGAGCAGCAGAATAAACAAGAAGCTGCACAACAACTTAAAAAGACACAATTGTAAATTAAAGTGGGGGAAATTGTTGCTTCTACTGAGTGAAAATATTAATATAGATACAAGTACAACACAAAATACTGAAATCAGGACATGTCACAGAGAGGAGACCTCCTTGAAACTGAACAGGTGTGCTTGAGAGAGAGGGTTCAAGTGCTTCCCTTATGGGGACGCTGTAATTGTTGAGGGAATGTGGAGTTAAGCTTGTTTTTATCAACCATTTTTTTTACTACTGTGGTTGCTTTAAATAAATTGCCTTTGCTTTATAGTAATACTCAATGGAATGTATGATCCACTAAAGCATCTGTCATCATATTTTATTGACTAACCATTTTAAATGAATCCTGCTCCCCTACTTTATAATTCACCCTGTGGCCATAGGAGAAGCTGTTTTAAATGTACAGGCTTGTCAATCACTGCTTGTGCTCCATGCTTAAACATTTCAGCTGTATGGTATATACTCATGGTATATTCTTTATCTGAGTGCGTAAATGCAATATTTTTTTCATGTTTAATGTTTAAGAGGCTTACTACTCTGGTTTCTTCAAAAGATAGGAAAATAAGGATCCATACTTTTACTGAGTCTTATTTATGCCACTTTCATTGTAATGTAATGTCATGGTTGCTGTCTGCTTAGGGAAGGGGGTACAATACTGACATTATTGACAGCAATTGTGGTTGATTTTACAAGCCGTTCTTGTGCTGACACGCTTGGCATATAATATAGCATTATTTCCCCAGCACATGATGTATGGCATTATGTATATGCAACATTACATCTCCATATGCTGTTCTTGGAATTTGTGAGTTCACTTCCCTCAACAGTCAAATTCAGTGTAATATGTCACCACACCACACTGCACAGCCCAGCATGAGAGCTCAACTAACAGCCTTGCAGGCACTGTTGCCTTCCACCTTCTGCATTCTAAATAGATAAATTATGATCACACTCCTCCGCAGTTGTATGGCTGCTTGCGTTGACTTATACACTGTAAAAACAGAGGTTAATGAGCAATTGCTCTGACTGACTTAGTCTCTGATATAAGGCAGATCACAGCATCTCTCTTTCTTTCCATTCTCTGTATTTCCTTTTGTCTTCCCACTCCTCCTTCCTGCGGTGTCTTACTGCTCCATTGCTCTTCCACCCATCATTCATCCCTGTGTTGCGTTACCTCATTGCATTATGTGTGTAAGAAATAAATCAGATTTCGGTGTTGCAAACACACTGTACCTCCACAGATTCACTCACAGACATCTACCCTACACCTAGTGTTTTGCAGAAGTTGAAGGTGTCCGTTGAATCACCTCTAATGAGCATGCTTGTGTTTTGTGGTTGCTTACGGTGAATTAATTTGTGGTTGCTATAGAGCATTCCCTCAGCTAAATGTGCCTATTATTACTTTGTGTGTAACTCAATCATCGACAATGACTCAAAGGCAGGCAAATAAAATTGGTTTAATAAAATTTGTTATATATTGAATAATGTTGTTGTTTGGAGAATTTGTTTCTGCTATGTTAAAAAAAGGCAATTAAAAAAAAGCCAAAGATATACAATGACAAAGGTATTTTCCAAAAGTGAATTTTATTTATTTCCCTGTTCCTTTCTTCTGTGAAGGATCCACTCTGAATGCATGCCATCATGCAGGAATTCCCTTTGAATCTGGGACCATAATATTTTGCTCTCAGAATAGGTTGGAACATCATTTGCTCTATATTTGTATTTTTTCTTACCACTTTAAGGTAGAAATGTCATATTGTTACAGTGGGATATGCCCAGTTTGGCCTGAATGTAACTGTCACCATGCTCCAAAACTGTACTTTTCAAGGCAAGGCAAGTTTACTTGTATAGCACATTTAATCTACAAAACAATTCAAAGTGCTTTACATAAAACATTAAAAGCATCGCAGAAAAAGAAAAAGAAAGCATTAAAAAGTAAAAGGATAAAAGCATAAAAACAAAGAAAACAGGAAAAAAGAGTTTTAAAAAGGCTGTGCAGATTTGAGCTCCTGAATAAAATCTTATTTAAAGGCAGCTGAGAACAGGTGAGTCTTCAACCTGGATTTAAATAAACTGAGTGTTTCAGCTGATCTGAGGCTTTCTGGGAGTTTGTTCCAGACATGTGGAGCAAAGAAACTGAACGCAGCTGCTCCATGTCTGGTTCTGACTCGGGACTGATAATAAACCGGATCTAGGTGACCTGAGGGGTCTGGTAGGTTCGTACTGGGTCAGGAGGTCACTGATGTGTTCTGGTCCTAAACCATTCAGAGCTTTATAGACCAGCAACAGAATTTTAAAGTCTATCCTTTGATGGACAGGCAGCCAGTGTGAGGACCTCAGAACTGGACTGATGTGGTCCACTCTTCTGGTCTTAGTGAGAACTCAGGAAGCAGAGTTCTGAATGAGCTGCAGCTGTCTAACTGATTTTTTTAGATAAACCAGTAAAAACGCTGTTACAATAATCAAACCGACTGAAAATGAACGCGTGGACTAGTTTTTCCAGATTTTGCTGAGACATCAGATCTTTTATCCTCGAGATGTTTTTCAGGTGATACTAGGCTGATTTAGATATTGCCTTAATGTGTTTTTCAAAGTTTAGATCTGAGTCCATCACTACACCCAGATTTCTGGCCCGATTGGTGGTTTTTAGATCTATAGATTCAAGCTCTGTGGAGACCTGCAGTTGTTTCTCTTTTGGCTCCAAAAACAATCACGTCAGTTTTGTTATTTTTTTTTTTTTTCCAGCTGTAGGAAGTTAAGGCACATCCAGTCATTAATCTCTTCAATGCATTTACCGAGAGCCTGTACAGGGCCTCGGTCTCATGGGAACATTGTAATATATACACTTAATATTATACAACTGGTAACTAATATTGTTGTTCTTTATAACCTGGGCCAGTGGGAGCATGTAGATGTTAAATAGAAGAGGCCCCAGGATGGAACCCTGGGGAACGCCACATCTAATTTTTGTCTGGTCAGATGTAAAGCTGCCTACTGACACAAAGTACTTCCTGTTCTCCAGGTACATTGGAACCAGTACAGTACAGCACCAGAGACCCACCCAGTTCTCCAGTCGTTAGAGTAATATAATGTGGTCAGCTGTATCGAATGCAGCGCTGAGATCCAGTAAAACCAACGCTGATATTTTTCCAGCGTCTGTATTCAGACATATGTCATTCATGACTTTGGTCAGAGCAGTCTCAGTGGTATGGTGCGGTCTTAAACCTGACTGGAAGACATTATAGCAGTTGTTTTTTCTTAGTAAGTCATTTAGCTGATAAAAAACAGCCTTTTCAATTATTTTACTTAAAAACGGAAGATTGGAGATTGACCTGTAGTTGTTCATCTGTGTTTTGTCTAGATTGTCTCTTTTTAGCAGGGGTTTAATTACAGCTGTTTTCGGTGGTTCTGGGAAAACACCTGAAATTAAAGACGAGTTCACAATCTGTAGCAGATCTGACTCCAAGATCTTTGAGACCATTTTTGGGAAATCAATGTCTTTTACTACATTTTCTG